>CM023458.1:109818737-110418737 GCA_013339765.2 Haemaphysalis longicornis | reverse complement strand
TGCCTGTGTACAAGGCCCCTGCAGCCCATGTGTCAATATTGTGTCACCAATTAAAATGCTTTGAGGTATTGACCCTTGTATTAGCGTAAATTGAATAACAATGAAATGTGCAAGCCTAATATTGCTATGTTATGTGCATCAAGGAACTCACTCAAGATATTTTTCCTCTTTGTAGATTTAAGCTTATAAGATTGGGCATTGGTTGAGCGGCGGCTTCATTCGTATCATCGGCAGTGTGCGGGCTGCAGTACGGGGGCACGGGGTAGATAAGTTACTGTCAGCAAGCAACCAAGCCACACAGTAAACGAGACCACAGTGTCGTAGAGCGATGTTTGTAGATTACCTACATATGACTAACGCCCCTCACAAAATATTGGAAGTGAATTTGGCGCCTTTTGGCCCCACATCTTTTGGCTTTATATTTCATTGATTTTTGTTTATCAAACATGAATTCGTTGAGAAAACTTATGAAAAACATACGCAGACCCCAACACGCAGTATAACACAAACAAGCGCCCAAACAGGCATCGATGCGGACCTCACCCCTAGCAGCCCCCCTACACAACTGACTCCAAGCAAAAAAATGTCACCCCGGAGGTCTGCTCCAAACAAGTATAACTGACTACCACCGAGTAGACTGGATGCTCCAGCCCCTAAATCCCGCTCTTTCCTTAAAGCTCGAAAACTAGCCGGCAAGCAAACCAACTACAGATTCCATCTCAAAACGTTCTCCTCCTATCTCCAAAGCAAAAAGACACCCAAAGGCCTCCGCCTAAAAATTAGTTGTTCGCTTGGTGTGCTCCCTCCTGAACTAGCTGCCAGGTGGCAAAGTATTCTGAATAATGCTTCACTTTCCCTCTTAGAAATTCTTAGTTACCGCTGTACTAGCCAACACTGCCTCTTCAATGACTAGATTAAAGCTCTTCCGCTAACTTAGCAGGAGAAACTAGATCTCAATATTTTTATAAATCGCAAGAAAAATGATCTTAGCAATATGCAAGCGGATAAGTTTCAACGTGACCAGCTTCCCTCGAAATTTACAGCTTGCACTGTAAAACATCAGCCCTTTTATAACCCTAACTATGGTGTATTCAGTCTTGCAACGTTCTTCCGCGATACAAAAATTGCTTTAGTAGAACCTCCTCCCCCAGCCAAGAATCCTATAGAAGAAACGAGCTCCCTCGGAACCTCGCCCCAGCAACGTCATTGACATTTCCAAAACACTAACGGCCGACGAAAAAGCTATCCTAGAACGATGTCAAACTTTCTGTCCCACAAATAACCGTGTGAATGAACACGAGTTAAATAAAGATCTCACTGAATTTGCTCGGAGAATGAGACTAAGTGAGTTTTTTTCGAAAAAACAGCACCAACTTGACATTAACGAACGCACCCTCCACCCTCTTGGCACTTGGACTCCAGATATAGATCAATCTTCAGAAATAGATCTGTATTTAAATCAGTATCAAGAGAAATATTGACAACGACTAAGCGATCAAACAAGCGCAAGAACCTAACTCTGTCGGAAGAAGTTACCCTGAATAGCCTATCAGCCAGAACCGACATAGTCATAAAGCCAGCTGACAAAGGTAATATCGTAGTTGTTTTACCTATAGTAAAATATAAAAATGAAGCTTATAGGCAGCTTAATACCGCTGGTCACTACAAGCCCTTAGATAACGATCCGAGCCAGAAGTACAGCCTAAAAATCCTTCAGAGCCTCACAGATATGCGATCTAGAGAAATAATAACGACCACTGACTTAAATTTCCTGAAACCGCATAATAAGCATGCAGGATGCTTCTACCTCCTCCCAAAAGTCAAACAAAGTCCCCGTAGAATTATTGTTCTCTGCCGACCTTCCTGGCAGACCCATAGTATCGAATAACAATACCCCAACCGAAGCATTATCTCTGTTTCTAAATCATTAACTATCCGACATTCCGGCTCTTCTTCCTTCGTTCGTCAAGGACACCCCTCACTTCCTCCACATAATAGAAGAGATAAATAAGGGTGGGCGCCTACCCAATGGACCCCTCCTTGTTACTCTTGACGTTGCCGATTTGTATGCAAACATCCCTTTCGTCGAATGAATCGAAGCTCTTTCAAAAGCTTTATCAAAGTACCCGCACCAACATGCCCCAGACGTGTACATAACTTTGTTAAAACTAGTTTTAACTCTCAATTATATTGAATTTGACTCGTCTTACTTTTTGCAAGTTTTTGGAACCAGCATGGGCACTCCATTCGCGCCGACATATGCCAATATTTTGATGGGGCAAATTGAAGCCACCCTATTAAGCTCTTTTCCGCATAAACCTCAGGTTTACCTCCACTACGTAGACGACATCTTCATGATTTGGGAACCCGGTCGCGTGACTATAGAAACGTTTATATCTCATCTCAATTCTTCGCATCCGACTATTAAACTATCTTGCCAGTATTCTGAAAAAGAAGTGAACTCCCTGGAGACTACCGTCATTCTAGACAACGGTAAACTTAAAACCCCGCTTTTTAGAAAACCAGCAGTCAGGCAGCAGTACCTATAGATTATAAAAGCCACCACCCGAGACACTGAAAACAAGGGATCTTTGTAGGACGAACCACCAGGCTTAGAAGAGTATGCAGTGAGCAGTGATGACAGTGACTACTTAAAGCACCTAGACGAACTCAAGTCCACCCTTATAAACAGGAACCAGCCCAAACGCTCGCTCGATCAGGCGTACCAACGCGCATCTAATCTTAAAAGGGATGACGTGCTCAACAAACAGCGACAAAACGAAAACGCCAGGCCACCTGCCCTAATAATTAAAATTTCAAACGCCCTCCCAAACGTAAACAATGTACTGCGGAAATACTACCTCATTTCAGCCAGTAACGACCGAATTAAAAAGACGTTCCCGGAAGCACATAGGGTTACCTACTGGAGAAACAGGAATCTAAAAGATATTTTAGTGCATTCTAAAACAGCGCCTTCAAATCAACCAGTAATAGCCAGCTGCTCCCGTCCAAGATGCAAGACTTGCAGGCACGTGCAGACAGTCCGCACTGTAAAAAGCACAGCCAGTAATTATGTCCACAAGATTAATTCAAGTTTTACGTGCACTTCATCCAACATTGTGTATATTTTGGAATGATGAATGTGCCACAAACAGTATATAGGCGAAACGAGCCAACCTATAAGCCTACGTCGCAATGGTCACCGGGCAGATACTCTTAGCAAATCCTCCATAGCTGTAGCGCACCATTTCAACCAACCAGGCCATAATTTTGATGACCTGAAGTTATATATACTTCAGTCAAACTTTAAGTCTCCTAGGGACACAAAATGCCGACAATCCTAATTATTTCATAAATTCAACTAGATGTAACCTTCTGGAATTAATGCGTCTAGGGGCAACTTGGAATTCTTGCGATATTCACAGGGAATACAGCATTAGGCATTGTCTTGCATACACCTTATCCAAAGACTATGACCCCTCCCTCTGCTCCTTACTTGGTCACCTAATTCCTTTTGTTTTCCTTCCTTTGATTCTAGTTTATTACGCGCCCGCATCCCTCCAAACTTTTCTGTGGAATTCCATTTTATTTCTTTATTTACTCCGCTTTGTGCTGTGCCCTGTACGGCACTCTAACTTTATCTTTTCGTTTTTGAGTTTCAGGACAAGCCTGTTTCAGGAATGTTGCTGTTGGCGACACGTGCCATTTCAGTTGGGCGGTTATTCCTTTTCCTTTTGTGTGTGCGGTTTTGTCGTTTTTTCTCCCTTATTTTTTGTTCTTTTTTCCTGGACCTATTTATTTCCCCCTTCCCTACCTTTTCCTTTGACCTGAGGATTGCAGATACTTTCTGATAAAGACTCCTCTAACTGCCTGTTCTGCTTCCGCGTTTCTGGGAACCTTTCGGTATGCCGCGCGGCGGGGAACAAACACCCTCTCATCCTTTCTCTCCAAAAAGTTCCAAGAATATCAACCTCCCGATGACTTCCCTCTGACCTACTTCGTGGCTCAAATTACAACCGTCTTTCCCCTCAATATCTCCCCCGACATACTCCCAAACCAATCCGCTTTCTCAATTCCACTTCCTTCTCTCCTCTCACCTGGGGACCTATCCTATATAAAGCGTGGCCGCCAGGCGAGAGGTTGCCCTGACGAAGGCGCGTCTCTTTGCTGAACGTTGGCAACAATCGTGGTTTCTACCTTGTTCGAAGTTTTCTTGTGTTCTGTACTATCTTCAAAGTTTCACTGCTCCCTATATATATATATATATATACTATATATATATATATATATATTGCGAATGAGAATAGAAAATGAGGGGCTCGTTGAAAATGACACAGAAATAAAGGTTGGCAGTCAAGAAAACCTCGGAAAGCAAAGGGGAGTATGTGGTAGGTTTTCTAAACAGGTAAAGAATTTGGAAAGAAAGAAAGAAAGTGGAGACAAAATGCCGGCCAGGTGGGATCCGAACCCACGACCTCCAGAATACCGGTCTGGTGCGATAACCACTACGCTACCGGCGGGGCGATTTTCTCCTCCACTTTGGATAGAAAGAAAGTGAAGAAAAAATGCCCGCCAGGTGGGATCCGAACCCACGACCGGTATTCTGGAGGTCGTGGGTTCGGATCCCACCTGGCGGGCATTTTTTCTTCACTTTCTTTCTATCCAAATTCTTTATCTGTTTCAATGACCTACCATATCCTCCCCTTTGTTTTCCGATGCTTTCTTGACTGCCAACCCTTTTTTCATTATTTGCCTTATATATATAATATATATATATATAATAATATATATATATATATATATATATATATATATATAAAGAGAGAGAGAGAATAAGGGTTGGCAGTCAAGAGAACCGCGGAAAGCAAAGGGGGTTCTTCAAATGTTTCTATGACCTCCCACATTCCCCCCTTTCCTTTCCGAGGTTTTCTTGACTGCCAACCCTTATTCTGTCTTAATTCACCGAGCCTCTCATTTCCGGTATATATACCGTAGACCGAACAGACGAACGGGTAAAATTCCACCACTGTGCGGAACGACCTGTCTGGGAATGAATAGTTCTGGACAAAAAAAATTATTTGTTCAGGTGAGGGGTGGGGACAATAATATTAATCCAAAAACACCTCAAATCGCAATGGTAATCAAACAGCGATATGCAATTGGTTACTACTTACACAGGCTTATTTGCGGACTCATGCGGGGCTAATCAAGGCAAAAGTGTTTTTTCTGCCTAGGCAACCAAAAACAACTCCGTTATCAATCTGCAGCTGCAGAAAGGATGAGAGTCACATTAATTTTTGTGGGGGCCTGCGTGACAGGACATCACAGAACTAGAACACAAAAACGACTTCGCTGAGGAGTACGCCTGTAGCAGCAAAAGCATGGAGCGTAAATGGGAACAGGAAAAATTGAAGCGCACCGTAGAGGATGCGTCAAAAATGTCAAGCAGCAGGAGTTCATGTCGTCCCGTTAAAACTGCGAATAGTGTACTCCACAGCGCTTAGCAATGGTTCACTTTGTCCAAAGGTTACCCGATGCCGAGCGAAAGTTACATTCTCTAAGGAGTATCAAACAGCCCCTAAGTGATATTTTGGGATATTTGTGTGAATTTCGGCATTTCGTACCATCCAGGGGCTTATCGTGGTAGTAAGGAATGTTCCACTACTTACGCACACAAACATTTGTCGCGTATTTAGCGTGCGGGAAGAGACCGCTGCGACAGTACTCATAGTTTTACCGCGAGTCCTCTAGCCTAACGTATCTTTGTTATGCTGTGATCAATGCAAGACCATCTCAGAACGTCGTTCACTGAGGGAAACAAGGTGGCCTAAAAACTAATTAGCACACATGGTGCCACTTTGAATACCTGATTTGTAGTTTACGAATTTTAGAAAAACCACTGTTGAACCTGAGGGCAAGTGTTTTTTTTTTCACATAAACATACAGCTATTGTATTCTTCCGCTTAACAATCTTGAAATTTTGCACATGTCCTTGTCTTTTTCTGTAAATGCTACTGCCTTTGGAGTCATTAATTCTGCTGCTCATTCAAAAAGGTCAAAATCATGAATGGTGCTTCAATCGTGCAAGCAGAAATGGGATGTTCTTGCTCGACTGCGGAACTACGTGTCTGTAGGAGTCCCGTTGTCCATCACAGTAGACTTTCATGACAAGACGTCGTTCCAAAATAGTCTTAACATTGCAGATTGCTGGGGTAAATTCTGAAGCTGTGTTTCGCACGTTCAGCATCACATATCATTTATCTAATAAGGGAGGCAGCAACAAAGAATGGCTTCTTAAATAATATGTAATTCCGTTAACGGGATCGTTTTCACACTGAGGTATGGGTGGTTCGTTCGTCAAAGAAAGACCACTTTCCTATCGTATCCCTTCGTCTGGTAAGGACAAACCACTAACAACTGATGCCTAAAGGTACCCCTTTTTATCGTAGCTTGGAAAACGTGCACAGAATACGTACGTTATGTAAGTAAGCGATCAGTTCTAGCATATGAATGACGTTCCCACTGTTTAATCTCCCCAGGAAGCTCCTAGCATTTCAAGATCAAAACAACCGTGGAGTGGCATTTCTCCTGTCGGAAAGAAACAGTCTACCATATTTCCTCAGCAATGCGTACGAATTACGTATCTAAGCTGTTTCCGTGAGCACAAAAAATTGCCCATTGGCGTATCAGGGACAGAGCATACACGACCTTTAGACTCTACAAAAAAAATCTGCAGTGTCGCTTGAGTTTCCTTCCCGGAATAGGAAAGTATTCAGAATCAGCATCAGAAAAAGGCTTTATTTTTTCATTGATAATACATACATCAGTGATATTACAGAAGGAGGTACCAGAGCAAAGGTCTCAAGGCGGAACTCCTATAAGTAAGCGGAAGGGCAATGGTACATGAAATATTCATCATCATCATCATCATCATCACCAGCCTATCTACGCCCACTGAAGGGCAAAGGCCTCTCCCATTATTCTCCAATAACCTCGGTCCTGTGCCAACTGTGACCAATTTATCCCCGCAAACTTCTTGATCTCATCTGCCCATCTAACTTTCTGCCGCCCCCTGCAACGCTTGGCTTCTCTAGGGATCCACTCTGTTACCCTTAATGACCAGCAGTTATCCTGCCTTCGCATTACATGCCCTGCCCACGTCCATTTCTTCTTCTTAATTTCTACTAATATGTCTTTAACACCAGTTTGCTCCCTGACCCACTCCGCTCTCTTCTTGTCCCTTAATGTTACACCTATCATTTTCCGCTCCATTGCCCGCTGAGTCGTTCTCAATTTAAGTTGAACCCTCTTAGTGAGCCTCCAAGTTTCTGCCCCGTAGGTGAGTACCGGTAAGGTGCAGCTGTCATACACTTTCTTCCTCAGTGACAATGGTAGGCTCCTATTCATTATCTGAGAATGTCTGCCATATGCAGCCCACCCCATTCTGATCCTTCTAATTATCTCTGCCTCATGGTTGGGATCTGGGGTTACAACTTGGCCTAAGTAGATATATTCGCTTACCACTTCCACTGCCTCGCCACGTATCTCAAACTGCTGTGCTGTCCCGAGGTTATTGATCATTACTTTAGTTTTCTGCATATAATTTTCAGGCCCACGGTTCTACTCTGCTCGGCCAGTGCGGAAAGCATGCTTTGCAATTCGTCCCCCGAGTTACTTAGCAAGGCAACGTCATCAGCAAATCTGAGGTTACTGAGGTATTCTCCATTAACCCTTACTCCCACCTGTTCCCAATCCAACGTTCTGAATACTTCTTGTAAGCATGCTGTGAATAACATTGGAGAGATTGTGTCTCCTTGTCTGACACCCTTCCTTATAGGTATTTTACTGCTCTCCCTATGGAGGATGATGATAGCTGTACACCCATTGTAGATATCCTCTAGTATTCTTACATAGTGCTCATCTACCCCCTGGTTCCCTAATGCCTGAATGACTGCTAGGGTTTCGACTGAGTCAAATGCTTTCTCATAATCTATGAAGGCTATATATAGGGGTTCAGTATACTCAGCGCACTTCTCTATCACCTGATTGATCGTGTGAATATGGTCCATTGTTGAATAACCTTTACGGAACCCTGCTTGTTCTTTAGGTTGAATGAAGTCTAAGGTTGCAGAGATTCGGTTAGCGATTACCTTGGTAAATACCTTGTAGACGACTGACAGTAAGCTGATGGGCCTGTAATTTTTCAAGTCCTTCATGTCGCCTTTCTTATGGATTAGGATGATGTTCACATTCTTCCAAGATTCCGGCACCATTGCGGTCATTAGGCATTGCGTATACAGGTTTGCCAGTTTTTCAAGTACAATTTCGCCGCCATCCTTCAAGAGGTCTGCTGTTATCTGATCCTCACCAGGTGCTTTGCCCCCTTTCATTTCTTTCAAAGCCTTCCTTACTTCTTCGGTCGTTACTGGTGGGATGTCTATCTCCTCTGAGCTACTGTCTCGTTCGGCATTATCCTGTATGTCCCGGCTACTGTACAGATCCCTATAGAACTCCTCGGCCACTGTGACTATTTGATCCCTTTTTGTGATGACATTGCCTTGCTTATCCTTAAGTGAATACATCTGATTTTTCCCCACGCCAAGACGTCTCTTCACTGCTTTCAGGCTACCTCCGTTCTTTACAGCGTATTCGATCCTCTCCATATTATACTTCCGTATGTCAGCTGTCTTACGCTTATTGATTAACTTCGAAAGCTCCGCTAGTTCTATTCTGTCAGCTGCGGTAGAGATTCTCATGGTTTGCCGTTTCCTCATTAGATCTTTCGTCTCCGGTGAAAGTTTACCAGTATCCTGTCTAGCCATAGTGCCACCGACTTCTACTGCACACTCCGTGATAATGCGTGTAAGGTTGTCACTGGCTTCCTGTGTCGTAAGCTCGGCTTCCTCGTTAAGGGCGGAATATCGGTTCTGCAGCGCGATACTGAATTCTGCTTTGCGTCTTACTGTTAGCTCATTTATCGGCTTCTTTCGTACTAGCTTGTTGCGGTCCCTCCTCAAATCTAGCCTAATTCGAGATCTTACCATACCGTGGTCACTACACCTTACTCTTCCGAGCACTTCCACATCCTGCACGACGCCAGGGTTATCGCATAATATGAAGTCTATTTCATTTTTGTGCTCCCCATTCGGGATCCTCCAGGTCCATTTTCTATTCTCCCGTTTACAGAAGAAGGTATTCATTATGCGTAGGTTATTCCGTTCTGCAAACTCAACTAGTAGGTCCCCCCTGCTATTTCTACAGCCCAGAAGTTTGCGGGGCAGAAGTACAGGGCAGATGATATCAAGAAGTTTGCGGGGATAAATTGGTCACAGTTGGCACAGGACCGAGGTAATTGGAGAATAGTGGGAGAGGCCTTTGCCCTGCAGTGGGCGTAGATAGGCTGGTGATGATGATGATGATGAGAGAGTAGTTGTGGTAGAGACTTCACTTAGGATGGTACTATGTGTTACTGATGAGTGTATCTGAACGAATGGTGTAGAACTTTACTGTGGAGACTTTTTTGGTTTTGTTGTGAATTGTATTTAGATATATTCAGTTAGGGGTTGCATTGTTTATTAGTTGCGTGCAATCGATTTATTAGGTGCTTTGCGTTAGGGGATTTCGAAGTGTGAATTAAATGTGTGTTTTTTCAAACTCGTCAATGGCTCTTCGGCGTCCATCTCTCTGAGCTGGTCAGGACAACCTCACCATCCGTTCACGTGGTAGCTACCACCCAATGCCATTCCAATTTCCCGCCTTGGAAGTGCTCCCTCGCTCCGTGCGCTAAACTGCGCCAGCGGGAGATATGTTCTTTTTATGCTTGCTTTTCCTCCCGCACGTGCCGGCATTGCGGAGCCGCTTTTTTTAAGTATGCACTTTATAAGCGACCCCAAACCATCCACCGCCGGCGGCGGCGGCGGCGGCGGCGTCCGCAGTCCTCCTCTCTCTATATATAAAAAAACAGCATCCGGCGCCAGGTTTCGATCCGAGGACTTTGCGGCCGCAGCGCGACGCTTTACTGACTAAGCCACGGACGCGACGCTGATATTAGTGTTAGTAACGCGCTTTATATCTTTAACGCATTCAAACTACGTCGTCAGCGGCGTGCGTTGGCGACTCAGCGGCGTTATAGCGGCGTGATAACTGCGTGGTGTACACGTGATACTACAAACCCGATGGAAGAGAAGGCGGCGAGGCGGTGGGCTGCGGGGGCCGAGCGCAAGCGCCGCAAGCGGGCCGACAACCGTGCATTCGCACTTTCACATTCTCCCCCTCGGGGAAATGCGGGGGAATTTTTTCGTTTACTATGGTAAAAACCAAACCAATGAGCGTTCCTAAATAAATGAACGTGGTCGCTGCGGGTTAATTACGTATATCTTGCCTCAACTGTCCCTACAGTTTTTTTTTGCGCTAAACAGCGGGTAGATGTATAACAAGCGCAGGGAATAACGAGTTTCGAGCGCTTATTACTATATCAGTTGCTTGGAGTTCGTAGCCTCTGGGTTATGCCACGACGACAGCCGCTACGACGGAACGCCGTGTGCCTCTACTTGGGCCCAGCGAGCGAGTTACCACGACGACAAGGAGAGACCCTAAAGTGCTCTGCACTTAAAAAATTACTGTGAGGAACGCTGGTGGTGCTTCTCAAGAATTACTGGCGAGCAGGGTATATTAGAACAAAAAAATCATTTAGCGTGTTGGCGATATCTAAGGAGTGATTGTAAACATACACTGAAGACCGAAGCTCAGAGATAGGTGCCCTATGCTTATGATTCAAAAATGAGTTATTACTTTTTATTGTTTCCTTACATCAGAGCCTGCTTGCTGAATTAATTTCTTTTTAATGTTTTCGGTTTGCTTCTTTAAACAGTTGGTTTAGTACATTGTAATATTTGGTATAGACGGCTCTGAGTTTGATATTATAGGGTTCTTTTCAGTCTTTTTATAGAAATTATCTTTGTTCCGCATGCTTTTAGGTGAACTGCTCGTGAACCATAGATTATGAGGAGCACGGAACTTTTTATGCACTCAGTAGCAACAGAAGACTGATTTACGCATTTGTTAATTATCAATAGAAATTGATCATACACATTATTAGCGTCATTCGATGATAAAATATTGGACTAATTTACGTTACTTACGCGTGTAATAAACTGATCCTTATCAGTTCTCACTGCTTTAAATTATCGACTAGACGTGAGTAGGCGACACTGATAACGGAAGAAAATTGGATAATGATTAGTATGATTAGTGATTCCAACATATACAACGCCACAGTGTTTAGGGGTATGAAGTTTGAAAATATATGATCAATTAAACTGCCACCATAGCCAGCGACGGACCTACTAGGGAGAGGAGTGATTAACAATTCATACCCAAATTAAAAAAAAACCAGTTGGTGTAATCAATGCATGTAGGATTCTCGTCGTCAAAGATATAATTAATAATATCACCCATGATAACAACTTTGTGCTTTTCAAAGGAAACAGTACTGAGAAGGTCATTGAGGGCGCTGCAGAAGTCCGACACACGTGATGACGGTGAACAATCAATGCAACCTAGGATAATTTTGCTAGCATGAGATGATAAACGCAATCTTCGAGTTCTATTCACACCGATTCGCAATTTATCACGAGCAGTTCTAGAGTTAAGTCGTCTTTCGTATTTTAGGGATGGGGAAACGAAAATAGCCGCACCACCTTGATTGCTCTTCGAGCGATAGCAGTATTCTGATGAGTAGGATAGAGGGCTGTGTAAATTTTTATCATCATGCGGAAGCCACGTTTCTGTCGTGGAAATACAAAAAACTATTCGGCCCTATTGTTTACAGCAAAGCGCAAATTTTGTCACAGCACTTGTTCAAACTTCGGGCATTAAAGTGTATTCCTGATAGACAAGGGTTACGAAGAAAAGGTTTAAGTGTATCTGGTTACGATATTGCGCGAGAAAAAGTGACAATGCAATGCCGGCACCTGCGGGAGGAAAAGCAAACACAAAAAATAAAGCCGTTCCACTCACTGTGAAAGCTCTAGGAAGTGAAGAACAGTGATTCGCCATAATGGGCTCTAGCGCCGTTATCCATTCACTGATACTACGCAATGTAATTGAACTTTCCCGCCTTCTCAGTGCTCGCGCGCCCCCTAACCACCGCGTACGCCTCGGCTAGTGATTGCTACGATTCGAAGCCGTCCTGGTAGGCTTATCTGAGACATTTTACATCTGACAACATGACAGAAGCGCGGTATGACGATTTTTGAGATATCCAGAATACTCATCCAATGATAACGTCGGATGTCAAGCATGCTGTCTCACAGAACCGAAACTAAAACTTGTTTGAATGCTAAGCTTGGGCATCGTCTTATCACGTTATACCTTTACCTGACGTCACTGCGGTTGGTTGGTGCAGCCGCCGCAAACCATGCATGGTAGCTTTTTTTTCATTCAGGCATTTTAAAATGTATACTGCCTCATCGTCCGGATAAACGATGTAAAGTTTGTCCACTTGAGCCAATCTACGCAGTGCAAGTAAAAGTGTGAGCTTGATAAACCCACTTCAGTGTCTTTTTAACAATTGCCGTGCAGTCCTTGCCTTGGGAAGACGGAATTCTTTTGAACGCTATATTGTTTATCCTAGTACTGTTCTAGCTCAACAGCTTTTTTTGTCAGTGCGTCATTGTGAGCAGTGAATGCCTTGCTAGCAGCAACAAGAGTTTTGTTTCCCGTACCAGATTCTTCGGCAACAGAGTATAGATGCGTAGCACTAGCTACCAGACCACCGAGCCCAATTTTCATTTAGGCGCGATTTGGTACTGGAGCGTGAGCATCACGTTTGATCTTCGCGCAAACCTGCTCAACCGTATCAGCCGTGTAACGCTCCAAAGAAGCCTCTCGTTCATCAATTCTTCTAAGTTTGGCACATAAGTCCATAGCAGCACCTTAAAAGGCACTCAAAACGGGTCAGTGATAGCAGCAGTGGCGGCAGAACAATTTTGTGGGAAAGCAACTGACGGCTGGCCAACCTGTAAAACCAAAAGAGCTCGAGACTGCATTCTTCAATCCACCACTGCTGCTCCCAAATGAGCCACAGACGATGCTGTCGCCACTGTTCAGCACGCCGGGATGATACTCCCCGCACACTGCGCAGCACTTAGCGCTAACAGCCCAGGCAGCGAATCCATTTGTGTTTGCTTCGCTTCCAGGTCATTCGATGATGGTGGCCACGAACTTCCCGGAGCACTCGTGGCAACTGACACTTCAATCTTGCTTAGGTGGCACGGCGATGGCGGTATTCCTGTAAAAGCAAACGAGCTTCAGCCTGCGTTTCTCCAGCTAAACCTCCTGCTGCCTAATGCTGCTGCCAAGTATTAGAACAAGGTCTTCAATATATCTCCACAAAAATACACGATCACAAAATGAATACGAGATGCTATTTTAAAACCCCTTTGTTCCTCCACGTGCAAGCTTGTCATTTATAATAGCGTTTGCGATGAACCATCCGGGTCAACAGCGTGGCGCTTTTAATGTGTAGCATTCTTTGCCGTGTAAACCCCAAGCCGGACCGTGTAGCGCCCTGAATATGCAAAAAATGGATAACTTGGGAAAATAATACGCCTAATTGTTATAATAAAGTAAATGGAGATAACTGGTCGAATGGAATTTCGGAAACGCAAGGAATACTGAAAATCGAAAATTTTGAAATTTTAAAAATAAACTCACAAAGCGAAAATATGCGTTTTAAAGTCACCGATTTACTATCAGTGAAATTTAAGTAAAAGTACGGCAAATAACTTCAGAAATGCGAATAAACAATAGAAAAATTATCAAACCATGCGAAGCCCTGCGTTTCCTCCAAAATACCTAAGTGGCCGAAATAACACATTTAATCGTTACAATAGCGTAAATGGAGATAGTTGGTAGAACGGAATGTCGAAAAACCAGAGAATACAAAAATATAAAATATAAAATCTTTACAAAAAGGAACTTCCTAAATAAACATTATACATCTTCAACATATCCTCTAAAAAACGAACCATAAAGAAATCTCATGAAAGAACGACGCAATCCCGAATAAAAAATTGTGGCAACGTACTATCATTGCACTCCGCTTTACATCGTGGGGAAAATTCATAATTCCCGAACTAAGTACACTGGATCGCTGTAATGGTAAAAATTGTATCATTGGGGAAAGAAAGGAAATAAACAATAATTTAACTAAACGTGCTTGGCGACCCGTTGCCAAATCTGGATCTAAGGAACACACAATGTAGACAAGCGGCGTAAGAATTCTGCGCATTAGTAGATGGCTCTCTGAATTTCAGTATATTTTTAAAATTTTACGACATGCAAGATACCACCATGAGATTCGTTCCTGAGGCCGCTCAAGGAGGCCTGCAATGAAGTCATATACCTGATGTACACGCGTAAAAAGATTTTTTTAACAGTGCAAGCAGTTGCAACGTACGCAAACAATTCCATTCGGGAGAGGCGATGAGCATGCCCCTTTAAAACAACTTTCACATAATTAGGGCACGTGGCCATTCAAGAAGGCTAGGGGAAGTTCACATTACTTATATAAATAAATATATATATATATATATATATATATATATATATATATATATATATATATATATATATATATTGTGAGCGTTTATTGGTGTCTTGCCTCATGAAGAAAACTCATGGAATGAATTAATTGCTATCCGCTAGTGGGACCAATCTCTCACCTGTACATACCCATTATAGTCATCATTTGTGGGCTATCATCATCGTCTGGGCTCGTTCTGCCGAGTCACCAAGTTCCGTGCGGGCTGAGTAAAGAGACGTGTCTTGGAATTACCGTTCCCTTGTTTCAGTCTGCTTTCCTCTTACAATATATATATATATATATATATATATATATATATATATATATATATATATATATATATATATATATGCGTTCGTCCTTCCGTGCATGCCTAATAAAACCATATGTTGCTGATGTACTTCTTAAAATGGACGAACAATTGCATACCCGAGTGCCACTGTTTTCGCGTGCAGCTTGACCATTACTAAGGGTTTCGCTTGAGAAACCTTCACGCTCCTATGTCAATAGATGATAAAAATGACCGTCGTCACCGTGGTCCTCAAAACAAATGGTACAAAAACGGCTGTCGCTGTAAATAAAACAAAGGGTACTGGAGATTCCTAAAACTTTCTAACTGTGTGAAGGCGAAAGCCAAGTTGAACCTGTGGTCTGCAGCTGGACATTAGGCTGAACTTTTCATTCGCACCCTTTGCCACTTGACCAGCCCTCCTGGGCAACACCCTCAGAAGCGCGTTCCCCTTTCTCGCCATCGCCAGAACCAACCAGTTCGCCCCCGGTCGTAACTAAACCTCTCAAGTGTGCTCGTATTGCACGTGAGGCAATGAATTACCTTCGCCTGCCTAGCTGTTTCCCTTTTCGGGCGACGATCCCTGGCTCGGGCTCCTATTTTCTGCAGCTCACAATTTTTTGCGCCACATAACGCGTTCTGTGGAACAAAGATTTAGGCTCGCGTGAGATTTGAACCCTGCGGCCCAGTTGTGCAAAACAAAGAGGAAACGGGGACGTTTTGAAACGGCATAGTAGCGCCATGCCAATGCGTGCGTTCTTCGGCTGGGGCGCCGCTTTGAGGTGTTCTGAAGGCACGAAAATGGCCCAGAGAAGCACAGTAGCCCGGGCACAAAGCGCCCTTGCTACTGTGCTCCTCTACACCAATCGTACACAATCGTAAACCAGGCGGCCACCTTTGACAACTTCAATTGTATGGTCTCTTCCCTGTTACGACATTTTTCCCATTCACTTCAGGTTATTATGACTTCCATCGACAAAGTGCCAATACTTCAATTTCATGTCTTTTATTCCGTAACTATGTTAGTAACGTGCACAGCTTCCTTCGTTGCCATTCATTTTCTCTTCGCATTACACGTTCCCCGTAATTAAAATATTCTTGAAGGAAATTTTACGGTTTACTATCCTTACATTATCTCAAAACAGAGCTGACACAGTTAACTAGGAGCAGCTCCCCTAACCTATCATTATGAAGGTATGCGATGCGAAATGCGAAACGCTTTCGGTATTGCAGGTTTCAGGTTTCAGGTTTTATTGAAAAAAAAATTGCTTACAGGAGAAGAACAAATGGCAATTATTATTACAGAAGGAGGTCCCAGAGTTTACACTGTCGAGAAGACCTCCTGTGCTGAGTACAAAAGAAACGCACACACAGGCAGGAAGAGGGTTACAGAGATCAGTGAAGCGATATTTGGCAAAGAACAAAAAAAAAAACATCAATAGAACATAATTAAGCAGATATATTCAAAAAACGGGTTAGATGTAATAAATTAAGGTAATGGTCACTGATTACCGACAAACTGTTGACCACAAGTGATTTATTAGCAATTAAGAATATTAGCAATTAGGAAAAATTGCAAGCCCCTCTAAAACTCAGCGTTGGCAAAAATGTTAGAAAAGTCGATCTTCCACTGTCAAATAATTTTGTCAACGCAATTTCATAGCAAAGTTCACGTACATTGATAAAATATCTACAATGTATTTTCTGATAAAGAGAAATGGGTTCATGTGTGATCGCTTTTATCTGTAACATCATTTCTGACGGTTGGCAGGTGTTTTCAAAGAAACAGAGCGTGTTACAACTGGTGGAACCAATTACGAGACGCCTATGGCTTTTACTTCAGCTGCGAAAATTTTTGATGTGCTGTCTGTCTGTCAAACGCAGGGATAAGGTTGCTTTACAGAGAATGTCTACATGGGGAGGATAGGAAGACATTTTGTAATCAAAAACAAGAAATGTGCGCCTGCGAATTCATATTTACAGTTGTTGCACTTAAGACAACATGAGTGGCTTTGGTGCAACTGGTCCAGACTGCTTGACAAACACCGCTGCTGCTTTGGACGAGGCACGCGCAGTGCGTAGACCGTATTTATTCTTGTTCATTTCGTTTGTGCCGTGTATGCAGGAAGACAGAAAAGCTTAAAAATGCTACGAGAGCAATTCATATATAAATATTACACCTCATGGGAGAAATCCCGAATAGAGAGTTTGGAACCAAACGTTGGGAACCAAGATGGTATGATTCTGTTTTATTTGAAACAATTGTTATCGGTTGCAATAAACTGAACTGAAACTGAACTGAACTCAACACAGAGTTCAAATTTATTTAAAAGGACAAAGTTAAGTTTGTTCGTGTACTTACGATTTCATTCTCTAGTTCTGGAAGGTGCCGTATCTCCGAACTGTATTAACACGTCATAAAAAATGAAATTCGGGCACGAAAATATAAACCAGCTGTTTATATTTATATACACATCTTATATATATATAATATATATATGTTTATATATAACATATATAACATATATTATGTGTGCTAATGTTCTAGATGTGTGCTTCTCAAACTTAAAAAACGTACAAGTGTGTGCCTCCAAATATCCCTTGTGCACCCCGACAAGTTTCACCCCCCTCTTATTGTCTCTGTCTCGGTCGCGACCCAGCATCGCTCTGGCGGTGTTGACAATTGTTCAGTCCCGCGATATGCTTTCAAGCGTGGAGATTATGCTGGGCTGTATCACTTTTATTCATCTGCTGAATGGTCTAGTGTTTTGGATGTCAATGATGTTGACGAACAGGTTCGACGTTTTACCGAAATAGTCAGAAGTGGCATGGAAAAGTATATCCCTTGTTATAAGCCTGTTCCTTCCAAATTTCCCCAGTGGTTTTCTAAAGAACTTCGAAGTTCGCTTAAACTTAAGGATAGCGCCCACAAAAAGGCCAAGCGTTCTGGGCTTGACAAGTGGAAAGCGGAGTTTCGTCGGTATCGCTCACTTTGTAAAATACCTCTACCGGCGTGACCACCAGCTCTATATAGAATCGTTAGAGGCTGCTGCGTCTCAGAAACCGGCTGAATTCTGGAGGTATGTACGCGGCCGTTCTAAGGCGTCTAAAGAACACGTTAGCCTGCTTAATTCCGATGGTGAAGAGGTTGAGGATGTTGCCACCAGTTTTGCTCAGTACTTTCATTCTGTCTTTCAACTGCCAGATGGCAACGACGAACGCCTATCGTTTAATAACTCTAATTTTAACACACTTAGGTTCGATGAAAAAATTGTCAATGATAGCCTTCAACGGATGAAACCATCATTTTCCTGTGGTGCAGATGGAATTCCAGCAGCCCTCATGAAGGCTTACGGGAACATTTTTGTGCCTGTCTTAACTTCCATTTATAATAACTGCTTACTTTTAGGTAAATTTCCTCGTGCATGGAAGATCGCTCGAATTTTTCCAATATTTAAGTCTGGTGATAAGTCAGCCGTTTCTAACTATCGCCCGATCTCACTCCTTTGTGTCGCCTCAAAACTCTTTGAGTCAGCTCTGCACAAAGTTCTTGCTGCCTGCGTCAAGAACGTTGTGATACCAAATCAGCACGGCTTTTTCTCGGGTCGATCGACGGTCACAAATCTTGCAAGCTTTATGACACAGGCTTCGGCTGCAGTTTGTGAAAACGGCCAGTTGGACGTTATTTATTTTGACCGCAGTAAGGCGTTTGATGTGGTGAACCATCAGTTATTAATTAACAAGCTTGCTAAGTCCGGTGTAGACGCAAGCCTTGTTGCCTTGTTGTCCAACTATCTCCTTGAGCGGTCCTTTTATGTAGATGTTAACTACAAAAAGTCTAGTGTTTACCCTGCAACAAGTGGTGTACCCCAGGGTTCCGTGCTGGGTCCATTATTGTTTTCTGTCTTTATCAATGATGTTTCAACAGTGTTAACAAACTCTTCTTTTCTTCTCTATGCTGATGATGTCAAACTATTTAGGCACATTAGCGGTGTTCAGGACTGCTGTGCCTTGCAGAGGGATGTGTCGGAATTATCGGTCTGGTGCAGGAAAAACTGCCTAATTTTGAACCCCACTAAAACAAAGGTTGTCACCTACAGCCGGAAAACCCACCGTCTGCTGTTTTCCTACAGTATTGAGGGAGCTCCTCTGCAAAGGGTTGAGGAGATTAGGGACCTAGGGGTGCTTTTCGACAGTACCCTCTCTTTTTCTCCTCATATTAGGCTCATCACCCGGCGAGCACTCCGAAGCCTTGGAAATGTGTGTCGGATTACAAAGGAATTCTCTTCTCCAGATCCATTTCTAATGCTATACAATGCAATATGTATACCACAGTTAGAATATGCTTCTGTTGCCTGGAACGGCATCTCCAAATCTAGTAGTGAATTAATAGAACGTGTGCAGAAGAAGTTTTTATCCATATTTAAGCACCGTCATCACAATCACAGTTTTCATCCTGATTCTGACTTATCCATAGTCCCTTCCATCCCTTCCTTGAACTGCAGACGTATGCGTGCAGACCTTACATTTCTTCACAAAATTGTTCATGGTGACCTTTCTTGCGCAGACCTGCTTAACTGTTTAGAGTTTAGTGTACCACAAAGGCCCACCAGGTCGCATCGCCCGTTCTTGACCGCTGCGCGCAACTCCAATCATTCTCCTGTGCGCAGAATACAGAATTGTTACAACCGCTTCTTTGAACGCCTTGACATCTTTCAGAAATCCTTTACAGTTTACCGTACAACGCTGTTGAATACAGTATGTTAAACACCTATGATATGTCTGTCGTTCTTTTTTTTCTGGAATTTGATTTCTCTGCGGTTGTGTCCATCCAACTGATAGTTGCCTATGTTTGAAACTGTTTACTGTCATTTGTTCGTTTTTTAATTTGTCTCTACACTCTTGCCGTTGTTTTTGTTGTATTACTGTCAAACTTTGTTGCTCTGCCTGTCGTGTGGCCTTTACGACGGGCAGAGCAACATAGGCATCTTCTTTTTTTATTTTTTTACCTGTACCCAGGCTCCGCCTGTGCTTTATTTCTGTCATTTTCACTACTTCAATTTGTGTGTGTCTTGTCGCTTGTTTGTTTCTTGCTATATGTTTCTTGTATTTTGTTTTCATGTAACTACCCGTGCGCCAGCACTCAGGCCTATGGCTGTTCCTGGGCACGTAAATAAACATGATTGATTGATTGATTGATTGATTGATATATATGTTTATATATTTAAGAATACTGTTCGTGGAGGCCCAATAATGGTGCAGACTTGGTTTAAATACGAAGCCACATTTTTCTACTTCGTTACTTTAATTCATGCACGCATCAATTTAACCTGAATGGAAAGAAAACACGTTATTTATGTGTTTCCGTTTATGCATTCGTGATCTCATTTCATTTTACATGAAAGTACGCGTTGGGCGACCTGTGCCAATGGTACCAAATTTTTAAATCTTTATCTTCATGTCTGTGTCGCTCGACTTAGCGGACCCGTAGGTTGGTTTTCACATGATGGCGTGCGTTTATTAGCAGGATGCCTGAACTTTCTGATTATTCAATCAACTCGAAAATTATTTATTTCAGAAACAATTTAGAAGAACTTCGAGGGCTAAAACCAGCGTTACGTTGCTTGAGGGAGTCCAGAGGCTATTCCAAGGCATGGAGGTGACGATAAACAACGATAACTCATAGAATACAGCAATTAATACTAACACTGCAGTTGAACCAAACACTTACATTGTAACAAGACAAACATGTTAAAGGTAATAATAATTTTACACAAGTCAGCACACCCACGATATTTTGTACAAACTGGGCAGCACATTTTTCAACGAATGCATTTCTCCAAGTTTATAGAGCATTCGCGCTGACTCCTGAGTGTGAAATTACCACTGCACGTGTATGTATTTAACATGAAGAGAAAAATATAATGAAGCATTTTAAGTTTATAATTTGTTCGGAAGCGCGGTATGATCCATATGTCTGCGTTTCGTTTGGGTACAGGATAAGTGTGTTGTTTGAAGTATGCCACAGTTAAAAAATACAGCTATATGGCAGATGACAAATATTTTAAACGTAGTAGGCTGAAATATTACATTTTGTCAGTGGGCACAACATTGAAAGTGCGAAATAAGTTTATTTCTGGGAAGAATTATGAAACGTTTGCAATGTGGCGCATAATCTGTTTCTCCAACCTGATCATTTTTGTCAGATTTGCCTGAAAAGTGGGGACCTAACTAAGCTGCAATAATCAAGATGCAGAGCAAACAGAGCCTGATATATGTTAAGTTTCAGTTTTTATTTATTTATATAAGGTAACCCTCAAGGCCTGGGAAGGCGTTACAGAGGGGAGTGGACATAACAGGCACAGATATACAACAAAATAATAAGCATACAAGTAAACAAGACTACAAGTCAAAAGAAGGTACAACAAACCACAAAATCAAAACAAAAGGCACAAAAAATCACAATAATGTAGCCTGCGCAGAATAGCGAGATAGCATTTGAAAACCGATACCTAAGGGACATAAAAGGGAAAAAGGCGCAACAAAACTTTCCATGATGCGATACATATTTGGCAAAGTTTTGGCTACTTATATGCAGAGGCAGAAATGGCGAGGTCGGTGAACAGTTAGAAACCAACGACAAAATGAGGGCAAGGCACAACAGCGTTAAAGAAAATTTCAGAATCAAATATTATTACAAACGTGGGCAGTCAAAGCTAATCTAAACACTTTATTGTTACGGATTAATACAAGCGGTTCGAGAAGGCGGTTCCAATGGGTGAATACTTGGGGTATAAAAGAGTAATAGAACAAATTTGCATGACAATGAATAGTTTCAATTTTATGGCGATGATCTAAGCGACGAGATATGAAAGAGGGACTTGATAGGAGCAAATCACGAAGCGTATTGTGATAAAAAAATTTATGAAATAAACCCAAACGTTGTATCTGGCAGCATAAAGACAGATCAGGTAGTAGTAACCGTGATTTCGTGGTCTTTACACTAGCTGTGCGATAATATTCGGAAAGGATAAAGCGGGCGGAGCGGTTTTGGATGGACTCGACAAATGAAGCTAAATATGCGAGGCAAGGGCCCCATATAGAAGCGGCGTATTCCAATTTATGGCGTATAAGAGCTTTGTACAGTTGTAGTTTCAGCGACGATATTGAACCAGGAAAATTATGTTTTAAATAACCCAATCTGTGGTTAGCCTTCTTTGTTATGTAGTTTATATGAGGTTCCCAGTATAGATTGGAGTAGAAGAAAATATTCGAAGTCTTTTTAAAGCCCCGGTTGCTGAGAGAGAGAGAGAAAAATAACTTTGTTGGGAGAGGCTGGTGGTCCTAGGCGTCGGCCAAGAGCCCTTGGGCTCTAGCAGCGTCTTGGGCCAGCTGGACGGCCCAGACTTGATCCGCTGGGTCGCGGCTGAGCAACACGGTCTCCCAGAAAGTTTTTTTACGGAGGGTGGAAATGTGAAAGTCCCAGCTGAGATTTGATGAAATTGTCACATCGAAAATTTTATGTGATTCAACAATAGAAATTTCCTGCTCTTTATATGAAATGTCGTTTTCAATTAAACTCGACTTATTTTTTGCACGAACAAATATTACTTTTCTTTTGAGGGGTTGATATGGCGGGATTTGAGTTTGACCATATGTGGAGATTATGAAAAATGCCATTACAATATTTAATTAGTAAGTCTGAGTCATGTCTTCAGAAAAATAGGGAGCTATGTTGACCATATGATAAACTTCACAGTTTTGTTGATTTTACTGATGTCATTGGTGTAGATGTTAAAAAGCAAGCGCCCTAAAACGCTGTCTTCTGGTACGCAACATCGAACAGGTACATGAGTTTACCTATCGCTGCCTAAACAAACCCACGCTGTTCTTACGTGTAAATATGATTGTACCAAAGATAAAGGAACGCCAGGAAAACCGTAGTGAACCAGATGATGAATAATTTTTTCATCAAGGCAGTCAAACGTTCCGCTAAAGTCTGTAAATCAACCCAGGGTGAGAACGTTTTTTTGATGTTTCGCCGTATAATTGCTTAAGAACAAGCAAAGCATTTTTGGTTGACTTGCTGTTACGGCCGAACTCGGTGTCGGTTACAACGGCGATTTTGTCTATAAAGTTGGCGATTCTCGAAAAAATATTTTTCTGGGCCTTTGTAAAAACTAGAAATAACTGATATGGGCTGATAGATGGAATATTTTTATCTCCCCCTTTATCCTTTATACAAGACTGATGCTCGCAACTTCTTCATCGGTGTTGGATATTCGCTTGTTCAATAATTACGTTAAAATAGAAGTAAGATGGGCGGCAATGTGCTCTGTAACGTGCTTTGTCGGTGCAATTTTTCAGGCACACGAAAGTTCGGCAGATCTCTGTTTCGTTCGTCGGATTAAAAATATGCTAATAGAAGACTTTTTTCTGCCATTCACCATGTCCTGAAACTACACAGGGTGTTGGCGGCCCTGGAATTGGAATGCAATTCTTGATAATAAACTAGTTTAGCACGTTTAAGTTGAGCTTTGAGTCGGTTTCTGAGCATCTTGAATTCTGTTAAGGTGTTTCCGGCATTCGTGTGCGTGAGTAGTTTCGAAAAAGGTGATTTTTATCGTTTAGCAGTTCTTAATGCAACGTCTAATCTTTGGTTTTCTTGTCTTTTTGCTTTGCATGGCTTGAACTTTCTAAAAGCAAAATGTGCGAGGTATATCTGTGTATATATTTCTATAAATAGGGAGAAATGCGTCATTCGCATTTTCCTGATCATAACACCAGACCAGTCCATCAAAGCTAATGCGACTTTAAAAGCACTCTAAAGCTGATGGGGAAACAACTGTTTGGTAACAGTTTCTGTAGAACACTCTCTATTTACTCCACTAGACTAAAAACTGAGCAGTGGTCACTGATGTCATTCCTTCTAGTCTTTTATTGCAGTACGGCATGAGGTACACTTACAAACATAAAAACCAAAATGGCACACCTGCACAAAAATTCCTAAGATCTTAACCCATCTCATCTGATTTTCTCTAAAACTTCTCAAAGTCGCACGCAAGGCGGCAAAAGCATTTAGCAAGCTGGTAATAGTTAAACAGGAAGACAGTTGGTGCACTTACGAAAACTACAAGTAGCGAGCGAAATTTCCGTGAATTCCTTCACCCTGCCAAAAATCATTGGCAACAAATTTCGGAGGTAGAATAACGCTGCTTTGAACACATACCGAAGAAAAAATCCTCCAGTCGAATCTGATCATCACGAGCGAAGACGAGTACTATGCAAGCAGTGTTTCATGAAAGTTTGCCTTTGCTCAAGATGTCGCAGCCTGCCGTCGAGCTGTATGTACTTGATCATGGTATTAAGACTTTCGCTGAATGGTAGCCACGGACAGCACAGCCGGGCCGCCATCGATTTCAGGACTGATGGACCAGGTGCCAGCGCTAACAGCCGTTAAACCCTCGCCTAATCATTTGTTTCATTTAATCTGAAGAAGACGCACAGTCGGCCCGCCGGCGTTGAACGATAAAGCGCAGGAAAAGCAGCCGTTTCACCCTCAACCATTCACACGATACCGAAGCGGCTGTCCCCTTATCCCGCGAAGCGATAACACGGTCGTGCTTTCCCTTGAACAATGTTGGGCAGTAGAGCTTTCACTGTAGAAAGTAAACACGCAGGTCCAATTCCGGTATCGAAACCTCATTCATCACCAACTGGCCCATCAGCTATTCTTCGAAACATTTCCAAACATTGTTTCAAAGTTTGCTTCCTGTAAATGCTAAAGCATTCGTCATACGCTACAGTGGTGCCCATCTTGGGGAAGATACGCAATTTAAATTTGGTTCCCTGCATTCATTTATAGCTCAGTGCACGATACCCTGCTGCGTCATCATCAATGAGTTGACCTAAGAAGTGACTACAGCAACACGACGTAACCTCTTGTATCAGGCGTTCTACAGGAATTTGTGACGTAACGGAAACTGGGTGCAGCGGATTCAGGTAAAAGGTCGTAGCAGAGAGGTACTGCAAAAGTCATCAGAATCAGCATCAGCCTATTTTTCATCTATGCAGGACAAAGTACTCTCGCGAAGATTTCCAGCCACGGATAGGTAAATGTAAAATTTCTGACCTTTCACTCGGATGTTAGCTTCGTGTAAGAATGTTTGACGTGCTTAAAAAGTTTATTTCATTGAAAGTGAGTCCATAAAAAGGCTCTTAGTCAAAATGAGCAACGCCGTCGCGGGTAGCGACAACGCTTCGACTAGGGCCTAGGTAAGTATTGTCTGCCTCCACACATGTGCGATAAACGTTGCCTGGAACGCCACACAAGACGGTTTTTGACCGGCTGTCCACCTGATATGTTGCAAACTCTGCCAACGTGTAATAGTTGCGTGTTCCTAGACTTATTCTACCCCTCGCAGTCTAAGATTTCTTGCTAATACTGACCTTCTGCTCGGAATAATATCAGAATAGGCAAGATTGTTCTCTTCTCGCCGAAACTGCTGAACAAATTCCTCCACATGCAAAACGACCTACTATTTTTGTGTTGAAACAAGCCTTCATCTCAGCAACACGACGTATGAAGAGGCGCGAATTTATTGGTTCGGGAAAGTGCGCTGCAGTGGGGTCCTCCTCAGCCAACTAGGATTGGGTTGACGTGGGAGAGTTATAGAAAAATAGAATGACGATGTACACGTGTGTGTGTACGTGCATGACGTACTACACGTCAGTTACTCTCGACAGCAAAAAATTAAAAGCGGTTGCAATTCATGAAAACAACTGATTCACGCAACTCTCACAGAGACGGCCAACGCGGTCGAGCGGAGAGCCTGCAACGCACCCTTCTCAATTAAATGGGAAAGGAAATATAGAGGCGCACCTTTCGCATACAGCTGTGTCAAGGTTAACACATACAGTCCGACAACTTGACAAAAACAGCCCTTGGAGCCTCCCGTTCATAGAAAAATTTCTAAGAATATGAAATACAATACTGACCTGCGCCTTTCCTTGACATCTCCCATAACATAGTGCAACGACTACAGAAACAGCAAGTTTCCGACTATATTAGAAACAGAGCGTGATGGTGCCCATACCTCGAACGGCTGCAGACAAAAATGAATAAAATGGCCGGTACTGTCAACCGCATTCTGCAAGTAGCAGGGCCTCGATTTCAGCAGAACGGTGAAAAGACCGTGTTCGTGGTCATAAAGGTGCCCGTCCCCACGAACACAGGATGGAAGGTTGCAGAACAAAGCGAATGTCTTCTCTGACCTTGTACCTCAATTCATTGTCAGGAGAACAGGGAAGTTGCCCTTCACTGTTCTGTTGTATGCAGTAGCTCATAAGTATACTTTTTTATTATCACTTTGTGTTGACCGGTGCATCTTTCTAAACTGACACTATTCGTATTTTTTATGTTTTAGTATGTGCCTCATTGCTTGTTTGTCTTTTTTTTTTCCTCTGCAAAAACATTATTCTCAAGTAGCATTCTCATATTTTTCGAATGCAATATCGTTTCTTAGTTTAGTTTTTAGCGTGCATATATTTTTTTGCTTTGCATATTTCAGTTATCGCCATAAAATTTCGATGCCTTGGTGAGTTTTGTGTTGATTACTGTACAAGCTGTACAGCATGCATATTGCCGCCTGCTGCTTGACGTTTGTTACTGGGCTGACGGGCTTGTCAAGCTGCTTCTATGCAGCTTTTATCGTCAGCCTTGTGATGTACTAACGAGAAAATGTAATAAAAGATACGTCATCTCACCTCAACTCTCAGCGATCCCTGATGACACGGATGTGAACATATACATTGAAATGTGGCCATTACTTGTTACGCATTTGAACATTTACATCGTTACGAATAGTCACAAAAACATCGCATTTATTGCTGAAGTTCAGACGTGGGCCAACGTTTGCTCAAAGATTTTGAGATCAGCTTTTAAAAAGGCTGGTCCCTCGCCTGTAACGTCAGCATAAATCTTCTCTTTTCTCACGGTGTGAAATATTGGCATAGGAAACGTAATAGCAGCAGCAAACTATTTTCCGAAAACTGAACTGTTTGCATATGCATATATATATAATATATATAGATATATATATATATATATATATATATATATATATATATATATATATAGATATATATATATATAGGCATTTATTTATTTTGTAATGTGGGTTCATTACACCGATATCTGTTAGCGACAAAAGAGCACAGAGAGGTGGCAAGGCCTTCTTTCAGTGCTCTTTTACTGTGGCAAGCCCACCCAAAGGATCGAAGTAATAGTCGACAGAATGCCCCGCACACCTCACGCGATTAACGCCAACGATGATACCGCTCTGCTGGCCCGCCCGTTCCCCCGTCATCATTTGCGCAATCAAAGTGGAAAATCCCCTTGAGTGGGTGTACACCAGCTCTGTGGGGATCGCCAACATCAATCATGAGGCTAGTGTTGACCGTGGCGGTTGACGCGTAGTTTGCCTATTCTTTGATCAACTGTAATCGTGGTGATGCCGATGATTATAGTGCTCGCACGGTGGCTTCGCATCACCTCCTCGTCTTTTGCACTAGAATTTATTCATTTATCATTTATTGATTTATGCGCGCACACATCCTTTGAGAAACAGCAGCCTCAGCCTGCCGCCAACGTTTACCCCCCCCTCTCCTCCCCCCTCTTCACGGGAGCTGCGAAAACTTTTTGCACGCGTTGTAACGGTTTGTAATGTCAGAGTGCGAAGATGAGTCTCTTGTGGAAACGTGGACAACGGGGGGCTGCTGCCGCTTGTTCAAACTTATCTTTCATGCGTGTTGACTAACATAAAAAATTCATCGTTCTGGCGAGCACACTCCTCACAAGTTCATAATCTATAGGTTCAATAGATTGCGCTACTAAAATCCACAGATGTTCGAGCAACAAAAAGTTGCAATGCCAACTCCCACTGATTTTATTTGACGTCTATGTTAGCTTATACGTGTAAGCAGCGTAGCACGAGTACGTGAACTCATCAGAAACACTTACAAACCGAATGATGTGCCGCAACGAAAGTCCTCTGTCGGTGTCGGTCACTGAATGGGAACGAGACGCTAGCGCACTCATCGCACATACTTCCGATGGCTATGGCTTCTGGAATTTGTCAAATGTGCTACATCGTAACGCGCTACAAAAGTATGCAAAGCCAAAATACGAGGTGACATGAACAAGTCTGACGAAGAAACAGCGGGAGGCCACGTCGATAATTATGCCGTTTAAGACGTAAAACAATCACAAGAATATGCAGTGTACACAGAACGACAATTTAGGCTGCTCCAAACTCATAGCGTGCATGGCGGTGAGGATACTAGGGTATGACCTAGTTGTAAAATCCGAATAACGGAGCACTCTTTTAAGCACACTATTCGTGCCTGAAATTCCAAAGCGAATTTTCAAAATTTAACATATCTGTGCAAAGCAAGCAGCTGTTTGACCTTTAATTAAGCCTACGTCCAAAAGAAGCCTGCTCCCTCGCTGCCTTCCAGTCGAAAACAGCTGCGTCAGTGTGTTAGGTCGCGTCCTTCTCTGTCACAGCAGCATCCCGTATATGCCGCTGTCAAAGTGTCCAACGTGTATCGGACGGAAAGCACTTTATCGCGAAATCAAGTCTGTGCACCGCTCAAAAATTGTGCGTTTCCCGGGGTCGCACAAATGTCCTACTTTCATGTGCTCCACGTCACTAGTTCGTGATCGGCTTGCGGAGAACCAGCAAACTGCCATTGTCGTTCATCAAGGAATCACCTCGGCAGCAACACCATTGCTCTTACGCTGTGTTCGAGACAAAGGTAAACACCACAAAAGTTTAATTGGATGTGCGTCCTTGAAAAAGCGCGTTGAGATTATTATTCACAAAAGGCATATCAAAACTTCTTCACCAATGTGTTATTGAGTTAACAACTACTTTAAGTTTAAACAGTTTGTCGCCATTTATTAGAAATATTCCTCTTCAAAATAGACAGGTCGTCTGCTGAATTGATTTCACTACAATGCGCCAATTGAGCTCGACATACTACGAGGCCTGCTTCAGGCCTGACGAAATAGCTTGAACCTTGTGTGTCGTGTTTTTCATTTTGTACTCTGGTCAGTGTTCAGGTCGCTCTTTCTGCAGACTCGACACTGTTTGGCTGTGCAATATTCATCACGATAGCTGGGCTCTATTCTACAGGAAAACATGGCGGACGATGACATTGTGATTACTGGTTTCTCCGGATACTTTCCACAAGCAGACCACTTGCGTGAGTTCCAAGAAAAGCTTTATGCCGGTGTCGACCTCATCACAGACGACGATTCACGCTGGCCTCGAGGTAAGAGCGGTTTATTTGGCTTTGTTCCTGAAGCTAATCTTAAAATTGTGTTTTATTCTGCGCAACAAGTTTGCAATCGCTATAAAACCCAGGCAAGAAATCAGGCAAAAAATTCTACGCCAACAAGTGGCTTGGCATGCAGCAATTGATCTACACGAAATGACACAAACAGATGACTAGGATAGTAAGTTTATACAACCTCTGCTTTGAGAAAAAGTTGTCAGTCTTTTCACGGCAGTCGGAATAGGCGAGACAAAACGTTTGCTCCACAATCCCGAAATTTCGACCTTGTTCCGGCGTGATTCAAAACGATTATCAAGCCAGGCTCAATGTGCGTGTAACTTAACACAGTTTCTAATACTTTTATTACCTAATTGGCACTGCTTAAACTAGCAGTTTAAGCAGTTTATTGCATGACTAGCGGTTTAATGCATGACACGGGCCATTGTTTGTTCACAGTGTCAAGCAAGCGCAGGTGTCTACGCATTAACTTGTAAGAGTTATCTACGTTATGTGCCTCTCGAAAGACACAGCATTATCAATGAATTAATTCAGTGTGTACGAAATAAGTCTTTATTGTTATTACAAGAAACTATCAGGGTTTGCCACAAACACAGTCCACGGTACATTTTGCGAACTTATTTCATTTCGAATAGATTGAGCATGTGTGTAATAAAAGGGCTTAGAACGAGTGCTATTTCCACTATATACGATATATAATTGTTATATTGGGATATATACCGGACACAAACTGTAGACGCGAAGTAACAAAGTCATAAAGCTGCTCTACAAAGCCCTTGCAACACGGCTCTTGAACAAAATTGTTTGTTACTATGCAGCCTCAAACTAAAACCAAGTATTCAACAAAATCTAGATAAGGCCTTTCAGCCATACGAAGAAGTGTTCAAATATTTTACATTCCCCAGCAGTGAAGCTCTTGAACATTCTTTATAGTGATGTGCGAGGACAACGGGGATCCCGATCCCCTATACATATGCTGTGCCGAACTGCAACTAATGCTTATCGGAGGGGGATAGAAATTTTAGTGGCTGTGAGAGTCCCTGGCAAGGCTCTGTTCGACGTGCCGCTTGCTGGTCTACAACGTATGGAGCTGCAGTATCTTGCGGAGAATCTGGGAAACAGGAGTGAATAGCACCGTATGGTATTTTCTTAATTTTCTGCATGCTAGTTACGAGGCACGGGAGAAGTAAGACCCCAAGTAATCTTGTGGTTAATTCTACCGACAACAGCTCAGCTGCAAAAAGCAGCCATCCTCTCCAAACGTAATGATAGTGTTGGTGCACACTTGGATACTACAAGCTTGAATCCGGTGGTGTGCTTGTGAAAGCCACAGAACAATTAAGGGGGATGCTTAGAACTTTTTAATAATGCTAAGCGAAAGCCAGCTTCGACCTTCTGTTTACCTGGTAAACTCTTTGTCTTCTGTTTTATCTGGTTGAAATTTTATGCTGCTCTCGCTGTCCACACGGCCGCATCTACATCCATAGCCGCTTCCTTCGCATGGCTGTTGCTATGCCTGGTATGTCCAACTGCTATAGCCTCTTCTTCCTTTTCGTATTGTCTCGGCCTTCCCCACCCACTACAAGGGCCTCGTGTGTTGTCACCCGTAGCAATATGAAATGAAGATCTAAGCCTCAGGTGCATCTTAGAACGTTCTAGGGTTCGTCGCCCTTTCTCAAAACCCTGTGGCGGCGTTGGTGTTTCTGTTTTCGTGGGGCGTGCTGCCCACCTCGTAACTACCAACTTTGCACACATCACGAAGGCCTTCTTAAAATATATGTCTTTCGCCTTAAAAATCCATCAGAACATAATTAAGCACACCGGTTTACCTGAACTTTCTGCCACTGTGACCCCGCATGGGACTCTGACCTGAATGCGGAGAGGAATCACTGAAATGGTCTAACGTCCCAGATAGCGGTAGGGCTTATATAGGTCTGAAACCCTAAGCAGTAACTGCGAATTTCAAAGCAAATTTAAGCTAAGGGTATATTTCGTGCTACTTCGGGTGAGCTGACTTTCACAAATTCTCTCCGCTGTAAAACCTCTAACAGAAAGTTTCGTAATTCTAATATTTCTCTTTAACTTGTCACTTTAGCAGGGGTGTCAACCAGACACGAGGAGGCTCAGCCAGAATATCAAGGCCAACCAAGTATATGAGTGTCAGCCACACTAGGAGGTCCACTAGTCAGTAGGGTGAACTTGTCTATAAGGTTCAACAAGAGGTAATGAATGTCAACCAGAGTAGGAGTATCAACTTGATATTATGAGGCTCAGCCAAAGTATGAAGGTTTACCGGACATTAAAAGGGTAACCCAGATAGTAGGGGGAACCAGAGCATGAGGGTAAAGTAGACGTTAATAGGACCAACAAGTACAGCAGCCAGAATGAACGAGACAATTGTACGAGCGTGAGACAGTAACAGGGTCAAGGACAAAGATGGTCAAGCAGTAAAACTAATGATCTCTGTTCTTTGTTGGATGATCTGTAATTATGATTACTCATCTCTAATTATAATATGATCTCTAATTATGATTACTAATGATCTCTGTTCTTTGTTGGATCTTACGTCAGTAGTCGATTGCATTTTCATTGATTTCGCGAAGGCATTTGACTGCGTCTCCCATCCACTACTACTTTATAAACTTAGCAAACTGAGCATTGACCCTAACATTTTAAGGTGGATTGAATGTTTTTTGCAAAATCGCTTTCAATATGTAACTATCAATGATAACGAATCTCCTCACTGTCCCGTTACATCTGGTGTCCCTCAGGGATCAGTATTGGGGCCTCTTCTCTTCGTAATTTATATTAATGATCTCCCTGATGCCATAACCTCCTCAATACGTCTTTTCGCTTACGATTGTGTTATATATAGAAATATATCTGAACCTTCTGACCCCTCAAAACTTCAAACCGACCTTAACACAATTTCAGCCTGGTGCAACACCTGGCTAATGAAACTAAACGTCGACAAGTGCAAATATATGAGGTTAACACGAGCAATCAAGCACACCCCTCTAAACACATATTTCCTTAACGGCTCCCATCTTTCATCGGTTACCACCTACAAATACCTTGGCGTTCAGATTTCAGATAACCTTTCGTGGCAGCCGCACATTGAATATATTAGCAACAATGCGAACCGCATGCTCGGCTTCCTCCGACGAAATTTCTCTCGAGCTCCCACTTCATTAAAACTGCAGCTTTACAAAACTCTTGTACGGCTGAAGATTGAATACGCCTCTTCTGTCTGGGATCCACATTCTGCCAATCTTGTCTCCACACTTGAAGCTATCCAAAATCGGGCCACTCGTTTCATTCTTTCTGATTATTCCCGGTCATCCAGTGTCACTAACATGAAACAAATAGTACAACTGCCTGATCTTGCAACCCGGCGTATGATATCCCGCCAATGTGTTTTCCATAAAATATTTTATACCAATCAGACCTTAAAGCAATCCCTTTTTTCAGTTCCCCCATACGTGTCATCACGCACTAATCATCCGTTAAAAGTTGGTGTGCCATACTCCCGAACAAACATCTACCTGAACTCGTTTGTTCCAATGACCAGCTTGCAGTGGAATCACCTTCCAGCCTCCATCGTCTCCATCAGTGACGCTGCGCACTTCAAATCCGCAGTCAGCAATCACTTTCTGTTACGACCCTGATGTTTTCTTTTCTCTTGTTATTCAATATTGTACCCCTCCTCTCTGTAACGCCTCACGGCATTGAGAGTAAATAAATGAAATGAAATGAAATGAAAACGGTGAACCAGAATAAATTGGCGCGGGCGCGTTGTAGCCTAGCGAAGTTTTAATATCTACCCACTAGGGCTTACCTCAATGGTATGTTAGTCGATATTTTAAATTACGTTTGGTCAACTCACTCACTTCAGTCAATAAAATTCCAATCAACCAATTACTGCACGACCATTAGCAGGGTACACTGCAAGAAATATGTGCGCATTCTCCGAAGTCGGCGCAAACACTCTGAAGAATGGCGCAGTGTTTCCTATCAACGCAGCAGCGCATACCCTCAGATATATATTGCATCAAGTTTTAAGAAGCAGTCACTTGTGTTGTTAAAAAGATCAATGAAGATTCATTTTGGCTTGCCAAGGAGATGCAAAGTAACAAAATAAGGACCCCTTGCTTCCCTACAAAGAAATTGTTGTGTGCAGATTGTTCAATAAGGTTTTACGAAACATTTTTGATAGAAACAGTGCATCCGCTTTTGGGCAAGACACACGATTTCCCTGCGTATTCGTGCAGGCAGTTGGCCAGTCATACTTTCAAACCTCAAAGCGAAGGCAGTGATGAGGTTTAGCTGGCCCTCTAGGTGGCATATGGCGTCGGGGGTTTGGCTGAATGTACATTGAAAGGAATAGGTTATTGGTTGTATGCTGTGTAGAATGGTAATGTGGTAAGGTTTTGCATTTTAGGCATCGGTAAAGGCGTGCGTCACTGTAGTTGAGAGGTGTTGGTGCTGAGCCACCCGTTAAAAGCCAAGGTATTGTAGCTGATGCACGACTTCTTCAAAATGGGAGAAAAATACTTGGTCCAAGTTGCGTGAAATAACTTGTATATGTGCGTACGTGTGCATTCATGTGTTGTGTATGTGAGCATGTATGTGTGCGTGATGTGCTTTGTGTGTACATGTTTCTGTACGTGTACAACCATCCTATCGTTTTATTTTTATTTGAACACCCCTACTGCAGTAGAATTTCCGTACAGTTTGAGTGTTGTACAAGCCAAAGTCCCAAGAAAACGCAAAACTTTTAACCTCGCTTTGCTTTTCTTCCAATACATTACTGGCTGTACATTCCTCAAATTTGGGGCAACAAATATTTTGAATGAATAAATCTAAAGCATTGAGGAATAAGCAGGCCAAGAACGTCTTCTTCAGCTTAGGAAACAGAATGCTAGAAGTAACAGAATACAACTACATCGGACACATGGTTGCTGACCCCAACCACGAGATAGAAATCCAGCGCAGACTTCTTCAGCTTAGGAAACCGGACTGCCAGAAGTAACAGAATACAACTACCTCGGACACATGGTGTCTGACCCCAACCACGAGATAGAAATCCAGCGCAGAATAGGTCTGGGCTGGGGACGTACCTCGGCAAAGCTGGCGCGGCTCACTCAAACTCACTCACATTTTTTTCCGAACCACCACTCACTCAAACTCAGACTCAATGCTGAGCAGAACATCTGCGCTCACTCAAACTCAAACTCACAGTGAGTGCAAAACTCACAACTCACTCGGACTCAAAACTCAAATGTACTCAGAACGCAAAATGTACTCAACCTCAAAATGTACTCAAACTCAAAATGTTCCCAAACTCAAAATGTACTCAAAACTCAAAATGTACTTAGTACTCAAAATGTACTCCAACTCAAAATGTACTCAAAACTCAGAGTGTACTCAAACTCAAAATGTACTCAGAACTCAAAATGTACTCAAACTCATAATGTACTCAGAACTCAAAATATACTAAAACTCAAAAGTACTCAAACTCAAAATGTGCTCAGTACTCAAAATGTACTCAAACTCAAATGTACTAATGTACTCACTTATTGTACTCAAACTCAAAATGTACTCAAACTCAAAATGTACTCAAAACTCAAATGTACTCAAACTCAAAATGTATTCAAACTCAAAATGTACTCAGTACTCATATTGTACTCAAACTCAAAATGTACTCAAAACGCAAAATGAACTCAGAACTCACTCGGCCTCAGGCGTACTCAAACTCAGTTGGGTTCAAACTCACTCAAGCTTAAACTCACTATGCAACACTAGCCTCATGCTCACTCAAACTCAAACTCACGTGTGAGTTTGAGTCCAAATGAGTTTGAGTGAGTAGACTCATGAGTGAGTCCGCCGACCTCTAGCTGGGGAGCACTCGGTAAGCACACCTAAATAATGAAAAGTAAGTTACCTCTCTCACTCAAAAGAAAAATCTACAACTAGTCCATACTACCCGTGATGACGTGCGGAGCTCAAACTTGACACTTACTAAAAAGCTCGAAATCAAACTTACGTCTTCTCCACGGGCCTCGGTACGGATAATGTTAGGAATAACCCTCAGGGACAAGAAACGAGCTAGCTGGGGCAGAAAACAAACTAGAGTTCATGATCATCACCAGCCTATCTACACCCACTGCAGGGCAAAGGCCTCTCCCATTGAGCTCCCATTATCCCGGTCCTGTGCTAACTGCCGCCAATTTATCACCGCAAACTCCTTGGTCCCGTCTTCCGCGCTGTTTTCAAACGATATGATGTACCAACAAGCCCTTCAGTTCACCCTTTTCCTTGATCTCATCAGCCCATCTAACTTTCTGCCCCCCTGCCACGCTTGCTTTCTCTAGGGATTTACTCTGTTACCCTTAATGACTAACGGTTATCTTGCCTTCTTATTACATGCCCTGCCCTCGTCCATTTCTTCTTCTTAATTTCCACTAATATGACCTTAACACGCGTTTGAACCCTGACCCACTCCACTCTCTTCTTGTCCGTTACGTTAATGTTCCACCTATCGTCTTCCGTTCCATTGCTCGCTGAGTCGTCCTCAATTTTAACGATATCATAGTTCACGATATCATAGATGAAACAAAGAAAACGAAATGAACTTCGGCTGGCCAAGTAGGGAGAAGAACCGACAACCGGTGGGAAATTAGGGTAACCGATTGGGCACCCAGAATTGATCTAGAAGAAGGGGAAGGCCAGTAACACGATGGAGGGATGCGATAAAGGACTTCGGGAGCGAAGTGTGCACTCGAGTGCTGCAGTACAGGAGGAGTTGGAGGTCAATGAGAAAGGCCTTCGTCCTGCAGTGAACCTGAGCAGTATAATTATGATGATGATGATGGCGGAATATTTTGTAATTATTTTGCTTTCGGGGAGGCAGAAAAGTAGGTTAAAAACGTTAAGCAACATTAAAAACGTGGCTTCTAATAACCACTCGCACTAAGACGTCCTTTCCTTGCTCTTCGCCTCAACGGAAACACAAGCACTCCTTTATCGAACACATTTCTTATGATTCTTTTACTCTTTGGACCATTTGTTAACTCTTGAGAAAGCTTTCACACCTGTGCCTACAATTCGCAGGTATCCTTGGCTTGCCTAAACGGATTGGGAAGATGCGTGACCTGTCCAAGTTCGACGCTCAGTTCTTCGGCGTTCACCAGAAGCAGATGCCCTCACTGGACCCTCAAGTTCGGCTGTTATTGGAGACTTCGTATGAGGCGATTGTGGACGCTGGCTACGACCCGGCATCGCTGCGTGGGCGCAACATCGGCGTCTTCATCGGGGCATCATTGTCGGAAACCTCAAGCTCATCGCAAGAAAACATCGACAAAATGAACGGCTTTCCCTTGCTCGGGTGCTGCCTAGCCATGTTCTCAAACCGCATATCCTATGCGCTTGGCTTCCATGGTAAGGAAAATGCCAATGCACTGGCTAGAACGTGCTCCCATTGGTAGTACGGACATTGTGAAGCATTGTGAGATATGCAGCTATTATTAACTTTCATTACACAGGCGGAACGTTGTCAAATAATGCTACAAGACAAACTGCAGGTCAGATTCATTTTGAATAACTCAGTCTGAACGCCAACCCTTTTCTGGCTTGTCACAGCACTACATGATAAAGAATGATGTCGTGTCACTACATGATAAAGAAACTCTAGAGGGTATTGTGTGTGGAAGCAGGGCGGGTGGGCTTCATCAGCTGTAGCGCAACGTTCACAGTCAAGTCGGCATTGGAAGTTTAATGTAATAGCCAATATGGCCTCACAACTAAAATTCAGTGTTCGACTAGCTGGTTTCTTACACGTAGCAAAACAGCGCGTAGAACGCGAGAAAACGGGAGGAAAATCACGCACATCTGTTCTCTGGTTGCCCTCTCGTTCTCTCATTCTACGTCGAATGTATGTTTTAGAAACCAAGGACGACTCAAAATTGTGATTTCAATGTGTTTATCCAACAAAAGTAAATAGTAAAATATTCCTATCAATTAGGCTCACTTTGAAAATACCTTTTTGAAATAACATAACAGTGTCGCATCTTTTAGCGCTTATTAAGGTTATTCTTGCTGTCAACCTGAGTTTCTGCAGCCTCATTTCTGGTAACCAATTGTCAACCTAAGTTTCTCTCATCCTGAGTAGTTTCTATATTTAGTATGCATGGTACTGTCTGCTTTTACTGCACCGCACTTGCAACAGTTACAGTTTGTGTTCTCTTGTGTCGCTCCACACTGTAATGCCAAATTGGTACTGCGAGTACCAAATAAACAAACGAAGAAAATAAAAATTAAATTAAATAAGCGGCCTTTAAAAGTTCTGGCTCCAAGTCGAAACAAATTACCTGGGTCGTACTGTTAAGGCACTATCCTTAGCAGCGCCGTATGCGGACATATCCACATGCTTCTCGTGAGGCAGAACGGACCATTCCTGGAGGTCCCTAAGAAACTATAAAAACCAAAACTAAAGAGGAAAAGAACTGAACACTTTTATTGCATTCTCACAACAGTAGGAGAAAAAAATAATTTATTTACTAGCTCTGCTTCTGGAACCATTTTCCAGAGCGTTGATCAATGATCCAAGCAAGAAAACAGTCGTTCCCCGTTGTCGCGTTGCCCAATGGCTGCCGGTAAACAAAAATGGTTTCTTTTTCAGGGCCAAGCTACACTGTCGACTCAGCCTGCTCGTCCGCAATGACGGCCATGTACCAAGCGATGTTGTCTCTTCGTGCCGGCCACTGTGAAGCAGCTATCGTTGGTGGCAGCTCGCTTTTGCTCAATCCCATTCTGTCCCTAAACTTTAATCGTCTCCGCATGCTCTCTGAGGACGGGAAATGCAAATCTTTCGATTCTCGTGGTAAGTATTCCTCTGGGTTTCCTCTCTTTCCTGTTATTCAAGGCCTCTAGATCTGCAACCGTGCAATGTTTTAGGAGTTTTGTAGAACCACCAAGTTCTATAGCGATAGGTGTAAGCTACCCATTTTTTCGAACCGTCTGCGGACATGCTTACATATCTTTGTAATTGACGTCATCATTATACGTAAGGAATTGGGACTCTAATTGATTCAGTATGAGGTCTAATGCGCCGACGATACGCAGGCGATGAGGAGCGCTGTAGGGGAGGGTTTAGAAAGAACTGTGGACCACATGGGTGTCTTTACCGTGTGCCGAAATCTTGAATCCGCAGGCGTTTTTCCTTTTCGTCTCCACCAGAAAAGCGACCGCTGTGGCCGGGATGTAATTGGGGATCTGCTTAACGTGCAAATCGGGAGCGGGACTCGGCCGCGGTCCTGCAGTACTCACGTTACATACTTTGCGCATTACGTTATTCATAAGAAAAACTCAGGCAAATGCGTGGCAGTGATGCTCAGAAGAAAACCAGTGAATACCAGACATTCCGGCAATGACTAAGTCAAATGCGCAGTGGGCACTTTTCTTTTGCATGAAACATATTTTTTCTCACCAATTTCTGAAAGTTTCTTTTGGTTTGATACGGTAATCTTTTGATTTTATGCAAGTATAATACGTAAGTTCAATACAACAACAGAAAACTCTGGTGCCAAATACCCCTGGTAATGAATGAAAGTTTATGTTCCCTATTATACTAGAGCCCAGCTGGACCTTGTAACGATAATAACTCCAAGCTGTTATTCCAGGAGTGAATTTACTCGTTTGAATTTCGTAAAGCTCCTATCTCGTACTTATTGTTTTTTAAACGTTATTTTTTAAGTTTATTAGAGCATCTGTTGTTCTGAATATATGGCCAGTTAAGCAACGAGAATGTGAGGGTCAGCTTTTGCTTAAAAGCAAAACGGCGGCGCGACTTTCGCGGAAATGCGTCAACTATTAGCGGAGTTAGGCGTTAGAAAGTTTCGACAAAAAGAAGGTGACAGCATATGGCTGGTGCTTTCTCAATTTGTTCATTCTTGGCAGAGGCCCGCTGACAACAGAGGATTTGGGTGCATATAAACAGATGGGCAAATCTTCCCTTTACGTACCCCCAAAAAATACTAGTCTTTAACACTTATCACGATAATATCTGTCAAGAAAGCCCCAGCTGCTGCTCTGAATGGGCTCACGTGTTGAGAAACTGCACGCCAAGTGGTTCGAACAAGACAAATGAAGGAAGCTGCCTCCGCATTTTGCGACTTACGCCTATTCACATGTAACGCTACGAATACTGTATAAAAATAAAGCTGTTTGGGTGTGAATTAAGAAAGGTTATTCTGCATGGTTTACTGCAAGCGTATGTTCTGGTTTCATCCGACATTTTTTGATGGGGTGCCTGACTTGTAATTCAAATATAACCACCAAAAAAAGAACAGCCTTCAGGCTTAATCTGTCTGGAGGAATATTACTTAAGACTGATAAATTCCTCGCTTTTGCTGGAAACAAAAGGTGCCGATGTGTTTTTTTTAAGTTGCGGATAATACGGATACATGGCTAGGTAGGAACGACTTTTTGTACTGGTATTAGGACGGATTGTAGAATAAAACGGCAAAAAGGTACAGACATATTTTCAGGTACATTCAACGCTTGATGTTTTACCGGGATTATTGTCAAAGGTTTAATCAAAGGTCTTACCTTTGCATCTGTCCCCCATGCACAGCCACTTACGCACAGCTTGATGACCATTCCGATCCTGCTTTCGTCTGTGGCCATAAAAGACTCTACCCCTAACGAAGAGCAACGCAACCATAAAAACTGCCCTCACTCAAAGGAACATCATTAGAGACCTTCCCGAACATCCATTTATAGCTTGTAGCTTTGCGTATGTAGGTCAGCAATACAATGGTGTGCGATGTTTCAGTACTTTTCCAACGAATGGGGAATGTGCCTTCTCATAGCCGTGACGTATAGCCGTGACTTATAGCCATGGTTTTTGTGTTTGCAGTTTTTTACCGCCAACTCCTGTACCACACAGCCTTTCTCGGATGTGGAAGTTGCGTCGATTCGCTGATACAGTATTCAATTTCAGACCTCATAGTTAGAGGCAGGCGAAATCAAAAGTGTTTTAGTAAAGAGAATGAACCACCAGAGAGGTGCCTATTTGGGAACTTGGTTTATAAATTCACAGTGCCTATACTAAATTTGGATCGCAAATATTGCACCTAACTTTAAATGCGCTTTCTCGTAGTTATGGCCCCTACTGTTTCTTATCCAAAGCAAAAGTGCCGTTAGACTCAGTCGATGCTCTTTGCAGGCAATGGGTTCGCACGCAGTGAGGCTGCTGGTGCCTTTTTTCTGCAACGGAGATCGGAGGCCCGTCGTGTGTACGCAAAAGTGATTTATGTCATGGCCAACGCTGATGGCGCTAAGACCAAAGGTGGGCTTACATCAATTCTCATTTAACTGCTCTTTTTTTCGCCCACACACTTCTTTGTTTAAATTTCAATGTATGCAGGGACGACCAAGTTCGTGTGATTTGAGCATGGTATGTGAATGTACACATAGTATGTGCAAATAAGCAAATTCCAAAAGTACCTCACTTCGCGATTTGTGGAGGGAAAAGTGTATATATATTTCCTCAGCTGTCCCCCGTGTCAGCTTTTTAAAAACAGACACACAGTCAGAAAAAACGTGTCTGAGTGGCCACATACAGTTAATACCCCATCTAGCGAATTCAACGGTAACAGCGAATTCTTTCGTTAAATCGAGAACTTTGTAAACGAACGGCTGTCATTTTACATGCCGTTCATTCCATAAATTTCATGTGTAAAGACAGGCACATCCCAGCGGCTACCATGACATCGTTATTGGGGTGGCCACGGCGCTCACCGGCCGGTACTTTTCTAGTCCGCGCTGAATATAACAAGCCAGCCGGGACTTGCCCTGAAGTCGTCGCACCCATGCAGCACACGTGCGAAAAACAGCGCTCTTTGTTGTACCGCTTCCCCGCTGAGCGGAACGTTCTTGGCTCTCATATCCTTGAACCACGTGAACAGGGCTTCCTCCAACCATTCGTGCGGGATGTTCTCGATTCTATTTTTCTTCGCCGCAGTTCCACACGAATTCGCATGGGTGATGGCGTTCTTTACTTTCAAAATTTTGGAAGGCGTGCTAGCGGAGACACCGCAGTCTTCGGCCAAGGGACTGCTGAGTTTATCTCGTAGACCTCCGTGAAAACGAAACTAGATGCCTTGTTATTTTATGACGTGGCCCAATGTCTTCGTTGCTCTCTGACGAAACGCATTCAAAACTGGGGCTTTTGCTGTGAAGCAATATATGTTGAACCCCCTGTCCACCTCCTCCTAGTTTTCATTCCGGTGAAGCCGCTTTACTCGGCGCCGCTCTGACGTTCGTTTTCGCCACCGCTACCCCTCTTTCGCAACTGCAATTTGCCATAATTTTTAACGTTTAATGGACCATGCAGACAGAATACAAGTTTGCCTCATGAGAAAAGTTTATTTGTTAGAATATACTGACACCACTTTTACCGTAAAGTTCCCTCACATAAGTCACATAATCAGGAAAAAAGGGATGGTTACGCTATCCACTAGCTCGTTTCCCGCAACAGAACCTATGATGTCATACGCCCAGCTATGCGTATGACATCATACGCATTGGGCTGAAGCCCGCAAAAGCAAACGCAAATTAGGCAGGGCTTGCCGAACGAGCTATTTGCGCTTAAATTTACGGGACATTCGTTTTTCTAGCAGTAAGAATTGTGGAGTGAACAATTAAGCTTACGGACGAACACATAAACACCGAAGCAGTTAGTGCAGAACTTTGCCAGCTGAGCTAACACTGCCTAACACAGCTGTCGGACTCGTTGGGCTTGTGTGACACAACAATGACCAACTGACATATGCGGCACGATAATTCACACGACCATGTTTGTCCCGTCATAGCTTAGGTTTTAGGAAACCATAAGTGTGAACCCAAATAAAATGCGGTAGGTATCGAAGTCCGACCGGAAGCAAACTGCGAACACTGGCACTTCAGCGATATTGTAGCGCCATCTATGAAAATGGGCAATAAACAAGATAACCAAACATCCTTCTGTGAGGTGGTAGCAACCCTGGTACGCAGGCTACCTTTACTTTTAAGACCCCTGCTCTGGATACGTCATTTTCGACGTCACAAAAACGCCTGATTTCGCGGGAAAATTGAAATTCTGGCTGAAAATGTTTAATTTCTCAGTGACTCAAACATCATTTGCTGCCCGACAAGTGCTGAGGGCACTATAAAACAGTAAATATTCGAATAAACCAAACTTGTATTTTGTCTTCATGGCCCCTTTAAGCACCGCTCACATAAGCCGTTGTCGGTATATGCGTGCAGGTGTGGGGAGTGGAGAGACGAAGGGGGGGTGTGCAAGCGAAGCTATATGTTTTAACACCCTGACTGACGACACGCCCGTTGGGCTGGAAGAAGGCTCGCACATAGCCTCAAACAGCCGAATGCGACCTGCTTGGTGTCTCCACTGGCCGACTGGACTGGGTTGTGTGTTAGGCTATGTTCAGACTACCGAGGTAACAGCCATATCGTGAGCTATGGACTTAAAAAGCGGCGTGCCACGCAGTTCGGTTGGCTGAGACGTGAAATGACGTCATTCTTTAAAGTTGTTGCGACAGTTGCGGCAACAGCCTGAACCCGGCCTTTACACAAGCAGTAAGATGGCTACGACGAGGGAGGTGAACAGGCTGCCCCATGTTTGTTCGCTAGAATAAAGCTCGAGTCCTTCCGAGTTTCATTTAACTAAGCGGCTAGGAAGTATGCTCAATCGCAATTTCCAAACAAACGTGGTTTCTTTCGTGTACTCCGTTGACTCCGTACAGCTCTGCAGGTCATTCATCTTGACAGAATGGAAGCGCACTAAACTGTTTTAAATGGGTATGTTTCCAGAAATACTTCGTTCAATGAGGAATGGTGCTGAATCAATTTCGTTTATTTGAATTCATAAAAGCATGGGGCCGTATAGGCACCTGCGGGGGAAAGTGAATATGTTCGTTAGATCGAGAAATTTGTAAGATCGGGTTTTGTAAATCTAGTTTTGGACTGTATAATCTCGTATTTAAGACAGTCATTGCACAAAAAAGGCCTTGATGGGAGCGCTGCAACTTGAAACAGCCACGGTCGTTATTTGGTGTTTAATTTATTCTTTTTTAATTTAGTGGTATTATTTTATGATTTTAATTGATTTATTTATTTTTAATTTAATATTTAGTTTATATCAATGTACTCATAAATTATGCTTCATATTAATAATTCTGAAGCGGCGTCTAGGCATTGTTTATTTGACCAGACTAGATTAAAGTATGTAAGTATCTACTGAGGTTTTTTGGGACATTTTACACGCCTTTTAGGCCAGGCAGACATGCAAAAGTGCTGTTTTCCGAAGCACGTCATCCCCTTTTCTTTCCTGACATCTTTGGCAACGCCATCCGAAGTCCGCAGGGTAAAATATCAAGTTATACAATTATGTTTAGCCGGTCGCACTAGTGCATTTCCATACAATATGTAGATATTCTCCTTGAAACTCGCCAGAATAAAGACTCTTGGCACTCTCGTGGCCACAATTCACATTGTAGAAAACCTTGACACTCTTCTATAGCTGTAAAAGCAGCTGCAAATGGACATGCTATTTCCTGTCTTTCCGCAAAACACAGACAAGAAGAATATGAGAATGAAAGATGCCTGTGGCAAAAGACAACCAAACGCACTTAAAACAAGGTTTCATCATTTCCAAAATTAAAGGATAAAGTTAAAAGATCCCTCTCTTTGTTTTGAGTCCCGTTTTCTGATTTTTTGACGAAAAACTGCGTTAAAGAGGGTCGTTTCCCGACTCAGGCTTCACCTCTAATTTTGTGACGTCTCCTATGATCACACACTAGACAGACGGCACGTGTAAGTGTAACAATTATATATCTCTTAGCATGTAAAACCCGTTCGTGGGAAAACAAAAAAAAGCGACTGAGCATAAAATAAAGTAAGATGAAATTATGGAAGGGTAAGATTGCCTGAAAGACGTCAAAAATCAGAGTGACGTTATTATGGTAGTTTCTGCGGCGACCGCGAAAACAGCACAATGTTTTAGCCGTGCCGTGCATGGCTGGTAAACAAAAATTTCATACCTATTGTAATTTTTCAACCAAAACTTCATTTGGCTAATTTCAGGATGGAGCCATAAGTAAGAGATGAATATATTTACCCAAGTGTCATAATAAACTGCACAACTGACCATTTCCAGGTTAAGAACGGCCCTCGTAGCGGCAAATACGAAAAGCACAATTGGTGGCTATTTCCGCCAGGGTTTCTAATGCCGCTGTTGTCCAATGTTGCTAATCACGTGCACGCAAATGGTGATACCTGAAAGCGTTTGCTTTTCATGCACACCGTGTGCTCCGTATCTTTTACTTTCGGCGCAACAATCGAGTGGGCTGTTCACGAAGTTTACCACGTCTTCTTATGCCGGCAATTGACCGTGCGATGAATTCGCGCTTCTGCAGCGGCCCATGAATGCCATCCTGTATCTATTTGTAGTCGGGTCCGGCTTTCCCACAGCATCCCTCAAACGCAGTATCTGTTATAAGAGCGAGCCACCACAGGCAATGGCAGCGCCTACAAGCGCATGCGTAGACAGAGTTCATGGATAAGGTACATTCAACCGATGAAATGGTCCAGAACTCCGCCATGGATATATAGACAGAAGAGCTAACATTTCTTTAATTTGCTAGTTTTCTAGCCTTCTTAACTCAGTATCATTAATCTGCAAGCTATCCTCAAAACGCCTGCAGGCAAGATTGCACAGAATATATGGCAAAACTGCATACAGATGAGATTCTTGCACAGCGAAATCTCTATTACTTCAGCTAGAAACCGAAAAAACATCCCGTAGAATCACTATCACCTTCGCGATCAGCCAAGCTTCTACCAGCGCTTCGTGTGTTAGCGCTGTGAAAGCTTTTAAATACTCGTACGTTCCAAGGGGACGCGTGTGTCGATGGGTATAGAGGAGAAAAGGAAGGTTGCGTGGCGTCCCACCATGATACGAGGAGGCGCTGGCTGCTCTAAAAGTTAACTGCGCGTTCGCGCCTAGACGACCGGCTGCATTGAGCAGCGTCTTTGTTTTCTCTTGTAATGCAATTGCGTAAGGATTCATTGCGCGCTCACGTCGCAAAAACCGAGCTATCACTCGACATACTTGTTTTAACCACGTTCAACTACGAGAAATTATAACTGGCACGCCATCGTGCACATTATGGTCGGAGAAAACTGTTCGTAAGGTGACAGTTTAACACATGATTTTTTTATAATTATCTAAATTGCTATTTTGGGAGAGCACCCGATAACACAAACTTTGGAAGGATGAACCCGCTGTTTGCTAGTACCAATTTTCAGCATCCAAAACAGCATTTCTGCACTGATTTCTCCTTTTAGGAGTCACATTCCCTTCGGCCAAAGCGCAAGAAAAGCTCTTGCGCGAAACGTACATCGCTGCCAAGGTGGACCCAAACGATATTGTCTATGTCGAGGCTCATGGTACGGGAACAAAGGTTGGCGACACCCAGGAGCTTCGTTCCATCAGCGCCTTCTTTTGTCATCCGGGACGCAAGAAGCCCCTCAAGATCGGCTCCGTAAAAAGCAACATGGGGCATTCCGAAAGCGCGTCCGGTAAGAACGGCTGCCTATGCAAGGTATTTTTCCGTTTAAGGGAGAGGTGTCGGTCGGATTATCAATTCGTTCCCGTTCTCTTGTTGCTTTTCAAACTTTCGACAATACCATGCTACCTAACCAGAACTATTTTTTTCATTAGCTCTTCAACTAGGGTACCCTATTTCTTTGTTTATTGCACGCGCATTGTCAGAAGAAAAACAAACCCCGAAAAGAAACAATATTTTAAGGCAAAAGCCGTAAGTGCCTTATTCTGTGAAAAACAACGTTGTCGTTGTATGTTGTCTCTTAACACACATTTCTCTAGTACTGAATTAGCTGAAAGAAGGTGAGATAAGTACATTGGTTCGGTGCCACCGCACTATCTCCGCACCTTTGCTGAACATGACCGGAAGAGGAGCACGTACTACGAAATTCTAAAAATATTCTCCCATCTCGCCTTCCAACTTCCATTTTACCGTGTAGCCACACGGCAGAGGAAGCAGAGCCATGTGTCTGTAAATCCTTAAATGCACACCATGCGCTTCCTTACCCTTCTTGCGAAGTGCCCAAATGGGAAGGGGTGCAGGTACACCGGTGTGGAGAAGCGATCACTAGACGCAGGGGAAACGGGGAAGCAAAACAGAGACCACATGCATTTCACGGTCTTAACTGCCGGTGTTAACCCGAGTTGATGCCAAGTCACGTACATGGTATGGTCATTGGCGTAACTGTTTTTTCTCTCCTTTTCGCGCACCCTATTTCAACATGACGCGGCATCTCTTGGTGGTTGGAACTGGTGCAGCAATCCCGGCATTGGCCAAAGCCATCCTCGCCCTGGAGACTGGCAGTCATCGCTGCAAACCTGCACTTTACAGAACCAATGCCTGACATACCCGCCCTACATGACGGCAGCATTGAGGTGGTACACAAGCCGACGCCCCTACCGGCAGGTCCGATTGGCGTAAGTTCGTACGGCTTCGGTGGCGCCAATGCCCACACCATCCTCGAAGCTAACCCCGGACCGCACGTCGATAGTCTTCCGCGTGAGAGACCTGAACTGCCAAGGCTTGTTCTCATGGCTGGAAGAAGTAAGGAGGCTTTATCGGTGAGTTTTCTGCGCGCCCGTGGCGTAAAATACCTTTTGTACAAAATCCACGGGATCATTAAAACTCACCAAAAACCGGTTTGCTATTGGATGATGACAGAGTGCTTCCAATAATAAAAGCGCATTCGCCTTCTCATCCTAATGGTAAAGAAACGTCAGCAGGACGCTGCACCGTAACTGTTCCGTTGACGCGAAGTGGCGCCATTTTACTGCAGTTTAGGCAAGAGCTACAAAAACTGCGCGGGTGTGTCGATTGTGTGCGTGCCCTACGTCAGACCTGGGCACCTCTTTCTGGTCGTTCATTTTCCACGAAAGTGATGAATGTTTTGGTGTTATATAATTTCTGTCATTCCGTGTTTTGCTTTCTCGTAGTTACAAACAGTAAAAATTGGAAGAAATGAAAGTGGAAGAAAAGTTCGCTATATTTACTCAATAATAAACAACCTTAGATTGTCCTGTTGATCATTTTTTTTCAATTGGCGCTTAACTTTTTGAGCTTGTGTAAAAATCGCAGAAAGTTATTGTTAAATCTCAAAGAGTCGGTCATGCTTACGTGGTACTTAAAATGTGGCACATAACTGTATCATTAAATGGTCGAACACTGTCCAAACAGAAGCTAGGCGTAAAATTTTCAGAGGCAGTTATTATGATGTTGAAACCTTTGGAATTCACATTCGACCCCTGTACGTGCCCGAATCAAAAAGTACAACCAAGATATCTGATAAAAAAGATATCATAGTAAAGTTACCCTCATTTGCGCCAGTTGGTCTTTTATAGAAGCTTCTGTCTAGCGCTTAGTAACCCAAAGAACGGGAAGATGACAAAACTGCAAGCGCAGAGACATTAACGGACTCTCTTTCGGTGCTTTTAATGAACTGGTGACAAACACGCTATGTCCAAGGGCAACAAACAGTGACTTCAGAAAACGCAACTTTGCATTTTATTGGTCTGCGAAATCGTAGCGTGGAACTCTTCAAACACATCTGTAGTAACTGGCTCGCGTGTGTCAATCATAGAGATACTCTTACTTCTACTCCGCCGGGCATTAGCATTATTAAAGCCACTCTCCCGGCAGGGCACATTGGACCTGTTGGAAGCGGAAGGACCATACCCGGACTCAGCGTACGCCCTTTTGAACAAAGTTGGACAGCCAAGCGTGAACCAGTTTCCAATGCGCGGATTCGCCGTGGTGCCCGTGGATGGCACTGGGAAGGAGGTTGTCAAAACAGTCGAGCATTCGCCTTTCGAAAAGCGACCGCTGTGGTTTGTCTTTACTGGCATGGGCTGCCAGTGGAACGGCATGGCCCGGGAAATGATGCAGTTCGACATCTTCTCCCGCTCCATACGCAAGTCGCACGAGGTTCTCAAGGAGTTCGACGTCGACCTGATCGATCTGCTGACCAGTGATAAGCCCGCAAACCCTACAATGGTCTCACCGTTCGTGTGCATCGCTGCTGTTCAGGTACGCCAAAATCTAGAAATCTTGTTTTGTAAATTCAAGCACCATTACTCAAGGGCCGCGGAACTTCTTAGAGCCAGTGTTTCTCGCTTAAAAATACTTTGAAACCAAGAATACACTCAGCTTCAACTTAGCAAACATATGTATATTAACAGCGTTCTTGAGCTCGCATCCTGGAGTCTGATAGCCATGCCAACAAAAAGGGCGCCATTATCGCTTTCTGGACTTGTTGGCAAACAGGAACCGTCAGTCAACATACCAATAAGTGGTGCGACACAGGACACCAGTAGCGGTTCCTATCATGTGCTCTTGAATTAGCATTACCGCGGTGGTAGTACTCTTGTTTTCTGACCAAAAAGACGGAGGTTCGAGTAACAATGGGCGGGATTCTTTTTGGTTTGACGATAAACGTTATCATGTCATTTATTTAAGAGGAAACCATGGATGACGTTGCTCCAACTGGAATTTCATTATTCCTCCACCTGCCTCATGTCATATTGGGCTGATAAACAATTCTGCGTTAAAAACGGAGGCAGTGTGTGGGTCTGAGCGCATGGCTCAGTTGTCCCGCACTTTATAGTTTGAATGTGGAAATTATTTTTACATAGATGTTACATAAAATCACCGTTTCGTATGTTGACTACTGAAATACATGTAGTAGAGAAATCTTACGGATCCCTACCACGGCAGACTGCTGTGGTATATTGCTACCCTCAAAGGTAAAAGTACCCACATACAGCCAAAGGATAGCCATGAGTCAGTTCTATAAAGCTATTTTACAGAAAGTGTGAAAACTATGATTTCAGTGTGCCTTAGCAACAGTATACAGAACCTTTTTCTTCCGAGCTGTTTTGAAAACGTTTGAGACTCCTCACAGAGCTAGGAAATGGCACCGATCTTTTTCTCCTCTTGTACCACCGTGAAGTTGGCCTCGCATGGTGCCCCATTCCTTTTAAGCCCGAGATACAAAACGGCCTTCGCAGCTGCAGTTCATTCATAAAAAAGTCCTTCGTAATTACAATGCTGTTTCCACATTGTTCACGGAACACTTTGGAGGTGATTTTCGGAATTTAATAAGATAATCACTGGGTCTAGAGTGCCCTGCGACGTCGCTATAAGCACACACTTCAAGTGACCGCCATCCCCTTTTTCTCGAGGAACGCCATGAATGGCGTGAATTGCCTTTCCGTAACCCAACGGAACGTAGTCTAAATGAGCCTAACAGAAACCACCCTTTTAAAACCTTAAGAACTCAACTGCGCCACCAAAGCTCAATACAGACTAGAAGATAAAAACAATGGCAAGCCCAGGAGTCGAGCTACTACCTTTGGTATCATGAAACTACAAAAAGACCTCTACACCAATTCTAATATGTTCTCACTCTCCCCAGGGCGAGTTCATGCCCTCGGAACGCACCCAAGTCACTGCGTAACATAATAGGTGCCCGCGATTATTCATCGGGTAACTTTAAATCACCACACCTCGGTTCCTACAGCGCTATGTTCATAGCAATTCTCAAGGCTATCCTGTAAGTATAAAGGTAAAAAAAAGCAGATTGCTACTAAAACATTGGCTCTGCGCGCTGGATACAGAAGGCCTAAATGTCCGCCGTACGCTTTTCAAGGCACAACACTTCATCGCTTTCCGTTATTAAAATCTGTGGCTCCATCGAACGTCCCCGCAGGTGGCATTATTTTAAATTGCCACTAACCAAACTAGCTAAACATTTTTTACGATGCTCGTGTTAATTATTTTCACTGAAGGAGAATGTTTGACAGCTATTTTGGAGCAGCCTGTTTGACAGCTGCCTATTTGGCATGACAGCGCAAAACCGTGCCCGTGTTACTCGCAGGTGGCACTCGTCGACATACTAACAGCAATGGGCGTTCGTCCCGACGGCATTGTGGGTCACTCGACAGGCGAGATCGGCTGCTCGTACGCTGATGGTGGAGTCACCGCCGAGCAAGCAGTACTTTGTGCGTACTGGAGAGGACGTTGCAGTGAATTATCAAATCCACAACCGGGAGCAATGGCTGCCGTGGGTACGTGCCAAGCCACTAGGAAATTTTACTATGGAATACTCCAGCTGTATCGGTTGGTGTATGCTTATTTTACGTACGTTTGGGGTGCGGCCTTCTTCGAATTATGTTGCGATGAATGTTGCAAAAAATAGCACATCTTTGACACGGTCAGGAAAAATTATGTAACATGTTTTTCAACGCCAACAGAAATGAAACATAACCGCTCTGGCAAATTGCTGCAGTCCGTCATAAACAACGGCTGCAGTAGAGATCAGTTTTATGATTTACGAGTTAAATAATGTAATAGTACTTCCTATCATCCTATCAGAAAACTGCCTTGAAAGATCGAACAATACAAGAGGCTATTAGCTGACTGTACCCAATGCAAGTGTGTTTGCCATAATTATGTTCTCCATAACAGTTGTACTGAGGCAATATACGTTTTTGATATTAAAGTTACAATTTTTTAGACTCTTTTGGGGGTTTTCCCTTCCCCAGTTTCAATTGCCTCATAAATTTTTAAGACACGTTTCTTTTTTATGTTGTTTCTATACACACATATTCGGCCGATTTGTACGATTGTGTTCTCGCTCAAAGCATAGATGAACTTCACTATGTTCTACCAAAGAAAATTGAGAAAAGCGCGACAACTTTCTCAAGCCGAAACTGCGTCGAAATTGCGTCCACGCCTACGCTAAAAGTGCGTCCAACGTTTGCTCAAAGTGCGTCTAATCGATCTTCAAACCCTCAAGTACACAAATTGAAGAGCGAACCCATGCGACGAATTTTCGCTCACTATATAAACGCACCTACGCATGATTTAAATGTATATCGATACGTTGTTTACGAGATAAAGTTGTTCTGTTGTACTCCTTCATGATCGATGCGTGTATTGTCTCATCTAGAACAGTTCTTTTTCGATAGTTTTAAGTAACTGTTTTTGACACAATGGAAGCCCGGTTTCACACGCGTGCCGCGTGTTCAAAGATATTATCAGATCTTTTCGATCGACCAAACCGTCTACGTGGAAATGCATTAGTTTCTTATAGGGCACCATTATTCCCACTAAGAAAGATTTTGCTTAAAATATCGTTGTGTTGAAATGTGTTCGAGCAGTGTATTTATTTAATGAACCTAAACCGAAATTGAGTTCCTTTTCTCATTGATACACAGTCATCTATCGGAATAGTCAGCAATTCCAAGAAGAACGGCAGTTTACACCAATGTAAAATTGAAGAAAAATCTCCAAACAGTGGCTTCGCAAAATTATTAGTTCTGTTTTTTTTCTTCGAGAGAAATCGAATGAATCCGTCACTGCGCCTATTTTCGTAACACAATAATAATGTCACCACCATTTACCCTATCTTAAAAACTACGCGCTGTAAGGACTTAGCTCTTACAGTGCAGTCTATTCAGCATACGGCGACGCACTATCAACCCCTTAGCTACGTTGTAATGTTGCTCACGATGTGACTACCTAAGGTGCGATTCGCAGCTTATGGACCTAGAGACCTGTTTTGAAAACGGCACCGAGTCTTTGATGCCTCGGCAAGTTTGACTACCTTATGCTTGGTATCTTCCTTGATGTGCAGTCGTACCTACATGCTAACTGTGCAGAACAGATATAAACTACCCCTTGTACACGCATGTATGAGCGAGTTGTAAATATAATTCTTACGTATTTCCAGATGAGCCCTCTGTAGTTTAAGCAAAACTGTGCCCTTCTTTAGAGTTTTTGACGCCACCTGCTGCTTTGACTAAACTCTTTACGGTGTAGCTGTAAATGATATCCCTACCTGCGTTCCGAACATCGTACTGCAGGTCTAACGTGGGAGCAGGCGGCTAAGCGGTGCCGGAATGGCGTAGAACTGGCTTGCCACAACGCCGAAGACTCCGTAACTGTTTCCGGCCCAGCTGATGCCGTTGCTGAATTGGTGGAAGAGCTGAAGGCTGAAAACATATTTGCACGAGAAGTGGACAGCCTGAATGTCGCCTTTCACAGTTCGCATACCAAAAACATCGGACCTCCGCTACTCGAAGCGCTAAAGAAGGTAAACCGTGCATAGTTGATGAACGTATTAGTAGTTTTTTCCCGCTGCCGGTGTTTTATTCCCTTTTATTAGCGATACAATAAGGAATAGGACGTTGCAAGCACTCCCTCGCTGCTTAAAATCATTACCAAAGTAACTGCACAGTGGATATGCAGATTCAATGCCACTAACCAACCTCAGATGCTATATACTTTCGTAATCTTTCAATATGAAGCGTATGTCGCTACGCTGAAGGTATTATGTCTAGGTATCATCGGCTTAGCGAGAAATGCCATCTCGATTGCCCATCTACACTGTCGACGTTCTAGTTCCACGAAAAACTCGGTAAACGATAAATTTATTTTTTTAACTCTGGTCGCACTTGAAACAAACTTATACTCCTTTCTATATTTTAATGAGGCCGCGCCGGAGATGCTGGTTCTCTCTTTCTGTTAACTGATTTTCAAGCTAGAATAAACGCCTCCCCAAGTTCTTCCTTCTTTCCTCAACAAGAGCATAGACATAGACACTGCAATTGGTTTGAGTAGAACAATTTGCGGGTTGGGAGTGCGGCTGGTTAGGTACTTTCACAAGTTGTATTTCCTCTGCCCCAGAAGTGTAAGAAAATGCGCAGAATTGAGGGCATCATGAAGATTTAGCGACAGCGTAAAGATATATTGGTAACAGCGTAGTGACACCGACAACATCGCATACCCTTTGTTTTTTAAAGAGTGCGTAAGGGAAGATGTCTCTGACTCTAACAGGTGCTTCCGGACCCGAAACCTCGCACCGAGCGCTGGGTCAGCTCTTCATTGCCGGAAAACCTGTGGGATGAGCCAATCGCCAAGCAATGCTCACCAGATTATCACCTGTACAACTTCCTCTCGCCGGTACTTTTCCATGAGGCTCTGCAGCATGCTCCGAGTGATGCAATATTCCTCGAGATCGCCCCACACTGCCTTTTGCAGGTGAGAACCCACTTTTAGTGGGTTTCGAAATTATTAGCCGTACATGAACGAAATTGTGAAGGTATTTTTTGCACTACCTGAAAAAAATAAGAAGTTCCATAAGTAGGATTTCAGTTGCATATTTACGGATCTATACAAATTTGATGCACTTGACTCTGTTTTAAAACACGTCTTAGACGAAGGCCTAAGTTCCTAGCCACATACAATATCCACGGCGTTTAAATGCCGCTGCTGGGGGTATGGTTTAAGATATAACAACAAATACAAACATCCTTACACTCCGAAATATGTTTAGTAAAGCAAAACAATTCGAAATCACAGCGTTCGGGTACGTCTGTTAAGAAGGAAATGTCGCAGTTATTTTTGTGAATTACCGCTCGACGGCGATTTCTTCGCATCATAAATGTTCAATTTGAGTCAACTCCACTGAAAAACCTACCAGTCCTCATTTGCAGCGGTTACAAGGTAACCGGTAAGAATAGTGGTTGAGCAACCATTCGAATTGTTGCACAAAACTGGTCATATTGAGGAAGCTTAAAAATCTCGTTTGTTTTATTACTACGATGGTGCATATTCAAAAGTTTTTACAATCCTTACAAACCCGCAAAGAATAATGAGATCATCTAGGCAGTAGCCTCGCAAAAGAAGAAACATTTTTTTTAAATCAGTACACTTCAAAACCACTTAGCAAAAAAAGAAAAGATAGTGGCTTTGAAAGAATGTGAGAGCTGGTCACACGTCATGAAAACAGGAAAGGACAAATTCCTAAAATGCACACTCCTCTTCTCGTCCCGTCTCACGCAATGTCGCTTTTTTATTTTATGTATCAACCAGTCGAAGCGTTAGGGGTTTTAAAACAAATCGCCAGAGGTTTTTTGCACGTTCTGTACTTATGTTTATCAATCATTTTATCTTACCAAAGGGTGCGCTACGCTTACATTCGCTTCCAAGCATCCAAATATTCCCTCTATGTTTAAAAAAGCAGTTTTTCTCTGTTTGTACAGAAACCATTTACATTAAGTTGTATTTCGACAGCTATACTTCTGCATTTGGATAACTATAGTATCCAGGGTACCAAAGGCGGTAGTTCGGATTCATTAAGGGCATTCTGCTTTAGGACATTTCCTCGCGGCAGACAAGGACTACGTGTGAGTGTTTTTTTTTTAATTGCACACAACATTATGAAGAGTGCTGTGCCCTCTCCAAGATTTTGTTCTCTCCCGAAAAACATTATCCGTTTCAAAAACACTTCGTTCGCAAAATTCTCGGAAGGCATGGCACAACGAAGGATTGAAGTGCACTTATGTTTTGTTAAAGAGCCAAGGTAACTGAGAAAAGTGTCGCACAAGTTTAACAATTTATGTAAAATAGTGGAGTTTTCTGTTAATGACCTCAATACCAATGGCGATGCGGTGTTCAAAATTTTGATCTTTTGAAAGCCCTATTTCTGCATAGTATTCATAAAAAGAGTGCCAACTGCAAAATACAACCACTGAAATACGCGCATGCGCGCCGCAACCGATCAGCTAAAATAATAGATTCTGAAAGCGAAATTTAGGGGTGCGGAGCCATTACGGCCAGGTTGAAGGGACGTTGCAGCCAGCGAGCTAGCAGCCGGACAGACAGCTTCTCGGCAGCATATCTGCACGCAAGCTATAATCGCGCACGAGGCAGAAAATGGGGGAATCGCTAACACCACAGCTAGACCCGTTCTCCAGCTGCGTAGCTGGCCAGAGCAAAAACACCCGGGCGACCGCCATTTACTTTTACGCGATCCGCCAGCAGGTGCAGCGTCGCATCCAACGGAGCTATTTGACTGTTTAAACTTTTCCGACAGACAACACATTTCACAGACCTCCCAATCATGTCTCAATTGGTTTGGAGATATGTACTACACGTTCAAAATAAATTAGGCCGAGGTGATATTTTAGTGCAGTTTGCCGTTAAAGGGGCCATGCAGGAAAATAAAAGTTTGTTCTATTCGAAAGGTTTCGTGTTGTTCACTGCTGCCAGCACTTGTCCGGAAGCAAACAATGCTTTATTCACTGAGAAATTATTCAATTTAAGTTAAAAGTTTGATTCGCCCCCCACATCGTGTGTTTTCATGACGTCTGGAATGACACCACAAGAACAGGTCTTCAATCTGCTGCGGAACCGCGTTTCTCGTTAGTCAACCTCGATGGCGCCACCATACAGCGGCGGGCCGTTTTCTGTCTTTGCTTTGTTTTTGACCGTGTCTGTGCCGGCCTTGTTTTTGTTAGGGTAGAAATTATTCGTTTCATCAAACATGGTGTTAAGTCGAAAAACAGGGTCACGCAAGACACCGTCGCTTACGCCAATCGGCCAGTGTCATCTGAGATAACCCCAAGGCACCGCAGTGCTGTGCAGCTAAAACAAGCAGAGTGCGCGGAGTACCAACAGCAGTACGCATCGGTACTTCATGTTTACATGTACTTTCGTAACTTCCGATGTTTACCCCACCATTCTTACTGCTATAAAAAAATCTGTCCTAAATGTAAGCGCAAACAGCTCGTTCGGCAAGCTTATAAGCCATGCCTAATTTGCGCTTGTTTTTGCCGGCCTCAGCCAATTGCAGTGCTGGCGCGTATGACATCATAGGTACTGTTGTGGGAAATAACCTTGTAGGTCACATACCTATTCCCTTTTTTTTTCCTAAGTACATTGCTCATTTGAGCGAAGTTTACATTAAAGTGATGTCAGTATGATTCTAACGAGGCAAATTTTCGAATGAACAAAACTTGTGTTCTGTTTGGATGTCCCTTTTAAGGGCTGAACATGAACACTCAATAAGAAGTACAATATAACTCTTGCCACTCGCATTTTGCAACGTCTCCTTTGCGCGTTGAATATAGGCAATACTGCGGCGTGCTCTCGGCTCCAAGGCAACCTGTCTGGGCCTCATGAAACGTGGAGCCGACAACCTGTCATTCTTCCTAAGCGCCCTCGGCAAACTGCACACTCTTGGGGTACAAATGGACCTCTCTCCGCTCTATCCGCCGGTTCCCTGGCCAGTTCCACGTGGAACGCCCAATATCTCCCACTTGGTCAGCTGGGACCACTCGAAGAAATGGAACTTTTGCGCCTGGGACGAATTTTCTTGGGCGCAGGTGAGTAGAATATTTTTTCTTACGGCCATACGAATTGTGTTAACCTCTAATTTAAACTCATGCGTTTATTTATCTGTTTTCACTTGGAACTATTTACACAAGCATCCCGAAGGTATAAAAACAGCCGTCTTCGCCTTGCTTCCAGAGAAGCTGGCTCAAAGCGTTTAATAGACGTTCTTAGACTTCCATTAGGGCATTCATAGACTCAGTTCACCTTTCTGATTTAAGCAAAGTATGCATATTGGCTGTTCCTGCCTTACGAGAGACAGGAGTTCACCGGCAGCAATAATTATTTGACTTTGTGCGCACGGTCCACTATATTGTTCAGGCCGCTTTCTTCGTTATTGCCGCAGTCTGAGGAATGAAGGGATCAAAAGCAAGACAGATCAACAGATGCGTCAAGGTTCTGCCGCAACTGTCCAGAGCTTACCGCTTTCAGAATTACAGACTGTTTGTGTCCCGCCTCAACGGGGTTGGAACGGCTTTTTGAAGACACTAACTCAACAAGTGCAGAAGTAAGGTTGGATGGTCAAGGTCATCTGTGTTAATTATAACGTTTTTACTCGCAGCGGAAGGCTCAAAGTTTTGTTGCGAAGTTCGTAGCCTTTTTCACACCCTTTGCTGTGTGTTTTTCGAAACCGCTATTTAAACTCATCTACGTCATCGATTCTCCAACGTGTGTCACGAAGTAGAGATCCTTCTATTAGACGGCTTTTTTCTCGCACTTCCGCTATAAAGGGCCTTGTCTGCTTACCGTCGGCGGGCTTGCCCAGGCACCTTTGGTTAATTAGCTTCTTCCTGCAGCACGCTTACACGATATCGTGTTCGTCTATATTTAACTTTTTTACTCTCTTTGCACGCTTCTGGTTAAGGCGCGCTCACACTAGGCCGACACGACGACGACACGACGGTCGGACGCCGACTTTTGAGTTGGCAGACCGCTTTGTTGCACGACGCCGACAGCGAAGCAAACACGTCGGCGATTCAGAGTCCGCATAGTGTGACTGGCTCGCCGACCGGAGACACCGACATAACCAGCCTATCGGTCGGCCGACAAGTAATCGGTTATCGATCGAGAAGCGAAAACTGCGCCCCGACGAAAGGTGCACCGTAATAAATTTGGCTTTGTTTTGTTATTTTATAGAGGGTAATAAACTTTGGTAAGGTCCATGAAGCCCAGGCGACTCATCACTAGCGCTAATACGATGCGTATTTTGGGCTGCGACGCTTCGGCCGAGCACTTCGGAGACTTCATTTCGCCGGAGCAGCAAACTACAATAACGTGTGTGACCGGAAGCTTGAAGAAAATACAAGGTCAATCAAGTGCATAGAAAGAGATGCGGAAGGTAATTTCGGTAGTAAGGAATGAACATCGACCAAAGCTTTTAGCGTAGACGGTAAAAAACAAAGGTACGGCAAGCACTATTCCCGCAGTGCGAAATCGCAGTCGCTACCGGCCACCCATTTGCGACCGCTCTTTTCTGCCGGAAGCCTAGGTGTGGCTTCAGGAAACCTTACTGCGCAGGCTTTATTCCAGAAATGCTTAGTTTACCGGCCAAGAATTCTATAAACTAAGTAGCAAATATTTATGCAAGACACGAAGGGAGGTACTCCATATGGTAGTAGAGGTTATTTCCCCAGATAAATTTATTTATTTTCCCAGATACCTACATAAAAAAGAAAAGCCACAACAGCACCACGTTCTCTAGGTTGAAGTCCACAAACAGTTTCTTAGAAGACAAAGGAGAACTAAGAAACAAAACTATCACATAATTGTGAACGCTCACGTTACGCAGTTTTCACTAGTGGGAGCCCACGATATCACCAGTAACTGCAGCGCCGTGTTTTAAGCCGGAAAGTCTACATACAAGCATGAAAAATTTCATTTTATTTCTGTTAGGAACGTACGACGGTTCACGCAAGAAAATACAATGTTTTCATTTAGACTGCCGCCTACTACGCGTCCATTTACGAGAAATACACAAACTTTGTGTCTTCAGCGCGGAACTCGAATAGCCAATTTCACTCCTGTGTAGTTATTCACGCGATAAACTACCCGACATTGCGGCCATCGTGAAAGAGGTTAAAAGCACTTAGCTACGTAGCCTTACATGGTAGGTCTTGTCAGCAACATTGTAGTGCCAATAGATGGTGAAACTAAACAAGTGGAATATCACGGTAACGTCTGTCAATGTGAAAGTTTGTTAAAACTTGACTTCGGTTCTAATACGGTCCCTCCTACGCTGACGGACGAGGAGTGTATTTCCCTGAGCTCACAATCCCTTTCTCTGGTAGAAAAACCTCGATGAGCATTAAAAAGATATTACTTAAAACTTTTTGTGGTCAATCCTATCAATGCACTTGTAGTGTAAATGTTACGTTGTATTAGTCGTAGGTATAAACAAAATGCTCCTGCGCCGTGCAATTGCGCAGTCTTTAGGACAAAAAAAAAGTAGATAAATTTTGAGTTAGAGGTTTTATACGCAGACCAATTCATAATGCAGTTGATCACCAAATATTCTTTGGTAATCACCTCAATCTTTATTCAACTGGCACTTAATATAGGTGCATCTCTATGACACAGGATATCGGAGTTACTGCACTGCACTATGGCAACCGGTGACCTAAAGTAATCGCGCAATGGGATGGCAGTGTTCAATGAATAGTATGCAATTGAATCTTTTCCCCTTCAACTTAGTGCGCCTTTTCAAAAAGTCTCTCATGATTCCATTTGCAGACTTCCAAGCACGTTTTTGAAATTGACCTGAAGGACAACAAAACGGACGCCTACTTGAAGGGTCACCAGGTCGATGGGCGTGTGTTGTTTCCCGCCACTGGATATTTGGTGCTCACCTGGAAATCTTTGACCAGGTGCTGCCCGAAACCTTTTGATCAAGTGCCCGTGGTGTTCGAGGATGTCACTATTCATCGCGCCACCGTTGTGCCCAAAAGTGGTGAGGGATGGAAAAGGATTTATTCTGATTTTGCGCACCTACATTGGGTCTTCGTCCGGGAAATATTTTGTTGGACTGTAACCGCTCCTACACGTTGGCTCAGAGAAAGATGAGCTGGCACTAACAAATACAGACTCTACTTTTATCCTTTAAAGTACCATTTGGTTCAGAAAATTTTGCAAAGCAGTTCACATTAAATTAGCAAACTTGCACCTGAAGGAATGTTTTCACAAGACGGGTAGTCGGGTAGTTTAATCAACAGCTTTTCATTGACCAACTGATGCAAAAATACGTAAATTAGGACAAGGTAAAACAAAAGTAGTGTTTTTAGCTACATGAAAGGAAATCAGTCCCATGACTTCGCGTTTTCCATCCTCCCACCTTCAAACGACGTATCGCAGAGTGTGACGAGGCTAATACACTTCCATAAAGCTTCTTCTAGGCTAGCGATACCCGGCGCACCATCTTTGCCTCCCCCGCCAGGTCATGCTTCAAAGTGTGCATCTCCGTATCACCCACATACAGGTCCAGCCGCCTCTCGCGTTCGCGGGATGCGCAGTAGCTTTTTACAGTTTAGTGAATGTGCTGTCCTCACCGTGGTTGAATTTTGCGTTTTCAGCCTAAATACATACCTTTTGTCAGTCGCAAACTTGCATGAATGGTAAGATATGACCTTGAAGTGTTCAAAGTGCACCCATTTAACCATTTTATTGCAAAAATTCTACTGCGCGATCTTTACTACAATCAACGAACCTTCCAATGAAGCAGGTCCCTTACTGCAAGTACGTATTGCCTATTAGAACGTGTGAATTATTGTGCATATCCTTGTAAACGTCGTTAGTCTCGATGGCATCAAGACGGTTATGGATCTTTGAATACGCTTCAAACACGACGCAACCAAGACAGATACTCATAGCCTAACGTCCTTTGGTGGACTACGCAGACTTCATCTGGAACACACGCGAAACATGACAAGATATATTGAAAGCATTCAGAACGAAGCACTTAAGTTCATTTATCAAGCGTGTTGCAGATAATTGTCTATCACTGAGCGTCAGAACAAGTGTCGAGATCAATTTGAATGTGATCGCTCGAGTGGTGAAGAAACAAGCAACATCGCCATGTTACGGGTTGCAGTCAAGGTTGTATCATGCAAGAGACTACGAGTGGAGGAAGGCAGCGCTATCTTCATTCTTAAAGTTCTGAAATGGGCCGCTATGCAGCTTAGAAGCTTCCGCCATCTCATAATACCGCGATCATCTTCAAATAGATCATGACTGTACGACCTGACAACATAGAAGCAATTGAACCACGCTAAAAGGCCAACGAAAGTGCACCGTCCGACTATCCTGTTAAAATGCCAATAATCCCCAGAGAATAAGTTTCTATCACTACACCCTGTAAATAGTGCACGTGTAATAGTGCACCCGTAGAGAAAGCATATTAGGAATGTTCTGGTGCTAAGCAGCGGAACGAACTCTGAACTGAATTAATGTGTCGATACGAGATAGTTGGTATATCATAAGTCAGGTTAAGCGCCAAGCAAAACTTCAGAAAAAAAGGTTTTGACAGGACAGAGGCGCTCCTCTATCCTGTCCAAAACCTTTTTTCCGGAAGCTGTACTTGGCGTTAAAACCCGATTTACTTCGAACTCTTAAAGTTTTTGTGCACTATCCAGTGACAATAAATGATTGTGATGCGATCCCGTATGGGTGCTAATTGGCGTCATTTTTACATTCTTTAACCTGATAGAAAGTTCGGCGACTTGGTGTTGATTAAATCTTGAAAACAGGACACCGAAAAGACGTTGACCCAAAAAAAGACCTACACAGGACAACGTGCTACACATGACGGAGTGCGCCATCCCGTGTATTTTTTTCCTTGGTCAACGTCTTTTTCGCGCCTGTTTTCCAGATTAATTTACATTCTTTTTTGTCGCAATTTCTGAACTCAGTGTTCTAGGCAAAACAGCGCAAAAAATACAAAGACAGAAACAGATTCCCGACGAGGACTGCGCTGAATGTGTCCGCTGGTTTTATTTCGGTAGCGACACAATATTAAGATTTAGCGGCGCATACGTAGAAAGTTTAGTTCTTCCTTGGGCAAGGTGATAGAGGCTATGCTGACGCATGCCTCACTAAGAGTTAAAATTTGTTCTAATTCAATGATTTCACGTGAGAGCCGTCATTAGCACTTTCTAATGATGGAAGTGTATTGTCATTCTGGCCAACGGTCGTTGCAATTAAAACAGAACGAATTTTAACCATGGTGAGGCATGTGTGAGCATGGCTTCTCTCACCTTGTCTGAGAAAGAAGTAAATTTTCTACGCATCCACAGATAGACCTTAGGTTGGACGGCTCTATATATTCTCTCTTTCGAAATAACACCAGTTGATAGTTCAGCTCAGTCCTTGTCGTGTGTCTCTCTCTGTCTTTGTCTTTTTTTGCGCTGTTTTGCCTAGATTATGTACCAACACGCCCAGTTTTTACGTTAATCAGTGTTCTGTTTTGTTTTGTCCGGTGCCCTAAACGAGTTTTTGACGTGATATATTTAATACAGGGTATGTTATATCAGTACCTAACATTGTTATTAGTACCTTACACATCCAGTTTCTGCTTCCCTGTAACAGTGTAATAAGTTATATTAACCATGCGACTTTGAAAAGCACTAGGACGTATCTTCTGCAAAAACATGCCTATCTAAATCTTTGCCCCAAATGCTTCATAGACTTTCATTCGTTTCGCTTTTGAACAGAGCTGTATTTCTCAGCCCTGAATGTGTAACGGTATATTTGCTGAGAGCGCCAAAATACTTGTCAACCGTGCCTGCGTCAGTTGGTAAGGCCGTTCGTCGGTTCATAATTTATACTTGCAGCATAACTGCACGCGCTATGTTGATAACACTTGACCATTAACTCGTGATTTATTTACCGTTGGTTCTACGAATCCTCTTACAATTGGTGGGATTTTCAAAATAGCGAGCCCGCACACGGGAAATGCCCTCAGCTCCAGAACCTTGCGCTTGTACACAGGTCCAATCAGGATTGTGGTGAACATCATGTCCACATCTGGAGAATTCGAGGTGAGCGAAGGAGGCACAGTGGTGGCCACTGGCCGTGTTCGAATGGCCGAGCAAGGTGGGGAGCTGCTCGACAAGGAACCGCCTGGTGCACCGTCAGAGGAAGTGGAGTACGATCTGGACGCCGAAGATATTTACAAGGAGCTCAGACTGCGTGGTTACGAATATCACGGAGCCTTTCGAGGCATTCTCAAGGCCGACACTAAAAGTAAGCGTTACGGCCGCAGCCTCTGTTGAATAAGTAGGTCCACGGTCTACAGAACCCATGATGAGCTCGTACCTATAGCATGCTTTCATGAACCACAAAAAAACAACAATAGTGAACGAAGAAAGATGATGACAAGCGCCAGACGTAAGCGGTTTTTGGGGAGAACGTAGGCAGGCCGATTTGCACACATAAAGCCAGCAAGACATTCGCAATATAAGTGCGCGTGGGAAAGTTATCCCGTAAAAAACTGGCGAAGCTTGCATTAAGTCGCGCAAGGCTTGATCCATAGCGAAGCTGCAGGATCTGTTTCTACGCGAGCACTGAAGGACACGTCACCGCGCATTTGTACAAGTTTTAAAGTGTTTATTTACTTGTTCCGTCGTCGCTTTTCACTGTGCTAGTGGTAGTTATTGTGATATGCATCTATATCGTCGTGTTTCTCGTGGAAAACGTTACATGCGCGGTAGCGCTTGACGACAGCTGAGGCGAAGCAGCGTGGCGTTCCTGGAGTCGCGTCGAGTTGCCATGGAGCAAGCGCTGCGCCAACTGTGGCGTTGTTTGTTGCTAGGCAATTCGAGACGCTCCTCGAGGTTTTCGTCCGTTTTTTTTTTTTTTGAAAAAGCCACTGTGCGAGCCAGGGACGCTCAGCGGTCGCCGCGAGGCACGCGTTCCCGAGCGCTCAGCATTTTCTTAGTATTTTTAGCGCCTTGTGCGTTACGCGCCACACATTACGGGCAGTTACAACAGCTCCGCCCGTAGAAGCCTTTCAGTGCCTGACGCTACACCCGGGATTTTGAGGCGAGCCGTAATAGAGTGCTGCGGGTTAATTTTGCTTATCTGGGGATCTTTAACTTGTGCCGAAACCTTGACACACGGGCATTTTACTTTTGGAGACATGGCTGTACTACACCGTGTTCGCAAGGATATTCTTCGCGTCCCTTTTACCTTGAGCCAACGGAGAGCAGGTGTGGCTGTTGTGACGTCACGCCTTGTGATCCGCTGTGGAGAGATGCGGCAGCTGCACTCTCTCAGAGCCTCGCCTTTTGTACCAAAGAATTAGGCGAGTGTTTAACGGCTGCTTTGGCGGCGCTTTGTCGCTCAGTTACGCAGTGGCTTGCATGACGGATGGGCCGCCTGTGGATGCTCTTTACGGCAAGCGGAAGCGGAATCCAACCGTTCAGTAACCTACTTTTGTGAACCACTGTTTGCATAGTCTTTGCAAAACAATGCCAAGCGCACCTTCTCCGTGTTGTAACTATGTTTACAAGTATTAAAACTGACCGATGTTTTTCCTCTCACCGAACAACGGCCGCCGCGGCATACATCAAACCCGCATCCTTCGGCTCAGAAGCGCACGGCCTTGCCGGTGAGCCTTCGCGGCGAGTGTATGTAAGGATTATAATTAGGGAGAGAATGTATTCGATGATTGTCTTTATATGCACACCAGTCTGCCGCTTCGGAAGTATTCCTTGTTATTGCCTCCGTACCATCCACCGATTAGAATGCCCGGTTCTCTACACGAACGAATTTGTCTTACGTGTTTTCATGCATTACTTTTGCCTGTTTCTTTCGTTTTGCAATCGTTGCGCAAGTAATTGGTTCTTTTGCGTTTTCCTCAGGGCCCTGTGGAAAGCTCAAGTGGGAGAACAACTGGGTCACATTTTTAGATTCAATGCTTCAGATGAGCGTGTTAAGCAGTCCGCTCCGCACATTCTATCTGCCTGTTCGAATACAGTCATGCAAGGTAGACCCCAAGGTTCAAGCAAGGTGCGTCGAAGCTGCCGGAGAAGAAGGTTAGTTTCACAGTGCACACTTTATGCACATTTCACATTAAATTCTTTCGCACGCTATAAGATTATCAGGATGTTTCATCCCTCCCACTGTGTTCTTGTACAATTTCATGCGCATTGAACACCATTCCTTGGTTTCAGCTACTAAATGTACCAAATGAATGTATTTATGCTCTAGAATAATATCCGTGGGGTATTTCTTTGGAGTCCACTGATAACAACGCATTGTTAGGCCCCTTCATACCAGTTTGATTCATAAAGAAAGGTTTCTCGCGCGGTAAAGTGAAAACCTAAACTATGAGAAAACGGGAACAAGAACATATCTTCGGCACACCATGCATCTATGCACAGACTGCATAAATTTATAACATGTTCCCGACGAACTATGGCTTTGGTGTTATCTACGAAGTCAAATTTAGAGGAGGCTTCCTAACACCGTGCCAAACAAGTGACCCAATTTTTCTGGGCGGAAGAGAAACAAATGAGATGTAACCCTGTCTGCTATTTTTTTCTCCCCAAATGCAGGCCTTGATGTCGTCTATGATTCCTGCTTAAACTCGTGCCGAGCTGGTGGCGTTGCCTTCCGTGGTCTCAAAGCTAAGATCGCCCCACGGCGCCCCGTCAAGCAAGCTCCACTCCTCGAGGAGTATAACTTTGTTCCTTACATTGATGACGAGCCCACGAAACTGGAGCGCGAAGCACAAATGAAGGAATACGTGGAGGTCTGTTCCAGCGCTGCCCGACGCATTGCTGAACTGTACGGAAAAAACGCAATCGATATTCCTGGCATTACCAACGGTATGCCACCTGCCCCAGAGAAACTGCTAACTAAATTCCTCAATGATCTACCAGAAGACCGGGGCGTGCTCCACGCCCTAAACGCTGTGTTGGAGCAAGGCAGTGACCCAGGCCGCACATTAGAGGACACCATACAGTCTGTTCTCGCTACCAAAAAAGAAGCTATGCAAAAGGACCTACTTAACACAGCGTTGCTAAAAGGAGCGCTGTTGCGTCAGCTTCTTGACATCGTCGTTGAAAACACCGACGCAAAAAAGATTCAAGTTCTGGAACTGGTGACAGATGGGACGAAGCAGGTACTAGCCTCGGATGTCATCAGACTGATGTCGCTGACGACTTTACAGATCAAAACCGATTACACCGTAGCCGTTGAGTCTCCAGACAGTGTCACTCCACAGGAGATACCCGAAACCGTCAGAACATTATCTTGGCAAACAGCACCTGAGACGAAGAATGGTCTTCCCGAGGCTGATCTAATTCTAGCTACTGACTTTGGTTCCGGCTCTCAGGCAATCGACAGCCTGGCCAAAGAACTGTCCTGCCACTGCAAAGAGCGCGGTTTTGTGCTCTTCGCCTATCGCACAGCCTTATCGCCAGCAGAGAGATTCGTCTCAACAGTGGCAGAAGGTTTTCTTAGAGTTTATGCTACCGAAACTGTGCAGTCGGTGTTTTCAGCGCATGGTCTTCGTGTGGTGGCACTCAGGTCAAACAATCTTTCGACATTACTGCTGCTCAGAAAAATTTCTGCTCCAATCGAAGCGACGAAGCAGGAAGTCGTAATGGTGAAGAGGCCGGCATTTGACTGGGTTGAGAGCCTAAAGGAAAAAAGCCCTCGAGTACCAAAATAAGCCAGCCGGAGAAAATGTATGGATTGTTGCCGAAGATCCAGGACTCAGTGGAGTGGTCGGACTCACAACTTGCCTTCGCCAGGAGCCTTGTGGAAGCCATATAAGGTGTGTAAATCAGTTTTTTCCAGAGTTGATTACTTCAGCCTAAGAAGGGGTATACACGGTTCACTGAACATTTCAAGTGGTTAAAGATGCAAAATTGTTTGTCAGCCAATACCTCTGCAAAATTTAGAGCATTTGATATTCGGTAAAGTGCCTGCTCTCAGCATACCTACATATCGGTTGCACGTACGATAGATAACTGCTGTGAGCCAAAGAACAATTTTTAGCAGCTCTGAAAACAGCTTTCGTTAGCGGTTGTGGCAGCTGGACGTAGGGAAACGGTATTATTTATTAATCCAAGATATATCTTACCCCTTTCCTATACACATCTCAGAGCCACTCTGAACGTATATATAGACCTTTTGGCTACTACAAAAAGTATTAGCCACAGTAATACTACAGCGGGGACGTACACAATTAAGGCGTGCGGCGCAGGGCCAGAAGCTTTTCTAGCTGCGAAGAAGACTCACCTAAAATCTTTCTTGCTGGCACCGCATTCTTGCATTCAGTAAGCTTTGCACATCTGTTCATTCACTGGCCGTGTCAAAGGACGAGACGCTGCAGCACAGGATCCTTTCTCGACAGCAAAAAAGACGTACCACTCTCTTCTTTGATTGCTACGCATTCTTCGATGCATTCCCAGGCGTTGCACTCATAGGTGAGGAGTGGTCCCATTTTAAGTGCAGAGCACTTTAGGGCGCTCGCCTTGTCGTCCTAGCTCGCTCGCTCGACCCAAGTATATAGAGCACCAAGGCGGCCATCCCGGGGTAACGCTGTTGTTCGCGGCGTACTCCAGAGGCTTCGAAAGCCACGCGGTTTATATAGTCATAGCGATCGAAACTAGTTAAACGCTGGCGCTTGTCATACAACTTCCCGTTGTTTAGCGCAAAGAAAACTATAGGTTCATTTGAGGAAAAATATACGTAATTAACCGACAGCGCCCGCGTTCCTTTAGTTAAGGACGCCCGTTGGGTTGGTTTTTACGATAGTAAACGCAAAATGCAGCAGTGCAACGCCGGCATTTGCGGGGAGAAAAGCACAAAGAGAACAAAACTCCCGCAGGCGCAGTTTCAGGCTTCAGGGCTGCACGAGCACTGCCAAGGAAGGAAATTTGAATTTCATGGGCTGGGAGCAGTACGCGGATAACGGCGGTACAGCCCATTATGGCGAATCACTGCTCTGCACTTCCGACAGCTTTCTCATTGAGTGGAATGGCTTTAATTTTTTCGCTTGTGCGACATTTTTCGCAATAAAAATTTTTTTTCTAAGTTTCACGGCCAGTTCGCTCATGCGAAAAACAAATTATTATTCCACGAAGTAATTGTTTACACCACGAGGGGGCTGCAATCTCCACTAAATTATTGATAAATCATGAAGCATGAAAATCTTTTGGCAGGCGCAGGTGCCTCGGCATCACGGCAAAGAAAGCACGAGCTTCCAAAAGGGTGCTGACTTTTTCTATTGCCAGAGTCGAAAGAATGCTCAGTGTAGCGACTGGAGATCGTGCTGGGTTACTTTGGCCGCACTGCGGGAACGTGTTTCTTGAGTGTTTGTACAGATTTCTCTACAATAAGCGAATCATCCACAGATGTGTGTTTGACGCAAGCCTGAATGGAACAAACAAGGCCGCCAAGTTCATCCCGAATGACCCTGACTTCAAGGAGCTGCTGGAAAAAGATTTGGTGATGAATATATACAAAGATGGACAGTGGGGATCATACAGGCACGTCATAGCAAAAGCCAGTGAGTTCTCTGAATTATTTTTAAGCGAAATTTCATTGCAGGCATGCTTGATATTCTCACCCAATTTGCAGAAAAATCAGTTACTTTCTGTTAGTTCCTCCAATAACATGTAATTTAAATTTATAACACGACAAAACCTTTCTCGCTGTCAGAAACACGGTAATGAGTCAAAAGGGCCGAAATTTTTGATAGTCTTGATAACAATGTTAATTACCACCAAACTGCTCCAAAGGCATTAGGCCCATTGTAAATAACTTCGCCGAATCAACTAAAAATACATAGGCAATTGCGCCATGGTTACGTTGATCAACCGATAGCGCAGGATAGCAATCGTCGCAGGTGTGCGGGACGGCCCCATATTGAAATTTGCATACAAAAAAGGATATGATAGTGAATATCTGATGATGATGATGAAATGATGAAAACCTTCTGCTTTATTGATGACCCGACTGCCGCGGTCCCCTTTGCCTCGCCCTTGCAGGTGACGATTCCGAAAGGCCAACCGACTTAGCCTACCTGAACATCGACTCACGGGGTGACCTGTCGACCCTGAAGTGGTATGAGTCTCCTCTGCGCTACGCTGTACCGTCTGCGTTCGCTGACACTGACAAGGTCCTCTGCAGCGTGTACTATGCTCCTCTCAATTTTCATGATATCATGCTCGCAACGGGGAAGCTGCCTCCGGATGAATCAACCGGTAAGTGCTCATTCTAAAATGCGCAGTTTTAGGGGCGAAGCACCTTAAGGCCGAGGCTTGTCCGGCGTCCGTGCTCACGGCACAGCACCGTATACATTGAAACATCTGTGAATAAAAGGTTCACGAAAGGCTAGTATGAACAAAATAAATGGTTCACAACAGGTTAGAGAGAGAAAGAGACGCACAGCAGTGTGTAAATCGAAACATATCTGCGAAAAAGGTTCACGAAAGGTTAGAAAGAACAAAATAAAAGGTTTACAAAGGTTAGAGAGAGATAGAGAGAGACTCACAGCACCGTGTAAATCGGAACATCTGTGAACAAAGGGTTCACAAAAGGTTAACAACAATAAAATAAAAGGTTCACAAATGGTTAGAGAGAGAGAGATATTCGCATAAGGTTAGAGACAGAGGGGGAGACGGAGGGAGAGAGACACAGAGAGGCCGAGCAGTTTCGCGTGATTCTTGGAGAGCCATGCTGCGCATGCGCGAAGAGCATTGCATTCAATTGGATTGGGTTGGATTGGATTGGATTGGATTGCATTGGATTGGATTTAAATCGGATTGGATTAAATTCGATCGCATTTGGACTTAGATTGGATTGGCTTGAATTGGGTTGAATTTAATTGGGTTTGGACTTAGATTTGGATTGAATTGGATTGGTTTGGATTGTGTTAAATTGAATTGCATTGAATTGGATTGGTTTGGATTGGAATTGTATATGCTGTACACACGCGTTGTCACTCATTTACATGCGCGAGGGGGCAAAGTAACGGGTGATTAACGGTAAGAACGATCCCCAGTGCTTCGCCCACTCGTCAGGATACACTTTGTGGAGATGCGTGAATTTTTTGTTTATATAATCACTCAACACGGCCTCTAAGAAACCTCTTAGTGAAGAAACCGGACGTAAACGTATTCTCTGCCTGAATACTTGAAACTGATAGCATCAGATAGTACCCTAGAAAGCAAAAAGATGTAATCCAGTGTGGTGGTGTTTGGGACAGAAACACTGTTTCGAGGCTCATAAAACGACAAAACATATATGCTGAAGACAGTGTCTAACAAAAAGAACAGGTTAAATCTGTAACTGCGCATTGGCGCTGGCCAGATAATCCAAAATGGGGAAAGAGAATTAAAGATTGAGTAAGATAAAACATGAGCGGCTTAAAGGACATTGATGTTCATGTTCCGTGATAAATAGTTCATCAGTAACCATTTCATCGCGACCTTATTAGGGGCGGAGCCCTTTACGGGCTGGTGCTGTTCGCGTCTCCTGTCGCCGCCGTTATCACCGCCTCATGTAGTCACGGTACTAGAACACCGGGAAACTTGTTGACGCCTTATGCTAGAACGTAACGCGTACTAAACAAACACAGGGACACTTGAGCACATGCGTACGCGTATACTAAAAAGAAACACCGGGACACTCTTTTACGCCTCGCACTAGACAGCTTCGTGGTTCAAAGGCCAAGAGACTTTTACAGCAAAGCTGTATACCTCTACCCCTGAACCGTTTTATTTCCGTTTTCAAAAACGCCAAGGCGCCAAGAATACACTTATACACTGCATGCTTCGCCCCTCCCCAGGTTTCACGTTAGTGAAGATGGCCTGGGATTTTTTTGTTGTTGTAAGCTTCCAGAGATTGATTGGTGTGTTTTGCCTCACGGTGTGCAGGGGATCTCGCAACGTCCGAATGCCTCCTCGGCTTGGAATTCTCGGGTCGTGACCGCAACGGACGTCGTGTCATGGGTGCGGTACCCTCTCACGGCATAGCGACGGCCGTCGCTGCCGACCCGGGCCTCCTTTGGGAGGTGCCGGATGCTTGGAGTCTTGAGGAAGCCTCCACAATCCCCGTGGCCTACGCGACCGCTTACTATGCTTTGCTGGTTCGAGGAAACATGCGGCCCGGGGAATCGGTTCTCATCCACTCTGGGAGCGGCGGTGTTGGACAGGCCGCCATCTCCATCGCGCTTTCCATGAATTGCACCGTCTTCACCACTGTCGGTTAGTGTTTTGCTTTGGATCGTGAAAAAGTGGCCCCCGAAAATAGGCGTAATGCCGCTTGCAGTTTGTTGCCGCTATACCATCTGGCATGGCTGAGAAAAGCCATGAGACCCCCGTAATCCAAAGCACTATTCTTGGCGCAAAAATCACAATCTGGTGATAAGTAATTAAAAGCAGACAAAGTGGCAAACCAAACCTGTGGGAATTGAAGGTGTAGCTCTGGTTAGGAAATAAAAATGAGCTAAGCAGCGTACTAATTAAAAACATGCAAAGCCGCTAGTTACCATTGCAAAAACCTCACGGCCAGGTAGACCATGATGTCAAGTACAAGAGTAAAAGGGTGATTCAAAATACTGCTGCCATTTCTTTAGCGTTATTTTCAAGATATATACATTGCTCACCAACCGAGACACGCCAGAAATCGTCTCAATCAAAGTGGCCCCTTCAATACGTCGTTGTTCTTTCCCGCTCATGCTTTCGTGCAGGATCTATGGAAAAGCGTGATTTTCTGAAAAGACGCTACCCGGAACTCAAAGACCAGCACTTCGCCAACTCACGGGACCTAACATTTGAAGAGCATGTCCTCAATCAGACCAACGGGAGAGGTGAGCGGATATTCAAGTGAATGTTCTTAGCCGCTTCCTTTTCCCACTGCGTAAGGACATCCCTACGATGAGCATGACGTGTCGCAGCCATAGGAAATGTTAAGTCAGCCCAGAGGAGCGATCACAGCCGATGGGATGAGAATGGAAGGCGCATTCACTTGATTCGTACAGGACGGCTATTTCAAAACCGGTAATTTAATAAAATGCTTAGATAGTTTACTACTAGCGTAACGTAAGGGATGCCAAGCATATATTTATTCAACTGCGTGAAGACAGCAGCCGTGAGTCGTTGTTAGGCCAGTTTAACATAACAAGTCTCTGAAATGCAGCTAGTTTTATTCGCACAAGCGTAGTTCTACGTCACGGCATCTTTGGTAAAAAATAAGGAACCATTGGCAAAGAGGATGCACCCAAATTGAGGAACCACTGCTATTACCTAAACCAAAGCAGGGGGCGCCGAACTCCCAAACAGCAGAGGTTGGGCCACGTGGGCAGGCTACGTAGGCGGTCCCACTGTAAAGCAACGAGGGAAATCCAACTTTTACTATTTTTATTGTGTTTGAGGATATATGGGGCATGATCTGGTAAACACAATTAAGCCGTCAATCTGCTAACTGACCACGTTGCGAACGGACGGGCGAAGAACTGCTCTGGTGGTAGGGGCGCTGATTATGCTGCGCTTACGACATTGCTAGGCAGACGGCAAGCCGAAGGGCGGCTCGCCACCTGCAGACGTGCGGTCGCACGTATGCAGGTGCGGACGTGCGGTCGCACGCAGACGTGTGGTCACACGTGGTCTGGAAGGGTACCGGAGCTCTCCTCACAGCATGTACGAGTTGTGAAATGGAGTGTTCAGTCAGTGCAGAAATGCAAATGTTAAAACCGATGCACTAAACTCGAAAGCGCACAAGTGCGGAGCAATGATTCACCAGACGGATTGTGGCGCCGTCTTTTGACTAGTCTTAGTATCATCCTGGTGGTTATACCAAACGTAGTCAAGAGAGGGCACCGCCGCCCCTGCAAAGACCTGTAAAAGGACAATATGTTGAGTTTTACTAATTTGTAGCCATTAATGCATTGATTCAGGATTTTTTCACTATTTTATACTATTGTATATTATTTACGGCCTAGCAACCGCAGCGTCCGTGTCAACGACCGTGTCAGCGCAAGCATCACTCTCAACACTTTGCACATAAGTAACGTGAGTGAAAAAAAAATTCCTCTGTGGCGCAGTGGGATAAACATTAGCTTCGCAACGCGAGAGACCCTGGTTCGACCCCGACCAGGGGAAGCGGTTATATTTTTGAAACGTCTGTTTTGGTGTGTGAAGTTGTCAACCCGGACGACCTACGACGAGAAGCCGGAGCCTTAAGGTGTTCCGCACTTAAAAGAGGGAGGGTTGTGCATCACATTGACGAAACGTCGATACTGGTGGCCAACAAAAGGAGCAGAAAGTAGCCAATAAAGTAATCAAAGCGAGCAAACGCGACCACTCAGACCGTTAGAACAATTACTGTGGTTGAGACGGTGTCCGACGGATGGGTGAGAAGCACCGCGTTGCGCACCTTGAAAGACGGCTGAAGGCGGGCGAAGAGGGCGGAGCCTCAAGTTTACGACAGGAAATGGAGGGACGCCGCTGAAAAAGGCAAAGCTCGCTGGCCACTTTTTCGGGGTTTTTTTTTTTTTTTTCGTTGCCAGCTTACAAAGCTCACGCTCATACTAATTTGCTCAAAGTGGGCTTCACCTTTAAATACAAGTACACTGCGGGGAAGCATTCTACAATATGCGCCGTCTGATATCAAAATATAAAATCCCTAAGAACCTGCTTTTATTTTTATGAATTTTTTCATACACTGAACACGTGCCGCTGAGTAAATTGTTGCAGTTGGAGCGAAACCCTGGGATCCTAGACCATGTGTAGATTCGCTGTAAAAGGGAAACTAGGCTACTAAGTAAGCTAGCTTTCCTGCTCTCCAAACGAAGGCTGTTATTTTCGGCCCTTTTCGTCTCAATCCCTTTTCTCAGCGTGCTTCGCGCTTTCTAACCCAGGGAGGTACGTCTTAATTACTGCTGCTATCTTACTAAGCTTGACTTTGAGCTAGTTGGGTACACATGACACCTCTAAACACAACGCTCTCTAAACGCTCTCTCGAAACAACCTCTAAACATCATCGCTCGTGTCTGTTTGCCCTCTCTCTGTCCAAGTTTTTCAGCTCTGTTTCCCAATGTGCTGCTATCTTACCTGCTCTTTTAAATTTACGATTTTCCAGGCGTCGACCTCGTGCTCAACTCCCTCGCCGAAGAGAAGCTTCAGGCAAGCGTTCGCTGTCTAGCGCCGTGCGGTCGGTTCCTCGAGATTGGCCAGTTCGACCTGTCCAAGAATACTCCCCTCGGAATGTCAGCTTTCTTCAACAACGTCACCTTCCACGGCATTCAGCTCGATGCGTTGACCTGCAACAATCCCTACAGTGAGGCTGACAAGGTCCGAGTGGCCGAGCTGGTGCGCGAAGGGATCGCTTCTGGAGCTGTGCGTCCCCTGAGCACTGTCCTCTTCTCTCGAGACGAAGCCGAGAAGGCCTTCAGGTTTATGGCATCCGGAAAGCACATAGGGAAAGTTGTCATTCAGGTAAGGGGGCAAATAACTTGGTTACGGTTGTTGCTAAGTTGTCATTCAGGTAATGGGGCAAAAAACATGATTACGGTTGTTGTTTCTATGCTCATACTGGTAAGGAAAAAAACAATGTAGTACCGACAGATTGAACTTTGACATACCGTGGCCTCTAAAACACGCAACGTATCGTACAGCTGGAGTCCCAAGAAATTGAGAGAAGCCTTCCCACTATTCTATACCGGCAGATCATTAGTGATTGTTAACTAGGAAACCCGGTAGTATAAAAACCAGAAAGACAAGCCAATGAATGCATGCGCGTACCTTTCGTCAGAGTGACCACCAATCGAAATAATAATTTAGGTCATACCTTTGTTGAAAATTGCATGTCACCTCAGCTTTGATACTCATCCACCTTCTCAAACTGAAACGACTCATGATTCTCTTATCTCAAACCGCCATCGAGTCACATGCCTCCCCACGTCTACTTTAGTCTTACGACAGCAGCTCAGTTCCAAACTCCCATGTACTATGACAACGTGAAAAGTGTTGCCAGCAAATCAAGCTCCTACGTCATTTGATAGTATCACGATCTTTTAAGTACGAAAGTTCTGTAATTGCAGATTCAGCAAGAGGAGAGTGACAGAAAAACGATTCCCGCCTCTCCGCTGAAAGTAAACGCGGCCGCACGGACTTACTTCTACGCGCACAAATCGTACGTGATCGCCTGGAGGCCTTGGTGGTTTTGGCCTGGAGCTCGCTGACTGGATGGTGACCCGAGGATGCCGGAAACTGCTTCTGAGCTCAAGGTCTGGAGTGCGGACGGGCTACCAACGTCTTTGCTTGCACCGCTGGAAGCACGTCGGAGCCAGGGTTCTCGTCAGCAATGCCGACATCACCACCAAAGATGGAGCCCGTGAGGTCATCCAGGAAGCAGAAAGCATGGGTCCTGTTGGGGGCATCTTCAACCTAGCTATGGTAAGTGTCAGCGCTGTGTAACTAAATGCTTGGTGCTTTGTCAACTTAAATCAACATTGATATTGAATACATTGGAAAGTGCATAACGCTGCCTAGGCTATACAAATATAATTGTACCCTTAGTAAAGCTGCTATTATTTTTTAATATGAGCACGTCAAAAGGGTGGAATCTCACTTCATTAAACGCATAAAACGTAGGCCTGTATCATTCAGTTTCTCCGGCACAAGTGAAGTCGCTTCATCCCAACGCTTGTCTGTACTGTTGCGACGATGCATAATGTTCAGGGTACGCTAGTCATCCTCTTTATCGTCTATCTCGCCGTCTTGTGGTTCGGCTCAATCACCCGAAGTGGCCTCAGAACCTTTTCCGCTCCCAATCGCAAAATATTACAAATCTTGTTAACTACCTTACGGCAGCGCCTTGTTTTTTGGTAACAGCAGCAATATCAAGAACGTGGCTAAAATATAGGAACCAAGGTCTAAACGGCTTTTGTGTATCTATTGTACCCATAATTATTTTGTTCTTTTTTCTTTCTTTCTTCTTGTTTTGACTTGCAAGATGCATGTTACACCTGATATTGCTGTAATGATCTTCAGTGTTTTGGGGCTCGCAGCTCTGTGAAGCTGTATGTCGGATAGGCTTTTACTGCTCGCCCCAGCGTCATGTACTTTTGTGCGAGTTGCAAATAAAAAATAAAAACCAGTAAGCTTTGGCGCGCACAACTGGGAAAAACCATGGAACATACTGCTATGCTAGCGTCAGCTTTGACTTTTAAGGCTGCTACGCCTGCATACTCGCTGTATTTACATACAGCCAAGCAATTTATGTTCAGTGGTGCTTGTTATATTCTACGCGGAAAAAGCTAGCAACATGTTCCTGCAATTGGTAATTTTTAATAAGCAAATGTGAAATAGTTCTCTCCGAACTGCTACGAATTGGCTACATGCAGGGTACCATAGCGACTCTAAAAGAAGGCCCCGAGACGAAGTTAGTTTCGTTGAAGAAAAAATGGTATCCACCTCTGAATGCAGTCACACGGCTGCAACGAGACAGCTCCTTAGCTTTCTTGTTAACTGCGCAATTTAAGAAAAATGCCTTCCTATCTGTGGTCAGGAGCAATGCAATTTTTTTCAGCTCTAATGTTTCCGAGAAAACAATGTAGCTTTCCATTGTACCGTGTGACCGCATTCCAGGTCGTTGTCAAGTTTTTACTTCGCCGAGCTGCAAGTTAGCCTGCCGCCTAAAGCAAAACAAGAGGTGACTGTCTTGTGGTGTTTGTGTGTGCTGTGCGTTTCGCTGCGTATGGCTGTGCTGGTTGTTTTCGTCAGCACGGACGTACATTCGCAGATATTTATTACATTACCGTTTTACTGTCTTGTCCCGTAGGTACTCCGCGATGCACCGTTGGAGAAACAGTCAGCCGAGGCGTTCGAGACCGTCTACAAGCCTAAAGTGATGGTTACACAAAATCTGGACGAACTGACGCGTGAATTGTGCCCCGACCTCGACCACTTTGTTGTTTTCTCTTCATTGGCCTGTGGTCGAGGAAACGCGGAGCAGTCGAACTACGGGTACGCCAACTCTATAATGGAACGCATCTGCGAGCGTCGTGCCACGGACGGGTTGCCAGGTGAGGGAATGGGGTAGTGTGTCTTCTTTTATGCGGACCACTATGTGACTCATTGAGGGAAAAAACATGGCTTCCCCGGCGTCTGTAGCTGCGAAACGGCTCCTAAACCTAAACTAAGAAACCATGCTCTATAATTCGTGCCCCTCATAACAAAATACGACACAACAACCGCGCTACTAGGCAAGGCCTTGCATTTGTTGGGTCAAGTAAAAATCGGGGAGTGCAAAAAGGTCGCACCATGCATACCTCGCTTCGCGGCGCCATTTCCTCAAGGTCGAAGTATAAGGAACGCTTTGTGGTTTTTGAAACAGCTAACCGCGCACTTAGATGGCCGCGAAGAAACAAGTTACATGGCCTGGCGTAAAAATCTCCTTAAAAGACGCCCTTAAATAGGGAATGCTCTCACCTAGAAATGTGCAATTGCTGATTTAAAGGGACCGTGCAACACTTTTATAACATTTTCTGTATCTAAATGCGTTCAGAATGTAGCCAACAAACAAATCTAGTACTTAGAATAGGGGGGCGCAGGTACCCAAGCCAAAAATTACTGTTGTATGCCCATCAGATAAATTTGAAACCAGATCACAAAATTTTATCTCTTTCCCAATTCATGGCGTTCTTTGACGCTTGGATCACGTCAATGCAGGAATGTAGCGGCTATTGGCCGCTTCCTTTCTGTTGCAGCAATAAACGCATTCGATAGTAACTCAGAAAAAAGCCCCAAAGCAAACCAGGAACTTACGGCGGATCGTTCTGGGCCCTACTCTCGACTTCATAAATTCACTGTGAATTCACCGCGTTTTTTGCATATGCGGAACGTAAGCAATCAGTGACGTATTCACGCATAGCTATGACGACACGCAGCGTAATTGGACGCTTAAATCATGAAGCTCATAACCAAGCTATCAAATATCCCGCAAAAAAGATATAAAAAGACTTGGAATGTCATAAATTTACGACGGTAGCTTAGACTGGCAAGACAAAACACATTTTTAAGGTGACCATTGGCGTCAACACCACAAAGCAATCAAGTAACGTTGATCCAAAAGCTGCAAAAGTGAGCGGAAGTCGTGTGTTAGGCCAAATAACGTCACAAAACCTTTTTGCTGTCTGTATTTATTCTTTCAATCGCTTTTAGTAAAGCAGTTTAGCTCCCTGCTTCAGTTCAAGTTTTGTTGCGTTTTCACCGTCCCGGCCTTCACTGCCGCCACGCTATCGTCTGCTGCTATGTTACAAGCATCGCCTCGGCGATGTTACAAGTTGTTACAAACATGCATGAATAAAACAGTCAGTTTTTTTTTTTAATTATCACGTGACCCACCAGCTTACTAAGGAAAGTGTGGACACATGCAATGCGTTGGGTTTCTCGTAATGGAGAGGATTGTACTGTCCTCTTATGTTGCTGTTGCGCCAAAAAGATAATTGCTATATTAGCGAAAAAATAAAGAGACGTTATTCTTATGCCCCCATATGACTTGAAAAACAATGAAAACTATTTCTTTCGCTAAAACCAGTTTAAACCGCACGTCATGCGGAACTGCGCCTGTTGCAAATTCGCGGAGATTTCTTGGCACCAAAGGCCTTTGAAATTTCTTCCCCTATTTCACGGCTACGGCCGCCGCCATTTGCAAGTGGTTACGTAACATCACATCACTTTTAAGCAAACTGAAGTTGCTAGTGTCGGGAGTAGACGTTCCAGCCAACTGTTTAAATACGTACGTCTCTCAGCCAATCCAGATGCGGCCGCTCGGTGAGTCAAATAGTGAGACGGGCCTACGTTTTCATGCCCCATGCGTTTGTTAGTTTTTTATTGCTGGTCAACAATTATTCAGCTTGCAGTAGAAAAACTGTTGGATGTAGGTGGGGCACGCAGCACGCGATTGAAGCCGCCGAGTGCATGGCCGATTCTTTGAAAACCGTGGAATCTTCCACGTGCGCCACTCTCCACGAGCTGCTTTTCGTATCACCATACCCGCAAGCGTTCTGACAGTTTCTTGAACGTGAGAAATGATTCCTATTAAGCCAAGTAGCCTTGTAGCTCGAATTAATACAATTTGAAAATGACCCGCAATCCAGGTCACCGTTGTAAATTATGAAGTCGCGACTAGGCGCCCTTTGGCACCAATTCCAATGGATTGTGCTCGTGTGTTAATTACATAGCTTAGAGATAGATGAGAAAAAAAACAAGTTATTTGAGCGTGAGTGGGAGTGCCACTTTGCACATTAAGAAAAATATATGCATCCATATTGCAGGACTGGCGATACAATGGGGCCCCATTGCAGAAGTCGGTTTCGTTCGCGAGTTCCTAGGCAGCGACATGCAGTTGGGTGCCATATTGCCCCAACGAATGAGCTCCTGCATGGCTGTGATGGACCGCTTCCTAAATCAGAGCGTTCCGGTTGTATCAAGCGTGGTCATGGCAGATCCTTCCTCCACGCCGGTTGAAGGAGCAAAGCGGAACCTTGTCGAAATTGTCACGGAAATACTCGGTGAGTCCCAATAGCTTTTATTCACTCAGTCGCATTTAGTTTCGAAAACATGCCTGCCCTCTGAGGGCGGTAAAGGGTTCGTAAAATAAAACTACTATTTGGTTCAATTAAAAGACCGCTTTGTCCCAATAGCAATGATAGAATCGACAAAGAATCGAAACATTATGGAAAACAAATAAAACAGTGACGCTCCGCAGCCACTTTCTGGATATTTTTCTGAGACGTCACAACACGTTTGTGTGTTTGGCGGCCGGTGACTGAAGCTAGCGCCAAGAAACATGAGCTAAGCGATTTTAGTAAGGCATCTAGTTCTACTTAATTGTAGCACTTAAATACTAACGTGCAGTTAAGGCACGAATAGATAGTATTTTACTGATGGCTGGCATTACGTCAACTCTGCCTATAATACTTCACTGTGGCACGAGGTTTGAGAGCCGTTACAATATTTCCTGCGTTCTTTCCCCGATAAAAAAAATATCTTTTGTGGGTGGAGCGGAGCGGAACATGTTACCAAAAACTCGTCTTTTCAAATATATCAAAGTCGTATTTTTTGTCTCGTGTCCCCTTTAACCAACGGATACCGTGAATTCAAACGCAAATTAACGGACGGGTATTTGCAGTCTTTTTCTTTTCCTGTTTCAGCAAGTTAGCTCGCTTATGTGATGTTGTCGGCAGCTTGATTCTTAACCCTAGTTAAAGAAGCTTCAGTGTTCACGAACGCCATTCTCGGAACTTGTTCTTTTGTGTAAATAACATTCTTAAATTATAGCGAAGATTTTTATATTCGTATCACAAGAAGTAATTTGGGGACACAATTTGTTTACAGTAGCTTCTGTGGGAGGTTTTCGATAACCGTAGTATGTGATTTGTGTAGAAAAATGAGAGAGGAAGAAAGATTGCGAAGGAATAAAGAGTCCCTCACAAAGCAGGCTTTCTTCTTCTATTAGGTATTTGTAATTTAGACATCGGTAGGACCAGTTATTTCTCAGTACCTTCCTTTCTAAATAGTAATTCACGAAGAAGGAGTGTACTGCACTTGTAAGTTAGCGTGGGTAGATTAACAAAATGTCTGCTACAGAACAACTTGTAATGACGTACAGAGTGCTTTGGATCATTGAACCGCGAAAAAGCTCAAGGCACTTGAACATATATCTTCTAACAGCACTACCACCAAAACATCATTTTCTCAGTAAAAAATGTCTAAAATGGCCCACTGGAAAACACCACGTTGTGCGCCAGCAGGAATTTACAGCACAATTCAGCAACCGAAAATAGTCAAACGTGTTCCACCCAAGCACTTTTTCTCTAAAGAAAAGCTTTCCAGTTCCTCTCATTTAAATATATGTAGCAATTTTTTAATCCTCACGCCTACTGTTTACAAGGTACACATAAAATTTAGCCTAGGGAATCACAGAATAAACACGCCAGCAACCAATAAAACTGAGCGCTAGATAATTTTGAAAAAAATACCGAGTAATCTATCAACTTTACCCCAAATAATTACAAAATAAACGCGCAATCAATTCATAATGTTTAGCCCAGGGCTAAATTTTGTGCATGAAGGCGCAAGGCAAATGCGCAAGCAAAATGTGAAACTGAGCCCAAGCGAATTACAAAATAAATACAAAAGTAGTCTTAAGTTAAGCCTTCGGATATTACCAGTGTGTCGTCATAGGTGACGTAAGCGGGTAGATGGGAAAGATGGTGCGAGAGAAGCAAGAGATTCAAATACACTTCTCTTATTATAAATGAGTACAAATCGGCTCACAAAAGCTAGGAGTACTGCCTATACAAACCAGCTAAGTGTTCCTGCAACTTCTACTTCGCACCGAACCAGCAGAGCGTAGCACTCCATATCAAGGGTAAGGACTTGTCAAGGGTAACGACATATTAGGTTAAGGACTTGTCTTAGCTGTTTACAGCTTATGGGGTCATACAGGTGATCTTATGCTATTGCTAACTGAATTTTTATAGAAAAAGCACTACTACATCAAGTCTAGCAGTGTCGTTCAACGCGTCGCAATAACCTTGGACTACAGGAGTGCAAGTGCCGCAGGTGCAACGTCGTGCCCCGTGATCCCTTGTGGACCGGCATCGCAGCTGCACTTGCATCTGCAGCCCCACGTAGTTGGACGAGAGCTTAACGGTTGTTTTGCCAGCGCTTGGTCGCTCAGTCTTGCCATGGATGACGCGCTGGCTGGGCCGTCTGTGCTTGCGCTTCAGGGCACGCGATAGGCTGAGTACGATCACCCAGTAGATATAGCCAGAAGGCAGGCAAACAGACCTTTTACTCGTAATAACTATGTTTGGAAGTGCTAAACCTGACCCATTTCTTGCATTCAACGGAACCAAGTAAATGCCTCTTTGCTTCTCCTCGATCTGCCGCAGGCGTAAAAGACGCTTCGAGCATAAACCCAAATTCTAAGCTCGGCGAACTCGGCATGGACTCTTTGGTCGGGGTAGAGGTGAAGCAAACCATCGAGAGAGACTACGACCTCGTGCTATCCATGCAGCAAGTCCGGGAACTAACCGTCAAAAGGCTGCTTGAAATCAGCTCCGGCAATCTAGGGGCGGTTGACCGCGCTACCACGAGCTGTGAAAGCAAACGGTGAGTGTCAAATTGCGTTCCTGTTTCTAAAACTGTCACGCATGTCATGCACGATTCAGCTTCGTTAAAGCTTTGAAATTGCTATTGAATTGAAGCCTTTAGTACGAAACCTTTTGTGGAGTCCACACGGAAAATTGTCGTAAGGTGGAGGGAATTACCTCCTTTTCGTGCTTTCCGATTTTCGACAACCTTTTCGCAACGTAAATCGCTTTCGAATAAATTGATTATTGCGAAAGCTTTAGGTGGGCCGTTCTGCGAAAAAGTATCGTTGTTGTAGTTGTCCGGTCGAGAAAACGCCCGCAGCCCTGATTATTAATTAAATAAAAAACACATGCCTACTGTGATGGAATCTTAGCCGGGGTCCATATAGTAGCAGCCAAGCCAAGTGCTCTACCAACTGTGCTATCGCCACCCTTTTATTGCTGGTCTTATACATACATAACAATACAAAACTTACCACACGCTGCAAGTATTATGACACACAATGACATAAAGCTACGAGCCGTCCCTCAGGCTTGGCTCTGTCATTTGATCATCACTTTAGAGCCCTCAACGACTTTACAAAATTCCATCAATCGGGCACTGGCTGTTGGGCTCTGAAACACGGAACAAACCGTGTGAATCTCTCCCGAAGAAACTGCCACACTTGGGCGGGCATCCACATCGTCAAGGAGTCAAGGCATGCGCATCCGCCATATGCTGTGGAATCCCAAAAGTAATAAAGTTTTGTAGGGGTCAACTTTGTTATTGTCTGTGGGTAGATACTGTATACCATGTGGGTTAAGTGGGAATACTTTGTGTAGTGTTCGCTGAATACGATCCCTGAAGTGTACGAACAGTGTACGAAGAGTGTATGAACAGTGTATGAAGTGTATGAACAGTGTATCTACAGTGTATCAACAGTGTTTGAAATTGTGTTCTGTGTTCTTTGCTTGTCTTTGAATTGTGCAGTCACTCAATATGGTGTCTGTAGTCCTTTTTCTTTTAACCTAGTTTGCACAGTGAGCGTCCCTGAATGAAGTTTGAAAAAAAGGGTTTCATCCCCGGCTCTACAGGCATACTTTTAACTTTTTTCAGTACGTCCTGCCTTGGGCCTCCACCCTAGGGTGCTCTGTATCGCGGGACCTAAAATACAGTCGCAGACATAACTATTTAATTTTCTACGCTACACTGTAATACGCTATTCCGTAGAGAAGCGAGTTGACAGAAACCTGACCGACATGACAACTTCATTGCTATAACCGAAACTTCGTTCCCGCATGTGCAAACTGGACACAACACAATCCAGCAGCTCTTGAGACAGCTGCAGTTGGCAAACTGTACGGTAAAACTGACCGTTCGTATACTGAAGAAAAAGGAACACGTTCATCAACTACCGGACAAACATGTGGGCCATTGCAAAGCCACGTTCCCGGACACCACAAAAAAGGTTATCTTTATTGCACGTTTACCAAGTAGATCACCACATAAACACAACCAATTCTCAGTGCGCTCTTTGCACGGTTACACGGGAGTACTGCACCACCTGCACTACGTACCACACTTTGGCAACAAATTGCATACGCTCACTTTCGCAAACATTAAAAGAAACGCCCGTTTTTACATTTCTTTCCTTTTGTGTGTGTCCTGCGTTCTGGCACGGCATTATAGTTCCCTGTCCCGCATGCACTCCAGGGGCGTCCCTGTATACCTGACGCCAATCGTTTCCCAGCTCACATTGGCAAAAGAGTCTGGAGTTCAGAAACTTGCAGGCACATACCTCGTTCACTCTACTTCCTATATTCACACAAAACGTGTAACAGTGTCTATGGCGTTTGTGACACCATCATATGCTTTACGGTAAAGAGCAATGTCGTCTGCGTAAGCCAGAAGGTTTCCTTCTGCTTATCAGAGCGAAAACCCCCGAATGTGCTCATTTCCGGTTATTTTAAACACAGCTTCTGCGCATAGAGGCTGTAAAGAAGTTGACTTAGAAGATGGCCATAAACTACCCACCGTTTAACGCTTAACGGGGCCCCTGGTCATGTTTCCAAATTGTAATCCGGCGCAGTTCCGGGAGGCAGACTACTATCTCCACACGTTGCCAACGTAGCAAGAAAAGATGTTGTCGTTGTTGTTCTTCCTTTCGTTGTGGCACAAAGGCACTAAGAGGAGGATTGGTCGAGATTGTGGAGCTTTCAGGGGATATGTACTGCCTTTAAAAATTCCAAAATCTATGAATTTTAAATAAAAAAGTTGAAGAATAATGCCGTTCCACGCCAATCTGAACGTGCTGGCACTTGAAAGTAACAAATTTCATCGTTATATTCCGTGAATGGAGATAACTGTTAGAACGGTATTTTAAAAAACAAAGCTTAAAACATAAAATAAATATTTTACTACACTGAAATAGCAAATTAAAAATAGGCATCTTATACATCTCCTACAAAAACTATATATTGGAAGCCCGGAAAAGAAGGTGGCAAACACGAATAAAAATTTCCGGAAAACGGACCAACCATGCATAAGAAGTGTAGTAATGACTGCTTTGTGCTATTTCTCTATTACGATTGTGCTATCATGCTTAAATTTGTGAACAGACGTGTTGTTATGCACGCTGTAAATCGGGTGGCTGAAGCCTCTGTCAGGCCACGTTCGCCTTTAGTCTCAGCCTCCGCTTGGTTTTTGCCAAGAAAAAAAAATCAAATCAAATCTGCAAAAACTACATTATCGCCTAGGTGGAGCGGATAATCGCTATAGTAGCCTACATTTGCATAACCGACAAAAAGAAGCAATACATAAATTTAAAGCAGTACAAAAATTCAAGGTACTTTGCTTACCGAGCCGAAATACGGCTACACAAAATCAGTGCTAAACCTGACCCATGCGGCACAAGACAAGCCGCATAAGAATGCGGCGCATGAGTAGACAATTGTCATAATTTCTTCCAATTTTTTTCCCTGCGCAGCACCCACCGAGGGACAACGTTGCCATGGTCCAAGCTCAGCCACATTCTCTTTGCCAAGAACCTCTTCCTCGAAATGAACGATATCAAGGGCGACCGTCCAGTATTCATTGTGCATCCCGTAGAAGGCAACGTCGACCCCCTCTTAGAGTTGGCCTCACACTTGCCTGTGCGAGCAATTGGAGTGCAGCGGACGCAGGAAACGCCAGTGCACTCCGTGGAGGAGACAGCGGCGATGTACTTGCAAGTACGGAATTGAATTGGCAGTGCCTACTCTGTGTACGAATGAATGATGATGATCACGAGCACAGGTTAATGTGCAGCATTATTCTGTGGACCCGACGACAGGGTATTGTTCAGGTTTATTCTGTGGCCACACCACGATATAGTTGATCCTTATTCGTCTAAAGTAACCTAAAAGATGCCAATCCACACTTATTTACATAAATAATGCGTAGAATTGACCTACTCCATAACTCCTGCAACGCTGGACCCAGGGCGTTAGCGCCAAAACCCAATGTTTTACCTCTGTGACCCGGAAGCCGACGAGAGGAGCCCTTTTAACACTGGCTCAAAACAACATAACTCTGTCGTTTTAACCACAGAATAAAGCTGAGCGTTTTTTTTTTTGTCGTCTGGTCCGCAGAATAGGCAGAGCGAGTCAAATTGTCCCGCTTGACTAACTTAGCAGTCTCTGATATCTCTGAGGGTTGCTAACACGTGTATATAACGTACACACAGAGCATAAATACGTCTAAATACTAGTGAAAGGTTTCTTCCATGGCACTGAACGGAATCGGAGCATAATATACTCATTTATGCTGTAACCACCCATTATTCTAATGATACAATTGATGAGACATCTGTGTTAAACGTCTAGCCACAACTACACTAATATGGTGTCGCATTCTGAATACTTTTGGCTGTCTTTTTTGGTGTTTTCAAAGGCGCTGCACGGGTATGAATCACTGATATTGTGAGGTTTTATACGGTACATAGGGCGTGTTTTATTTCCTTTTAGGAGTTTTCAGGGAGCGCACTGGGTGTGACTCCTTTTTTTGCAGAAAATATTTCTTGCATTACAATCACGTAAATTTGCATTTGACTGCTCGTCAACCACATATTTGCTACAATAAAACCACAACAGTGTTGAAAAAAGTATTATGGAAAATAGTTGAACAAATAAAAAAGGACTATTTAACGTACAAGGCATCTCGATATGTCACGAGCTTCGTTTATATAGATAACAATTACTAACCGAAACAAAAGTGTGAACCGTTTGAAATATTATATGGGCAGACGTTGATAGTTGTACTCGTTTCTTGCGCTTGCTTTCCCAACAATAACTTTACCGCGGACTCCTGACGTGTTTCCCACATAAGCCAAGGAACCACTTGCATTATTGTATTGTAGAGCGCTTTAAAGCTACAGTGACAACTAAAAATCCACGCCGAAACAAAATATATGAAAACAGCGCCGTTATGACGGGGTCATCATAATGGAGGTTAGCGCTTCAAGAAACAAGACACACGACAGAAAACGAACAGGACGGGAGCTATATGACGGGGACGTTGTCAGCAGTGTATGAATATTATTTGAAGTTACATAAAATTGCCCTTTCATGCGAGGCGTCTTCTCCCAATAGCTGGTCAAAACGAAGTGTTGCTCGAAAAGGAGTGCGACACTTGTCGCTGTGGGATTTTAAATGTCTTGCCCCCTCTTCCTCTCTTATAGGCCTTGCACACTGTTGTAACAGATGACCACGTAACAATTGTGCCAAACAACCTTAGATATAGTTTTTACGTACGACGGCTCTTGGTGACTGGAATTAACCGCTAGTTTTTCTCTTTTAAGCGTACGCGTCAGCATTTTTTTTTGTGACGACTTTTAAGATGTATTTAAGCCAACAACTCCTAATTGGTCTCCCTTGTGTTTCGTGAGTAACATTTCAAGGTGCGCTTTGTACATGTACACCCGGGTTCAAAAATTTTCAGGACACAGTTTCGGCTTTCAACGTTAATTTCCCTACACTTTGGAGGCTCAGCTCCTGCTACGCGTATGGTGGTCATGCCCTGAAGCGTGATGTTTAGTTGTCGATACAAATTAATTGAGGAGCCTCCGGAGTGCGGAGACGTTAACATTGAAAGCCGAAATTGTGTCCTGTTCCTGTAAACTGTTAACGCCTGGTGCACATGTGTGTAGGGGCGTGTTCGCCGTCATACGTTAGTGCGGGCTTGCGTACAGAGTCCTTTCTTGAACAGCAGCTTTTACCTCCACTTCACCGGCGTTAAACCAGGCTTTGACAAAAACGCTAATATGATATTACACCCTGAATTCGAGATGCGACTGCTGCGTAGGTGAGGTTGTTAGTAGTACCGATTCTTTAGACGCGTACGATCATTCCTTCACGTTCTCTGGATTTTTTGAGACAACAACGTCCTCATGTATGTTTGAACAGCGCTTGTCAATGCCACATTACTCAACTGCGGGTTTATTTTTCATTGTCGCACGTTTTGTTGCAGGCTACCCCTTCTATGTCACCTAGAGTTCTCCTTTTGTGGCACATTAAGTATTAGAAGACCCCCCACCTGTCTATTCCATGTGGCATCGACCGCCACCGTCGTCTTCTTCTCGGGGGCTGTATTACAAGAGGGAAGACGACGTCCCGCATAGCCCCAGATACGATTTCTAGAGGAAGAAACAGTGCGTCGCACGGAGCCAGAGTCAGTGCTGGCATGCCTATGGGAACCATTAAGTAAATACAACGCTGCACTATCAACCATCGTTCGCCTAATTTCTCCAGCCACCACGTAAAAAAATATTCATTGCATCGATCGGCAACTGAGATTTCGGAAATTTCTCGCATTATTTTACCTCTTAGCCTCAAAATTTCCAGTAATTCCACGCACGTTGACTCTAATTGAAGTAATATTAACAGCGAAGCTATTGTATAAGCCGTAAGTTCGCCGTTACAGGGAAAAAACACCCAGAAAATGCAAAGTGCTCGTGCGCGCGTGCCTCGCGGCGACCGCCGAGCGTTCCCGGCACGCGCAGTGGCTTCAGAAATAAAAAGGCAAAACCCTCGCGGTCGCCGCATCCTCTAGAAGCCATTATGGATAATTGGAGACAGGGCTACGAGTATGCCAATCTTTCCCGAGGCGACTTACAGATCCCATTACTGATGCCTCGAGTCAATGTCGAAGAGCTGGTGGAAGTATACGATGCTAAGGATGGCTTTGCATCCACCACTCGCCGCGAAGAAGACGACGGCTTCTTCGATACATATGACGACGATTACTAGCCCCGAAACTATGCAAAGAAACAATGATACGGAAACTAAACTATGTGTGCGGCGATGCTCACCTACAACAGCTTCGCCATTCAAGTCTTGCACGAGACTGAAAGCTTTCTTGAATTTTTCAGGTTTGAATCCCTTATTAGCTTGAATTCCGCCATCAACATTTCCTGCTAAAATTATTTTACCACCTCCATTTCCTTCATCTTCAACTGCATTTTATTTATTTTACGATTTTCTCCACCTGCTAAATTCAATTTCGAAGGTTAACATTATTGGATACTCATATAACGGCCACGTTAACGACTTGAAAGCTCAACTGCGACGACACACTTCTTTATCGCCCTTTTTCAGAAAATTGTTGAGGTGCAGCCCGCAGGCCCATACCACCTGGTGGGATACTCGTTTGGTGCAATGGTGGCCTTCGAAATAGCAGTGCAGCTTCAGGCTTCCGGGGCAACAGTCGGCAGCCTGACGTGCCTAGACGGAACTCCCCGGTTCGGGGAAACGCAGAGCATGCGCCAGTGGTCGGGGCTCGCTCACCAAAATCAAGAAGAGAAGGACTCGTACTTCTTCTGCAAGTTCGTGGAGAAGTTTGTGAACATTGACGAAGCCGAGGTAGGTGACCATCGGGTAGAACGAATAGTATGTTGCGTGCTTGTTTATGGATAGCACAAGGATGCTCTCTTCGCGTAAACTGCTTTTGGTGGCGTTGTACAGCAGCAACTGAAGGAAATGTGCTGCAATACAAAGTTGGTTCTTGTAGACGGGAGCAACTGGGCGTTTCTTCAAAAGCACAGTTTTTCAACTGACTCTCAGTACCTGCGTTTTATTAGATTGGCTATTAAACATTTGTGCTTCAGGAGTGCAGCGATACTCCAAACATACGACAGTGAGGACGTTCTCGAATAGAATGAAGAACACAGTCGAATGCGATAGAGTAGAATTTCGAGGATTTCGCGTTTCAGCTAAAGCAAAGTATTTTTAAAAACATGCAGCCAAATAAACAGCAGTGTCGGTCATGTAAGGATGTTCTTGGTAGGTGACAAGCGCACGCCTCTTTTCTTAAAAAAAAACTAGCTGCAGGCAGCCAAGGCCAAGCCCATGCTTTTTTCCCAGTTCATTGTAAGACAGCTTTGTGCGGCCGAACCCAAAACAGAAATCAGTATCCAAATTAGTAGCAAGTAAGCGCCACGGCACGCGAAACCGTACAACCAGCTACCTTCTCACCGTAGACCTTAGCAATGTGTTTGGCACCGTCACTATGGGGTTGCTTTTCATGTATTGAACACCCTTCGAACCATATGCATCGTCAGTATGGTTAAGGCACTCTTGAAGAAGCACTCATTAAATATCTGGGACGGGGTGTGAGCCGCAAAATCTCTAAGCCAATTGCGTAGGATTGCGCCAAGAAACACTTCTTTCGCCATCTGTATTCTGCCTAGGGATGAGAGGCCCTGCCAACTTCCTTTACGAGAAAGCCGAAATATTTCACTTTATTATGCCCGCCGATTATGTGACCATCTGGACTCACCCATGGCAATATGCCAACCCATAACACGCAGCAATTGCCCTGTACCGAATGTCCAAACACGCATGATAAAGCGTGTTTCGGACATTGTTTTGTTTTGTGTTTTGTTAATTTCCGCATTGACTGTAACTTGCCGTCCGGATATTCGAAACTACGATATGCTATATATTGCTCCCTATTTTAGGTGCGGAGTACTTTAGGACCTCACAATGTCCGTCCGCGTCCGTGCGCAATGCACTCACTATCGCAAAAAAATCACACAGGCACCGGCAGGATTCGAGCCTGTGTCTGGTAGACCACACAGAGTCAGTGTCAGTCGTCTTACCCATTGGGCTACGACCGTGAGTTAGTACTCGAGAGGCAAACTGCTTACTCCCTCGCCTGTAACGGTGCGGAGTACCTTAGGACCTCCAAATGTCCGTCCGCGTCCATCCGTGCGCACTCCACTATCAAGCGAAAATCAAGCGAAATTCGATTGTAGCCGTGAGTTGCTGTTTCATTTAGGGAATACTCAAGCTGCAACTCACGGTTCAAATCGAATGACGGTCGGGGCGCAAATCGGATGTCACTCGGCGCGCAACTTGGATGTCATTTCAAGTCCCCGTACTCCGCACCCTCGCCATCATCCACGGAGTGGAGATGCTGCCATTTTTCTTCCGTATTTTGCAGACATTCACTTTCAATGATATAAGGCTGTTTTTCACCTCGCTTCGGATTACAATATAGGGGCTTAAAACTTACCCTTTCAGAAGTACAGCAACCCCCCCCCCCCGAATTATATCTTGGGCGGCTCATTAAACTCACTGCGTCTAAATGTACATAGTACCTGACGTACATTTCTTTTGTGGTGAAATAAGTAGTGGCAAACTCAGAGCCATTACGCAAAGCAGTATAACATCGACTTCCTTGTCATTCAAATTACGTGTTCACGAGCTGAAACGAGAACTGTTGCGTGGGGGCATAGTGGCACTACACTAGAAATAATTTGCAGCAGTCCGCCTTTGTTTACCCTCCTAACTTTTGATTCACCAGCGTCAGTGTGAATATTTCTGGTCGATCCCCAATACGGCTTCTATCTCGTTCTAAGACCTAAGGCAGTGTTTTAAGCATAATGACCTTTGCATGTAGCAGATATCAAATGGCAAGATCTCCAAAACTGCAGTATATGCATTCGAGGTACGTCTAGTGATGCGAGAAAATATACAGGAGTGGCGTAACAGGTTGGACCATAAGGTAAAACCATTCTCTATACCAACAATTCGTGTCAATGCGGTGTGCATTTTTCGACTATAGCATATTCTAACCATGCGTTTTTCCTCCTAGAGTGTGCACGGGTGTTGCAGAAGAACAGCTATTTGCGGTAGGTATAATTTGTAGGGGTACCGTAGGGCTAAAAAAGGCGGACGAAGAAAAAACGCCACTTGGGCAATAGCTCATAACAGAACAGCTGTTTAAGCTTTTAGTTCCGGTCGTGGAGAGTTACCAGAAAAGTCAGCCCAGCCGAGTGCGCGTGAGCCTGCGCCTTCGTGAGGAACGCCCCGGCGTCTGCCAGCTCGACCTTCGAGAACACTCTGCCCATTGTTCGTGGCATGATCTCTCGCATGCTGTTCTCCTCGCCAGTTTACGTACATTCATGTCTGAAGTGGGGCGCACAGACGCCGAGTTCGCGACGCCCGTTGCCGCGTGTTCTAGCGCGAGCAAACGCGGTCCACTTTGCGAGAGTAGTGAAAGCCCGCGGCCTAAACGATCCGGGCGTGCCAGCCCTTTAAAATTTTATCGGCAAGTTCGGAAATCTAAGTCAGGTGCAACAGCCGGGAGCCGGGTTTCTGACGAACGCAGAGGGGCCGCCAGCTCTGCTATTACTCCAGCCTTACACCACTAGTGCAAGTTGCACCAATATTCTTCTTGCCTTCCTCTGTCTGATCGCTCTCACGTCTCTGCAGACATGTGCGTGCGTGGTTTCGAAAATTCTTGTTTTCGTAAGGTGACGACTAAAGTTACAAGTAACAAGTGACTCACGCAATGCTTTTCTCTTCCCTCACCGCAGCTGCGAAAGCTAATCAAGCCGTCCGCTAGCTTTGAAGCAAAGAAGAACACCGCCGTCGACGTTCTTTTGAACAACATCCCGGAGTTGCGGTCGATCCGGCCGAACGTGGAGAAAGCCTTAAGTTCCGTCCACGAAGCCCTCGAAGCTGCAGCTTCCTATCAGGTCCGGAAGAAGTTACGCGGGGACATAGTACTCGTGAAGCCATCGGAAACCGAAAGTTTTGCCCAGCAACTTCCTCATGACTACGGGTTATCGGAGGTGAGCCCATGCCCTCGAGTCTTTGTAATTGGGAGCTTCTGGGGCTTTTATCTCTGCTGATGCTGCGGAATTTGTCACCGCTAAAAATAATCATGCTCGCACCGCGCGGGCGAGAAATTATATACCCATGGTAGACATGTACCATTATTTGCGGCTTATTGTGAGAATGCTGTTTTAAATCATGACAGGTCATAATTTTATGACAGTTAAATCATGGCCAAAAATACTCTATAAAAAACTGTGGTTGATTCCTCTGTAATAAGAGTCGGTAAAACACGAAAGTAAAATGTGCAGCGAAATCTGCAGCTCAGCAGGATTTGCGGGTCCGCGGCTGTGTTGTGGGTGTGCTTGGCGAGTGACGTCTTGGGGGAGGGGGGGGTCGCTTCGGCAAAGGTGTATTGGCGTCATTTCCCTAACAGAAATGATGTCAGTGATTCTTGGTGTACCCCGGCATAAAACGCTTTCGTGTTAAAACGTAAAACCCGAAAACTAACAACCCTAAGTATAACGTACTGATGATGATGATGATTGCTATTGGTTTCCCTTTAGCAGCGTGGTGATGACGTGTCATATACCTATGTTTTATACTCTTGGTTTATTACTAGTGCTGCTTAGGGCAGGCACAAAAATCTTATGAGGCACAAAATACTTTTTTTTCCACTTACAGGTGATCACTGTCCTAGGCAATATTCCCCTCTGCGTTTCGTCCACCAGCATTCTAATCTTCTTTTCGTCGCCTCGACAGCCTTGCAGTTAACTTCCTCCGTGCTACCCTCAAATCCTAGGGCTTCTGGAAGCCGAATATTTCCCTCATGTAGATTTCGCTGGATACCCTCGCATTCTAATGGCCTGTGTTCGGTTGGCCCCTCCGGTCCTCTGGCTCAGATTCGCCAGATGCCAAGGCGGCTCGCAATAGAGCGCGGAATGGCAAGGTACCAACCGAAGGCAATCCGGTTCAATCTCGGAAGCAGCGCGCTGTGGCGCCTAGCGTGCAGCCAGCGCGGTTGGTAAGCTGTCGGGTAACCCACGGTCGGGCTAAGAGCAGCGGGGAGCGATGCTGCGCTCTCCGCACCTCCACAGTCCGGCCGTGGTAAACCACGGCGTTTGTGTCCCGTACCCGTCCTCCCGGCCAGATCGCGCCACGCTCTCACTGCGAAGTCAGAGCGGTCGGGAGCGCTCCGTGTTGGAGGCTGACGCTCCGAAAGAACCACCGAAGGTAGTTCGAGCGCTCTAATTCTACCAACCGAAAGCAGCGGCCGCTTTTCAGAGCACTCCCAGAGCGCTCGTAAACGCCCAACGAATAGGCCATAACACAATGTGCCGCATATACTGATGATGATGATGATGATTCCTATTGGTTCCCCCTTTGAAGCGGGGTAATGACATGTCATCTTACCAAAAAGGACTAATATAATCATGTTTTACACTCTTGGTTTAATACTAGCGCTGATTAGGGGAGGCACTAAAGCTTATTAGGCCCGAAATACTTTCTTTTCCCTGTTACAGGTGGTAACTGTCTTAGGCAATATTCCCCTCTCTGCTTTTCGTCCACCAGCATTCTAATCTTCTTTTCGTCCCCTCGACAGCCTTGAAGTTAACTTCCTCTCTGATACCCTTAAATTCTAGGGCTTCTGGAAGCCCAATATTCCCTTCATGTAGATTTGGATGGATACCCTCACCTTCTAACACTATGTGCCACATAGTTTCTGTTTCTTTCCCGCAGACCACACATACCCCATCATTTTGTGAATACTTCCCCACAAAACTCTTAGTTCGCAGGCAACCTGCTCTAGCCTCAAAAAGCAAAGCACTGCCCTGGAAATTATCGTAGAAATTTTCCTTTCTGATGTTCATCTTCTCAGCCCTGTACATCTCTAACGACGTTTTAGCTTCCATTTTTTTCCCTCCATTTACTATCTAGTAGTAAAGCTTGCTTCCCCGCAAGAAGACCATGTGTGCAGGGGTGCAACCATTACAGGCCGCTTTCTTCGTTTTACTGGAGTCACTTCCGTGACTGATATGGCGTTAGCGAAATCCTCGCGTCCCCCGGAATAAACCACTTTCGTGTTAAAATGCTTCATGATTGCAATATGGCCGCTAAACTCGCGTGCCCGGGCGTACTCACTGTTTTTAACTAGTCGCGCAGAACCTCGAAAATGGCGATGAGTTGTCGCGCGAAACTACACGTCATTTTGCGGGTTGCAGGCGGATAACGCACTCTTTCCCGCCACCAGTGTAAAATGCGTCAGTTACTCTCAGCCAATTTTAGGTTGGCGGTGAATTGCGCTTTGCCGCGTTGACAAAGCCAAATTTGGGGACTTCATGGCCCAATATAATTCATTCTGAAACACGGCAGCCTAGTTGAATGTTTCCTAAAACACGAAGCGAAGTTTCTCGAAAAGATATTTCAAGTCGACTCCAAATTTGACACAGCCGCCAACGATAATTTTCCATCTGAAAGCAAGTAAAAAAACTCAGAGCCAATTCTGGCACTCTGCGGGCTGTATAGTTAACACTGCGAGGGCCAGCCAAAGCCAATAACAAGTACCCTGGCGTCTCACTAAAGGTAGATCGCGCGATAAGAGATGGGGCACTCGCGTGTCATGCGAAAGTAGACAGATTAGCCCCCGAATCTCCTTATTTCCTAGTATTTCAAAACGAAGCTTTCATTACCTTAGCGATGGCGACCAAACGCGAAAACACATAGCAGAAAAGCCAACTTTCCGCAATGGGAGGACATATAATGACGAATTTCCACAGAGACGCATCAAGCACCTTAAAAGAAGAAAAAAAAACGCTTGCCGAGGTCGGAATCGAACCTGGGCCTGTCACATTAGGGAGCCGACGTCGATCCGACTGCGCCTTTGCGACATGGTCGAAGCACTTTGGCTTTCGGTCTTTGACTTTGACTCAGGTTCCTTAGGAGAAAGCTTCGCGTTTTAACCATCTGTCTTTTAAAAAAGGTACTTTATTTTTGCTAGGTGTTTTGCTTGGGTAAGGGCAATTTTGGCGTTGCTTTTAAATAACAGTGCGCATTGACCACGTACTGGCGATGCTTTAGTTACACTTATGACGCCTCCTCTGCCATGGGCAAGCTCTTTAAGGAGTGCTTAAACTCTGGCTGAGCCAAGTTCCTGGATATTTATGGTTATTCTGAGGCATACTCCTGGCCTACACTGATGCGAATCGATACGTTCACTTTTTCCTGCGGTTCGTGAAGTTAACTTTTCAAGTTGGGAAGAGCCCGTAAAAGCTGCATCTCATTCTTTATATAATTGAGACATTTATCAGCAGAACGTAATATCAGAGGCGACACTATTGCACTTCTGTGTTCAGTGACCTCTGCGTGGAAGGTGTTCGCCGAACAAGCTACCTGTATCTCCGACGTAAGAGTTTAGGGAGTCTTCACAGACCGTGGTTGTCAGTGCTTAGTATCATTTTCTTCACCTCTTTGCCTTCTGGTACGGGGACGTTTGGTTTTTGTTGAATTTAGAAAAATAACATTGCTTCAAACCAATTCGATGCTGCGGGTAACCGTTTATTGTCCAATGAAATAAAGGGAAAGCCTCAGGTAATGGGTAGGTAGGGACGGGAGGAAATGTAGTGTTGTTTCGGGGTATCCCTGGAACAATTTTGAGATTTCGTATTTGCAAGCACCAGCACAACACCCCTTCAAAGACCACAAAAAATGGTTGACGTTAGAGCAATTGGAAGCTACGCTGCTCAGCTCCGACCCACAAGTGCAAGAGTGTGAGATCCAGGTCGCTGAACTCAGCTAGGGCCCACGGGCTCCTGGCCGTCGCCTTAGCCGCATGCAGTATGGTGGGGCCCCCCAAACCGGCGCAACTTTCTATTAGGCTTTGCTGTCAATAGACCTTTTAGCACCAAAACCACTACCACAGCAATGAAGTGGCAGTCATGGGTTAGCAAGAGCATCTAGTTGGGATGAAAATGCCACACCCCCGAACCGACGTACTAGAACCTGGAATTATAACACCGCCAAAGATAGCGGCCCAATTGCGGGCATAGGGAACACATTCTCAACTGGGACTGAGGCTAACGTAACATGCAGCGCCCCCTTTAAAATACTTCAGGTCCGAAAATGTATGCGCTCAAAGTACCTAAAGTATCTCTTTAAGAGTTTACGAGATCATTCGTGCTGAACGGCTTCTTGTATCTTGTATGATCAAGCCATGTTGTCACAAGGGAGTTATGCAACTATAAAATTATCACTTTTTCTCACAATTGCCGACTAAGAACAAGGTGGTCCGCAAAACGTTTACGGGTGCCTTATTCCTTTGCGTGGTGTTTGCAGCGAGCGAATTCAACTCAGTTTTATGTGATTTTTACTCAGACTTTTTTCCCTTTTCCAGTGTTGCGATGGCAAAGTCGTCGTAAAAGTGGTCAACGGAACGCACGAGAACTTCTTCCTCGGCCAAGGAGCAGAAGAATGCGCACAAGCTATCACGCACCATATGAATCAATAAAGCAATACACACGCGCTTGCCCCAAACAAAACACTTTCACGTCATACAAATGCCTCCATGCCAATAGCCGTGCAAATTACAAATGAATTTGAGACCTTTGACGCCAGAGTGGCTGCGCTGAAGGTAAGTGCAGTTGCGCATGAAGCACTGTCCGGCAAACAAGAAGACGGACGCCCGAACAGTGACTAATGGTCCACGGCACATTTCCCGCAGCAAAGCTCGCTTGAAGTAAATTGAGCACACCCAGTGCAAAGTAGGGCTTCCTGGTAATTTGCTATAACAGTGCCAGAAATGAGACTGCGTTTTGTAGTTATTCTCACGTGTACAGCGAGAAACACGAGCAGAAAATTCAGCCCACCTTAGGAAGCTGCCAGTTCCAGGCACCTACGGTTGAATCCCTCTTGTAATATTACAACGTTTTTGACACGGGTAGGAAAAGCAAAGTCAACATAAGCTCCACTCTTGTTCCGACTGACGGCGCGCTCACAGCTTGTAGTTTCCCAACTTGAAACCAGCTTTCAGTCCACAAGCTTTTTTTGAAAATATATACCAATTCTCTTAATGTTTTTGCACACTTGAACGTAAACTGTTACGTAGAGCTCTTTAACACCTGAGAGTCATTCTCAACCACTGAGAGCACTGATCGTATGCAGTAAAAAACACCACAGCGATAATCCCAGGCTATACAACGCGAACGAGCACATCTGGCCTCCAGTTGCTTGCGAAATACGTGTATCGCTTCACATTCGCTTAATATCAGGTTTATTTTGTCAGCGTTGGGGAGGCACATTTTCCTAAGAAATATCTGCATCGACAAGCAGTGGCTTTATTACGAAACTATATTAAGAATTTCTTGATTACAAAACATGCAAAAGGCCGGCACAACCTGAAATAACAAGCACTCTCCCGGCTTTTAGGTCAAACGAGAAGCGGAGTAGAGTTTCATTCAACATAATGTAACCGCCGTTTACGACAGCCTCAAAACAAATGGCCTGGTTAGGGCGAATGCTAAGTCCGGAACAGTCAAAACCTGCGCAGAAAGACAGAACGAAACAAAAGTGTTAACAAATCTCCAAAGTTACTTATTGTCGTAATCACAATACGGAAAGGTTGTCATCTCCCATGGGTACGTCTTTAAAAGATCACAGACAGCTTGCACAACATGAATAATACGATATTACAAGTGATGTGGCGCACACTGCGTTTGTGTACAAAGCTGTAGGATTTATATACAAGGAAGGCTGTTTGTTGTGTACAGGAAATATCTGACGGGGATTATTTTACCCTTACAAATAGTTCTGTACCCTTCAATATTCTCACGTCCAGACACAAAATGTTAAGGTATGCCAACATAAAACAAATATAACCGCAGACATGATTCCAGCTTTGCTAACGTGCCAAATTTTGCTAGCTTTTGAACATGGTGTGACACGTTTATCCTCCACGTTAGACAATTTGCCCTAAACGCCAATTTGAAGGCATTTCTATTATTTTTATTATATAAAACGCAGAAAAAGCATAGTATACAACGATGATTGCAACTTTTCACGGTATGAATATTGTTTGTTAAAAATGCGCACATGGCTGCGTTCAAACAATATGCTGGTAGCCTACCCGCTGTATTGAACAACCTACGTTTCTTGTCAACTGCTACGCCTTTACGCTACATCCTCGAAAAATGCCATGCTAATTCTTAACCCGCCACGCAACGAACCAAAGGGAACTTTATGTTCAAGCGACATTGAGCGCCAAACATGCGCCCCAATCATACATCAGATATGCGCGAGCTAAGATATGCTGTGGCCTTACTTACTCACCCAAGCGTATCCAAAGATAAGTCATGTCTGCATTAAAGCGAAGAAAAAATACTTCGGCAAAGAAATAAGAACAAACCTGTTTTGCAAAATGAAAGTGCTTCACTCCCTGGGCATTAAACGTGACCCGAGTCGGTGAATTAGGGAAGCCAAAGATGACTACGCTGGACATGTTCCTTGAGTGGGCACATGGGCGACAGTAGCCGGTGAGCACTTTCTGCGCACAACAAACAACGTCGCAAATTCAATGCTTACACTACAGACCTTTCTCGTTGCTTTATGACCGCCATTCTGCCGCTACTCTAGATCTCGCCACACCAATATTGTCAAGAAGTCAATACTTTCGTACATTTAACTGCCTCCTTGGTAAGTCGTCAGCTCAACAAAACAGGGTGAAATTGTGAAGACATTTTTACGCGAAGATGGAATGGAATTCCAAAGTACGGCGTACACAGAGAACGCTCCCGGATTTATGTTTCCCCATTGTATTTTCGGACCACATTCAAACAAACTATTTTTCGTACCCGATGCTACACAGAATCCCACTTGTTTAATTGTCTCCATTTTATTTCTTTTTGTTTGTTTTGATTCATGTTACAAGCAACCGCTTACTAACCAAGAAATTCGCCGTGTGGGTTCAAAATTATTCTGCAAAAATAAAACTGTTCGATCCGTATTGCAATTGCGAACCGTTACGTGAGTTTGCAATTTGAAACCCTTTCTCCACATGGGAATATTAGGCCTCCCTCTGGTAGGTGCACTTTGCACTCCCACGTCAGTGTCAGGGTTCTACGTTGCAAGAAGTCAAAGGAATAATAAATTTGCACAAGGTATTGTTTGTACTAACACATAAATGTGCAAATCGGATGTCACCTCTAAGATCTAGACTTATGCACCCGCCACAACAATACTTATGTTCGACTGAAACATTAGTACTGCGAAATATCTGAGAGGCTCTTATAGTGAGACGGTAAAAAGAAGTTGGCGCCGCCTCCTTCTAGGCAGGTTCGCTTTGGTATGACGTCTAAGGCCTTGCCCAAAACGCAATGGTTTCCTGGCATTGAGCTTTGCCAAGGGCCAGCTGAAAGTCGCGTGCAGAGTTGTTCGATAAGTACAGTTGCGGAACTCCATATACGCCCTATGTATCAGCAAGCGGTCCGCGGATGTTCCCCTGCCCTGGGGCCAAACAGGGGTAACAGAATTAGCCTGCCATCAGTCGAGACAAATTTGAAGTAGCACCCATGCATCTACTTACGGCTGCTGCTGATACAGTGTAACACGGATATATCGAATTATTGTCCATATCAAACAATCTAAACATCCCCTTGGAAGTTTAGATTGTTCCTCATGTAAAAGTATACCGCTGTGTACGCGTGTATTGAACTCCCGATCACGTGCACATTCGATATATCGAACGCTGCGCGAACATTTCCCCTGCAAATGCGCTTCTCCTGATTGGGTGAATGCGCTGATGATGGTTTCTCCTGGGAAGGTGGCGTCGCCGCGTGAGTTGGATGGCCTTCAACAAACTTCTTCCTCCATGCTCTTCATACATGCTCACACCCTAGCTAAGGGCGCAGCCGCACGGCAGGGAGAACACGGGGAGTGATTGGGTGTGAAAGGCAAAAGGAGGTGGGGAAACCGACCGGAAGCGCTTGGACTCTGGCATTTTAAAGCAAAGCTTTAGTGCCCTCGCTGATGCGTCTGTAACGCGAAAACGCCCAGCAGGAAAGCCAACTTTCTGTGACGGTGGATGATGCGTGGGTGAAGTGATTGAAAAAACTCTTGCAGTGGCGGGAATCAGACCGTTGTACCTTGCATTATGAAGCCAGCGTCTGTCCGATTGCGTTATTTCGACATGTCCGAAGCGGCATCGAAAACCCAGACGACAACCAATCCGTCACGATTTACGAGAAAGCTCCACGATCAACCATCGTCGCCATGAGACGGAGGGGTGCATGATTTTTTCTGCGTGCTTGAGCGGTTATCGGTGGTGGCTTGTTCAGGGGGACCTAGATGGCGTGGTGCGTCAGAGTACGTGTTTGTTTTGTCCGCGGTACCAGTTTCGGAGCCACTGTTACGGAAACACTGAAGAATTTGGATTTAGCGACGAAAGTGTACATTATTGGACGGGTACAGGCTGGTGAAACGATTTCGGCTGCATTTCTCGCAGCATTTTACAGCGGTATACTGCGCATCTAACGTGACGTAAAGGCAAAAGCAGCGCGGCCACAGCCCTGCTGTTCCGATGCGTGTCGTGTGCAAAGCACCTTTGTTGCGCGGCTTCAGAGGAGGGGTGCTCTGATACCTAAGACGACGGCCCTGAGTGCCTCCAGAGTGAATATAGAGATGTCAGCATTCCCGTGCGCCCTTACGAATGTTTTTGTATATTGCTTCATATGTATGGAATGGTTGTACAATTTCAACATCTTCGAACATCCTGATGATCCTGTACCACTCCCCTCAATAATGCCCTCTGGGCCGTGAGGGTACCCGAAATAAATAAATAAATAAACACAGCGCCACACGAGTTAGTAAGTGCTGACGAAGATGTGCCGGCGGTTGAAGATGTCACTGATGCCGAAGAAGCCAGCCACACTATCGGCTCTGACAACGTTCACAACCGCCAACTGCAGCCCAGCTTGCGTCAGTGTTCAGATTCGCCACTGTTGTGGCCCAGTGTACAATGCCGGATTTTCATATTTGGACGGTGTTCGTAAGCTTGAAGACAATTTGGTGAACTTTGAGGCAGAAGACGAAGCAAGGGAATCTTGCAGACTTTTTTCTTAGAATGGGGAGCAAGTGGGCTGGTTGGTGCACGTTTGTCTTCTACTCCACGTGTTTGTCTTCCACGCCGCGTGTTTGTCTTCTACTCTACGGGCTGTCCTTTGCGCCGTTTCTTACATTTTTAGACTTTTTTCGTGTTAAACTGTGGTGATCGTTGCGCTGTGGTTCGAATTTTCCGTGCTGTTAGTAGGACATCGGTACCTACCACTTACCGCTGCTTTGAAAAGTTCTAAGTGATTTGCGGAGTTTTTAGATAAGCCTCAGATGGGCATATTTTATATTACAAATTGTCGATTTATCGAACTATTTCTCGATCCCCTTGGAGTTCGATATATCCGTATTGGACTGTAGTTAGTGGAACCATCATTATAAAAACTAGCATTACGTAAAAACTACACAATTATTCGTAACTTTCAAAAGAGATTTTATTTCAGCGTTCTGTTATTAGGTAAATGCTCACTTGGTGCACTTCTCATTCCTTGGATACTGCGCCACACGCTTGCTCTTCTTTTGCTGCTAAAAAGTGTTCCTCGTAAAGACGGGACGCTTAAACGGGGATTCTCCACAAGTATATGTTCACGAACTTGGGTAGTTTCTTGTCTTCGAGTTTATCACCCTTTAACGCGCTAGCTATGTGAAATAAAGTGGACTCTACACAACACGTCAACCGTCCTGGTTTGGTTCAGCTCTGGTTGTGAAAAAAATGATCTTGTAAAAATCGGTTTCTCCGGTAATGGCGTATATATGACCGCAGCCCATAATAATGTGGCAATCTGTTTTTTACAAATGCCTCATTTTTTCTGTATCGGTAGCATTTACATCTATAAAATGCCACATTTGTGTACATAGTATCATCCTGCGCTCCCTTTGTTTGTGTCGCGTTTTTTTTTTAGTGTTGTGCTAATAGGTGCGGAGTAACTTAAGACCTCCCAGTGTTTGTCCGCGTCCATCCGTGCGCACACCACCATCAAGCGAAAATCAAGCGAAATTCGATTTCAGCCGTGCGTTGCAGTTTCATTTAGGGAATAATCAAGGTGCAACTCACGGCTCAAATCGAATGACGGTCGGGGCGAAAATCGGATGTCATTTGGGGCGCAACTTGGATGTGATTTCGAGTCCCCGTACTCAGCACCCTCGCCGTCCCCCATGGAGTGGAGATGCTGTCATTTTTTTAACGTTTCGAAATGCAATTTGTGTACATATCCTGACTGTTATGTATTAAAAAATGTGTGGCGTGTCGGTGGTCACTTAAAAACTGCGTCATTAAACAATCGGCTTACCGAAAACTTACCATCGTGTAGATGAAGTGAAAATGCGTATAGTTTCCACTCGGAATAGCACCACCAGCTGCGAGGATAAATAAGAAGATAATAAACACGACGCAAAAAAAGAAAGGCTCCCAAAAACCACCTTGAAATTATCTCAAGTGCCGTGCCACTTCATTAATTTCTTCGTAGGCTCAACTGGCCATTCGCAAGCAGGACCAATGGCAAAAATTACTGCACGCTTCAAGTGCTCCGTCTTTTCAATCGGTATTTGGCTCGTTAGGCGTACGCCAAATGTTCTTGTGCAACTAATATTATAGCTATTCTATTCGGAGGGTTTTTGAAGGGCGAAAGACACGAGTTGAATTGGATCATATTTTCCTTTTTTATTGGTTGAAGAGCAGAATGTGTGAGTATATACCGGGCGATCAAAATTAAGTCGCCCGGTATTTTTAAAATTAGGCGCTTTGATTTACGTGGAGACCACCTGTACAGTGAGGTTATGCGCTCAGAGGCACACAGAATTAGGTAGTAATTGTTGATGTCGGAGGTGTAATTAACTAAAATTGAATAACTAACTTTTCAATGGCTGCAGTAAGCAGACGAGTGTATTCAACAGTTAGACTCGTGTTTCTATGCAGTTTCATTTCGCAGAATTCTTCTAGCGCATCCGTACTACAAGATATTGAACTGCCAAGTTTAATTGCCGTTCGCATGATTAAGCATGCTAGACAGTTAAGGCCGGCGCAAAGCCCCTCATCGTTGTTTTGTGTTTTGATAGCGGTTCCGAGTACTGCAGATTGCGATAACGTCAGCCGCGACTGAAATAGTTCGACATTTACCTTCTTGCCTATGCCTCTCCCCGTTGTCAAACTAAACACCGCACACAGCAGGCACGTCACAAAAGGGGAGGGGGGACCTTGGCGCCCGGCCTCACGGTCTTGTATGCGTAATCATGCAAACGCAATTAAACTTGGCAGTTCGATATCTCGGAGGACAGATGTGCTAGAGGAATTCTGCGAAATGAAACTCCGTAGAAACACGATTGCGTCTAACTTTTCAATACAAACATACCTGCTTACTGTAGCCACTACATAGGTAATTATTCAATTTTAGTTAATTAGACCACCGACATCTATGATTGCCCTTTTATTCTGTCTCCCTCTAGGCGCGTAACCTCACTGGGGAGGTTTTGTTCACGCCCATCTAAGCTCCTAATTTCTAAAGAAATCTATCGACTTAACTTAGGTCACTCTGTATATATTTTTTCAAAAGCGAACGTTAGCCGATTACACCAATGGCAACGATCATGCTTAAAGGAACAAATGAACTGAGAGAATAACAATATGACTATTCTTCCTTTCGGGAGGTTTCAAGTGTTTGCAAGCCACTCAAGTGGGTCATATCTATTTTCATAGACGGTCTTACCTTCCGGAAGTAATTATCTGCCGTATAGATACCATTTTTCGTAGCCAGCAGCTTACCTATGCTCTTGTTGGGGGCGCCAATGTATTCTCCTTGGGCGGTGCCATTTGCATCCAGGGCTACAGTAATTTGCAGACTCCTGAAAGGTTTGCACCATCAGTAAAATATAGTTCTAGCTGTTGCATCGTGGATATTCATATATTTTTTTTAAGTTATAGTTATACATTGTGGGAACGCGACTTTTGCGCGCACCATCTGCGTTCGGCTTCGCCGCGTTGCTTTCTCATCGCGGAAACTTGCTTGACTGCTTGACGAGCCGTCCGACACTCCTCACTAGGAGTGTCGTGTGGCCGGCGAGAGCGCAGGATGCAAGCGAGGGTGGGTAGAGTTTGGAGTTCGGGAAGCGACGCGGCAGGATGCGCCTGGCGACCTCCTTCCAACGAAGATAGGGCAAGTGCAACAACGGCTGCCATCGGCGTCTAGCGAGGCAAACGCGAACGCGCTGAGGCGTCTCGGATCTGACTGTCGTCGCGGTGAGTCGAACCCCTCGATTTCCTTAAATTTCCCGCGCGAGAAAATAGATCCTCGCTCTCAAACAGCTAGCTAACATGCTCATTGGTTATTTATTATTGAACAGTAAATATCAATGAGTGAAAGCACTTGTCACTTCCTTTGTTCCGTTGAGCCATGGCCTGCCAAGGTTGGCGTGGTACAGCGGGCAGTCACGGGAGGAAAGGGGAAATAGGTACCTAGCTGGTTTAGCACTACAAATCCCACAACCTGAATAAAGCTTCTTCATAAACCAACGTACCGAAAGCGGTGTTACGGTTCAAATATTTCGCCATCAACTACAACGATAACTCTAGCGCAAGCAATGACTGTGCGCGGCCACAAACGCTGACAACAATCAAATGAGCGCTCCCATGGAGACTTCTTTTATTATTATTGGATGAAGCTTAAACTTTCGTTCTACATGCAACCACAACGTGATTCGTCTGCAGCGACTCTGCATTGTGCGCGATATACCGCGCTGCTGTCCGTGGAAAATTTGACCATAAACCTTAATGTGCCGACTAGAATATCGAGGTCGCCAATCGAGCAAAAGCCAAACCTTGGTCCCTGTTCTTGTGATACAGAACAAGCTTTTTTGTCATAAAACATTCATTAAACCATTGTACAACTGCGCTTACGGAAATAACCGGCTTCATCTTTCAATGCATCCCTCCTGTGTATTCACAAAAGGTTTTCAAGAGCACAACTTTATCTCTAAGATATCCTTCCTGGTGCCAACAAGACGTTCAGAACTCCCAGTAATAAAAATCAATGACGAGTGCTATATCAAACAGCATATGATATCGCTCTCAGATTCAGCATCAACAAATTGGAGATCTATCGGGGTAGCCACAGGTGGGCGTGAGCTTCTCACCGCTACGCTGACAAACAGCGATGGGATTCGTAAACGTGTGCTCTAACACCACAGCATCCATCTGGGCCTCACGTAACCCCGAGCAACGGCGCCCGTTTAGAATTACCTATAACGTCACACGCTTTCCAAATAGACTGGCCAGGGACGCGTAGTTTAGCCACTTATCGGCGGTGTGGCGCACTCCGCCGGGCGTGCACAAGGGGGGTAAAACGAGCGCTGAGACCGTACGAATCATGGGCGCTGACATGATACAAGTTCCATGGTTGCCAGAGAAATTGTATTGCGCCTATTAAAAAGTTGTTCAGTTATTATTTAACTAAAACAAACAACTGAAGTAAAATAGTTACATGTAATTGCCTCAGTAATTATTACTAGCTGTCTAAAAAACATTCAGTGTAATTAAGCTGTAATTAGAGAACGCAGAGTAAAGGTGTAGATCGGTTTCGATTCCCTATAAGTGCGCTAGGAAGTGGCGAGGCCCTTGTGCCTGACATGCGCACTGCGTGCGTAGTCTCAAGCTCAGATGTGCGTGCGTGCAAAACGTGGGCAACGTGGATGCACCCGCGGAGCAACTGCCTCCCCGGAGCTTTCGAGGCCGTCATTACTTGCTTCACGTCAAGCACCTTATCTATTTCCCCGATAATGACGCCGGAACAGCGATTCCGTTCTGAACATCACTACCGCAAGTTCACTACAGGCTATGGAGTGGCAACCAGCCATCGTTCCCGTTGGAAAAGAAATAAAATCAGCTTGATTATCATTCCGTTTCAGTTGTTTTATTCATAAAACTTTATACAGCTCTCAGTGCTTCGAACTTTCGCGAAAACGTTCGTGAAGGTACAACGAAACAACAAGTAACGAAAATCGGTTTCTTGTTTTAATCAGTGACAATAAGTGAATGTTCTCTACCCGCTTTGTGCGGAAAATTACGGCCCCCCTTCAGTCCTGCAAGCTTTTCCTTGGAAGGGGTCGAAAGCAGCTAGAACGTTGACGAATACAGAGAGAAAAGAAAATGGGACACGCCGCTTACTGTATTTCGCAGACTGCCCTCGGCATGCATTCTGCCACTCCGTTAGCGTGCGATCAACCGCGCTCTTTCGTTTCTGTGCGTGCGTGCGTGCGTGCGTGCGTGCGTGCGCGTGTGCGTGTGCGTGTGCGTGTGCGTGTGCGTGTGCGTGTGCGTGTGCGTGTGTGCGTGTGTGCGTGTGGTGTGTGTGTGTGTGTGTGTGTGTGTGTGTGTGTGTGTGTGTGTGTGTGTGTGTGTGTGTGTGTGTGTGTGTGTTGTGTGTTGGTGTGTGTCAATAAAGGTTTCACATTCATCACAAGGCATCGTTCACTTCACTTCGGTTGCAAAGCATTGAGCTCAGCGCAAAATGTCACACTTCAAATCGCACTTCACTCCATAAGCTTTTTAGCATTCGCAGGGCCCCCCACAGGTATTTTCCTCGCTCTCGCCACATCAGGTACACATGCTTTCTCCAAGTGTATAATTGCCAAACACCAGTCTTAGGATGCCAACCTGGCTCATCACTTCGTTGTCTCATGTTATTTTTCAACCTTATCTTGTACAACGCCTGCTACACCGTATAGTATATCTGATTTATTTTATGAACTCTTGCCCCATTGCTTCCTTTTATTTTTTTAACGCCTTTCCTAAATCGTCTCTTCTTACTCTAGGAGCTTGTACTGCCATTTACGATTTTTATCGCGATTCTGTCACCTCTGAGGGCATATCCTATTCCTAACAATGGCTAGTCTCTTCTCTGTCGTTTGCAAACTTCGGTTTCTGAAAGTAATGCCAGTTTTTCTCTATTCACTGATATCGACAATCTTCCGTTTCTAACCCTTTTTGTGCACTCCGCTTATTTTATTTCCTCCCTCCCTCACACCGGCGCGCCGCCGGTAGCCGATCGCGGAGGCCACGCTGTAACATTTCTGCAATTTGCAATGAGCTCAATCGTTTCCAAAAAAAGTTTCTTTAACTCATTTTTGTGTTCTCCTTGCTAACGCAGTTACTGCTAATTCTGTGCAGCAGTAGTTGGGCGGTCTTTCACTACGTCATATTGATTCCCACTTCTGAAGTCAGCCAACGTCTTGTGAAGCTGCATTGTACCTATTTCTCACTGATTGCCATTTGGCATACTTGAGTACATTGCAAGACTCCCACCTTCGACTTGGCCCGTTACAAATTGCCCACTTGTTAATCTTCCTCTACTCTTTGCTCTTGTCCTACGCAGTAGAGTTCGTGCTGGATGTATCGTTTGTAGTAGTTTACAGTTACCTCAATAATAATTGCCAATACACATAGAGACTTACCGCCATTTATCTTGCGTGACAAGTACGAATCCGCCCCTCAAGAACAGCTTGGGCTGAAAGGAAGCGGTGTCTGGAACCAAGATGACTCGGCCCAAACTCTGGATTGGTTGGCCCGAAAGGGCGGTATACCAGATGCCTGCCGGGAAGTACACCGGAACGGGTGAATATATTCTCGTACCATTTCTGGCAGTTGCCACATGGTGCTGCAAGCGAGAAGTATCCCATTAGAATTGTGAGGACGCATATTGCCATGCCGCGCTCAGTACGTTCTACAACTACACCGTCATATCTTCTGGTTGCATTTTATTCGCTGGTGAGAGCTGCAGACAAGCCAGATGGTTCTAAGCAGCAAATTTTCTTTAGTACCGTCGACTCAATGTTTTCGGTGAGAAGGGCGTACATGGTCTCCTCTGCATTGGTGAATATATTGGTTACCATATTCCGGTTTCTTTTGGTCAGCCTTCAGAAAAGCTTTCTGAAGCTTTCTGTTGGTAATCCTTCACAACTTATAACCACTTAGAACTAGAAGATGTCTAAGGTGTGCTTACCCTGGACTACCAGTAGCCTAGTGCCATAAAATAATTGTATTTTCTGTGCGCTCTCAAATGCGTAGTCTTGCATCATAACCAAGCGTGACTTAACCCTCAACCTGCCCTACCCATTCTAAACAAAAAACTTCATCTCGGACAGTGGTAGAAGCGTATTTATGTTCGATGCTTTCCTCATCTTTTATGCTATCAAGTACTGGTTTTTGCGTCAAACGAACGTCTTTACAATTACCAACAAGGCTGCAGGTGATGTGAGCTATGTGAGGAAACTCACCTTGTTTTTCGTTTGAGGAACCACCATCAGGCCTCCTCCCAGCATAAATTGCGTGGTGTACTCGTGCACCAATGGATCTATAGGAAATCTGTGGAGCGAAAGTAGTCGTTGCGTCATGAAAATTTTAAAGCGAAGGCTTTCGCGTCCTAATGGATTTCCAGATAGACTGGTTGGTCGTCCAAAAAACCCTGATAAGATCTCTGAACACACGGAGTATTCTGGAAACTGGGTTCCTTTGGCCGAAATGGTTACTTTAAAATCACCCAAAAGGAGCGATTTTAGATAAAACAACACCCGCATCGATCCTAAAGAAGGAATACAACAGTATATCTTTATCTCATAAACCACGTATCGGTGTACATTTCGATCGTTAGGAGATTAATGCGCGAAAATTTGTCGCATGGGTTTGTTTCTCTTGCGATTTAGGTCCTTGAAGGTTTCAAGATCAATTAGACGGCACTTTTAGCCAAGGTTCTTTATGCTGTTTTCGCGCAGTTTTTATGTGATACAGCGTTCACGCTTCTCCCCACTTTCTTCGGGAAGGGATGGTACATGTTTTTTGAGAAGCTGGGAGTATCGAAGATATTCTCTTTGCAAGACAAAGCCCTACTTAAAACACCCTTGGTGGCCTTCGTCACAAGCACTGAATCGGACGAAACGTTTTATGGAGAATGCCATGGTTTTCAGAACATGTTTTCAGACTGGAAGTGCCAAATCGGCCTTTGTCGGTCGCCTTCATCTTTTGAAACAGGATCCCCCAGTCTAAACTCAGAAGAGCAACACCGCAAAAACCTAACAGGAATTCCTACACAAAAAACTTTGTTGTGACAACAGAAGTCCTGTTGTTACGACAAAGCCATCTTCTGTTACGACACACATTTCTGTTGTAACGACAAAGTCAATTTTCTCAACGACGAACATCCCTGTAGTCACAACAGAACTGTCCTTTATGCTACTCTTCACAATGGGCAATAACATTCAAACCTTGTGCAACTGCTGATGTTACATCAGGATCCCGACCAGACAGGAATTCGGCACGCTGGAGGATCAAACTTAAAACAGGAATACGACACACGACAGTACATCACAATCACGACACGACAAGAATACGACAAGACGACAGTACGACAGCGCGAAAATACGACGAAGTACAGAAAGTTTTCTTGTCGTCTTTTCGAGCGGGCATGGAAACTGCTGTACAGCCTTTGTCAAAATTTTAAAGCCAAAGCCGAAAGCACGCAGGTCACAAAAAGTTCAACGTACAAGCTTACGTCTCGAGCGAGGCTTAAACGTTTTACGCTGGAAAGATAGAGAAAACACCCTTCTTTCTCACTGTCGTAACATATTTTTGAAAGATTTACACATAAAGTTTCTTCTTTAAATTCATTATCACAAGAAGGCTTGGGAATTGGCCCAGAAAATTTTGACAAATGGTGATTTGTTCATCTGACAGAAGTACCTATTTTTATTCTAACCGACTTTTGTCTGTAACTTTTATTGTCCGCGAATATTTTACTGTAGACTATAACACGATTTCTTACTTAACTTTCTACTATGAAGTACATGCGTTCTCGCCGAGTAGAGACAGAACCTGCGCAATTCTCCGCTAAGATCTTTTTGATGAACCACTCAGCTCTTTTTGATGTACCGCCTGTTACGTTTGTATACAAGGTTTCAGGACACCAAAGATTTTAACGCATGTTAAAGATCCCCAGGTGATCAACATGCTTGCCAATGTGCCGCCGCTCACTGCCCAAAGGTAGCTTTGACGTGTAAAACACCGAAATGTGGATCGAGGTCGCTATAAATGAGACACCGCTATGCAAACAAAATACTTATGACATGCAACTGTGCTGAAAAAGCGACGTAAGTTATCGATGAACTTTGAAGTACAGTTAAAATGACAACCGCGTATTAAAACAGTCAAGAAAAAGACTTGGTTACATTTTCTATTGCTTGAACTTAGTGGGGTATCAGGCAAATTGTCACGGCGCTATATTTATTTGTCATTTTTCTGTAACCAGAGGAAGTGACAAAGGAAAACAAAACGGTTGGGTGGAGATAACATGCGGTTAGCCATCGAAACGCTGGACACGTTTCCATGGAGACAAGTCTAAGCGCGGAGCGCCAGCTGCCGCTTCCTCGACCGGTCTTAAAGGAGCCATGAAGAGAAAATACAACTTCGTTTAATTTGAAAGAACTAGGATTCAGTATCTCACTCAGCTCCATTAGAGCCACAAAAGATGTTTTTTTAACGAAAAAAAAGCAAGAAGTATTTAAAAACTTTCAAATTTTGCGCCACAGTGACGTGTTATGAGCAAGAATGACGTCATACGAGCCAACAAGAAAACATAATTTTCAGTGCGTTAACTGCACGTTAGCATTCAAGTGATGGGGTCAAATGGAACTAGAGGCCCCATTACAGACGTCCAGTCATGTGTCGTCGCGACAGGTCAGTTAGGCGGCCGCCAATCGCACAAACAAGGTTCCGTGACGTCATAGAAAAGTTGCGGGAAATTGGCTAGGCGGTCGCGACTGCTTCAAACGTTTTGTCTAATGTCTCCTTTATTTGTTCGAAGATTGCGATGATATTGGTATCATTATTATCGGGAGTAAGCAGTCTTTCTAATAAACCCAACTTGTATTTTGTCTTCATGGCTCCTTTAAGCTACTCCTGTGACTTCTTTAAGGCGTTTAAATATGAATCTGCAGCTAGTATGGCGGGGAGAGGGGGAAAATAGAAATGACGGCGACGAAACGCGGATACTGGCGGCCACCAGTACAGTACAATACTGGTACTGGTACTGTACAGTACTGTTACTGTACTGTGCAGTACAGTACAGGACCAGTACATTTCCGGCCTAAAGCGAGCAAACGTGACCACTGGGACGGTTACAACGGGAAACACGGTCGTCGCAGTATACGAGGAACGGGTGCGAAACGTCGCTGTTGCACTACTGAAGCCAGAGCAAGGTGTGCACGCAGGACAAGCCTCAAGTGCCCCCCCCCCCCCCCCAAATGAGGTCATTCCTAAAGGGGCCATGCAGACAAAATGCAAGTTTGTTATTCAAAAGATTCGTGTTTTACAGTGCCCCAGCGCTTGTCCGGCAGCAAAGGATCCCGCATTCACTGAGAAATTAATTAGGTTAAAATTTGATTCCCCCGCTAAATCGTGTGTTCGGGACGTCAGCAATGAAGTCATACGTGTGCGTAATCAAACGAACTTCCACTGCGTCATTCGGCTCTGCAGCCTTGCTTGCCGTCAGCCCTCCCAGATGGCGCTACCATACTCATCCACACACGGTTGTGCGCCATTGCTTTGTTTTTGACCTTATTTGCACCTGGCTTGTTTTTGTTAATGTAGAAAATAATCTTTTCGCGAAACATGGGATATCCTCGACAAACAGGGTCACGTAAGACACCGTCGCTTACACCAATCGGCCAGTGTCGTGTAAGACAACTCCAAAGCGGCGGACTACAGTGCAGCTAAAACAAGTATAGTGCGCGCAGTACCAACAGCAGTGCGCATGGGTACTGCTATGCTTACGTGTATTTTGGTAACTTTCATTGTTTACCGCACCATTCTTACTGCTGTAAAATGAATATGCATTACCTTTAAGCGCAACTAGCTCGTTCGGCAAGCTTATAAGCAAGGCCTAATTTGTGTTTGCTTTTTCCGACCTCAGCCAATCGCACAGCTGGGCACATATGATTATCATAGGTTCTGCAGCGGGAAATGGGCTAGTCGGTCCCATGGCCATTCCCTTTTTCCCTCAATATAAGGCTTCTTGGAGCGAAGTGTGAAATGATTCTAACGAGGCAAAATTTCGAAATAACCAAACCTTTGTTTTGTCCGCATGACCCCTTTAGAGATCCACTAATGAATCTTCAAATACTTTTTGTATGTGTCTCACAAAGGAGATTCGCTTGAGAACGCAGGCGGGGCTGAAGTACTCACTCAAAATGCAGCGGCCTGGTCACCATTGCTCCGTTAGTTGCACTCTGGACAAGCAGTGTGAAAAGAAGCGGCAGGAACCGGTAACGAAGTAAGCGCGCTTCTATCATGGCCATGGCGAACCGCAGCCGTGGGTTGGAGCGATCACCCTGCGCGAGTAGATGATGGTTGGGACGCAAGCACACGTTGATTTGTCGACTGCTTCGTCGCCCAGCAATCATAGGTTCTGGTGTGGGTGTAATTTCAGACAGAGTGGGAGATTTGGAGAATGAGACGTGGGAAATACACGCCTCAATGCCCTTCGGGAACGGCGAGTAGCTGGAGGATATCATAAAGCTATCCTCACCTCAGTTTAATCAAATCATAGCGCAGGTAGCAAAGAAAAGGTGACCGCTATACCTCACGTTGGCGACAATACGATCGTCATTAAGTCATTCATTTAAAAGGTGTCTCAGAGAAACAGCGTTTGGCTACGATGGCATAAACTGGTTACCAGTGAGACAACCTGCTGCAGCGTTGACCCATATGTAGAAGTGGAATTTATTTATTTATTTTTTAATTTCTTAATTTCTTTATCGTGATTTATTTATTTATTTATTTATTATTTATTTATTTATTTATTTATTTATTTATTTATTTATTTTGTTTACTTACTTATTCATTTGGTTACTCGTTTATTATTCATTTATTTATTTAGTTACGTCCATGTCCACATTTGCTTTCAGGCATTGTTTTTAGGTGCGAATGCACTTCTTAAGCGAGCCTGAAGCGTCCGCCGCCGTCCGCATAGCAACAGCTGCGGGTGCGCGCTCCTCGTCTTCCTTGGCAACGGGGGGAGATGGGCGCGCGCTGCCTGGCCGCTGACATGGCACATACCCAGGGGGTTGCGCCCGGGTCTTGGCACGGGGGAGATTGGGCGCGCGCTGCCTGGCCGCTGACATGGCACATACCCACGTGGGGGATTGGCCAGCATCGGGCGTGAGAAGGGCTAATGCACCCGCTTAAAGGAGTACTGACACGAAATTTCAAAGCTGAGATCCGCTCTAGCAATCAAGTACAACGACAACACAAATAGGTGTCTGTGAATAAATGCATCTTTCTTTCTTTGTAGTGTGTGTGTGTGTGGTGTGATCTCTCTTTCGCGAACATTACCGAACCGCGCAAATTCAACTCGTGCATTCGCACTTTCACATTCTTCCCCTCGGGGAAATGCGGGGAATTTTTTTTTTTTTTTGGGGGGGGGGGGGGGTAGCATAGGGGAGGCTGTTACAAAAAAAAAGCACCACGAACACTTACGTAGAATCACAATTGTAGATATTCACAATCTACGGAGTGATTACCGCGGTTTAACCACTCGATGCATTCATGTCATGTTTAAGCACTTGGGCGCAGTGGGGGCAACCGCTGCGTCAAAGTAGCTCCGAACATTACACAAGTCGTGGAAACAGCACTATCGTGCGAGACCCACTGCCTAATAATTCGTGAGCGAAATTAGTCCTGGAATGTTGAGTCCCGTAATAAATACATTCTTTTTTTTTTTTTTTTGCTGTTTACGCTCCTAGATTCTCCCGTATGGGGCTTGGATGGCGATAAGTGGCTACTTCATGGCAGGCAATCTCCTTTAAGAAAGCGGACTTTTATATTGTGCATCAACGCACGAAACCCTTTCTTTGGGCTTGTGAACGCTAACCTCCTTAGCGTAATCAGGAATACACGAACCTATTATGTATTGTCTTTGATTTGTTAACACGAACTCCAGTGTTAGGGTCCTTATCAAGGAAGCATATTCGAGTACGGAACGCGCTCATTCTCGTAAGTTACCAAAATATAATCCATAATTGTGGTGAAAAAGATATTCCATCATTGCGTGTTATTTGACTCAGAAAGGGGCAATGTTCTTTCACGGCCGTTTTGTTGACTTTGACTCTGGTCCTGTAAATAGCGCTTCAAGGAAGTGAAGATCTTGTGAATGCAGGCCGATTCCATTAATCTGCTATGGTGGTAGATGCCTTCATATCATATTGACGATTGACGCATCCCAAATTTTTTATAAGGGCGTTACAAATAAATCTTTACTTAAACCACGTCGCCCTTCCTTGGTATCACGTCGAAATAAGTACACCATATTACTGGCTTTCAGAAAGACAAAAACCCATATTTGTCGAGAATATTTTTTCTCACCCACATGAAAGGACATCACTTAAAGTACGCTAAACTGGAACGGTTTTGCTGATAGCGCCTTAGAACCTTCGAAATGGGAATTTTTATATCCTACCAAATCACACGTATAGCCTGTCGAAAGGAATGCTGGTACCCACGACTTTGAGGCGTTCGGCAAGATACATTTATAAATATACACGAGATGAAGAGGGGTGCTTACAAGCTTGTCCCACTAAAGCAATAATAATCTTCAGTCTTTCCTGTTTCTTTATCCGGTTTTAAAATCCCTCCTTGAAACCGACGGAGTTGTCTGGATACGTACGGTAGTGTCACGTTAAGACGTTACTTGGCTCCACCTTTAAGACATCAGAAAGTTTAGTGTAAAATTAAAATTATTGATCCGTGTTTATTTCAAAATTCTTTGAGGTTATCTCACTATATACCGTATTTACTCGCATACTGATCGCAGTCGCGTAATGATCGCACACCTAAAGTTCTTTGTCAAAATACCACTTTTTTTTATTTCCCGCACAATGATCGCACTCCGAACTTGCCGCAGCCATATGTCGTATGTGTGCCAAGTCTAGATGACGATGGTCGTGCTTAGCTTAGTTTCATCCTCTTTGAAAGCGGACATGGCTACGTTATTGCCGCGGACTTGATGATATTAGCGATATCTGAAAGCATGAGTTCACTGTTGGTGCGGAAGAAACTCTCACTAAAGCCACATAATGTGCCCACAAGACATATAAAAAAAACGCGCTCGGCTTGCTGTGTCGGCAGCCGTGTCTTGATGTCCCACACTGTGACAGCAGCAGCTACTTATTGGTCGACCTGTTCTCGTCTCGATGCAAACTCGTTCCGGCTCGTTCCGTAATTCCGTAATTCCGGCGCGTTCCGTAATGAAAACACTGCATTTTCCGTGACTCGGTTGTCATTCGGTGGTCGGTAGAGTTTTTATTATGTTTTTATATTTGTTATGTTTATTATGTTCATGACACTTATCGTAAACGTTCTGACCTGCAACTTGCGTTTTCTGCGCTGAAACTTTTTTCGCGAAAAATTTACCTCGCGTAATGAACGCACCCCTAAATTTGCATCATATTATTGAGAAAAAGCACGATCATTGCGCGAGTAAATACGGTAAACCGCTGGCTTTCATTTAAGCCAGAGGATATGCACTACACAAAAAAAGGTTGTCTGTCCGTAACTCCAGTTGATTCTTTGCAGCGTCTGACGGCTACTCTATTACACTTTCGTAATCTACGGCAAATTTTTCGTCGCGCGACTTCAGCTGGAGGTACTGGCAGCCCAACTGCGTCTTTCTGTGCTGGTACCTTCTGTGCGAGTTTTTGTTAGCAAAGAGACCTCATGGGCCAACCCGCCATAGCTCGCCAAAAACCAGAATTAGTCACTGCACAACCCTTCGCTAGTACAATGGTGTACTCACTCCGATGTCAGCCGGTATGTCGACACTATGAATTAGTGGCATGAAGATGGCGAGATTGAGCCACAGGCAACAGATGTCATGTGTTTCGTCGTCGATGACACCTTCGAAGCGGCACAGCCTCACCCCGAAGGAATGAATTCCGAGAATGCTGAATAGCAGCATGTCTGCGAGTCAAAACCCGACATGTTCAGTGTGTTAATAAACTCCTAATAAACATCTGTATTTGTTAGGTTTATAAAACCCGCCATAGTTCCGTAAACCCATTGCTTTTTAGTGGGCATTATTATTCCACGTACTGTCGTACGGCACCCGGTTTGGCACCCGGTCCTTGTACAGGTAATTTTTAACGCCTGCCACATCGCACGAGACGTACCACACCGAATCATCCACGCCCACCTGTTTTTGATAATAGAAACGCACTGTTTTCTTTTATTGCCGATTTACAGGTTATATGGTACGCCAATCTATCCGGATCTTGTACAAGCTAGGGCATTCGGATGCTGTACAAGATATATCAAAACTCCAGTTTTCTGCATTCGAGCCGAACAATAGAGATAAGGTGAGATGTGGCGGACAGAGTGCGTAATAATTCCTACTTAGCGAGTATAAATGTAGAAAGAAGCATCGACACACAAGCGATTTCTTGTTTTCGCTCGGATAAAAAAAACGAGGGCCCCAGTGCAATAGCTTCGGTGGTCCCTACCGGTAGCTAGCAGCGTTGGATCATCTTTGTACTCGCATCACGCCAGCCTCCCGTTGCTACAGTTTGCTTCGTACCCACGTCGTGTTGCTTCTTTACTGTCGGCCATGTGTTCTTGCTTACGCAACTATCTGCTCAAGAGTTTTCTAATGCATGCCTTTGAAATCAAAGAGATTTACCATGCCCGGCAATTCAAAACCACTTTGCCCTCCTCGATGTTAGCGACATTAGGAGACCTGTATCTTTTCGTCAGAAACACAAAGACAACAAATTCATATATTATTCAGAAATCATCACAGCTACATAAAGAACGAAATTTACAGGTGGAGCCTTGGTGACGTCAGTATCTTTACCCTTGTGGCTTGTCATCGACGAAAGTAATCTGGCTATCTTATGAACGGTCACGAACGTCAAGAACACAACCTAACGTTTAACTGGGCACATTTAGTATATGAGGTATGCGCCACACTGCTTGATGGTACAGGTTCCGCAACCTAAGCTGTGAGGTGTTATCACAGCAGAAGTAAATGATGTAGAACCGCGTCTCATCCTAGCTACTTCGATGCCTGATGAAAATGTCTGTCGCCAAAAGCCATCCTGTTTCCACAATTACATGCATATAACAACAATGTCCCATATCACCATAACCTTTCCTGTATCGACGAATTAATAGCACAGAAAACGAGGACAAAAAAGAGGACACACAACATAGCGCTGAGTTGTGTGTCCTCTATCTTGTCCTCGTTCTCTGCGCTATGAATTCATCAAAATCGCCACACCAACTTGCCCAAGAATCCGTACTCGCGAACTTTCCGGTATCGCTCACCTCCAAGCACCTTTTCAACACCTTTCGCGTCGCTATCTGGAGCATCCACCCAGTAGCTGCTCCATTTTCCAATGCCAGGAAATGTGGCCTTGCTGATAAGTAGTAGAGGAGGGATGCCGGTCACAACTGATACAAACCTGCGAGTGTGCGCCAGGATGGAACATTTGGCTACGTAAGGTTTCTTTTAGACTTTCGTTCATTCGCTTCTTCGATTCGCTCTTCGAGACCGAACAACGGAGAGCCTCATCTTCTGGGGAGATAAAGATTTTAGACGCTATTACCGTATTTGCTCGCGTAATGATCGCCTTTTTTTTTCAAAAATATGATGCAAATTTAGCGGGTGCGTACGCGAGGTAAATTTTTCGCGAAAAAGTTTAAGCGCGAAAAACGCAAGCAAGTTGCAGGTCAGAATTCTTACGATAGGTCACCTGAACATGATAAACATAATAAATAAAAACATAATAAGTACCCCACGGACCACCGCCAGCCGCGTTGCAAAGTGACGCAAAATGCAGTGTTTTCATGAATTACGGAACGCGGCGGAACGAGTTTGCTGCGAGGTGAGAATAGGTCGACCAATAAGTGGCTGCTCCCGTCACAGTGCGGGACATCAAAACTGCAGACACGGCTGCCGACGCAGCAAGATGAGCGCGTTTTTTTCTGTCTTATGAGTACATTATGTTCTTTTAGTGGGAGTTTCTTCCGCACCAATAATGAACTCATGCTTGCCGATATCGCTAATGTTGGAAAGTCTGCGGCAATAAGGTAGCCATGTCCACTTTGAAGAAGAAGGAAATTTAGCTAAGCATGACCATCATCAGCTAGACTTGACACGCATACGACATATCACTGCGGAAAGCTCAGGGTGCGATCATTTCGTGGGTAATCAAAAAAGTCGTGTTTTGACGACGAACTTCAGAGCTGCGATCATTAGGCGAGTGCGATCATTATGCGAGTAAATACCGTTCACGCGCTGTTAAGCAGCTAGACAATGGCCGATATTCTTTCCTTACTCAACACGTTACTTAAGCACTGGCCGAGCGATGGACCGACCGCTGAATCGACCGACTAGTGGGAGCACAAGGTCGTTCGCAGGACTGTCGCAAAAGAGTCGCGGTGTTATAAAGGACCTTTAGTGTCCCTCCAAGACTTCTTCTACAGCAAACTTTTCAAAACTCGCTAAGTGTCTACGCGGAATTTGAGCAAAATATCATGTATTTAAATGGTTCATCGAATTTCATCAAATCAGCGACGACTCCACCATCTTAAAAAAAGGTCGCGGCATTCACTAATAGAACACTAAGAAGTTACTTGTCCCAGTATACACGATCTACTTAGTAACTGGAGGTAGTAAATTTAGTACTAGTCAGGGTTACTAACTTAAGCTTTCACTGAAGTAAATGAAGCTTTCACTTTAGTAAATGTAGCACTTGTCAGAATTACTAACCGAAGCAAGCAGTAAGTACCACTACCTCCACTAGTAAAGTACTAGCGATAACACTCTTCTGAGCTACATGCGTTTACTAACTTGCCATGCGTAACCTAGTCACAACAACGACCTTAACCTAGTGCGTACCTACTTCCTACACTCAGTTAATTTCCTAACCATGCAATTGTTAGTGGCAGAGCCTACGTACAAAACCACGGGGTAGTAAGGTTCGTAAGGAGTTAGTAAATACGGCCGTTACTACCTTTCTACGAACTTTTTAATTAAGACTGCATGTTCATGTGCTTGAGATCTAACGCGGTACTGTCTGACGTGAGACCACAAGTGCCGTTAAGGGGCAATGTATAAAAGGCGTTGAGTTGAACATGCTCAAGCACACATCAAACCAAAACCACAGTATAAGTAGAGGTCATGTATACCAGGACAGAGTGGAGTTCATGCTAAGGCGAAAACTCCGACGCTCAAAGAACTGAAGGGATAGACCTATGTGTTACCTGTAGACGGCCCGCACAGTAAGGTAGCCGTACGCGTTCCTCACGTCCGCGTATCGCGACAGGTGTAGCTGAGCCGTGCCGCAGACCTCTTCGGAATACCTGAGCCCGCTGTCTCTCTTCTGCTCCTGGCACTTTTCCGCGTTGGTCCAAGTCCCAATACACTTGGGTGGTAGGACGTGCTGTTGGCAAAATATATTTACCACAAACAGGTGAGTGTTTTCGGCCCTTTTAAATACTTATTCATGTGACCCCGTGTGCTTTGATTAAGCGTTAGCGTGTGAAGTGCAAAAACAACTTTTAACACGGAAGTGTTTTATTCCGGGGTTCACGAATGTTTCACTTACGTCATATCCGCCACAGAAGTGACGCCAGTACAACGAAGGAAGCGGCCTGTAAAGGGTGCACCCCTGCATACAGGGTCTTCTTGCGGGGAAGCAACCTTTAGCACTTCAAAGTACATTATACTTCGGGTTGTTCCTCTTCGGGTTTTATATTTTCACACGAAAGTTTTTTATGCCGGGATATGCCAAGATTTCACTGACGTCATATCCGTCATGGAAGTAACGCCAGCAAACCGTTGCCGTAGCGACCTGCCAGCAGGACGTCGCTCGGCAAGCACACCCACAAGACAGCCACCGACCCGCACATTTTGCTTAGCTGCAGATTTTGCTGCACATTTCACTTTCGTGTTTTACCGATTCCTGTGACCAGATGACCAGAAATCAACCAGATTTTTTTTTCACTTGTGTTGATTACCTTGAATCTAAAGAAGTTACTATCGTTCTTGGCGTAAAACTTGTGTATTACAATATTGATTGATTGATTGATTGAGTCTACGGTTTAACGCACCGACGCAACGCAGGCGATGAGGCGCGCCGTAGTGGAGGGCTCCGGATTAATTTTCGCCACCTGGGGATCTCTATCGTTCGCTGAAATCTCGTACATACGGGCGTTTTTGTTTTTCGCCTCCTGTGTATTGCAATACTGAAGGGACATTTGGAAAGCCCAGTGTTCCTAAATCGTAGCTACGGTCTCGCAAATGATGTTGCGGGACGTGGAGAATAATCCCCGAGGTCCACCATCAATGATGATGACGATCAACAAGAAGGTGTGTCAGGAGCCCAGTGAACGTGGCTCCTTTATGGCCACCTGCAAATAGATCGTCTCATCTTGTGAATACACCGCTACATCTTCAACCATGGTTCGTTGAATCTGCACTGCCTCCACCTTATCATATAACCAATAAGTAGTCATCCGCAGACGTTACGTCAAGCACTCCTAATCAACGTATTACGTTTCATGGCAGCGGGCATGAGTTGTCATCAAGTGAAGGCGGTCGAAAAATTATCTGTCTGTAAACGACGGCCTCGATATTCACTAAGTAGCCGTTAATGCAGAACCTGCGTATTAGATCTATCATGCGGACTATATTAAACAATTGTGATTAGTATAGGTGGGGTTACAGTGTAGACAGGGCACAACGTCTCCGATTATTAGCAAATAAAACATTATTGTCGCTTCACGTTGTCGTGTGTATTCGCTGTTTTGATTGGGGACAAGGAGAAGACCGTTACGATAGCAAGTCAAGTATACCTCCATCGAGGAAGAGAAATTATATGGGTCATCTCTTACTCTCCAAGAAATGGCGGAAAATATTCAGAACTTATGGCCCATTCCACGCTGTGACAGTAGGTGACCAGCGATGCTGGAGTCCAGATTATACATGACCTCCCCATTAGGACACCAGAAGATGAGTGAAATTCAAATTAGACAGCGGGAACTGATCATGACGATGGTACCCCCACGTCGAGGTGCCCGGGGATACTATAGAGGGTGGTGCAAACGCAGATATGGCCGACGGCAGTCACACAGCGGCAAACTTTCCAGAAAACTTTATTTTCTACTGAAGAGTTTAGTGGTTTTGAAAATGGTGTTATTCAGAAATGCCTATCCAAATGGTTTGTCAGCCACTTCCTCGTGGACGACGCAGCGAGCAATCTAACGGAAGATAATAGGTGAAACATATAGGACAAAACAAGAGCGGAGTGGGTCAGGGAACAAGCGCATGTTAAGGTCATAGTAAAAGATATTAAAAAGGAAAGGGCGGGGGGAAGGCATGTAATGCGAAGTCATGATATCCGTTGGTCATTAAGGGTAACATAGCGGATCCCTAGACAAGACAAGCGTCCAAGGGGGCGACAGAAAGTTAGATGGGCAGATGAGATCCAGAAGTTTGCGGGGATAAATTGGTCGCAGTCACCACAGGACCAGTATAATTGGAGATCTATGGGAGAGGCTTTTGCTCTTCAGTGGGCCTAGACAGCCTGATCATGGTAATGATGATGATGATGATGATGATCCAGGTGGTTTCACGTACACCTTGTTCATACTATCTGACAACGTTGCATGGAATTAGGTGCAGCAGTATTCGCAACACCGAAGGAGCAAAAACGCATGGAGCTAGTCATAAACAGCTTCCACAGGCGGTTGCGAGTTGAGCGTCCACAGTGACTGTGGCAGGCGCCATGTACATTCGTGTGCCTTGGTGACGCCGGGCCCCTACCGGTAAAATAGGTACAAGCGACTCCCCGGCCTGGCGCTCGGCACTTGTGTGGGACTACAACGCTTGGGAAGTTCACCCGGCTTGCACGGGAAACCACCCGTATGGAAAGGGGCGACTGCAAAAACGGCAGATACGGCGCATATATACGTACCAAGCTTTGCAGAAAGTTGATAGAACCGTTGTCTTTGAGCTGGCGTAGAAACAAACGCCACTCCTGTTCTCCGTCTGGGTGGGTAAGATCGACGACTTGGCTAATTTGTGAACTGTCGTCCTGAAATGGAGGGCAAAAGGGAAAGGTTTAGCCCTTGTCAACCTATTTATAACGAGTGAAGTCTTTTGCAAAGGCAGTGCGCAATGTTTCATGGAAGTGGTTAGATTCAGCCTGTCGCTTACTCTGAAGCGCAGGCACAGACTTAGCAGCCGGTGCGCCATTTATGACAAGACTAAGCGACCCAGCGCCGGCAAAGCAGCCGTAAAAAATCGCCAGTCACGTGGTACCGCAGCGGTGAGGCTCCGAGCCAACACAGCTGCCACGCCTCTCCCCAGCGGGTAACGTGGCGTGACGTCACAACTCCACACTCACACTCTGGCGACTCAAGGTCATTGCGACGTGATGAATGACCTTGCGAGACATGGCATTGCAGAACTTCCGCTTACAAACTTGTCGATATGCTGGCATGAAAGCGTTCGCACTCAGCAGGTGCCACTTATTCCAGCTTGTAGGGGTATGAAACCATCATGGTTGCTCCACTGCCTGACGAACCCATAGAAGCGATGCGACGATCGCATGCGATTTGTCTGTGCTGCTACTATTCAGTTCTGGCGCACACCAAAGGAAGAATTGTAAGCTTCCATGGGTATGTACTACGATGTGTGTACAGATCGTAGTACATCAACTTGAACAAACTTGTATTTTGTTTTCATGGCCCCATTAACACACCACCCAATTGCCTAAATCTGGGCAAATAGCCACAATTACACCAGTTTTATTGTCCTAAATCTTTGGGAATGTTGCAAAAACTGCAATTATTTTCATCCCGCGGTTGGATTCCGTTCCTTTTTTTGTAGAAAGAAAGAAAGAAACAGAAAAAACCATTACCGGATCAGGAAATGCGAGAAAAAAGATGGCATCACGCGAGTTTTCTAGCTGGGCGTATTGAAAAAATCTTATTTTCCGATTGCTTTGTGGTGTTCCCAGTCCTCCATCTGAATTACGATTTGACATACCAGCAGAGCCAGATCACCGCCATGACAAACGGGAAGTGGAATAGCGGCACCGTCTGGGCATAAGTAAGTCTTGTTACAAAATATTTCCGGAAAATTTGAGCCATATTAGTATATAGGTACAGCAAACAAATACATCTATTGGCCAGTTTACCTTGATGCTGTTGCTCGCGATGATGATGACGATGACGATAATTATGGCTTGATTTTAATGACGCAAGGTCGACTATTGTCAAAGAGTGCCAGAAATATAGTTGTTTGCAGACAGTGGTGCGAGGATAAGTCACATGAGCTAATAGGCAATACGTATGACTGGTGTGTACGGTCAGGTAAGACTACGCGTGGTATTTAATGAGGCGTAAAAATTAATCTTAAAATGTAAAAAAATGTAAAAACGCCAATAACAGAGAACATTACGAAGTGAGATTGGTGTAGCGCAATGTGTTGTCTGTACAGCTCTGGAAAGTGTTTCCGTATTGTTCTGTCGAGTGCTGTGCAATCTGTAGCGCGCAAATGCAACCTCGAAGAGTTTACCTGACACGCGTACAGAGATCCTCGAGAGTCGCGAATTACGGCTGAGTGTGGCTGCGATCCAGAACCAGCTGCAGAATCCTGCGACAAAGTTACAAGTGGCTCAGGGAATGTGCCTCAACGAATCAGAGTCCTGTGATAAAGTTACAAACGGCTCAAGAAATGTGCCTTAGCGAATCAGAATCCTGTGACAAAGTTACAAACGGCTCCAGCAATGTGTATCAGCGAATCAGAATCCCGTGACAAAGTTACAAACGGGTCAGGGAATGTGTCTCAGCTAATCAGAATCCCGTGACAAAGTTACAAACGGCTCAAGGAATGCGCCTCAGCAAATCAGAATCCTGTGACAAAGTTACAAACGACTCAGGCAATGTGCCTCAGCGAATCAGAATCCTGTGACAAAGCTACAAACGGCTCAGGAAATGTACCTCAGCGAATCAGAATCCTGTGACATAGTTGCAAACGGCTCACGCAATGGACCGCAGCGAACTTATCCGCACGTTTTTCAGATTTTGAGCTTGCACATCATTGAATACAGCTGCTGAAACTTGAAGAAACACTAAACAAGTCAAAATGGTACAAACATTTCGGAATCTGTACGGGTTGTTTGGTTTAAATCTTTTTGTCTTTTTCTAATTTTTAGAGAAGGGACACACACACCAGGCGATACTCTATGAAACGATTATGTGACGTGATACATATAGCGCGGCAAAGTGGCTAGGGAGTCACCACTGCTTCTTGTGTTTTCTTTACGATCTCGGTTACATTTTTTAAGTTTACGATTAAATGGGTATCCAACTTGCATTTTGTCTTCATTGCGCTTTTAAATAACAGCTCCATACACCGCAATATACGCGAGTCGCGAATATTCAAACGGAAGGCATACATTCTCATTCAGGAAAATGCGTAGGACAAATAGGCCACGTTTTAAAATTTGTTGTACGAAGTTCTCCGAATGCGTACTCTTTTTCCGATATTTATTTATTTATTCGAAAAGTCTCATGTACCCCCTCCTTTTATCTTCCAATAACCCTCCAGGGCTCCAGGCCTATGTCTAAATAAAGTCGTCCATTCTATTTTATTTATTTGTTTATTATTCATTTATTCTCACTCTTTCAGGGTCCGTAGGGCGTTCCAGAAGAGAGTGTTTAGTGAAAATATCACAACACAAAAATATTTAAATACATAGAATGTCACATCATGCGATGAAAGAAATACACACAAAATCTAATAAAAAAACACGTCACACAAAGCATCACAATATTATGCAGTATCATGTGGATGTCTCGTATTTTTTTCTCGTTGTGTTCCCACGAAACGCGGCCCATTGAGACAGCCTTGAAATCAGATGGGCCTTCTTGCTTACCAGGGGCATGAACGCTGAGATTTTCTGTAATGCGGTCGGAGGGACGACGCCATGCTTGGGCAGGGGCGGCAGGCCCACGAGACGGACGTACTGAGACACCACGTCGCCGGGGCTCGAGCCGAGGATGACGAAGAAGTCGAGCACGCCTCCAGAAACGCGGAAAGTCGCCGTCCTCCCCGGTGAAAGCGCAAGCTCTAGAATAAGGGGAAAAAATTGGGGCAGCTTCCCACTAACAACGCGAGGACTGGGTAAACAGGAAAGCTGGGGACCCCACCTAACTTATTCTTGGTTCGGCCAGAGTCCCTCAATAAAGGTCTCTGGTTCGGCTATGCTTATGCGTGGTTATCTTTGGAGACTCAGTAAAGCTTTCTGCGTGCTGTCGTCGTTCCCCCTTCCCCATACTTAAGGAGCAATGTACACTCGGTCATTAAAGTATGTACAATGTACGCGTGTCCACCGGCTCTGCGGTGAAGCTCCAAGAGTGGCGGAGAACGCAGTCGGGCCTACCGTTTTCTAAAAAAATTTGAACTAGATCTGTACCCACCGTTCGGCTTGTGTGGTCTGTCGTGTAGGACGCTAATTGAGAAGTTGATTAGCACCAGCCACGGTGGCTCAGTGGCTAAGGCGTTGTGCTGCTGAACCCAAAGACGCGGGTTCCATCCCTGTATGCGGAGGCCGCTTTTCTGGTGGAGGCGAAAAGTGAAAACGCCCGTGTGTTCGATGTTTTGGCGCACGTTGAAGATCCGCAGGTGGTCAAAATTAATCCGAGGCAATCCACTACGGCACGCCTCTACACCTGGTTAGTGCAAGCCCGTTCAACCTTATAATCAATTAATCAATCAATCAATCAATCAATCAATCAATCAATCAATAAAGTTCATAAACGTTATCCCTCCTTGGCCTTTTAGCTTCTTTCATTTTGGCAATAATTCTTCCCTTTGCACCAACAAAACTGCAGCAACACGTCGCAACAAGCGATAGAGCCAGCCACCCACCCACGCGTCTCCAAAGCCGCGCTTGAACCAGCAGTATCGCGCCTCCCCGAGACGCGTTTCTAAAGCGGTGCTTGTACCAGCTGTATCGCGCCTGCGTCAGGTGGTGGCACGAGTCCAGCCCGAGCGCGGCGAGGTAGAGCTCCGGTTGCTCCGATGCATGCGATGGCGTCAACGCTCGACGAGGTTGTTCTGCGCACGTTCACTGGCCCAACCGCCAGTTTAAGCAGCACGGCTTTAAAAGAAAGGGAAAGCAACGATTGCCCTTTTTGCAGGTGCGTTTTGGATGTGTACTTGCCCAGAGCCGCCTGTTTTGGCAGGGTTTAGGCATCCCTGATGCCGTTTTTTTTATAAAGTAGAAAAATGCGCCGCGATGATGCTCCCGCGTAATGATGGTGCAAAGATTACTTAATTCTCAAACAAGAAGCGATAATTAAGGGGAAGTAGACAGCGACAGTGTACGGGCCCGGAGGTGCCTAGCACTATCACTGCGGAAACAGGGCGCCCGAACAGGAAGGCGAATGCAAGGAGCGGCATCCTGAGTCTGGGACCCCGAGTGCCGTCACAAGCATATACCGTATACACGATGTGTGCTTACATGCCTTTCTATTCCGCAGTTTATGGTCCGATCAGAAATGACCACAACTGATACGTATGGCAGTATTCTAAGTCTGCCTTCCACTTCATGTGCCACCTAAACTCGGCTGAGTGGAGGGTATTGCATTGCCGTTACGTGCGACAATCGCTTTCAAAGATCTCTTCCACTGGAGGCTCTAGTGCAGGCAGCATTGAGAATGCAATTATTACAGCCTTCAAATAGCAGATGGTATTATGCTACTAACGCAGGCCAAGTCACAGTCTTAGTGAGGGATGCTGGGAAATGACAAGGTGCGTAATGTAGCCCATCGCTTCCTTGAAATGAACAGCTGGGCAGCAGGCACTAACGCGGAAGGTCACCCAAACTTAATACACGTTTTCGCAGAATTTTTTCCGCCCAGTGAGTGTTCAACGATAAAAAGAAAGGCAAGCTGCGAGAGCACGTCGCACCAACAGCTAAAGCAACTCTTACGATCGCCCTGATAGATGAGACAGCGCTTCCGTAAGATGACCCATTTCAATATTTCCGCCATCCATCGTAGCAGCATGTACAGCCGTCATAAGTAGCTGTAACAAAGATTTGTGAATATCAAAAAATATTTGTCTTAGTGGCTTAACCACAGCCACTGCCGGTTTACAGGAGGCTTTTTTTATTATGGAGGACTCAGTTAAACGCACTTCAAAGCAGCCAGGCAGTTCCCGGAAGAAGAAACCCCTTTAAATATACGGTACCATGTTCCAATTACTTTTGCAACGGCACCCGTACGCACCGTTTCACGCGAACACAAAAAAATATACCAGATGCATTTTTGTTTATAGAAGTCCAAAGTTCAAATATATTGCATAACACCAATGAGGTTAAAAAATTAACCCCCTTGCATGACACAAGTATACATGAGTATTGCTGTCGAATGTTAACTACAGGATCGTTGCGCCATTACCAAAACGGACCGCAGTTAGCTTAGTAATTTTGAGGCACAACTTACCGACATCGTTGCTAGTGCGAAGAAAGAGGCCAAATGAAAATTTACTAGCTGGTTTGGTGACTACCAGGAACGGGTGCTCTGAGTGGTACTGCGAAGTGGCTTCCTGAAAAGAAAAACAAGGGCCAAGCTTTCGATCATATCAGCCAACTGATTGTGAGGGGCCATGTCCCGTTTTCATCACTCTTATTTTTTCAATATTTTGTCATGTAGCTCTTAAAAAGGGTATTTCGTTTTATACCGTGCCTTGCCTTTCTGCGCCTTCTCTCTTGCTATTTACCTTGGGAGGAGCGCGACGCAAGGCGAACAACATGAGAGGTGAGCGGAGAAGCGAAGGGGAGTCGTTTACTTGGCAAATGTCTACTAAGACTCTCGTCTTTTCTCTACATTTGCAACGAAAGGACCAGATACGCGGCAATTTTTTTTGTTCACCGTAAAACGTATCACCCGGTCGTAGTCAGATAAAATTGTTAAAATACTGAACGTTCTTGTCTGGAAAACGTGTTATTCATGAACGAAGCAACCATGGTAAAAACACCGTAGCGTTAGACTATGGGACATTTCTACTGTTAGCTATTTAGTGCACAGTACCAGGAAAATTGTATGAACCCGGAGCCTATCAGCGGGGTTCTACTGTAAGTAAAAAAAATTGGAACTGTGGACAGTTAAAGGCCAACTGCACTCAAAATTTCTACCGCGGGAAATCACTGTTCCTGCATAGTATGACTAAGAAGACCGCGATGTACGAAGTATGACGCCTAAAATGCGCGTAATTACGCCGCAAGCGACCAGCAAAAATCGACGATTTGAAAACGAAACTGGTCAAAACGCGGCCATTACGGGCAGGCGGAAGTGACGTATCAGCCGTTGGTGCGAGCGGCCAGACGGCCTGGCCTGACGGCGCGAGCTATGCGGACCGGCCGACGCGGCCGGCTCGGCCAGCCAGGAGGAGAGTGAGCGCGCGCGTGCAGGAGTGTGGAAGGCCCGCGGAAAAGCGAGCGCTTGTCCCGCAAGCACGAGACTATTCCTGCGCTCCGACAGCAGCACACCGCGTAGGCATGATGTCGCGACGACACTCGAAATGGAGAGAACTCGTACGGTTTTAACGAAGCCTCTTCGGAGCCACGAAAGCCAGGCGTACCGGCGCGAAATGCGAGTTTACTGGATTCTCCCGCTGTGAGGCAGGCCGATCGGCCTGGACGGCTGGCACGTCACTTCCTGCTAAATGGCTGTTTGCGCGACACGCCGGCAGGTGCTTTGTCGTCTGCAAGGGTGTTATTTTGAATGCCTGAAACTGAATAACCATGCATTGCACAGATCTACCGGTCGCGTCAGAGTAGTTCTCATGGTACCTACTACACATTTCGAAGGTATTTAGCCAGTGTGAAATTTGAGTGCAGTTGGCCTTTAACAATTGGGAGCGTAGTAGGAGGTAAATCGGATGTACGGGGAGCGTATTGCCACGAAGACAAAGATGACGCTGTTGGCTTAAAGAATAAACAGGTTTATTGGAGCGGACATGTGCTCCCCTAACAACTCAAAGAATACACAGGCGGCGAAACAGCAGTCAACAAAGTGACGTGCGCAGACTGGTGTCGGTGAATCGAATACCGCGGCGTCTGCTCTGCAGGCATTTATCTCGCAACACGAGTGTTTCTCGAAACGCCGAAATGTCTCCAGAACACTGTAGATTAAACAAGATTATTCTAGGCTGGTGACGTTAGTTCGATACACTCTCCCTATCAAAGAAGATAACACGTGCGGCATAAAGAATGGAATGCCCACGGATAACCCAGATGATACAACCCGGCGTAGCCGGTCGGCAAAAGCGTAAACAAACAAACCACACGCATGGTTCGCGGCAGTATAAACGGGGTGCTACTGTAAGTAAAAAAATGTGGAACCGTGGCCAGCGGATTATTCACCTTTTCCTTGGACCCCACCGGCGGCTGTCTGTAAAACGTGTGCCGGCTCCAGCCCCGGCTGCAGTTGGCGTAGGGAGCGCCACGTGGACCACGGAGGCCATAGACAATACAACTGGGCAGCTGGACGGTGATCTGCCTCAGTCCTTCGGCGTAGAACAACTGCTCCAAGTGGAATGTGAGCCTTGAGGCAGGAGAAAGCAGGAACGAAAAAATTCAAGGCCAATCAACCGAGCGAAAGTGACGGCCGGTAAACCTGAGTAGTGGTGGCACTGCATCGTCATCGTAGTGAGTTATCTCAGGGGGCCAGATTGAATAAAGCTTCCGTGTACGCACACGCACGCACGCACGAACACACACACCCACACACGCACACACTCACGCACACACACACACACGCACAACAGATCAGAATTCCGCACGGTTGAGATTGCAATATTGTAAGAATTGCCATGGAGAGCCACCAAAATCAAGGCAAGAATACATGTTTCAACGGGTAGGGTATAAGTGTAGAAGGAAAAGCGTGTATTTCTTCACCGCACCCGCCGCGGTGGCTCAGTGGCTAAGGCGTTGCGCTGCTGAGCACGAGGTCTCGGGTTCAATTCCCGGCAGCGGCGGCCGCTTTTCTGGTGGAGGCGAAAAGCAAGAACGCCCATGTGTACGAGATTTCGGCGCACGTTAAAAATTCCCAGGTGGTCAAAATTAATCCACTACGGTGCGCCTCACGGATAGAGTTGCGTCGGCGCGTTAAACCCTACAATCAATCAATCAATAAACAATCAATAAATTTCTTCACCGCGCATATTCTTACGAAGGCAATACATTAAGCGCCACCATACCACAGTTATTTGAACTCTCTTTCGCACGCTGTGTGTGCGGGAGTCACTTTTCTCTAACTCAGTGTGCGTTAATGTGTCGGCGGAACCACTTTTTTCTTCGTTTCCCTATTTCATGTCTGGTAATCAATGCAGCATGCTTACGAAGTTCGTTGTGGATCGTCGATAGGAGCAATAGTGAGGACTGCGCCATTTTCCAGCGTACTATTATAAGCAACGGCATCAACGTCGTCGCGCCGGGTGATGGCCGGAACGGGTGTCTCAAAATCGTAGTTGACAGCATCTCGTATCTGCACGGAAGAATCTTTACCTTAGACCATTTATCCTCCACGTTATCTCTTTTTGTCGTACTAGGCCTATGTCGTGTAGTTCATACCATGACACAGCAATCTCCTACTGCAGAATTTGAAAACCCAGCTAATTCTACCATTTGCGTCTTATGCGTACATGGTCCTTAGAATGGCTCTTAAAGATGGGTCGTTCACTTCTGGGCTGGAAATGTAAATTGACCAAAATTCTCGAGCAGAGTAAGCAGCAACAGCACAGATATACATTTTATCAGTTATGCTGAAACATTGCTCCGCTACCGCATTCAATTGACTGAAAAATCGCTTTTTACACCATCTCCAGGAGTGCACCACCAAGCCTACGCTAAAGCCTTTCCGCAGGACGTGAACGCGCTCTCGCTTTTCCCTTAATTAAGACACAGTGTGCGAGTTGCATTGTTTAGTGATGATTGTTCGCAGCCCAGACAACGTGTAATAACCGCTGCCACCTTAGAAGTACAGCAAGATGCCAGATAATGTTCCGGGACTTTTTCTTTGCTTTAATTAATGGGCGGAGTTTCTCACTATGCTGCTCAGTTCATACAAGGTTATGATTGTACAGGTGCCATCATAAGCAATTTGAACAAGGATTAATGAATATTACAAGATATTTGTCACACTCGCTTTATGGCAGCCATCACCGGTTTACAAGAAGCTTTTTGTATTGGGGGTTTCTAGAAGAAGAATTTCCTGTAAATTTACGGAGACCGTGTTCTAATTACTTTTGACCGCACCTGCACATGTGTAACTGCTGTCTCTCTCTAGACACCGTAATAGAGCTCCTTTAAATTCCGCTACTATTAAAGGCGATAGTCATTCTTCGGCTTCTTAAACGAAGAAATTTTGGTCTGTCTCTATGTCTCTCTGTCTGTGACTCGATTCAGACAGCCGGTCAAAGTGAAACAGAAGCTGCACAATACGTTTGTAAACCCACACCGAAATCTAAACGTCTAAGTCCGGTGGCAATGTTGATACTTGTCAACATTGTTTAACAAGAACAAGACATTCGCAAATATGAGGTGAAAACTGAATATATGAGTGATATTTCCAGTGTTCCTTTATCAAAAATTATGGATGCTTGATTTTTGCGACAGCAAATTCTACATCAACTAGAGAAAAAAAATTCACTTCCATCGACTGCTGTTGCCCGCGCCACTATAGCTTCCTGCAACATTTTAAGACATCAAACGGCAACAGTTACAAAAGGTTCCACTAGATAAGTTAGTTCAGCTTGGAACGCACGTGGAGAAGAGCAACGTGGTTCTACAAACGTTGAAGTAGGGCTGCCTCCATACACGTGCGTCGCCGCCGTACGGCAGCGCTGGCATCGAGGCGTCCAGCATGGTGCGGTGGAACGCGGTAAATTTAAATTGACTTGAGAAAACCTCTAGCGTGTTTACCTTGCGAGGAGCGCGATTGGAGAGGAACAGCATGAGCGGTGAGCGGGAAAGCGAAAGGAAAGCAATAACATGGCAAATACCGACGAAAGACTATCGTCGTTTGTCGACATTTTCAACGAAAGGAGCAGATACGAGGCTATTTTTTTCATGCGTTCATCGGACGAGAACTAGGGCATAGCAGACAGGCTGGCAAAACATTTTGTCCCTAAGTGGGCATAGCAGGTAGCATATATACTTACACGGAGCCGAGCCATGCCGTAAGTAAACTTTTCGACGTCGACGCTAAGATAAGCCGACTCCCGCAATGGAAAGCGATTGGCAGCATCCTGAAGTACCGAAAGGGTCGTCCGAAGTAGCAAGCCGTCCAAATCAGTGAGTGGTTGCGTTCCCACCACATAGCGCTTGAAGTTTGTTGGAAACACGCACGGTGGGGCAACTGGGGTGAAAAAAGGAAATAACTTGCTCATTTTACATGATTCATTTGTTCACACATTGCCTGAGAGTAAAGTAAATAACATTGAAGCAAACAAAAAAGGAACAATAAAAATTAGCAGTGGCTTAGCTCGGCTATGCCAGGATATACGTAGCATGAGCAAAGGTTGAGCTTGGCATTCTTTGGTTTCCTGGTTATATAGTATTAGCTGATTATCATGCTTACTGCTGATAAAATGATTTCCAATCCAATCCAATCCAGTCCAGTCCAGTCCAGTCACGGCTCCTCGTGCATGCGCAGCACGGCTGTCCACGAGCCACGCGAAACGGCTATCAAGCGGCTCCGGCGCACCGTCAGACTTGGCTACTGCGGCACGGAGGCGTACAGCTGGGCACGCGCTGGCGCTAGTGCGTCTGGCGCGGCTATGACGTCACTCCTCTCAAATGCGCAGACCGGCGAATGTGCAGACCCAATTCTCTACACACCCGTACTCCAATTGGATTGGATTGTACAATCCAATTTAACCCAATCCCAATTCAATCCAATCCAATTCAATGCTCCCTGGCGCTTGCGCAGCATGGCCTTCAAGGTCCACGCGAAACCGTCAACCTCGGCCAGTGCACCTTACGCTACAATACGCTCTATCCTCTGAAAGGTCTGCAAATATATACAAGCATGACCCCACCAACTGGCAAAAAAGTGAGAGAAAACAGGGTTTCGCATTCAGCGCAATTATGGCAAACGGTACATATTTTGAGGTGTCAGGAAGGGAGAAAAAACATTTTAAAATTTGCTGATTTTAATACATGAGGATGTGTCCACTAGAATTGTTATTTTTACGTACCAAGTCTGTACCAAACTTACACTGTGTATCGCCTTGTCAATGGTGCAGGTTATGTGCACTGATGGGGCGTCTGTACTTACCTTATGGGTAGTGTGCGCCTACCTGCAAGTGTACGTTTTGCACCGTCAAGTTCCGAATTGCACGAGAGAGGTAACAGCCTGTTGCCTCATGATTGAAAATCAGCGCGGAAAAAACGTTCACCATGAACGTTCATGAAACGATCATGAACGTTCACCAATTTGCCCAAATCACAGTCCTCTCGAAGTATATAGCCTGTTTGTGTATGTTCTATCGACATGTGATCAATATTTTCCTGGTACTTCGAGGGAAGTCATCTCCTATACGAAATACCTGAGTGGAAACAACTTTTGCATTGTACCGAATAGTCAGTCCAACACTAGCAGCTTACTGATACCCTCTTGTGCAAAGTAAGAAACCAACCAACTATGCACGAAAGAGGAAGAAAATGCAAATACAGAAGACGCGCGATAATGTCAACTCGAAGGGACCCCAGTATTTTGTTTGAATGACCAGAAGTTTGAATTATCAGAAGTTCATATTATTCTGACTAGGGAAACATTACAGTTTAAAGAAAAATTTTCGTATACTTTTTAGTACAATATTCGCACGCAATACTGAAGAGTTATTTACGCTTTGAAAAAGAAAATCACGAATGGATGACTGGTTTGTCTTCGCATGAGTGCTCAAAACAAAGTTCGCGATGGCAGAAAGGGCAGCCAGTTTATTGCGAGAGTTTTCTGCACTGGCCAGAAACTTGCGGGTCCCACCAGTATGCTGAAATGATGCAAATGTGCAGCTAGAAGCGAGAAATCTGGCGGTTTTTTTTCGGCAAGGACCAGTAAAAAGTTCGAATTAACGTAATTTACGCAATAGAGCACATTGCATTCATCATCATCATCATCATCATCATCCCTATCTACGCCCACTGCAGGGCAAATGTATGTCCTATTATTCTCCAATTACCCCGGTCTTGTGCTAACTGCGATAAATTTATCCCCGCAAACTTCTTCATCTCATCTGCCCATCTACTTTCTGCCGCCCCCTGCAACGCTTGCCTTCTCTAGGGATCCACTCTGTTACCCTTAATGACCAACGGTTATCTTGCCTTCCCATTACATGCCCTGCCCACGTACATTTCTTCTTCTTAATTTCTACTAATATGTCCTTAACACGCGTTTGTTCCCTGACCCAATCCGCTCTCTTCTTGTCCCTTAATGTTACACCTATCATGTTCCGTTCCATTGCACGCTGAGTCGTCCTCAATCTAAGTTGAACCCTCTTAGTGAGCCTCCAAGTTTCTGCCCCGTAGGTGAGTACCGGTAAGATTCAGCTGTCATACACTTTCTTCTTCAGGGACAATGGTAGGCTGCCATTCATTATCTGAGAAGGCCTGCCGAATGCACTCCACCCCATTCTTATCCTTCGAATTGTCTCTGTCTCATGGTGAGGATCCGGGGTCCCAACTTGGCCTAAGTATTAGGTGGTTCCAAAAAAACATTGAAAACATTGACCGCCAACAAAAATTGTCAAATTTGTTTAAAATTACGAAAAGTTTGAATTCCCGTGTCTGAATTGAATTATCGCCAGTCTACTACAAAGCCGCGGAGTGTGTTGTGTTATGATCGTGCACTTAAAGGGGATATGAAGGCAAAACACGAGTTTGGTTCGTTCGAAAGATTGCCTCGTGTGATTCATACTGACACCCCTTTTAACGCACACTTCGCTCAAATAAGCTACATAATTAGGAAAAAATGGAATGGATCATGCGACCCACTGGGTCACTTTCCCGCAACAGAACCTATGATGTCATATATGCCAACTCTGCGATTGGCTGAGGCCCGGCAAAAGCAAACGCAAACGCGGCAGGGCCTATAAGCTTGCCGAAAGAGATATTTACGCTTACATTTAGAGCACATAATTTTTATAGCAGTAAGAATGTTGGGGTAAATAGGGAAAGTTACGAAAGTACACGCAAACATAGAAATACCGATGCGTACTGCTCTTGGTAGAGCGTGCACTGTGCAGTGTTAGCTGCACACCACTGCGGCGCTTTGGGTTTGTCTCAGACGACACTGGCCGATTGGCGTCTTACGTAACTATATTTGTCGAGCGAACACTAGGTTTCCCGAAACGATTATTTTCTACCTTAACAAAAACACGCCAGGTACAAATACGGTGGTCAAAACCAAAGGCAGAAAATGGCCCGCCGGGATATGGTACAGCCATGTAGGTTGACTAACGGTAAACAAGGCTCCCAGCACGTATTATGTCATTGTAGAGGTCACGAAACACGATTTAGCGGGAAAATGGAAGTTATAACTTGATTAATTGTTTAGTGAATAAAGCATCGTTTGTTTCCGGACAAGCGTTGGGGGCACTACAAAACGCGAAATCTTTCGAATAAAATTACGCCCACCTCCCCTCGCGGGAACCCTGGTGTGATGCGACGCTGAGGGGGGTTCACGCGCAAACGGAGAGCAACCGTCGACCGAAAGGCCGCCGGAGAGCGGCACACCGGTTATATGCGCAGCGCGCCCGAAGGAGAGGAGACCGCGGAGAGAGAGAGAGAGAGTACTGCACATGCGCAGCACCGCCCACCGGCGGAGTGAGAGCGCGCTGGCCGCACACCCGTAGATGTTGAGAGAGAGTGTTCGCCCTCACCTGGGCACGCGCTGGCGCCAGTGCGTCTGGCGCGGCTATGACGTAACACAATCCAACACAATCCACTTTAATCCAATTCAATCCAAATCCAATCCAAGCCAAGCCAAGCCAATTGAATCCAATCCAATGGCCCTCGCGAGAGAGTGTTCGCTATCGGAGAGGAGAGGGGGTGAGCGGAGGAGAGTGCGGACGCTGACGACGACGGACGCACGCAGGAAGGACAGGGCCGCCGACAAGAGATGCTCTCAGCGTCGCATCTACAAAACAAACTCATATTTTGTCTGCATGGCCCCTTTAATATCACCGCCATCGACTGCGCCTGTTCCACTAGTTGTGCCTGCGGCGTACTGATTCTGTGAACAATAAAAATGCACTCTTTCTAATAAAGTCTGCAGTTACAATCACCCGGGTTTTGCATTCCTCAGAAGGACATTCGTGCTGGATGGTAAATATGTGTTCTATCTCTATACAGCGCAAAACCATGACGAACAGAAAAACAAAAATGCGGGTACCGTCTTTTGTTATGATTATGGTGCCTTCGCTCGGTAATCACACACTGTACACGCATGCCAAGAAAGCTTTGGCGTTGAGTAAACAGTTTATTATAGAGTTTGCGGACTATCCCAGTTTCACTGGGTCAGAATGCTGAGCACTCGTGCTGTGTGTAACTAAATGTAACTAAACCCCCCGAAATCGACGATAGTTGGTAGTCTTGGTTGGCACTCAAACTTTATGTTTCTGTGACGTATTTTCTGCACGCGCGTTTTTACTAGCGAAAAGGCACCCAGCCATAGTACGCAGAACTTATATGTGTAATGCAGGCCTTATTTTCAATGATACTTTTGAGCACTTCGCCATTTTAGTTTGTAGCAGCATTAACGAACACGAAGACGAGGAAGTACCACTCTGAGGCTCACTGCGCGAGCCTCGTGGCACGAGTGGTCCGGGCTCCTAGGAACTCCGAGCGTTCGGCCAGGCATAGCCGCTGGTGGCCCATCGAGCTGACGACGTCCCCCTACGTTTTTTTTCCGCCGTGAAACCTTGCGTAAACCACTTCAGCACCCTAACGACGGACCCAACCGCGTCATTCATAGTTCTGATAAACATTTCACCGCGGATTTTGACGGCAGACAGGACACTATTTCTGTTGATCTCCTCAAACCAGCCTTCAGTGAGGAGCCGCTCTCTACACAACCAGACGAATCCACAATACTGATTGCGGATCACCCTCCCCTGCAACCCCAGTCGCAACAGACAACAGGACCCATAAGACGGCCTCTGAAAGTATCCTTCCGCCTTACTCCACGGCTCCGCCACTAGAGGGGGATTTCCTGTAGCAGCATTAACGAAGACGAAGACGACGAAGCACCACTCTGAGGCTTACTGCGCGAGCCTCGTGGCGCGAGCGGTCAGGGCTCCTAGGAACTCCGAGCGTTCGGCCAGGCATAGCCGCCGCTGGCCCGTCAGCTGCTACGTGTTTTGTAGCGTAAGCTAAACTGGCCGCAAGCTAACTGGCCGAAATTGAGCGGTTTCGTGTGCATTGGATTGGCTTGGATCGGATCGAATCGGATCGGATTGAATCGGATTGGCTTGGATTGCATTTGATTTGGATTGGATTGGATCGGATTTAATTGGATTGTGTTGAAAATTCAATCCAATTGGAGTACGGGTGCTGACCTTAGCTCACGCTACGTATATCCTGGCTTAGCCAAGCTAAGCCACTGCTAATTTTTAAATACATGTGTTGTTCTGTAGCTCGGCGTTTTCATTGCCTCGTGTTGCCACCAGTTCATTATTTCTCTTCAATCGACGGTATAATAAATGACGTGCCATGCCGAAAATATTTTTCGTGTACGCAAGACGGTAACGGCCATCATTGCAGTGTTATATACCTGGTGAGGAGTCCGGAAGCCAGCAGCAGCCGCGCTCCAGGCAACTGTACTGAGACACTCCTGGGTCTGGATGGCAGTCGTGGCGGGCCGCAGGTTCCAATAAATCGGTGCAGTTTGGCGGGGTCGCAGTATTCTGCCCGAAGTGGGAAAATACCTTTGTGATTTTAGTGACTAACAAAGTTTCAAGCGAGTTTCAACGTTTCATGCGACTAACAAAGTTTCAAGCGCATTCAGGGCAGAACTCTGAGTAAATATTTGTCAGATTTTTTTTATTCGAAGCGCCGCATTAGCAGTTGAATAAAAATTATTTTCACTCAGACGGGATACAGAGGATTAGCTGTTACATCTTGTAAAATCTTTGTCCCCAAATGTGAACTCTTAGTTTCTAATGTCGGATTTCTGCTAATTTCAGTATTAGTGCCCGAGGTACCAGTAAAGCGTCAAGTAAGCCACTGAGGGTTGAGCTTCTAACGGCAAATAGTGGTCAAATAGACATACTGCTTTTAATTTTGAATCCACTGATCTTGAAAAACGGTTCCTGTCACGTTCTGATCTCGCACATACCGTCTGTTATTAACTAATCTACTCAAGATGAAAATCCCAGTGATGAGACATATAAGCTTGAGCTTCGAATTACATTTTCAGCACTGCGCTTTTTTGGTTGCGACCTCGTGGTAACTGCCCACACACCTCGACATTGAGGCAGTCCTTGAAAAGCAGGAGCCCCACCTTAGCGATGCAGAAGCCTTTATAGAATGGCAAATAAAGATGTTTCTCTCTCTGTGTCTCTCTCCCTCTCTCTCTCTTACAAATCCTTCCCTCTTTTAAATCCTTCTCAAAGAGAGCCTCCTGAGTGTCTGTTCTCGGACACAAAATACATGAAGTCCTAGCCATACAAATGTCGTCTAAAAATGGTGGGACTGTTTTTGCTACTTATGGTGCTCCTGTTTAGTAAAGGTGACTTGTTAACTCTAGAACGACGCGTTCTTTTCATGGCAACAAATTCGTGACGCCACACACGACGAACTCTTTACAAATTTGGAGCCGTAAAATCAGTTGTAGTTTCCTACCTTGAACCACCACTGACGAAACACTCCACCCTTCCGAACAGAAGTAAAGGCTCCTCCTTGGCCCATGCTGTCCATGGGTGCGCTGGAGCTTCTGCTACGGCAATGCGATGAAAGGAATTGATATCATATCGTTATGTGAACCCGTCGTACAAGCCTTCTACAGACCTCTACCACGCCATATCTCGCAGCGTTATTCCTCGCGTCGCAATAATTTTGACGTGTGACTTCACGCCACGTGAAGTCACATTTGCCGTGATTTGAGGTGTGACGTTACGCCAAGTGATCCGCTAGGGAGAGGCGTCACAGCTGAGGTAGCGGTGAGCCTCGCGGCTGCCGTAACACGTGACTAAGGGACGGTTCAACGGCTGCTTCGATGGATCCTGGTCTCTTAGTCTCGCCATGACATCGGGAAGGTTTAACGGCTGCTTCGCCGGCGCCTCGTCACGCAATGTCGCCATGACTAGGGGATGGTTTAACGGCTGCTTCGCCGGCGCCTGGTCACGCAATCTCGCCATTAGTAGGGGATGGTTTAACGGATGCTTCGGTGGTGCCTGGGCACGCAATCTGGCCAGCCTTGACTAGGGGATGGTTCAATGCCTACTTCGCCAGTGCCTGGTCACGCAATCTCGCCATGACTAGGAGATGGTTTAACGGCGGCTTCGCCGGCGCCTGGTCACGCAATCTCGCCATGACTAGGAGGATGGTTTAACGGCGGCTTCGCCGGTGCCTGGTCACGCAATCTCGCCATGACTATTTGATGGCTTAACGGCGGCTTCACCGGCACCTGGTCACGCAATCTCGCCATGACTAGGAGATGGTTTAACGGCGGCTTCGCCGGCGCCTGGTCACGCAATCTCACCATGACTAGGAGATGGTTTAACAAGGTGCTTCGCCGGTGCCTGGTCACGCAATCTCGCCATGACTAGGAGATGGTTTAACGGCAGCTTCGCCGGCGCCTGGTGAAGCAACCTCGCCATGACTAGGAGAAGGTTTAATGGCTGCTTCGCCGGCGCCTGGTCACGCAATCTCACCATGACTAGGGGATGGTTTAACCGCTGCTTCGCCGGCGCCTGGTCACGCAACCTCGCCATGACTTCGGGAAGGTTTAACGGCTGCTTCGCCGGCGCCTGGTCACGCAATCTCGCCATGACTCCGGGATGGATTAACGGCTGCTTCGCTAGCGCCTGGTCACGCAATCTCGCCATGACGAGGGGAAGGTTTAATGGCTGCTTCGACAGCGCCTGGTCACTTACTCTCGCCATGAATGGCGCTCTGACTGGGCTGTTCGCGCGTGCGCTTCAGCTTTCTCCCGTGATAACTAGGTTTACCCGTGTTAATCCCGAGACATTTTTTCTTGTGACTATTGAGCAGCAACTTGTAATACCAACCAGCGTTTGCCTGGAACGGGACAGGAGTTAAACATTACTTTCCATTTACTTTTAACCGGCATTCACTAAGGCAAAGGTTACACAAGCTTGCAACAATAGTTAGCTGCGCGCCTTCAGGATCCAAAATAGGCTTATAGGAAGCCGAAGGCGAAACAGCCGCCTGACACGTGGGAATGCACAGGTAGCTGCTTGGAATTGATAGATTCATTCATTGATTCATTCATTGATTCATTACCCGCCGCGGTGGCTCAGTGGATAAGGCGTTGCGCTGCTGAGCACGAGGTCGTGGGTTCGATTCCCGGCCGCGGCGGCCGCTTTTCTGATGGAGGCGAAGAGCAAAAACGCCCGTGTGCACGAGATTTCGGCGCACGATAAAGATCCCCAGGTGGTCAAAATTAATCCGGAGCCCTCCACTACGGCGCGCCTCACCGCCTGCGCTGCGTCGGCGCGTTAAAACCCTACAATCAAAATCAAATCATTGATTCATTGGTTGATTTATTGATTGAGTGATTGAATAAATGAATAATAATTTACAATTTAATAAATAATACTAATTATTAAATAACTGCAATTAATTAATTATTAATAATCATTTAATTGCTTCATTGATTGAATAATTGATTGATGTATTGATTGTAGTGTTTGACGCACCGACGCAACGCAGGCGATGCATTTTAACCACCCGGGGATTTTTAACGTGCACCGAAATCTCGCACACACGCGAGATTTTGCGTTTCGCCTCCATCATAAAAATGGCCGCCGCGACCGGGAATCGAACCCGAGCCTTCGTGCTCAGCAGCACACTAAACAAAATGTAAACAAAAATGTAAAGAAGCTACACATTACATGCTTTATATTTCCGACCCTGGCAGCATTCGCTTATGCCCCAGTGTTCTGGAGCACTAGGTGTATTGTTTTGCAAGTCGGACGTTCGAATCCCCGATAGTAAATTTTTTAAGCTGATTTATTTGTTCTGGGGCAACGTTTTCCATTCTGAAGTCACCATTTTTGCGTTTTCACGTTCATTGCTCCAGGAGCGAGTTCGCAGAACGCGTGTAGACTGACAATGACGTGCTGGCGTTCGAGTTCTCGTTGGCGTGGTGTTGCCATAAGCACCGACTGCTTGTGGGCACGCTCCATAATCAGTGGACCCTTGGCATGGTGCAAACACGCCTCTTCCGATACAGGCATGAGCCAGGCAAGTTGCAAAAGATCGGGGAAAAGCGCATCGTATTTGAGCATCTGTGGTGACGCGGACGGCGTTCATTTACTGCGTAGGCCTCGGGTCATGACTGTTAGGATTCCAAGCCGTGCTGGCAGGCTTATTTGACGCATTTTACTGACGACAACATGGCAGAAGCGCGGCATGCCTATTACTGAGATATCGAGAGTGCCCATCAAACGATAACATCGGATGCCAAGTATGTTTTTTCAAACTGAAACCAATACTGGTTTGAATTTTAATGTTGGACATCGTCCGATCACGTAGCATTTTGTAATGACGTCACTGCTGTTACTTGGTCCGGCCAAAGCTTTTTTTAGGCTTTATAGGCTTTATAAAATAGTTTTTGGGGTGGGAGGCTTTATAAATTACCTACCAGCTTATCGCCTGGATAAACGACGAAAATGTGTTTATTTTAGTTAGTCTATGCTGTTTAATCCAAACAGGAGCTTAACAAATTAGCTTCAGGGTCCCGTTAAGACGTGCATCAGGCGCTTCTGGGAACATAAAAATTGTAAAGGTCAATATATGTGCTCACATCCACACCCTGAAGAAGATGACAACGGCAATTGAGCTGCAGATGAGGGCGACGTATCTGTTTGCTCTCAGGCACCAAGCGCTCCTTTTCCATGACTTGGTCGTCCCGGCGATGCCCATTTCCTTCTGCGGCACGACGCATTGGGGTCAGCTTTAGAACACGTGCATTTGCAACTCAAGAGGCAAATGTGCCAACCAACTAAGGGCCATTTTTTTTCTCTGTAAAATCTGCCGCCGTGCTCTTGGTTCATGTCTAGAAATGTTGAGTTCAAAGATCCGTAGGGAAAGCAATTCAGTCCTAATCAATCGCTAGTTTGTGACATTAGAACGTTTTAAACAGTGGACAAAGAGCGAATGGCTGTTTCTATAGGCACGACGTCGTGCAACCTTAGATGAATGGCTATACGCATGACCTTGTTAGTCTCCATAATGAAAACTACGTTGTTTTGCACACACACTGTGCACATCGAGATAGAAGGTACGGCCTCACCCCAGCTTCTTAAAGTACTGCATAGGAGTGAAACGAATTGATTTATTGTCATAAAAGAGAGAATTCCCCAAGTTAGGAGTAACGCTTTGTGTGTCCTGTACCGCTAGCCACCTAGAAATTACAATACCAGTACGCCTAAGAAAAATGCGTAGAAATTTAATAAACTGAGCGATTACCTTAATAAAAGTTACCCGTGAAAGAAAGAAAAAAAGACAATCTCGGAGCCATTGGGTTCGAAGACAAAGATGCTGCACAGATATCGAAGGTAGTATACCTCGACACCATAAACGCACACGGACACTTCTCCGTAGCCAACCCTGAAGAATGTGTGTGATCGTGCGTATAGCGGTTGGTGGCAGGGTGCACATTGTCGTGCCTAAAGCATTAGTCTTTAAACAACAGACAAAGAGCGATGTTTTTTAACTTTTCACAATGACATTTTGGCAGAAAGTCCTCCACAATCTCGCCCAAATGAAAGCTTACGAAGCCGGAAAGCCCAAAGAGAACGAGAATATAAGTAGAGCACGATCAATAGCGAGCAATAACATCGCATCTAATAGGGCTGCCGAAGCTTCGGAAGGCGGTACCAACTTTCGCGCCATGGATAGAGACAGCAAACTTACGCAAGTTCCCTCAGGCTTTCCGTCGGTTCCGGTAGGGTAACCTTGTTGCGCGAATCAATTCCTGTCGACGAAGAACCCTCAATTCTGTGTAATGAGGTCTTTTGTGGGGCGTTCCAAACCCTACCTGGCGTTGGGGGTGGTGGTGGTGTACCTTAAAATTTATGGCGCATACCCAAACAGGGGATCGGCCAAACATCAGTCGTGAAACCGAAAGAGATAACTGCTTAGGTGGATGATTCGAGCAAAATTAGAAAAAAATTGGATACTTTTATTCTATTGTGCTCGAATTTGGCAATCAGTCAATATTAGAACGAAACAAAAAAGGGAAAGAGAGAAATAAATAAACAAAGAAGAATAAGTTCCTCCGAAACGCCCTTCATCTTTCCATTTCTGTACTTCGCAGTAGTGTGTCATACCCAAGGAGGGAGATTGGCCTAAAGCTTGAGAAGTGGCTACTTGCTTTAAAATGCAGAACGAAAATAGCAACAGAAATAAAGACAGCAAATAGAAAGATACAATTCGTCAGAGGGAGAGTGGGTTTCCGGTGGCCAAAATAAAATCGTCAAGTAGTGGATAAGTATGTTTTTTTGCTCCGCTGAGGCGGCTGGCGCCGAAAGGCCGCGAACTACGGTAATTTTTGAATGAAGCCCAGCGTGTTCAAACGGGGCAGTATCATTTCGATGCGTGAGCGTTATTACGCAACTTAAGACCAAAAACCAGGCGTTGCAAGCAGCACCATCATCCACAGTTTCCATGTGCCTTCAACTCAGTAAGAAAAAAACCGCAAAGCCAAGGAAATTATACTCAAAGAAGTGACGTAAGAAGCAAGCGGTATAATAACCACCCTACACTTACGCTGCCACAAAACACGACTTTCAAGGTGCACCTAATCAAGACTGCTTACAATTGTAAGCGACAGCATGAAGGCCCTGGCTATAAGTTACTGCTACATTGTTTGTGTCCTGGAGGTTCGGTCAAGCTACCAAAATACAGTTTTGTAGCTTCAAGTACGGAGTTCTGAATGGAAGTCGGCCTGGTCACATACTTACTCAAGAGGATTATGTAATCACAATGGCAACTGTATTCAATGGCCCCAACGAGAATCGAACCCAGCAACGCACGGTGACAGGTGGGTGACCTAAGCATTACTCTAGACCTACGCGACACAGCCCACGGTTTTTGAGTAAACCGACGTCCGCTTACGTTATTTGAATGCGAAAGCCTTATAGCTTCCCCTCGCGATGGTTTAACATTACTTCACATGTATCAAGCTGCTTTCATGAAGATATCGCATTACTGATTCGTGCGCTGAGATGAATGCAGACAAACGCTCACCCAAACATTTCCAGGCTACCATAAATGTTCCCTCAAACACGCACAAACGCATTCAATAAATGCGGAAATCCTTCCAACTCATTTCATACAGCGTGGACCTGCCGTGTTATCTGACGCTCGGTAAAAAACACCACAAATACGCTCTGCTGTCGGAGGTAGCTCCGGACAGCTTCAACTCAGGGGCTCAGAAGGACTTCATTTTTCGAGCCTGGAGAGAAAAAGAAGAAACTGGGACCCTGGAGGTTCACCCGGCTTGCACGGGAAAGCGGCCCTATGGAATGGGGTGGTGCAAAAATGCCGGAACTTTTTCTTCGTGATTTCACTCTTTGTATCTCTCTCTCTCTCTCTCTCTCTCTCTCTCTCTCTATATATATATATATATATATATAGATATATATATATATATATATATAATATATATTATATATATATATTATATATATAATATATATATATATATATATATATACATATATATATATAGGTCATGTGTAGGCTCATTGCACTGAACCCACGCCCTGGGGACCGAACCCAGGCGTGGGTTTGGTCCCCACTCTGAGCGCGTGTTTTTCTTTCTTTCTTCTCACGTAATTAACAACAAATAATGTAACGTCACTAAACGGTAATAATTAGTCTAACCATTCCCCTATGCTTTCTTTGGCAGTGTAGACTGTCGGCATTTCTTTCTGTATTTCCTAACGAGCCCCTCATTTCCAACCCTATTATCGTGCGAAAGCTTAGCGAGGGCCTCGGTTCTGGCATTCTATCCAGGTAGTAAAGGGTTCCGGCCCGTTCTGACTGACAGGCTGCATAGGGTTCGCCAGTACCGCCCCGAGGTGAAAGAGGTCCCCTTCCCCGTAAGAGGTCCATCCTGCTACACTAGCTGCAACAGTTGATAATGATAATATAATACCCCGAAGGAAGTGACACAGTGCAGACCGTCGCAAGATCCGAATGACGTAAGCTGGATGTCGCCACGACCGAATTTCGTACCACGTGTTCAAAGTACCCACTCAACGGAATGTTCTTTCTTCTCTTCTTGCGTAATTAATTCGTTATTCAAAAAGCCCTCATGTCAGCCTCACATTAACTAGGAAAATAGAACTTATGTCCCCATGAGAAAAACTTGAACGAGGTAAGCATGGCCTACTTTCAGCTTTGTAATTTCTGAATCCTAGCCCTCTCATTCCCTAGAACATTATATATATATGATATATATATAGCTATATGATTATATATATTAATTTTTATTATTTATATTATATGAGTTGGGTCAATAAAATCTCTGAAAGCAAAGGGGAGGTTGTGGTAGGTCATTGCAAGAGATAAAGAATATGGAAAGAAAGAAAGTGGAGAAAAAAAAGAACTGAAAAAAGAAGGTCCCCTTCACCCCGGGTAGTCCGAGTGGCGCTGGCTAACACCCCCAAGCACAGGAAACAAAAAAGCTTAACATAAATACCCCAGAAAGTTGAGGGGAAGATCGCCCCGCCGGTAGCGTAGTGGTTATCGCACCAGACCGGTATTCTGGAGGTCGTGGGTTCGGATCCCACCGGGCGGGCATTTTTTCTCCACTTTCTTTCCAAATTCTTTATCTGTTTTAATGACCTACCACAACCTCCCCTTTGCTTTCCAGGTTTTCTTGACTGCCAACTCTTATTTCTGTCTTATTTCAACGAGCCCCTCATTTCCTATTCTAATTCGCTATATATATATATATATATTGATTGCGTAAAGGGCTGTCTTTGTTTGCCGTAGCAAATAGTAAAAAATGGGTATAGCTTCTAACAAAACTGTTAGAAGCTATACCCATTTTTTACTATATATATATATATATAGATATATATATATATCTAATATATATATATATATATTATATAATATATATATATATATATATATCTATATATATATATATATATAGGTAAAAGCTAAGAACAACGTTGCGGTTAACTTGTTTATTATAAATTAGTTTAACAGATTTCGGAAGTGGAATTTCCTTCCTCAGGGACCAATCCGTTCCACTTCCGAAACTGTTGGACTAATTTATAATAAACAAGTTAACCGCAAAGTTGTTCTTATCTTTTACCTGAACGTTTCTTCTGCCCGTTGCAAAACTAATCGAATCTCTACATATATATATATAATATATTATATATATATATTATATATATATATATATATATATATATATATATATGATGGCGATGTTTATTGGCAGGACGGCAGCAAGGCGTTGAACCCGCAGAGAGGCTCAGCTGGAGTCCGAAGGGGTTCTCCCGTGCGCGCTCAGCTCTCGTGACAACAGACTGTGGATGATGATCTTGGTCTTGCCATGATGGTGATGCAGGTCGCCTGAGGGAATACGCTCCGCTGGCTGTTCTTCCAACTTCACCGCTGTGTAGCTGCGCTGGTAGCGTTACGTCGATGGTGGCTAGTCTTCCTGGTTACAATCAATATATATAGTATATATATATATATATATATATATATATATAGATATTATATATATATAATATATATCTTATATATATATAAGTGAGTGCGGAGTTAAGAATGGTCTTTCCCACTGTTATAATGGCAGCTGTAGTCAGCAGTTCTGGGCCGATCCCCCAAACTTCCTTTGGCTGCAGTTCAGCATACCAGCCCACCATGCCCGTTTGCCCAATAAGGGTGAGTGGCACGTAAGTATTGGAGCTGTCATCAAAAGCCCTCGTTCGATTCTCATTTAAATATTAAAACCAGTGTTCCAGTAAATTCTCGCTACTCAGGGAAGCATCGACATGTAGCAAAATCATGCTCTCGGGATTATAGTTGGATACAAGTCAAGCTCGCAACTCCTAATGTTAATTCCGACCCGCTCAATTCGAGGTTTAGTTTATACAAGGCTTGTATCGAATCTACGCTCATAAATTATGAGTAAGCATGCCCGGCATCATCCAGAATAGCGTTGGTTAGGCCGCTGAGCAGGAGATATCTTCTTACCGCAGATATGATTTCTAGTTTGTTGCAAACGAAAGGAACAAAGATAACTACCCCAAAGCTGGCTAAAACAACCGCAGTCTAATAAAGCATGGTACCCGTATGTCTAGAAACAGGCCGCCCCCAGTCGCGCCGGCGACAAGATAAGCTATCCGAAAGTCCGAATGAGAGTGAGAGTGATTATGTCCGAGTCGGATAGCTTATCTTGTCGCCGGCGCGACTGGGGGCGGCCTGTTTCTTCCCAGGTTTCTCCGACACGGCGACACATTACGGCTTCCGCGAACTGAGCAGGAAGTGGGGGGGGGGGGGGGGAGTGGATGGCGGTGCGGCTTTGAGGGCTGAAGAAAAACACGCGCTCCCCCGCACGGAAGTCTTGGAAGCGCGCGCACGTACAACACCCCTTGCATTTTGTTCGCCGGCGATGGCCGCGGGCAAGTACAACTCGCCGCCCCTGTCGGCCATCCCTGTCGACCACGCAATTATGTGTCTCCCATCGCTCCTAAGCTTCTGTTTCTCGTGTCCTCTCGGTTATTTTTAGTTTGCCTGTCCCCACCGCTGCCTTTCCATCCCCCTCTCTCACATATTTATGCTTTTCTATTTTGTGCTTCCTTATTGCTGGCTCTTTTCAATGCTCTATTCTCTCTTCCTCCTCGCTTCCAATCTTAAACGTATGTCACCGCCCCGGAACCTCAAGTGCTTGAACTGTATATAAACCACTTCCATTCTGTAAAATATCACTCTTGATAAAGGACGGTCCCCGACCGAAACGTCGATGTAAATTTATGTTTTCGAAGTAAACTTGTGATGTTTTTTTATTGCGCCCCTTTTTACTATATATATAATTATCATTGTCATTTAAAAAAACCGGAGCTATATAACTGTCCGAGACATTACGGAAATAGAATGTCATAATCTCAATGCACAGCGAACTGCACAGTGCCCTGCGTACATAATGCACAGCGGACTGCGTAGCTCAAAACAAAATGTAAAGCTTTCGCATATTCAAACAGATATGCAGCTCCAAGTGCAAGCAATTTTAAATGCAGAGCATTTCTTCAACTCGCACTGTCACCCGTCGTCCCTCGGCGTTGTCCGCAGCCAGCCGGCGAGGCGCAGGTCCGCACCCCTCCCCCTACACTATAAACAAAAATAAAAAAAATTCCCCACATTTCCCCGAGGGGAAGAATGTGAAAGTGCGAATGCACGAGTTGAATTTGCGCGGTTCGGTAATGTTCGCGAAAGAGAGATCACACACACCACACACACACACACAACTACAAAGAAAGAAAGATGCATTTATTCACAGACACCTATTTGTGTTGTCGTTGTACTTGATTGCTAGAGCGGATCTCAGCTTTGAAATTTCGTGTCAGTACTCCTTTAAGCAGGTGCATTAGCCCTTCTCACGCCCGATTCTTGGCCAATCCCCCACGTGGGTATGTGCCATGTCAGCGGCCAGGCAGCGCGCGTCCATCTCCCCCCGTTGCCAAGGAAGACGAGGAGATTCCTGGCCAATCCCCCACGTGGGTATGTGCCATGTCAGCGGCCAGGCTGCGCGCGCCCATCTCCACGTGCGCGGACATCGCCGGTGGACGCAGGTTCAGGGTCGCTTAAGTGCATTGCACTTAATAGTTATCGGCGCCTGGTTTCGATCCCACGACCCTGCGGGCGGAACGCAAGTTACATGGTGCTCTTCCCACTGCGCCACAAAGCCGACACAGAATCAAAGGCTACGAACGCGCCTTATATCCTTGACTCATTCAAACTATGTCAAGAAGCTGCTGATACAACGCATTCACTACCACCAACTCCCCAAACACTAAACGTTAACGCAATACACCCACCCCCTATGTGACGCATTTACTCGAGTCCCCCTCGCGGGGGGGTGGGCCCAATTTTTTTTTTGTTAGCACCGACAAGAGTACTGGCGTGCTTCAGAGGCATTAATAGCAGTGGCGTTGTAATTAAAGAAATCCCGGGCCCCCTCCACTAACGTGAAACCTAGGGAGGGGCGAGGCATGCAATGTATAAGGGTATTCTTGGTGCCTAGGCGTATTTGCCAACGGTTATGAAACATTGGGGGGGGGGGGGCTAAGGCAGGCAGCTTTGCTGTAAAAGTCTCTTGTCTTTGAACAGCGCGACACGCAAACGAGTGTCCCGGGGTTGTTTTAGTACCCGTTACGTTCTAGCGAGAGGCGTAAATGAGTTTCCCTGTGTTACATGAGACGACGATGACTACATGAGACTACATGAGACTACATGAGACGACGATTACGACGACGACAAGAGACGCCAAAAGCCCCAGCACCTGAAGGGCTTCGCTTTTAAAAGTGGGTGCGTGCGTGCGTGTTAATTCGGTGTTCCAGTATCCAAAACACACCCGAGAGCGAGCGGCAAAACATTTTTGCCACGTAGCCTTCTGTGTCGAAACTTGTAACGCTGAGAACCTCTCTGCACGTGTCGCAACGAGGTCTTAACATATCGCGCAGGCGTCCGGTCCGTCTGCCTCTCCGGCCTTGTGTATCTATCGAGCCAACGCCCCTGCCCATTCCGGGCTCTTGGCTCCGAGGGAACCACGGCTGGCGCCGGCCCCGCTCCGCCCTCGAATCAATAATAAGCACGTGTGGCAAGCATGTACACGTCTGCACTAAGCCACGTCACCATCTTTTTTTTTAAGCTTGTCTTTCGAGCCGGCAAGCGGGCGGTCAACCCCGGGACCGCAGACATCCTTTAGCTCTGTAGAGGTCCGGCTGTCGCTCAATATTCTCCACCTTTTGGCTTCTCCGTCGTGGCGCTTTAGTTTGAAACGTGCCCGCCAAAAGCTCGGGTAAGTGGCCCAGAGATATTGGTTTGCATCAGGAGAGCTGCTTTCGGCATTTTTGATAAGGGGGTGTGAAGATGCATGTTTATACACAGAGGGTTCAAAAATACCGAGTTACGTTTTGTCGATCTTTGGTGACCAAGGAAAGGGAGAACTGTTGTGAAGGCTTTCAAAGTTTACTTTTTGCGACACGGCGTGCACGCGAATTTTAAGAGTATTTTGTGAGTCACAATCATCGTCGTGCCGACTTGAACCGCTCAGCCAGGATTCGCATTTCCCGCTCTACGGAGCAGTGCTGTTATCTCGTGAATGTCGCACCAAATGCTTTACCAAAACAAGAGAGCAAGATGTACGCCTCGGCGTTCTACGGTGCGTCAAGTAGCTGTTCTTGGTTTTTATTTCTAGTTTTCTGTCTAATTATCTATAAAACTATCTAAAACTATCTAATTGACGTTTAAGCTACCTTATAACGTTAAAACTATCTAATGAACGATTATAAAACAATCTAATCAACGTTATCTGTTTAGTTAAACGTTCAATAAAGCAAAACTGAAGCTGTTAATTTATTATATAGGGGTTACAGATCACAATAATGTCCATAGGTTTTATTATAGCAATGGCTTGGAAACGGTGGTCACGTTTACGATGGCGTCTTTACGATTAGGACATGACCTAATTTGTTAACTGCTTGTGAGATCGAGTTGTTTGGGGCTTTTAAGTGAAATTTTGGTATCAAAAGCATACACAGGCAGTTACAATTCTCCTAACGGCTACATCCTTATTCGTGTCGCAAAGGGATAGTGAAATAATGTTGAAGCGAGAAGCTCAATATTGTATCGTTCGGTTGGGAACGCATAAATGGGCGGCGGCTCTGAATGAAATTACTCAGGTTAAATAAAATACCCGCATTTTTTCTGGTCTACTCTGGCCATCGTTTCAGAGCAGTTAGTGAATTACACAGTTTTTAATAGCTCCTAGTTTCAATGATGAATCGGATGGTTATGCCTCCCATGTGCATTATCTTCTTTGTCTATGGGTAGACATGCATGAAGGTGTGTGCCATATTCTTCATTGTTGCACCGACTACGCCGGAATGTAGGGTTTACGGGGGGCAAGTAACTTGCTAGTGTTCAGTGGTTCTCAGCCATGACTTCCCCGGGGACCCCTTTTGGGCTTGCAAAAGCGATGGGGGACCCCACGATAGAGCATATGTTAATCGGTGTCCATGATGCCAAACAATTTGCACTTGCAGCTTACGTCACCCATACACTTATTCAATGCCCGGCTTTTCGGCTTGACGTTAATGAAGATGCGCGTCATAATATTAAACAATTTGCTCTTGAATTCAAAAGTCTTCCACGCACCTATACGTTGCCTGTTTTTCCTTCTCACAGCTGGCGTGACGTAAAAAAAGCAGATGTTAAAATGTGTGCTACGTGGAGAAGCTAAATGTACATGTGATGCGGCGAAGCCACCTTTTTGCAGTGCAAGCAAGTGCTGGCAAAATCGAGAAAAGAAGGGTAGGGGGAAAAAGGTTTTGAGGGAGGCCTCGCGGACCCCTGAAATGCTCTTGCGGACCTCCTGGGGTCCGCGGACCCCCATTTGAGAACCACTGCGTTAGAGAATTCCAAAGCCTTTTTTAAGAGTGGGGGGGATCTTTAGCGTGGCCAGGTATTTATGGTTTTTCCCGTCACGACCAGAGCTTTGACGAATGCCGGGAACAAAACCCGCAACTTCTGGCCGTGGAACCACGAAAATATCTTACTCCGTTCGTAGAAGACATATTTCTAGCGAAAAAAAGACACGGACGGAGGAAGATGCACACAGGACGACTACTGGAATTCAACCGCGAGTTTTTGATCAGTTCAAGTCGACCGAACGTCCTGTGTGCATCTTCCTTCCGATTTTTTCATTAGTAATATGTATTCAAGCCAAAACCAACGAGCCGCACTTAGGTTGCACAGGCTCTGTCTTTGCAGGCTTTCTTACGCCGTTAGCGTCGGTGTAATTACGCCACTGATCTTAAACCGGCGTCGTTGAACCCGAGGACCATCTCCTCGCCATCATATCATCACTGAGGACCACGCGCTGTCCTGTATGGGCGTTGCTGTTACCTGCAAAAAGCTTCTGATAAATGTTCGTAGACCTACTAACCTCGACAGTTCCAAAAAAGTATCTTCTGTTTTTTTTGCGAGGGCGGTGCACTCGTAAAGTGGGCTCGGGTGCGGCAATGAAATACGCTAAGCAATGCAGACGTCCTAGATGCTACGTCGGCATTCTTCGGTCGTATCTCGAGCGTGCAAAAAGTGGCTTTCTTGGAGAACGCAAGCGATAACGCAGCGAAGCATTCAGCAAGGCGTAGGGACATCATGGCAGGATGCCGAGTTAAAAGCCTGGTGGGCTCTTTAGTCCCCATCAGTTGCTCCTGCCGGCTCTGTGTATGTGCTCTTTCCACCGTCACGCTGTCGGTAAGAGCTCTGAAAACTCTTTTAAACGTTTTTAGCCTCGGCTTGTTCAGCCCTGAGTCCAAAAAAATTGCATTTATTTCATATGGCGGGGTTCGAGTATATTACTTGACCATTAATTTAATCATAATAAGCTTTCGTTGTTTACGAATTATTACATTTAGACCAGCGCTCTCCTGGGTGCCCTTACGCTCTTTTTAATTTTTGAACCTCATGATCTTTGCCACTGTTGTTTTTCGACTTGAACCAGCACATTATACACTCGGCTGTACAACCAACAGGGCCATTTTCAAGCTGTTTGTGCGTGCATATTTGTCGCATTCCAGGTGGCGAATCGCCGCTGACCCCTTAACGTAAAGCATCGTTGGCATCCAATACGGCAAGCAACATGTCTTCCGAGGCTGGAGGGATGTGCGAGGTGAACCTGCACATGACACCGCTCAAGAAGAGTCACAAGTTGCGGGAGATGGTCGAAGAGGACCCGAGCATCGTTCTGCCCAGCTGGATCCAGCACTGGGCGGTGATCTTCCTGTGGCGAGACGCGGACAAGAGTCTGCGCTTCGAAGGCATCGAGGAGGACGGAAAGTGCGAGGTCAAGGTGCGCGAGATGGACCTGCGAGAGGGCGAGCAGCAGCCGGGGACAAAGGTAAAGATACGCATGCGCATCAGTAGCCTTCTGATAACGACTGTGGTAACGACTCCCTCCAAGCAGATGTAAGCAATACCTAGCTGACGAAACTGGTGGTCGCCGGCCAAAGGTCTATTTAAAAAGGCTTCCATACGGAAGCCTTGTTCACTAAGCGGGAAGGAAAGGCGTGAAAGGCGGAGATGCGGAAAAGCAGACAGGCGCGAAAAACAAGAAGATTGCGTGGAATGCGCTTGCGGAACACGTGGAAGCCACGACACAGAAAATAGGCTGGGACGAAGCGTCAGTTATCGCAAGAGAAAGGAAATTGCTGTCACGCCGATATGTGCAGTCCCTGATTATTCAAACTACAGAATGAACCCTGAACCACAATGCAGGCAATCTCCCGACTACGTATGCAAGATGCCTGGGGCGATTACTTCGACGCACCTCTTAAAAGCTTGGAGCTTCGCGCCTTTCCGCTCAGTAAACAAGGCTTCCGTATGATATCCGAAACGTCTTTTTAGCTTTTTAAGTAAACCTTTGGTCGGCAATCACCAATTTTTTTAAGCTATGAACATTTTACCCGACCAGACGAGATGTCGTCAAACCTTAGATTTCGTAAGCAAGAACGTCCGTATACATAGGCAATACCTTCCCCAATTGCGTCATCAGAGTCATTGTCATGGCGAAGAGTCAATGCGAATCCTCATCCACACACTTAAACGTTGAGCAGGGAATTCAGCCTCGCTCTGCCAACACCTAAACTCATCTTCACAGCTTGGTGTTCAAAGCTATGACCAGGGTGACGGTTGGGTGAAGAACGCGGCTCAATACTCTCGTGAATCACTTTAAGAATCGGAGCATTAAGTGAACGTGCCGAGGAACGAGAAATGTCATACTTCTTGCTTTATCCGTGCTTAATGTAAAATCACCTCAAGCAGAACCACCCTTCACAAGAAGCTCGTCCCCAGCGCCCAGAAATGCTTCTGAACAGACTTGCAAACTAGCGTCTCCGTGCATTCAGGAATTTTGCAATGCATTCCCCTCACAGTTCACACATGGCCGGTGCCCACATTTGCCCAAACGGTATTCTATGTTTGCTTCTGCATTGCTAGCAACCAGCCATTCTATATCCAGTTAAATTTGCTGATCCCTCTCGTGGTATTTGCAGAGTAGGTAATCTTTTATCCGACTCTACAAGCCGGTTCGCGGGACGAGGAACTAATGGTGTGAAAATAGGCCTTCAGCCTGTTCGTGTTTAATAGGTGTTGTGCATGCTTCTAGAGAAAATTGCACTGCCGCTTCATTATTTCGTAATACATTCTAGAGCTTTTAGCTGGTTTAAGGATGGCATTTTTAGCAGAAGAAATACTTTGTATGTTATTGCTTACTGACGAGCTTTTTTAACTTTTACGCTGGCTACTTTCAACCAAAAGATGGCTGGATTTGTGACGTAAATTCCAGGAGTTCAAATCGATGATGGAGTTGCTTATTTTTCACAAAGTAGCACTGCGACACAGATTAGCACAAAGATACGTAGCAAGACGGGCAATACCTTGCGAAACGGTTTACCAACATTGTATCAGTTGTAATGACATCAACAATTTTTATGTATAAATAAGGTGTTCGGTGAGGAAATTTTATTCCGAGACTAAATTCAATCAACTGCAACTTCACGTTACTCTAAAATTCGCAGCAGTTGCTGTCGTTGCAATCTTTTCTTTAATAAATGTGATCAGCTCTTGGTGTTTACTCAAGTCTATAATTTTGTTTTGATAGAGAGTTTGGAGGCGAACTTCGACTGGCATCGTTATGGTGCACTTACCTTTCTGAGCAGTTACGTTTTAAGAATCGTAACTTTTTTATATTGCATGAAATTCATCATTAGGTTCAGTGCGGCGAGTACGAAGTGACCCTACAGCACGTAAAGGACGTCGCCGCCAACATGGCCGCCAACCCGCCCGAGTATGACCAGTTCACGGCCAGCTGCCATACCACAGCAAAAAAGGTGACTACAACTATTTTGACCCACATTTAAGTAATAAAACGCAGTGGCATCTACCTAACGCACGAGACCGGTGCATACGTAACAAGAATATATGGTTTAGGCTTGGTATGGAAATTTGTTGTGTTATCTCTATTGAGAGGCGTTGGCTCAACAGGTCGCACCTGAGGCGGATCGGTGACGTCATCCAGCGGCATCCAAAGAAGCGCTGCGTACAATTGATTGATTGTTGGGTTTAACCAACGCCGCCTGTATAAACATTGTCTAACGCGTCGCCCGCTTTCCAATGGCAGCAGTAGGTACGCTTAGTTCAGGCACTCGTCCGCTATGTGGCGCGCGCCGGCGGACGTCACTGCTCGCGAGCCGCGAACGCTGCACCAACTTCTACGACGTGTGTCTCTCAGCTTGCCTGTCGGGTTTCAAGAGCCGTTTTGTTTACATCTTAGCTGTGACGAGGCGCTAGTTCTGGAGCGCACTGGGGATGTCATTCAACTTGACGCTCGCTTCATACCTGCTGCATTTTTCGCAAGATGAATGACGTAGGCGGAACTGAAATATTGTAAGAACACATTAATTGTCGGATAGACAAATAGCAAACATAGAAACGGTAGTTTCGGATGGGACAGCTAGTATTTTACTTATATATTTCTACGTGGAGGATTTAGGGAAGAAATATTGCGTGTACATTTTCTGTTGAAGCGCTCACTTTTTACCATTACTTTCCAAAAAATGTCGCGTGCTTGCACATTTCAAGAGGTTATAGAAAACAAAAGGATAAGCAGTTGAGCGTCCAGCCACGCTGTAAAGATGCTTCTACAGTATAGTCCTCAATTTTAAAACTATGTACCGATGCGGAGTGCGAACAGCGTGGACAAAACAGGGCCGAAACGCAAAGGGGACAGAGGGGAGATGCCCCACTCAGAACATTTCGGGACCCGTAATCCCAGTACGAAAGCGCGCGATGCCGGAATCGGCATCAGCCTGCGGCACCACAAGTGGTTTCGCGTCCGCCGTACCGCAGGCGGTTTTATCAGGGTCAGACTAAGGCAGACAGGCATAGTGATAAACAAGAAGGCGTAGGAACGCCGCCTGGGGAACGCTAGACAAACTCACCTATTTTTCGAGAAGCGGCGCTGGCTGGTGGACATGAATGCACGCAGGAAGGCTAATGAGCGGGAAAGCGTAGGAGAGAGCAACAGGAGAGTGGCTGTTTAGCCATTTATCACTTACGCGTTAGGCAGTGTCATACAGGCGGCGTTGTTTTAACGCGCCGACGCAACGCAGGCGATGAGGCGCGCCGTAGTGAAGGGCGCAGGATTAATTTTTACCACCTGGGGGTCTTTAACGTGCGTTGAAATCTCGTACACACGGGAGTTTTTGCTTTTCGCCTCCATCAGAAAAGCGGCCGCCGCGGCCGGGAATCGAACCAGCGAACTCGTGCTCAGCAGCGCACCGCCTTAGCCACTGAGCCACTGAGCCACTGCTGCGGGTCCACTTCTTTTGTGGGTGGTAAAATGCAGCAAACAAGCGAACCATCAAAACAGTTGCAAAACCGCATTGCGAATGTTATTATGAAATGGTTGCGAAGTGTATGGTCGTGCCTTTTTCAGCTGCTCGATGAGCTCGGAATCAAGCTGGCCGTAAACACCGCTTTGGAACAGGTCACCGAGTCCACTCTCAAACTTGTCCAAGCACTCGGAGGACCCGAAGCCCTCAAAGGGTTACTGGCCGCAATTGAAAAAGTAGCGCTCAATGCGGCCGCAGAGTGAATGCCGGCGCCGTACTGCCATAAACGAAGTCATCTATCTTTTCCCTGCACAATAAAGAACCACTATTAGTCATGTGTTCCTTGCCTTCGTGTTCTCCTCAGTTAATCCAAAGAAATGCAGCTTCCTATGACTCTCATGGTAGTTTTTTCGATGCATGTTGGAGAGTAACTGGCCTGCCATGCGCCTACATGTGCCTCAAGACCTAGCAATAAGCCCGTACGTACTTTGGCCGCGTCGTCAATGTGTAGGTTCCATGCTATTATAGAAAACCTAACTATCCGTTCTCTTTACACTAACGACCCGGCCGGACCGAAAGCGTTTAAATTTCGCCACAAAGGACGTACACTTTTTTCCACTGCTGCAGTTTTTTCTTTAACTTCCAGGCAGGGAGTATGACCGTCTTTTCCCCCCAGGGGGACCGAGCTCCCACAATAGGTGACCTTTAAAAAACGCAAAGGCTCATGGGTACATTGTCTCCTCCCGCCGCGTCTCGCCACTTCCGGTTCGAGAGTTCTCCTGGCCTCCCGTACGCCGGCGGCTTTCACGCGCGTCTGCTTGTTAATTGTGTGTTTCTACCGAAAACAAAGCGCTCATGCATCAGGCATTCAATGTAAAACAACGATGAATCCTACTAGGGACTTCTCTGAAAGGTAAGAACTCTGTGACAAATAAACAACGCGCACACACGCGCGTCAAAGCCGCCGGCCTACGGGAGGCCAGGCGAGATCTAGAACCGGAAATGGCTGGAGCAGACGACGTACCCATGAGCCTCTGCGCTTTTCACCGGTCACCTATGCCAGGCGGGGCTCCCCTACTCGCTTCCCTCTCCAGCTTAGGAGAGGGCTTTCGCGGCAACGGGAGGCGCAACACGTCGAAAGAGAGACAGGGATTACGGACAGTGGAATTTTGAGACAAGGGGGAAGCGGGGTGGGCAAACTGCGACGAGGGAAATGCGACATGCGGAGGCGTGCTACACCCACACCTTTCAAGAAAACGTCGATGGAAGCGTTCATTCCTCACCAGAGAATTATCTGGCCGCGCAGCAGAAACGAGCCCTTCTGCAGAGCTGTGGGCGCAAACTAAAGATAGGATGGGCACGTTCCACGAAATGACTATCGGAAGTACTATCGGAAAAACCGACAAGTAATGGCACCGCCGCACCCTGATTTTACCAGGGATCAGGCGGCGCTGTTTAGACAGCTGCAGACGGGCTCGTTACTGACTCCGTTCATAATAAAACCCAGAACAGTATCTGAACGACACGTGTAAGGTGTGCCGCAGGGCTCGGGCCACTTTGATCCACATCATGTGGGACTGTGCAGCAAGACCAGCAGAAGCGGAAACAGAGACTGTGATCCCGCCGTGGCTTCAAGACGCGGCGGGGAGCTATAACAAGGCCGTCCAGCAGATCCTGGAGGCCCTCGAAATACAGCGACCGAGCGAAAGCTGCGAGGCGTCACCCGCCCCGTCGGGGTAAAGGCGACTAGCCTGGGGGCGAGTAGCGAGGACGCTGACGAGTAGAGGGTCCAGGCAGGACCGACGTTAGGCCACGTCTAGGTATCCCGGCAACGGGGTTCTTACTGCAGGCGATTCAATAAACTCTTTGCCATATAATGTCACCACACAATATTGCTCGGTCACTGTACGAACTGTTCAAATGGACATCTGTTAGAGAATGAACGCACTCAGGTGTTGTCAATCAACGCTGTCAATACATTCATTGTTAAAGTGAAATGATAATGGCGATTGAACGTCTATTGTAGGATATAGCCGGTCGACATGTAAAAAGGCTCCGTCTAGAGTGCCATCCGGCGGTACTATAAACACTCCACTAAATCGACGTCTACCGGCGTTTTCATGAAAAAAATTCCACGTCTGACACTACCTCGCCCGCCGTTAACGTAAGGTAGCATAAACTAGCCTAACATAACCCAACGAGCAGGAAAAAAGTCATTGAAAACACAGAAAACCCTTTTAGGCCATAAAAATATCATTAAACTTAACGAAACAGGAGGCCACAGCAGGAGCGAACCACTGGCCTTTGAAAAGGAAAGAGATATCGAAGTTAGACGCGGTAGAAAAGACCCGAATAACTGACGGAAGCCACGAAGGAATCAATAAATGATTGTTTACACTCAAGTCACTGCCTCCTCAGCCTTCCACACAAGGCATTTTCCTCGGGTAAGTAGCCAAGGCCCAATCTATACCACCTTTACTTGCACGCTGTTCTACCGCGCTGTTCGCCCTGTTCTACCACCTCACGGTGTTCTATCATGCTGTACTATCAAGGTGCCATGACCTCCTTGACCTTTCTGGGGCTCTTCCTCTTGCCCTGCCTCCACCCCCTCTTGACTTTCCCAGGAAGCCTTGATTTGTCTTCGATTACAAAGTGCCACCTAGCACGGCACTCCGAACCTGCGCTTTCTCTTCCATGCTGGGTACCTCCTCAGCTATCCCCTCTGCCCTTCTCGTAATACCACAAGCTTGTGAACACACGCTCTCATGCCTTCGTCCCCACTTATTCATCTGACGAGTGAAAGAGCCGGCTGATCAGCTCCTACCTCACTGAACAAGTCCATGGCTCAACCAAACGCCAAGCTAACTGGACTAAGGCTAACACACCCCAAAAAGTGACGTCTCAACAAACTTGGTTTGATATATGAAGTGTTTTTCTCTCTCTCTCTACAACCAATACAAGACGTTGCAGAATATAAATACCCCGGACTCATTTAAATTCTACTTTAACTTGGTCGTCCCATGTATCCCGTATTTGTTCTGCTGCATTTATTACGTTGTGTTTATTGAGGCGGAAATTAAGAAATGCTCTAAGTCATGTCAAGCTTCTAGCGTACAATATTTTTGTTAGAGCGAAACTGGAATATGCCTCCGTGATATGGGATCCACACTTTAAAAAAGTTATTTGCATGCTTGAGCTCATCCAAAGATAATCAGTGCGATTTATTTTTTGCAAATATGGCCGTTACGGTTCTCCGTCGAAGCTCATGTCCGACAATGGCATTCAATCTCTAGAATCTGGAAGACTCTTGGCCCGTTTATCCTTCCTGCACAATTTCACCTCTAAATTGAAAATAACTCTGTCAACTTTAGTTCAACTCTTAACCACAAGAAGGACGCGACACAGGCATGCTCAAACCCTTCAGCCTATTTTCGCAAAAATGAACCAGTTCAAGCATAGCTATTTTCCCACGTACCATTTCTGAATGGAATGCGCTTCCGGAAACAGTTATTCAGGACAGAAATTTCTCCGAAGCGCTCCATGAGAGCATTTGTCATTGAGTATATGCATTGTACGGTGTGCTATGCCTTTATCGATATGTGCCTTGTACATTTTATTTTTCTTTGTTTGTTTTCTTACTTGCACAAAAGTTTTGATCGTTGTATAATTGTTTTGTGTATTGTCAGTTTTCCTCTCCTGCTTGGGCCAGAAAATCTGGCTTGCGGTATTGGCAATAATACTGTTAACTGATATTAAATTTGGCAACACTCGTGAGGTCCTCCCCACTCATACTCAAAGAGAGCAAACAAAAAATAGAACGAGCGGCCAAGGCTCACAAAACCGCTCTTCAAGTAAGTGATATCATTCAGTCTGACAAAATCAGTCAGTCAGCACACCAATTTGAAGAAATTATACTTCCAATCAATGGCAACTTCAATTTGAGCTGTATTTGGTGCACCCTGGGTATAGTGTTCTAGAAGGTAGAGATGTATCGTGGAAAACCAATGGAGAGCGCGGGTCATCTCACGATGAAAAAATTGTCTGGAGCGCAGGCGTTCCCCAGAGAGCTCCTGCTGCAGCTAACGCCACCTCCAAGTTTTTAAATCTAACTTAAGTTAAACAGTTATTTTACGGGTTTTATAAACCTTCATATCATGAAATATATAAATAAGACCATGTAGGGCAATAAATAGAGATTCGTTTAACGGAAACAAACTTCTGAAATCCACCGGTAAGTAACAGCCGCCAGGGGTGCTGCTTACAGCAGCAGTTCCGCAGCAGAAATTTTCATCGCAAAAGGTACCCCCTTAATCGGCCCCGAACGGTGCACCTCTCTCTACTAGTGCACTATACCCTGGGTGTACGCTTTGTCATTTTTTTTCCTCCTTTTTGTTTCATGAGCAGTGGTTTTACCAGTTGAACTATCCATCACCCTTTGTTTCTTTGCTTTTGTCTCTCATCTGCCTGCTTCAAAGTAAGAAAGGCAGATAAGAGCCTATTTAAATCAATCGGCCCATAATCGAACTAAGCCAAGGGTCCCGCGGTAAAGCAACTTCAACCATCATAATCAACAGCTTCTTCCAACAGCATAATCAACAGCAGGAATAAGGCTTCGTCCATCGACCTCCAACTGCTCCTGTACTGCGCTATCCGTATTTTACTGCGCCAGACTGAAAAATAACCCCGACTGCGTATCGTTCCTTCCTCAGCAGCAGTGGTAATAATAAAGACCAGGTGGTATCGCGAGCATATCTGCGCATTCCGGCTGCGCATTGTCAACTTTGTATTGAAACTGAATATTATCATGCTATAGCGCTACCCATAGACGCTGCGCCTGTGCTCGAGTGCCGCCGGAGTGCAGTTCTAGAGATCATATTTAGACTACCCGGTGATCTCTAGGGTGAGCGGAAAACGGAAATACCCGGCCACACGAGAGGGTGTGCGTTTTGCGCATTCACGACAAGAACTGCGATAAAGGCCAGTGACAAAACTTGCGACTACGCCTCTTTGATGACGCTATTTTTGGGGCAGGAGGAAAAACTTTGTTCAAGCGAATTGATTGATTGATTGATTGATTGATTGATTGATTGATTGATTGATTGATTGATTGATTGATTGATTGATTGATTGATTGATTGATTGATTGATTGATTGATTGACGCGCCGACGCAACGCACACGATGAGGCGCGCTGTAGTGGAGGGCTCCGGATTAATTTTGACCACCTGGGGATCTTTAACGGGCGCCGAAATCTCGTACACACGGACGTTTTTGCTTTTCGCCTCCATCATAAAAGCGGCCGCCGCAGCCGTAAATCGAACCCGCGACGTCGTACTCCAAGCGAAAAGATGGTATGCGGGCGTGATCCTTAGTCCAGGATTCGTTGGTTCTACCCGTCGTCTTCGCCCTTTCAAAGAGCGGACTTAGGTGCACCCGATAGACATTGCTGGATATATTTGGGGTAGGACTTCGTTCTGCAGTGGACAAGAGGACGACGACGACGACGACGATGATGGTGATAATGGATGATGATGATGATGATGATGATGATGATGACTGTTGCACATGCGAAAAGTCCTTTTTATGCTAGCATAATTCGGCAACTGATTTTACACACCAGAGTTGATCCTGAGGACTATGTCTGGCTAATGTTCACCCTCCCAAATCTTTATTAATATCACGGGAGCGATGACCGATCGGCATGTCAGCGCCTTATTACGGCGTCCACCGGCGAAATAGGCGAGAGTGCGCGCACGTGCAAAAAGCCTTCTGACTTGTGAGCATCGCCTGCCACGCTGTTTCCTTCGAAGAGGTATACCCCTTGCTACGACATCGGCATGACTTTGCTTGCGAGACAACGGGTTTATTTGAAGCATATGCGCATCTCCGATGCGCATTCGGGGTTTTTTTTTGTATTACGTGCCTGGAACTTGCATAAAGGATGTTTACGCTCCTTCGCTACCCTTTATGGCTGCCAGAGTGGCCTCTCCACATAAGAACAACAGAGGTTTGTTGCTCAAGGGAGAACAGCGTGGCATACGACACTCCTACAGAAAATAGCCCGCGTATTTCCTTGCTCCGAATGCAAATGTCGTCGAAAGACGGGAGTCTTCTGCTGCCCGTGCGGCGTATACGCGTTTCCTATTCAGCCCCACAACCGGCTCTGTCAGCCTAGCCAGGTGACGCATGGCGCCATCTAGGGGCATGTTTGAAGCTACTATATCCACGTGCGTCTGGCACTCGATATAATCGCTCATGAGTATTTGGTCTCGTAGTGTAGTGGTTCCCCTCCTGCATGGCGGACATCTATACCGGGGTTCAAATTACAGTGCCCCTGTCCTTTTTTTCTGTTTTTAATGGTTTGTCATGCTAGAAAATTATTATTTTTTGTCACGCATATAATGTATTTATGACATCTATATGCATTATAAATGGGATTTCAAGTACGTTGATTATCTTCCGGTAAGTTTCAGCGACGGTCTTTCCACGTTTTTTTATGGTTTTTCCCATAATAGGTCGGTTTAGCCTATAATTGGTCGCAGTTAGCACAGGACAGGAATAATTGGAGATCCATGGGAGAGGCCTTTGCCCTGCAGTGTGCGTTGATAGGCTGATGATGACGACGATGATGAGGTCGGTTTCGGCTTTTTCTGTTGAATATTTTTATGCACCCTGGCTGTTTCCTGTTGGGCCGGTTCATTGTTTCTTTCTTCAATTTTGGTGATTTGGTCCGCTTTATGTTGGTTTCGCCTCTCCATATAGGTCAGCAAAGGGCTGGCTGAGATAGCTGCGGTAAGCATCTACGCACATTATTTTTTTACGGTTGCGTTCTTTCATCCATTTGGCCCGTTTGGGATGTTACTTATTTCATTTCGGGTGGTTTTGTGTGCTTAAAGGAGCCATGAAGACAAAATACAAGTTGGGTTTATTAGAAACACTGCTTGGTCCCGATACCAATGATACCAATATCATCGCAATCTTCGAAACAATAACGGAGATATTAAAGAAAAGGTTTGAAGCAGTCGCGACCCCTAGCCAATTTCCCGCAACTTTTCTATGACGTCACGGAACCTTGTTTGTGCGAGTGGCGGCCGCCTAACGGACCTGTCGCGACGACACATGACTGGACGTCCTGTAATGGGGCCTCTAGTTCCATTGACCGCATCACTTGAATGCTAACGTGAGTTAACGCACTGAAAACTACGTTTTATTGTTGGCCCGTATGACGTCATTCTTGCTCATAACACGTCACTGTGGCGCAAAATTTGAACGTTTTTAAATACTTATTGCTTTCTTCGTTAAAAAAAAAATCTTTGTGAGGCCTAATGGAGCTGAGTGACATACTGAATCCTAGTTCTTCCAAATTAAACGAAGTCGTATTTTCTCTTAATGGCTCCTTTAAAGTAGGTTTCAGCTGTGATATACCCCCCTAGCAAGCTCACATGACGGCTGGCTGTGCTGACTGGGAAATGCATATACGCGCCCCGGCCACTTAACGTTCTCTCCGTTCTTCCCATCCAACCCGTCACGCCGTCCTACTCCTTACTAGCTCCTCCCACGATGAAGGTAATGGCAGTTTGTTCAATTCAATTCATTTTTTTTTTGCATTCGCGCTGCTCGTGCGCTTTCTGTTGGGCAGTGCGTATAGTTTTTATTTTTGTGTCTAAGCCCTTGAGATTCTAGCGGCGGTCGAGAGGCAGCGACCGGACGGGCCGGAGGCAGAAAGGGGGAACCCGAGTACGCCGAAGCCCAGAGGGAGCGACTCTCGCCGCTAAGAAGACGTCCAGGCTCGTCGACCCAAGGCTCCATCCGAAGAGGGTGGGGTTAGGGGTTACTGCAGGAATCTTAATAAAATTGTTCTCTCTCTCTCTAAGCCCTTGAAGTAGCTCGAGTCGACATGTTTTGTTTTTGTTACCCTTTATCTTGCCTTTCTTCAACGCTGTTTTAAGGCGTTGCTTTTTTTCTTTTCATTTCAGTCGTAAAAAGCTATACAACGCGTATTCTGAATACCAATTACCCATGACCAATGTTTTGTACCTGGATATTTTTAATGTATTGTTCTTACTTATGTATTGCTATGTGTAGTGCTAAATTTGTGCCCCTCCTGCTGGGGCGATTAAATGGGCCTGCAATATTCTGTGAATAAAAAATAAAAGGGAATTCATTAAAATAAAGTTGGTGGCATCAATTATGCACTCAATATTCTGCCTGTGGAGATGTATAGAGATATATGGCTATGGCGAGCACTCTATTTGCGGGTAAATCAAGAACATCCGCGGTCTTCATTTTTTTGCTGGGCGGCACGTGATTGAACCAAGGGGCAGACATACAAACAGACAGGCAGACAGACAGACGGGCGGACGGACGGACAGACAGACAGACGGAACGACGGACGGACGGACGGACGAACGGACGGGTGGACGGAAAGATTGACAGACGGACAGACCAAAATTATCGCCTTCGGGTAGCGAACGAAAAACTACGTCTTTGAACGAGCAGACGTCCGAGCTGCTACGTCGGCATTGCTGGGTCTATCTCGAGCACGCAAGTTGCTTTCCTAGGAAAACTAAACCGATAAAGCACATGACGCCTACAGTGCAATGTCAGTAGGTTCTGCCAGGCCAGATTTCGAGTTGAAAAGCATGGTGGGAACGACTGCTCTGGCAGTCTTGTACAAGTGAATGTGCCGCTATCTAACAGCTTCTTTCACAACCGCACTGTCGGTGAGCGTTACGAACACAGCTTTTCACGTTTGTAGCAGTGGCTCCTTTTGGAGATAATCAAATTGAATACGATTTGTTTACAGGCTGGGTAGAAGTGCATTTATTTAGTTATATTTTATCAGAACGAAGTTTATTTTTTAATAAATTACTCGTTTCCATCCAGCGCTCCCGTAGGTTTCTTTTCGAATGTGGTAAAATATCAATAATATTTTAAAGCCGATTAAAATTCCCGCCTTCCCTTAACCTTCTTCCTTCCTTTCTCCCTTCCTGCCTTCGGCAAGCTATGAGGCAGCTGAGGAAGGTGATCGTCCAGTCTACTCCGTCTCTCTAGAAGGCAGTCAACGGGCTACGTGTGGCAGCATTCGCCTTCGCATGACCTCATGCAATTCTAAACGCGCCACAATTCAAGAAGCGTTGTGGCGCGTTCTTCGCAAGGGCCACTGATTGGTGCTTGTTCTCTCTGGAATACGTAGTTATTTTTCAGTCAAGTACGTCCTCAAAGTCCACGGAGTACTACTTTGCACGCTTCGCTTGTTCTCTTTAGAATACGGAGTTATTTGTCAGTCAACTACGTCCTCAAAATCCACGGAGTACTACTTTGCACGCTTCGCTCGTTCTCTCTAGAATACGTAGTTATTTGTCAGTCAAGTGCGTCCTCAAAGTCAACGGAGTACTACTTTGCACGCTTCGCTAGTTCTCTCTAGAATACGTAGTAATTTGTCAGTCAAGTACGTCCTCAAAGTCAACGGAGTACTACTTTGCACGCTTCACTTGTGCTCTCTAGAATACGTAGTAATTTTTCAGTCAAGTACGTCCTCAAATCCACAGAGTACTACTTTGCACGCTTCGCTCGTTTTCTCTAGAATACTTAGTTATTTTTCAGTCAAGTACGTCCTCAAAGTCAACGGAGTACTACCTTGCACGCTTCGCTCGTTCTCTCTAGAATACGTAGTTATTTTTCAGTCAAGTACGTCCTCAAAGTCCACAGAGTACTACTTTGCACGCTTCCCTCGTTCTCTCTAGAATACTTAGTTATTTGTCAGTCAAGTACGTCCTCAAAATCCACGGAGTACTACTTTGCACGCTTCGCTAGTTCTCTCTAGAATACTTAATTATTTGCCAGTCAAGTACGTCCTCAAAGTGCACGGAGTACAACTTTGCACGCTTGTCTTGTTCTCTTGAGAATACGTAGTTATTTGTCAGTCAAGTACGTCCTCAAAGTCCAGGCAGTACTACTTTGCACGCTTCGCATGTTCTCTCTAGAATACTTAGTTATTTGTCAGTCAAGGACGCCCTCACAGTCCACGGAGTACTACTTTGCACGCTTCGCTCGTTCTCTCTAGAATACTGAGTTATTCCTCAGTCAAGTAAAGGTGCCCCAAAAAGTAAACGGAGCACGGCTTCTAGAACTAAGAATAATTTCTCTTTTAGGCGGCTGCCACCATAAATAGAATATGTGCGGCCCTGTTGCATAATAGACTGACGTTCTTGAAAAATTACTTTGAGCTTTCTGGCTAGGCCCATGGCGGAGAAATCCCCTTTAAAATCTCCAACCCATCTTTCGTTTACTTTTTGGGGCACCTGTACGTACGTCCTCAAAGTCCACGGAGTACAACTTTGCACGCTTTCGGTAAGCGTAGCCACGCTTTTGGTGTTGGAAAAAACCACTCATTCATGATTTTTAAATAAAGGAGCACTGCAAATAGCACTTATGTACTGATGTATGCCTAATGTTTGCGTAATGCCTTGTTCTTGTTCAACAATGTTGACAAGTATGAACATTGACACCGGACTTAGGCGTTCAGATTCCGGTGTGCGCATATGACTATTGCGCCTATTTTGTCTTACTTCGGCTGGGTGGCTGAATCGAGTCGCAGACAGACATACAGACACACCAAAATTTCTGGGTTTAAGTAGCACAAGAAAGACTATATCCTTTAAAATTGGCCGCGTATCTGCTCCTTTCGTTGCAAATGCCGGCGACAGACGATAGCCCTCGGGCGCCCCTGCCAAGTAATGCCTCCCTCCTCTTTCCCGCTCACTTCTTACGCTGTTCCTCTCCAGTATCGCTACTCCCAAAATAAACACGCTAGAGGTTTACTCAAGTCAATTTAAATTTACCGTGTTAAACTGCTCCAGGCCGCGTGCCTCGATGCCAGCGCTACCGTACGGCGGAGACGCGCGCATCGAGGCACCCTACTACAACGTCTATAGAACCACGTTGCCCTGCTCCACGAGCGTTCAAAGCGGTACGCGGAACAGCTTTGCTTTGAAAAGTAAAACTAAAGAATTAGGGTACAGCTAGCTTCAGAAAGAATATTGTCACGGCACTCATAGTTGGACAATTCCCCATAGCGCGATGACCGAAGACAGATGACGATGACGACGAAGTGGCTGGCGCGTAACTGGCGCGGACGCACTAATGGCCTCTTTGTGCATAAGGGAAATAGATCTCTGATCATTCTTCGCCATTATTCGCGTCATCTGTCCTGCCCCACGTTAAAATACATTACGGTTGCCAGGCGTGGGGCAAGAGAGAGAGAGATCAGGAAATTGGGCGCATGGAGGGCTGTAAACCCGCTTGGATAAAATTACAGATCTCTCATTCGAGCACCTCGATTCAAACTAATATAGTGTATTAGTCATCTTAATGTAAACGGGTTTGCGACACCAAAACAAAGAAGATGTGGTGTATATGAGGAGGAGCAATAAATGTTTATTATATTTGGAGTAGATGGAGGGCCACTCACTAAAAAGTTTTTCCTGCATTGATGATTGGCCGATCCCCTGACGGGGTATATGCCATACCCGTAGGAACAACAAAAACAAGGTCCGCTTCAGTCATTTAATCTGCTCCCCGCCCCCCAAAAGCAACTACTTTCGTTATTCTTACTTTTTGTAAGATGTGTCACCAAACACGAAAGAGTAAGCGTAGATGTCATTGACATCAATACAAATGGGGACAAAATATCGGCCGCTACAAAGAGAAAATCAATAAACAACTCACACACCCACCACCCACCTAACCATAATCACAGACTCTCAACAAGCCTGCCGATATTACCTCCTGGAAAGAGTACCCCCGGCGGCGCTCAAGCCATTCGCGACCTACCTACAATAACAATCGTGTGGACCCCGGGACACGCCTCACTTCCTGGGAATGAAGCAGCACATGCTGCGGCCCGCGAGCTTCACTTCCGGGCGTTCCCTACAGGGCCAGGCGGCTCGTACTTTACGACGGCCACTATCCATCCTCTTCCACCCTGCTTCACCGGCATCTTATCACACTACCGCCACGCTCGCCGAACGTATCCTCCGCCCCACCCTACCCTGTCCTTCGAAGAATCACGAATCTGGCGCAGACTACAAACTGGCACATACTATAACTCCACCATCCTCTCCCACATCTCCCCCTCACGCTTCGAGTACAACTGCCCGGACTGTCAAGTTCCAGCCACCACTGCCCACCTCGTCTTCCTGAGCCCTAAACACCCTGTTCCTCTCCCCTCCCCTACCCCCGAGCAGTGGGAATGCGCGTTGACCAGCTCGGACCTGCAGGAGCAGCTCAGCCTGATCCAGCGGGCCACGCGAGCAGCGGCGGCGCGCGGCCTCCTAAACTGAGGACGCCACCCACCGTTTTTTTTCTCAATAAACGTTTTGCCTCCTCCCCCTCTGGCGCACTTTCTACTAGTTGTGCAAGGCTGGAAGAACGGAAGAACTTGGCGGCCCTCTCCCTTTGTCGGACACACGGCTGTTGTACCTCACAAGGATTTCTGAACTTGCCGCTGAAATTTCTCCACGACTGGCAGGCCCGGATCGTTTTGTCCGCAGCCTTTCATATCTCTCCTCCTTACCCCCGACAACGGGCACACGTGGCTGCGCCATAGTGCGCTACGACGCCACCACCCTGTTACTTCCCGCCTGCACCGAGCATCAACGAACACGGGAGACGAAGCCGCTATAGCCCTCGCCATTGCTCACGCTACGACTCCATGGAATTATCTCGGGGCTCACGTACTCTCAAGCCATCTGCCCCCGCTACGTTCAAGGAAGTGTTTCCACCCTGGCACCCCACATCCTATGCCCACGTCCCACCCTACCCGCGTCGTGTGGACACCCAGCCACACGTCCCTCCTTGGGAATAAAGTGGCTCACGCCACGGGCCCTGGTCTCCTCACCCCGGGTACTCCCAGTCTAGGCCTACCTCCCACACCTCGACCACGGTCCACCTGCTCTGACACCCCTACCCGAACCCACACCGACATCCTGTACCGCTACAGAGCCTCCAAATCTCCCCTATCCCCATACCCACCCTTCGCTCGCCGTTTCCGACGCCCGCATATGGCGAAGACTTCAAGCTCCCACCTACCACAACCACTTAGCTCTCCACGGGATTTCCCCCAACTGCTCACGCCGCGACACTCCCAGCACGATCTTGTCTGGATGTGCTCACTGAACTTCCCACCATCTGTTCCCTCTACTATAGAGCAGGGGGAACTCGAGCAGTTACCAGCTCGAGGACCAGGAAGACCTGATCTCACGGGCGAATGCGGCCACGCCGGCGCACGCCCTACCGGTATAGGGACCGGGCGGCCGTTGTATGCACCACCGTCGTTTAGCGAACAGCGCCGCCCGTGGCGAACCGCTCGTCAGTGGAATGCCGGTGGCGGTCAGCGCAGCGTAGTTGTGCATGGTTTTCTTTCGTTTTTGCGGTGCGGCTTGCAAAGGGAACGTAACCCCGCGTGCATTTTTCAGATCGGTAAACCTTGAATGTGGATGTGATGTTTACAAGGCATTCCATGCCATGGGCTCGGCATGCCATACGCCCATACTCAGTATTTACAAATAGCAGACGACGCTCAATGCGCCAAGCTGGAAGTCAAGCTGGAAGTGAAAGTCGTTGCTTCATGCAATTTTTTCATGCCTGCATGCAGTTTCGCGAATCGAGGAGTATATTGCCGCTAAATGCTCCCACAAAGCCGGTGTGTGAAACCGATCTAGGAATGCTGCGGCGCTGGCCTTTGGCAGTTGATGACGAAAGGGCGCCGACGTCGTGCACAAGCGAAAAACAAAGTTGGAGGGTGTCTTCGAAGTTTTACCTCAAAACAGAAATTGTGACGTTTCCCGTATCTTCATTACCTACGGCTGAAACGTGTTTAATTTCACAGAAATGCTCTTACTACAGTCATCGGGAATCGTTGATAGAATAAATACCGCATGATAGTAGAATGTTATTGCTTGTCGTGGAGAAACATTGCTTTACAAGAATTGCAATGGTTGCTGGCTAGTTTGGGAAATGGTTTTTCAAAAACCAATTCCTGCGTGGCTGAAGCACGTAAGACAAGAGGGTGCCCAAAACCTGTACTCAGCTTCACAACTGAATGCTGCGGTCGGTTTACAAGCTGCTACCTACGCTTGAAAAATCATGCACACCTCCGTCTAACGACGATGATGATTTATCGCAAAGCTCTATCGTATGGGTTTCCTTGATTTCCTTCTGGATTTAAACTTTGATTAGTTAAGCTGGGTTTAAACGTCGAATTTGACCAGCACGCGGTTTGGACTTTTGATCGCAGCGTCTTTGACTTTGACCATTTCCCATTCGATTTCGCACGAAGAAGCTTGTGTTCAACCACCATAATCATTAGACGGGGGGCTAGATGATTTTGCTGTTTAATTTTGAACTTCCATGCCCCTCTCCAAATCTAAACTTTTTCCAGGGTGTCGGAAATGTGTCTGTGGTGGAGGACGCGGGCTCATGCACCTATATTTGAGGTGCACCAGGCATTACACGATTTTTATAGGTACTCTGTAAAGAATACTTAAGCATTAAAAAACACCGGCTGACGTTAACACTGCCACATTTTTTAACTATCGGTGCCAGCCTTTATTCTACGCAGGGGGTAAAACGGGAAGGGGAGGGGGGATGGTTTGTAGCTTGGGCTGTTGAGTTGGTGAATAACTTTGGCTCTTGATAAAATGACCACCACAAACGTGGGATTTCACTTCGGCTTTCAGGGTCCCATGCTGTCACAGTGTCGCTCACAAAACCGAAGGTACAAAGATCACGGTTACAGAAAGTGTAAACTACCGCAACATTTCTACGGCTACACGGTAATCCATCTCGTATGCAGGTGCCTTTCTATTTAAAGTACACGTATCGAGGTATCCCAGCGCTAAGGCTGGCGTGGAAACCGTAGTCATTGAAACCAGTGAAGATAATTTAAAGTGGTAGAAATAATTCTAATATTGCTAATAGTTTTATTCCTACTCAGATCGCGCGCAGCCAGGCGCAGAGCGCTGCAAAAGCGCTCGTGTCAATGTAGCCCTTCCCCAACCTTACAAGCATCCAATAATTTGCGTAGCCGTGAGTGCATTTAAGAAGAAAATAATACTAATAATAGTAGTTTTATTCGTACTCAGAACGGGTGGAGCCAAGCGCAGATCGCTGCAAAAAGCGCTCATGCCATTGCAGCCGATACCCAACTTTAGACGCGTCCGACAAGTTTACGTAGTCATTACTGCATCTAAGAACTCAACACATCTGTTTAGACTTCGTTTCATCTCACATGTCTGCTCACAACGCCACAAACATACAAAGCACCGAAGCAAACACGACAAAAACAACGGGAGGCTGTGTAGTCCAATGCACCGGCTCATTCCACTGACGAGGGGAGCGCCGAGTGGTGGCGCCACCCGTCCAGCTGCCCGGTCCCTATAGGATGACCACCCAACGCTCATCTTTCTCTTTCCGTCTCTTCCTTTTTCTGAATAAATATTTTCCAACCAATCAACAACTGTGGAGCGCGTTAGCGAGCGCTAGAGCCTGCGGAAAGCCGCTTCGCGAACTCGGTGTCTGTGCTCCCTTCAGGCGCGAGCACACCGGAGCTGCGGAGGAGAGAGAATAGAGAGAAGAATAAATTTTTTTTATTTATCGAGCAGGCTGATGAATAAGCGTCGCACGGCGGAAGGCATCCCTAGTCCGGGATGCCATGACTTCCGCTGGCTGTCCTTGCTCGGGTCACCCGTTTGCTGCTGGGTATCCGGGTCTGGACTGGCCAGGGAAGCCCTCCACTGCTCGTAGGTGGGGTTGGGAAGTGGGGGCAAGTGCGGAGTACGTTGGCACTCCCATACTATATGGTAGAGGGTGCAAGGCTGGGGACAGTGAGCACAGAGATAAGGGTGTTGGGTGGGGGAAGATAAGGTGGAGGTGGGTGGATGTTGGTAGGTATTTGTCTGGAGCGCCGCCAAGTTGTAGCTTTTTCTGGAGAGGCGCCAGTGTGGTGGTGGGAGGCTGCGGCGAGTTTGCCTGTAATACGCGAGAATCTCCGTGTAGCCACTCAGTGGGTGGGGTTGATCTTGAGGAGGTAAACATTGGCCACCTGCGGCAATGGTTCGGTGTATCATATCGCGAGCCGCGGCGTGAGCCGCTTCATTGCCGAGGATGGCGGCGCGTTCAGGAGCGCAGACGATGCGGATGTCAGGGATCGTTGAGCAGTTTTTGAGGGTGAGTAGTGCTGAAGAAGAAATTCGGCTAATCGGGAAGTTTCGGCAGGCTGTGTGCGAATCGGGGAGGATAGTGAAGAACAGCGCGTGAGGGATCACGCCACGAACGCTAGGCAGCGTTTTCTCAAATGTACAGCTCGCCGACGCCAGGCACTCCTCACGATGTCGAAAAAACTTCAAAGCGCACAAATAGACGGGGACAAAGAGGAGTCCTCACGAGGCACTTGGTCACGTGCACTTAGTCTTTTTCTTGGTATTTTTTTTTTCTGGTAACGCTCCACGGCTGAACTAAAAGCCTTAACAGCTCTGCTGCAGAACACTTTTCGTTCGGACGGGACCCATGCGTGTTACCGCTATAACGTAATCCACTTGCGTGCCATAACGTAATAAGAGTTAGCCCGTTGCGGGCCCCGCGACAGCACGTGCGTAGCAAGCGCGCACGCGTAGCAGAGCCCTCCGCGTAGTGATGCTGCCGCGGTAATTGGAGTGATTCGCGTCAAAAGAAGATGAAGAAACAAAAGCAACGAGACAGAGAAGAACTTTAAATAAAACCCAAATTGGTAGAAGGAAGGGGGGCGAGGAGGGGAATACGTTCCCTGGCCTTCCCCGTTAGATGGAGGCCATGAGCCCTTGAACCCTGGCGGCATCTTGCGCCAGCTGAACGTGTAATTGTTGTGAGCCAGGGTGAGAGCTGAGCAGGGCGGCCTGCCACTGCTCTTGAGTCTTGATGTTTAATGGTCTATCGCGTGAGTGAAGTTTCTGTGGGCATGCCCATATGATGTGTTGTAGGGTATACCTCTGTCTGCACACCACTTGCATCAGTTGGGATATGTGTCTGGGAAATATAGGTTGTAGAGGACGGAGTTCGGGAAGGTGTTTGACTGTATTCGCCTCCACGCAACCGACTGCCATCTGTTGACGGAAGAATGTGGTGCAAGGGTACGTTAGGCGGCTCAGCTTGTAGTGGTGCGTAATCTCCCTGCACGTGACCAGCCTTTTCCCGCTCCCCGTGAACGTAGGCCCGATGCCTCCGTCGAGGCCAGCCTAGTTGCCGAAACTATCCGGCTGCCTCGTGAACCAGTTCATTCTCCGGCAGGGACAAATTTGTTGGTGTCCATACAAGGCCAACATGCACGCATCTGTCGCCAATAAACGTTCTAAACGATTTTGACCGCTGGCCGAGATATTCGTTCCGCTAGGAAGTTTATGATTGCCGTCTTGGAGCCAGACACAATACTTTTGGCTTGCGTGATGGTTATAGCGACTGCAATAGCCGCTTCTTTCGCCACCTCGTGGTCTGTCGTCAGGATTGTGTCCGAAGTCAAGGCATTTCCTTGCTGGTCTACCCGGGCTACGGCGGCAGCCGCTCGGTCGGGTAGTACCGCATGCATCCACGCACAGTAGATGTAGGATAATTGTATTCAAGCTAATATTTCGCGTGCAAGTCAGCTTGTATTGCTGAAGGATACGTAATTAGTGCGTTATTAGGGTATTATCCATAGCAAATTTTCACTTAACCTTCATATAGCAAAATTTCACGGCCTTTATCTTTCCAGAGAAAAATATGTATTTCAAAGTCGGGTCGAATTACAATAAAGCCCTGGCCGATCCGGATCCCTAGTGGGTACGTTTGCAAAATATTGAGAGCATCATCATCGTCATCATAAGACGCAAACACGATGCAGCAGCGTACAAGTCTTGGGTAATCGCTGGCTTTCGTCCTCTAATCAACGAAGCTTTTTATTCCTCACTGATGGTGTGCGATGTCGCGCCAGAACGCACTACAGGAAAGCCAAGTTCACACAGTGGGTTGCAAAAAACGATGATGATGATAAGCGAAGGCACCTCAAGAAAAAAAACGCATATCACCAACCATGTATCCCTACGAATGCCCATCCTGTAAAAACCCCACACCACATACCACCTTGTCTGGGCTTGCCCCTACCACCCAAATCCCATCCCGGGGCAGTGGGAGTGCGAGCTGACCAGCTGCCTGCTAGAGACGCAGGTTAACCTCGTGTCTCGGGCAAGAGCAGCGGCCACGACTCGCGGCTATCCGGACTAGGAAGGCCACCCACAACAGCACTTTCCGCTCCAATAAACGTTTCTCTCCTCCTCCTCCTCCTCCCGCGGTCGGTCACTAATTTGGGTGTACGGTTCAGAATTGAATTTTTTGGTCATCAAATTGTTATAATCACTGTACCCACTATTCATCATCATCATCAGCAGTAGCCTATCTACGCCCACTGCAGGGCAAAGGCCTCTCCCATTATTCTCCAATTACCTCGGTCCTGTGCCAACTGTGACCAATTTATTCCCGCAAACTTCATGGTCTCATCAGCCATCTAACTTTCTGAAGCCCCTGCAACGCTTGCCTTCTCTAGGGATCCACTCTGTTACCCTAATGACCAGCGGTTATCTTGCCTTCGCATTACATGCCCTGCCCACGTCCATTTCTTTTTCTTAATCTCTACTAATGTCCTTAACACGTGTTTGTTCCCTGACCCACTCCGCTCTCTTCTTGTCCCTTAATGTTACACCTATCATTTTCCGCTCCATTGCACGCTGAGTCGTTCTCAATTTAAGTTGAACCCTCTTAGTGAGCCTCCAGGTTTCTGCCCCGTAGGTGAGTACCGGTAAGATGCAGCTGTCATACACTTTTTTCTTCAGCGACAATGGTAGGCTGCTATTCATTATCTGAGAATGCCTGCCATATGCACCCCACCCCCTATTCCTTCATCTCTGCTCATGGTTGGGATCTGGGGTCACAACTTGGCCTAAGTAGATATATTCGCTTACCACTTCCACTGCCTCGCCACCCACTATTATCCCACTTCTATTTTCATTTAGCTGGAATTCATGAACTTCAACCATGAAGCCACAATCAGACTTGGCCAATCCCCCATAGTGGGCACGTGCCATTCTTGTTTTACCTCCAACCAACCAACCAGCCGACATCTATATTCGATTGCACCATTCCGACGTGGTCCAAGCAGTCTGGATTTGGGACTTCGACTTTCACTCAGGTTGCACGGCTTTAACCGCTTGCACGCTTTAACCGTCTTTCTTTTAAGAGAGAGGGTGGGCGCTTTCATTTTTTCTTCTTTTTCTAGCGACGCGGGCGGCAGGTCCAGACGAAGACGAAGCACTTTCGGGCTCGTGCTGCACGCCCCCTGCGCACGAGCTCACGCTCCGCTGGCTCTCCGCCATTTTCGAGGCGCCATTCGGAGCGAACGCCACGCTGTTCTTCCTGTGTCCGACGCCCTGCTGTCTGCGCCGGCTCTTCCGCCCTGCTGACCGCTTCGAGGCCCCTGGTTTGAGACAGACACCGCGGATCCGACCATTCCTGCAGCACGACCATGACGGGTGAGCTGTTCTTCGCCATCGTTTGCCTAGTTACCTGCGCCCGAAAGCCAGCCAGTCTGCTTATTTCGCGCTGTCCCAACGCCCCTGTTCTCTGCATTGAGTTTGTGCTGTAGTTTTAGAGCGAAAGCTGTACTACGCTACATCTTTCAGGGTCATTTATAGGGACGAAAGTGACCGCGGCAAGGTCTTCGGAGGCGTTGCCGAACTACCCCCTCACCCGGCAACTCATGTTCATCAGACTAATTTCCGTGGCTCCGCCAACTGCAGCGGAACTTTGTTTCGCTTGTTTTTACTTTTTTCTCTTTCTCCTTGACGGCGGAAAGACGGGTGCGTCTAAGTTCCGTGCAGTGCGCGCTGGCACTCCGGCACTCCGAGTTTGGTCGCCGCCGTTTCGCGTTCGCTCCTTCACGGCGGCCTCCTAACCTAACCTATCACACACTGCACTGGCGTCGTGCTACGTCCGGGAGATGAGTCTCGACAGGAGCGGTGAAGCGGCGAGGCGAGATGGTGATGCGACGATTATCCACGTTTCATGACTGCGTAGTATGCTCGGCAACACAGCTTCGGTGGTGCGAGCTGAAGTCCCTCCGCTGCTTCCGCCGCGCGGACGAGAGCAGCGGTGGACGAGAAAAGTGGCGGTGGCCGTGATGCAGTGCCTTAAGCGCGTTTAGTCCACGTGGTGCACTGCGCGGAACTTAGTCGGACGCACCCCTCTTTCCGCCGGCAAGGACAAAGAAAACAGTAAAAAACAAGCAAAACAAAGTTCCGCTGCAGTTGGCGGAGCCGCGGCAATCTAGTTTGGAAACATGGGTCGCCGGGTGGGGGGGTGATTCTTTAACTCCTCCGAGGACCTTGCCGTGACCGCCTGGGCGCAAGGTGCGCCTTTCTTTCTTATCGCTTGGCTCGTTCGGAGCTTCGCCGCCGCGGTACCGCATGACTAGGCGACGGTGAGGATTGCTTGGCCGGCGCTTGATCCCTCAGCACCGTCTGCGCATGTGCTTCAGCGCAAGTGAACCACTTTACTAAGGCTGCTTTGCTGGAGCTAGGTCCGTCAGTCTCGCCATCGGTGGCGCACCAGCTGGGATCTCCGCGCATGCGCTTCAGCGCAAGCGAAGGATGAATCCAATCATCCAGTAAATGTAGCTAGAGGGCAGGCTGGAAATCCTTCAGCACAGGCAAACTTGCGCGAAACACAGCACTTTTTTTTTCTTTCTCAGGTAATAAATACGTTTTGAAAGGTTTTAACCTGAGGCATTTACTAGTGCGGCATCTGGAGCCCTTTCCCCACTCAAACGGACGTGACGGTTTTGTTATAATGTACTTATCGTGCTGAAACGGCACCTTAGGCTATCAGAAGGAACGTAGAGGAAGCCTATGGATTAATGACGACTTTGGAATCTTAACTGCAGTGATGAGGTTTAAGTTCCCACCACGTGGGAATCCTAGGCGGGGAAAAACAAATCGCCGCGCACGGCGCGGCCATTTGTTTGGCCTAAGTGAGAAGCCATGCCTAGCTCAGGTTGTGCTTAGACGAGATCGGCCGTTCGTTCAATAAGCTTAACCCTTCGGCGGTTGGCATCTAACCAACCGTGCTGACAAAATAGACAGTTGGGACACTTGAGCTTATATTCGTCCGTTTCCCTGGTGTACTCCCATGCCGGTTATGCGGTTAAGGACCGAATGCAATCGAGTGGCGGTTTGAGGCCTCTGTAAGCAGTTTACCGCGTTTATCCTCCAGGCAAGCAACCAAGAAAAATTCGGGAAGCTTGCACTCAAGCACACGACTTGAATGGCGAATCTGTTGTAGGTGATCGCTGATGGACACAAAGTTGAGTTTTAGTATGGTTGGGTCTATTATCCCGGCAGCCGTGTGAATTACCGTTCAGAAATATCTCACGGCAGCCGCCTTTCATTGGCTAAGCACTCTACGCAGAGGTTCTATGGGACAAATATTTCCTAAAACGCATGTATGCAGCCGTCCCTGTAGCGCTGTCGCATAGTACTTTGTTTTGAACGAGAAGGGTCAGGTTCGAATCAGCCGTAGAAACGTTTCTTTTTTTTTTTTTTAACTTTCAGAATTTTTCCGTCATCGTGATTTTGTTAATACTTTTTTTACTCTGGTTTTTACTGTATCAGCAGATCGACGCACAGTACTTAGAATGGGTTGAATTACGTTTAATATAGGTTGTGTTCTGTGTCGTTGGGCTGGGTTAGATTAGGTTTGTTGCGGTTGGGCTGTATTTGGGTAGGTTATGACGCGTTCGGTTGGGTTACGCTAGGTTCGGTGAGGTAGTTAGGGACGTAATTATTCAGCAAATTTTAGTCCAGCGATATTTCATGAAAACTGCCGTGAGAATTTCCCGGAGGTAATCCTCACGGCTGCCGTGAGATTAGACGCAGCCTTTTAGTATCGCTGTGGTGTCTTGGGTGACGTCGTCGGCATGGCATTTAATGGACCTTATGTTAAGCAAGCCCAGAGTGAGTTCGTTTTGCGGTGCCTGTTTTTGCAGCAAGGGGGAGTAAAAGAGTTTTGTGTTGCATACAATTGATCATTACTGGCATATATTAGAGAAAACGAATAAGTTGCTTTCCCCATTTTATCATGGCAGGATAATTGAAGGTTTCAATTCTGTTGGTGTGTGTGTGTGTATTTGTTTGTGTGCGCGTGTGCACAAGTATTTGTACGCATGTTGTGCCAGTGCACCTCGATATGTGACAGCGTGTGCGTGTTTGTGTGTGCGTGTGAGCAATCGATCGCGTGTGGTATGCAGTTATTAGCAGAAGCTGTTAAGCAAATCGTTTGTGTGTGGTGCCCCCAGTTAAAAATACCAAGAAAACGCGAGCGCTCGCTGCACGCGTGCTTCGAGCGCTCGTTCGAGGTAAGCAAACCCAGTTAGGGAGATTGGCCACAAAAAAAAAAATCCTGCGTTCACAGTGTGCCTCGAGCGCACGTTCAATCCAAGGATTAGGGAGATCGTACAACATTGGCCACAAAGAACCTCCAGCGTTCGCCGTATCGTGGCAACACTTGCTCTAAACAAGATACGTCATAGCCTACGCCCCCCGTTCGTTTGTCCTCATGTCATCGTGCGCATGCGCTCTGTAGCGTAAAAAAACGCGACTTAAAGTCGAAGCTGCTGTAGGAGATTATGGCCCTGCCGCGGATAGTTCGCACGGCCGAGAAGAGGCTCACAGAGGCTTGGAGAGGGTCAGCGTGGAAAGCATACCGCGAGAGACAAATCCCGCTTGCAGATTGATTGATTGATTGATTGATTGATTGATTGATTGATTGATTGATTGATTGATTGATTGATTGATTGATTGATTGATGATTATTGATTGATTGATTGATTTGATTGATTGATTGATTGATTGATGATTGATTGATTGATTGATTGATTGATTGATTGATTGATTGATTGATTGATTGATTGATTGATTGTGATTGATTGATTTCGGGGTTAAACGCGCCAACACTACACAGGGGATGAGGCGCGTTCTAGGGGAGGGCTCTGGAATAATTTTGACCACTTGGGAACTTTAACGTGCGCCGAAATGTCGAAAACGTCGACCAAAACGACGAGCTCACTCTGGGCTTGCTCAGCATAAGGTCATTGAAATTCCGCCGACGTCAACCACAACGCCACAGCGATACTAATACACAACTTTGTCTCCGTCGGTGATCACTTACAACAGCTTCGCAGTTCAAGTCTTGCGCGTGAGTGCAAGCTTCCTAGAATTTTTTTTTTTTTGGGGGGGGGGGGGTGATGTTTGCCTGGAAGATGAACGCGGTAAATTACTTACAGAGGTCTCAAACCGATTGCAGGGTTTTTGTGACGTCATTGTCACAGCCGCAGCAGTTTCAAATCGCGATCAATCACAATCTAAATTATCGCAGTATAGTTACCTCCCGTTTTTTATTCGCAACTATGGCCGCGTATCGCCGGCATGCAAAGCACCACCGCATCTGTTGCTAACTTCGTAGCAGTTCTTTATGCAAAGCTTTCTACCTCTAACAGCCAACGGTTCTTTCGCAGCGTGCGGGACAATAAACTCCCAACGAGGCGGAGGCGGTGAGGGCGGCGAGAGGGGGGGGGGGGGGCGGAAGGGGCGACGGTTTTATTAACGGAGCACTGTAGATGGCGCGGCAAATTTACCCAGCGTTCCCCGCGCGGAGGTGCCTGCTTGCCGGTGGAACCGTCGGCGGTACGGCTTTGTCGTCTGCTTTAGCGATGGTTGTTTTGGGCCTGTTTTGGCGCAGCTTCGCGTCCCTTGCGCGCTATCTTCGCACGGTTTGATTAACTTGTTCGACAGCACCTCCAGGGTAACCCACACCCGACGGAATTAAGTGGTCGCACGGCCAATATACGTTAAGGATTGGTTTTCAGGGCGGGAAAACAATATGTACAAACCCCATACCGACATCTGGCCGCTATAGAAACGCTATACCTTTTGCGCACTGCTCGCCACGAATGGGACGCCGTTTTCTTAATTGGTGATTAACAATTCGGTTGTGTTTTAAGAGGTATTACAAAATGCGAAAGTAGCAACAGGTTCTGATAAATATGAATTATAAAAGTTCCCTCAGCTTTCCCGCACTTCTCAAACTTACTAAGCTAACTAGTTTCAATCGGTATAAATGGGAATCACTAACCTCACATGCCGCATTGTTTCGGTGTCTGCGCTTGTGTCGCGCGGTGGTGTAGCCCCAAGCTAGCTCACCAGGATGGCTAGGTTCCGCTGTCTCACCCTTCGAAAGACGCTCCTGTCCGTTTTCACTCTCCCGACTCACGGCCGGGCTACAGCGGCGGCGTCCGCCGCTCTAGCCCGGCCGTGGACGACGCTGCTGCTGCGTTCGGGACGGACCCCGCGAACTCCAGGTAATGGCTGGCACAATCTCTGGTTTCACACTTTGTAGAGCCACGTGTGTGAATTCAAGTGGCGTCGCATTGGCAATTGTTGTAGGTGTCGTTTACAGCTTTGCTTCCCAACCACCAATATACATTAAGGATTGGTTTGCAGGGCGGGAAAACAATATGTACAAACCCCATACCGACATCTGGCCGCTAGAGAAACGCTATACCTTTTGCGCACTGCTCGCCACGAATGGGACGCCGTTTTCTTGATTGGTGATAAACAATTCGGTTGTGTTTTAAGAGCTATTACAAAATGCAAAAGTAGCAACTGAATCTGATAAATCGTGGTTATAAAAGTTCCCCAGCTTTCTCGTAATTCTAGAACTTACTAACAGCGGTGGCCAGACATCTTATCAGAGCTGGTCTACCAATCGGTCTATGGGGAAATGCATTAGTTTTTTGACAGGACGTCATCGGTCCCATGAGAAAGCTTGGGCTTTCAAAAAATTTGCCCCCAATACAAGCTGTGAAGGTGGTTGGAAAGCAAATCTTTAAACGACACCCACAATCGCCCATGCGACGTCACTCGAATTCACGCTCGTGGTTCTACAAAGATTAAAGCCAGATTCTGCCAACCGTTACCTGGAATTTGCGGGGGCGGAGTCCCGAACGCAGCAGCGCCGGCCTACGCCACTGCTGAGGGCTGTGCAACGGGACGTGTGTTAAACGGCAATAAGGGGGACAGACAACCGATTTTAGTGTGAAGCACTTCAGCTCTTGTTCATGTGGTTCCGCGGCGCCGTCATCCCTTGTAACCGAGCGAGAAACGCGATACCGAAGACAGAAAAGAGAGAACAAGGGAAAAAAACGGAGGAGGAAAGCAAAGCATGGCGAAAATGTGAAAAGGAGGGTTGTATGCGAGACAGCGCGAGACATTTTCTCCTGCCGCGACGCGCTAAGAGATATGACCGTTCTATATGGTGCGAATTTCGCGTGCGAATTCGCAGCTGCAGCGCCGCTCGTGCGGCAAAAATGTTCTGTTTCTCCGTTGTCAACTGCTGCTACAAATTGCCAAACGCCAAGCGGCATTCACAGAAAACGTTCCACTGTTCCAAACATTTTTAAATTTGCCACAACAGCGAGAATAGATCTATTTTGTCGCGCGAGCGGCACCGCAGCTGCGAATGCTCACGCGAAATTCGCAGGATGTGGAACGGGCTATAACCAAGAGAACAAAGAGGCCACCGAAAGTAGGCGGAAGAAGAAGCATGGCGAAGTCCCTCGCGGAGACGCGGTACGATACAACGCCAGAGTATACGCGTCCCTTCGCGCGTTCGCGGATGCGGCGATCACTTCGTGAGAATAGTTAACGCAAAAATGTGGCTAGTTGGTTCGAACTGTGAAACATGGTTAAGAAGCGCGGTATAGACGAGGACAACATAGAAGAGACCACACAGGACCAGACTTGGCAGTAATGAAATTACAGTAATTACATTCCAGTAATTAAATTACTTTTTGCTGTAATGGGTAATGTAATGGATTTATTTTTGAGTGTTGGTAATTTAGTATGGGATAAATTACTCATTACTCATGGAACTCAAATTACTCATGGAAATTACTCATTACTTTCCCAAATTACTTTTGACTATGATGTAGCCTGCCCGCTTCTCTTACGGCATAAAAAGTTGACCAAGAAAAGTTGACCAAGTAGAGTTCCAATGCCCAGAGAGTCTCTGGGCATTGGAACTCTACGAACGCGAAGGAAACAACCCTTCGAAGAGAGCTGAGCCTGCTTTCTCGTGCCTCTTCGTTCCCTTTCCATGCGTTCAGGGAATGCCGTGGCGACAGTCAGTCGGGTTAAACAAAAACGTGCACATTGCAATGTACACGTATAGGACTGTAAATAAAGCTTATATGAGTCGGTAGTGTATGAGTGATGAATTTTTGATCAAGTAATTTCAAAGTAATTTCATTTCTTTTGAAAAGTAATGGTAATTTAATGACATTACTTTGGGCCACCTGTAATTTCTAATGCAATTTATTTACATTTTAGAAAATCCTAGGGAAATAATGATTAATGTAATTTAATTACTTTTCAGAAGTAATTTTGCCCTCTCTGCACAGGACTAGCAATGGACGTGCGGTCCAGCGTTAGTCCTGTGGTCTCTTGTGCGCAGCACTAGCCCTGTGCGGTCGCTTATGTGTTGTCCTGTCGCGCTACTTAACCATATTTTACAGTTCGTTGGACGCAGCACGTGTGCGCGTCATTGAGACACTGCAGTTTGACCTCTGCTCAAATTTCGTATTAGGGAGTATCGTAATCATCCGAAATTTGTTGTGTCGGGTGATGACCTCTAGCTAATATGAAAGGTATTTTTAATAGTGACGTAAGCACAAGAAACTTCCAAATTAATTGATGGAAATATTTCTAACTTGGCACTAACCTTTCTGAAGTTTGAAAGGTGGCACCATGTAATGTCAGAATGTGACACTCCCGGCGATTTCAGTGTATTGTTGGAAAACGCTCAGAAGGGCTTTGAAACGTCTTTTCATCTTACGTGCAGTTAAGTGTGTTGCGGCGCGACTCAGTGCTCAGGGTTGTCAGCATTTCCTTTTGGCAGCGTACGTAGGCTAATATTTCAAAAAAATTCCGTTTTCAAACGTTCTACGGCCGTGTCAGGAAACCTGCTTCGGTTCAAGGTGTTTTAGGTGATGCCCTTTCATTTGGAATTGAGAGCGTGTGTTCCACAAACATCGGTTGTCTGTCCCTTGAGGAAATGTGTGACTACCTTTACGACTGTGATTTTCTCTGTTCGATCCTTTCAGACGAATTCTGTAAGTATGAAAAAATAGTAGCCTCTGTGGTGCCTATTTTTCAACTGAAGCATTTCGATGGGACAGATGGTGGGAAGTGTTTCCCGTGAACAGTTTATTGATAACTCAAAGGTTTGATTTTGAGCCTGTAACTAGTGAGCCTGTTCCTGATCCTCCTAAAGTAAAAAAAAGGCTTCCCCAGATCGATGTCCGGTGAATATCTTGCTGATGGTTTCACGCAACTTCCAAAGTGTTTACACACGTACTCGTGGCGGAACTGAAATCGTTGCCATAAACAGCTTCGCTCTAAAATGGCAGTGACGGGTGCTCAGCTAGTGCTCCCGCCGCACATTCACATGAATCATTATGCACTTTTGGTTTGGCTGGTACTAAAGAGAGTATGAATTCATAATGGATGCAGATAGCCTTCGCAGTCACATCATTAACGTGTCCGGTAGAGGTTGACAAGCTATTGGTCATTCACGTTCGGTAATTCGAATGCTCTTGTTTAGAGACGTCTAGCGGTGTTCAGCTACCATCTGCACGAATTACTGCCCATATATCATGGCGAGCTGTTAACTAAGTCTTCCGTTATTAATGTTAATGGCATGGTGTCTGCCTACGCTCGTTTTTTGTTCCTTTCAGCTGACATTGAAGCACCCATTACGCAAGGTAAGCTTTCACAAGCTCAATTTTATCGCCCTTGCCAGGCTTTACGCTCCAGTAAACACGACACCTCAATTACACGTATCTGCATCCGTAAAAGGGTCATATATGTTTAGTTTGTTAAGAAGATTCTAACAATTAATCCTACCCGTTAGGAACAACAGGTGAAGCAGTGGCCACTCGCCAGCTACTTAATTTGCCGGTGCATTCTGACGTCACAGGAATCCTTTTGCGTGATTGGTGGCCATGTACCTTGACCACCGCCAAAAAGCATACCTGCGCGATTCTGGTGGCACCTCCAGTTCAGTTTAATCATGTCACTTGAACGCCAGCGTAAATTTGACACCCTAACTTAGCTTGTTAGTATTCCGCTTACACCGTCACTGTTCACGTAGGGTATCGCGAGATTTGAAAGCTTTAATTATTTTTTCTTCCTGTTCCAAAGCGTCTCTTGGAAAAAGAATATAGTTGGGGGAGCTACTTAAGGCCAGATCCTTGAAAATAATCTGATGGAGGCGAAAAGCAAAAAAACTCACGCATTTGCACTAAGTGAATCCTGACTACGGGGCGAAGCACTGGGGATTGTTCTTACCGTAAATCTCCCGTGGCATTGCCCACTCGCGCATGTAAATGAGTGACAACGTGTGTGTACAGTATATACAAGTCCAATCCAATCCAAACTGATACAATACAATTTAATCCAACGCAATCCAGTCCAATACATTATATTTAAATTCAATTCAATCCAATCCAATCCAATGCTTTTCGCGCATGCGCAACACACGGGCGCCAAGCCCCGGACAAAACGAGGTCCAAAGGTGCTGCGCCCCTAAAACGTCTGTGTGTACGAGATTTCGGCACACGTTAGATACCCAGGCAGTCAAAATTAATCCGAGGCCCCTTCACTACGGCGCGCCTCATCGCCCGCGTTGCGTGGGTGCGTTAAACGCTACAATCAAACAACCCTTCAATGGCCAATTTAGTATTGCAGCCATTTCAATACCGGAGGTGGGCGCTACGCTGAGTGACTCCTTCTTGAAGCGTTCATTAGAAGTTGGCATTACAAATAATCTTGTATTGAAGAGCGTGAACGTGAGTAGCGCGAACGAACGGCAGAGCCCAAGAACCAACATGAGCACATCATCGAAGCAGCGCGTCGGGACGGTGCGGAAACTCGAGTACACAAGACAGCACAAAGCAAAACCGCATTCTCAGAATTTGCGAGCTCATGAAAGCCAAAGGAACCAGCACCTTGTCCCGTGCATCTCGGCAAGCCGTCGTAGCACCCCATTGATTGATTGGTTGTAAGGTTTACCGGGCCGACGCAACGCACGCGATGAGGCGCGCCGGAGTAGAAGGCTCTGGATTGAGTTTGGCCACCTGGGGATCGTTAACGTACGCCGAAATCTCGTACACACAGGCGTTTTTGCTTTTCGCCTCCAACAGAAAAGCGGCCGCCGCGACCTGAATCTAATCCGCATCCTGGTGATCAGCAGCGTAACGCCTTAGACAACTGAGACACCGCGGCGGGTTTTCTAGCCCCTCACAGAAACCAGCAAAGTGTGCAGGTGCCGTCATAATTGGAACAAGGAATTGTGAATATTAAAAAATATTCGTCGTACTGGCTTAATGAGTCATGCGCGAATCACAGGAAGCTTTTTCTATTAGGGAGGACTCCTTGAAACGCACACCAACACGGGCAGGCAGTTTGCGGAAGAACTGCTTCGTGTAAAATTACAACACCGTGTTCCAATTACTTTTGACGGCACCTGTTCCTCTAACGCAACAAATACCCAGGTCCTACAGCGCGTACCTGAGACCGGAATAGTTCACGTGCACACAGTCATACTCTATTAAACAAAGTGAAGCCCTCTTGGTCTCGCCGATGGCGGTGCCTAAGCCGTCTACGGCGGTTTGCAGGAAAGCCAACTTTACATAATATGAGGGTACATGATGAGGATGATGCCACCAGAAAAAAACGCTTCCCGCAGTCTGAATCTAACCTGGGTCCCTTGCATTTTGCACCCGACGTCTAGCCGGTTGCGTCATTTTCATCCGGCCGAAGCAGTCTGGGTTTTAAAGCGAGCTGGAACTTCTCACTTTGAACGGCGATGATGGGTTTGAGGGGGGGGGGGGGATGAACTGAGTTTTCTCGTGAGGGAATCATTTGCTGTCGTCTGAGACTTAAACGCTCAGGCAGTTCGCACTTTTGACTGTCGGCTTTTTTACGTTGATTACAGTGGCTTTGACTTTGGCACTTCGCAATTTGATTTTGGCACGCAATAAATGTTTGCATTCTAGCCATCGTCGTCTTTAGACGGAGGGAATTGCATTTAGTTGGTGATTTCTGCGCCCACCTGGCAGATTAAACTAAGAACACGGAAGGAGCACTAATTGCCAATCATATCGCGACAACACTGTAGTCTCGGCTAGGCGCCCACGTTTATACAAGAGGTTCTTGCCTTACACACATACATTCATCTACACATGCATTCATGGATGCATACAAAAATATACAACTGCATATATGCGCATGCACGTATATGTAAGTGCATACATGTATGTATGTATGTATGTATGTATGTATGTATGTATACATACATGCATACATACATGCATACATACATACATACATACATACATACATACATACATACTACATACATACATACATACATACATACATACATACATACATACATACATACATACATACATACATACATACATACATACATACATACATACATACATGCATATATACATACATGCATGCATGCATGCATACATACATACGGTCGTGCACAAATAAAATGCGAATATGAAAATATTAACAAGACCAAACAAAACTGCAAAATAGTGTTTGTGGAACTCCAAAAATGGCGCGCTATTCATATACTTAAAAAGCCACATTTCCCAACTGCTACTGTGACTAAATCATGTGGCAATTTGACTCCTATGGATAGAAATGGCACTATTTGGGTTTTCTGACGCATACATGTATATGCATACAGATGTATACGCATACATACACGCATGTATACATGCATAGCCTACACATGTATACGCATACATGAACGAATGTATACATGTACAGCCTAAACATGTATACGCACACATACACACATGTATACATGTGTTGAGCCAAGGCGTTGCGGGAACCGACAAATGCTCTCCGCGGTACACAGAAGAGGATTCATTGGCGTGGCACTCAGGGCGTTCGACGTTCCATTCCGCGAGGGGCAAGCCTCGTGCCGCGAGAATCCAGCTGTGAGCGCGAGCTATGCGCTCAGCATCTTCGTCGCATCTAGGTGTCGTCTTCAAATGGAGGAACAGGGTGATGATAATTTTCCACACATGTATAGCCTACACATGTATACGCATACATGCATACATACCTACATACAGCCTACACATGTATACGCATACATGCATACATACATGCATACATACATTTGCAAACACAAAAAAATCAACGAGACCACAAGAAATTGCAGTACTGTTTGTTGAAGGCCAACAGTGGCGCGCTATTGGTACATATTTTGTAAACCACATTTCCAACATTGTTACATAACTAAACCATTTGGCAATTTGACTTGCATTGATAGAAATGGTGCTGTTTGGAGGTTCTGTCTCATAATTTCGGGTTCACATTTCGCTTGTTCATGACTATGCATGCATTAAACATACATACATGCATACATACATACATGCAAGTATGCATGTATGCCATGCGTGCATACCTACATACATGCATACATACGTAGTAAATACACACGCATACATGCATATGCACATACATGTACATACATACGCACATACAAACGCCAGTGTGTACGAGATTTCAGCGCACGTTAAAGATCCCCAGGTGGTCGAAATTAATCCGGAACACTCCACTACGGCGCGCCTCATCGCCTGCTTTGCGTCGGCGCGTTAAACCCTACAATCAATTAATCAACATACATACATACACACATACATATAATACATACATACATGGATGCATTCCCGCACGTATGCATGTATAGCCTACACATGTATGTGCATACATGCATGCATACGTGCGTGCATGCATACGTGCGTGCATGCATACATACATACATACATACATACATACATACATACATACATACATACATACATACATACATACACCATACAAACATACACCATACCACATAACATACATACATACATACCTACTACATACATACATACATACATACATACATACATACATACATACATACATACATACATACAGGATTACATGCGAAATTAAGGCAGCCCTAGAGGACGACACCGGCATAACGGAGGCTCCGTGAGTTCTAAACTAGTTTAAATTGACAGGCCCGTTATGACTAAGCATTTCTGTTTGGGAGAAGTTGTGGCTACGCTAATTTAGACGCCGTCGCATTTCGTACGCAAATCAACCTTGCAGCTTAGTTAAGGATAACCATTTATTGCGGTCAGTCTGTGCACCGCACGGTATCGGCGTGAGAATGGCGACTACTGCGAGAATGTCGCTTTTGAGGAAGGGCTGGTTTTTCAGGTTGGGAACAAGAAGCAAGGGGAATTGTTCGTTGTGCGCCCGCGTTCTTGTTGCCAGGGTCTCAGGTGCATGGCCGCGTCCAGGGAGCTTGCCACTGCCCTCTACAATCTTGTCGGAGCTCAGTATTTCTGCCACCCATTCATAACTGAAGCCGCGTTTTACCGCACAGAGCTATTTTAATTCAAATAAAAAATGCAAGAGTATGCTTAATATTTTGTGCCCAGCCTTACCACCAATGTAATCAAAATTATAAGTAATCAAAGCTACTCCTCTTTCCATTTTCACTCCTCAGGCCCTGTCCTCCACAGATGTCGCCGCTGCTGGTAAGTGGCTGCAGAATGCATGCAGAGTATACGATGGCCTGCTTATTTAAAGGTGCCCTGAAGTCAAAATACAAGTTTGGCATTGAAAATACTGCCTTGTTCGGATAACAATGTTACTAATTCTATGCCAAACTTCAAACCAATAACACAAATATCGAGCAAGACTGATGAAGTCGTGGTGACCTCCCAGTAATTTCCCGGCTTTTTCTGTATGACGTCACAGATTTAAAGGTGCCCTGAAGTCAAAATATAAGTTTGGCATTAAATAAGCACTTCTGAACGAAAACACAAATATTGTACGAGACTCGATGAAGTCCGTGGCTGACCCCACTCCCCCCAGTAGCGTTCCGGCTGTTTTCTAGACGTCACAGAATCTGTTGTGCGATTGCGGCCTGTCCATCTAGACACCACATATTGAAAAGACTATGAGTCGTGTGACCCCAGTTTCGGTGTTTCCTATGACTCAGATTTAAGCGTGCGATCGTATCGCTGAAATGATCGAGTTGGCACTTAACACACTGCTAGCACTTACTAATGCTGGCACATTCACGTCACTCCTGCCGCGACGGCCAGCCTGCTTCACAGCCCCGTCACGTGCGTTTATCGACAGAGGGCGTTCTTCGCTTGAACATCCTACGATACGACCACCGCGGGGTGAGGGGGAAACGACGCTTGCGGAGGCTTTGGGATTTGGGGCGAGGGGGAGCCTCAACTTCAAGGCCATAGGGGTGACGAAGAGGAGACTGAAGTGGTGGTGGAAGAAAAGTAGGGACGGGATGGGTACGCAGGCGGAGTAATCATGCGGATGAGGATTTAGAACAGCGTGGGGAGAAAAGGGGGGTGGGAGCAATGAGAGTTCAAAACAGGGATGAGTGGGAGATGGGAGGGGGGGGGGGTAGGAAGCAAATCAAGTAGGTTAGCTAGGAGTAGGGCAAGTAAGCGTAACAAAACAGGCAAGTCGGTTGCTGACAACCGACGCCCCGATTCAAAGTTAGAGCCCACCTCAAGAGAGAGGGCACCTCAATTACGCACGTCCGCCGAATAAGGTGGAGACACGTATACGCTGGCACCGCCATTTTGGGTCACTCGCTCGCCGCCGCAGCAAATCACTGTATCCAAGCCGCGCTAAAATTATCGCCGCAACGCGGCTTATTGGCGAAGATTTGAATCATGTTATCTATTTCGCAGTTGCGTGGAAAACGAAAAGAGCAACGCACTGAGCACTTTGACCCTATAGCGGCGGCACGGGACCGTTCAAAACGTGTCTCCACCCTGTACGGCGGCGCTGGCATCAAGGCACCCTTGAAAATCTTAGGGTTCCTGTATATAACTTCTCTATGGGAGCACGGCTGCGCGTCCATCCGCCATCGCGAGTTCCAAAGTAGTGAGGGAAAGCCATCCGTCACGCATGTCGGTGCCGCCGTGCCGGCTGCAGTGACGTTGCGAAGTCGATACGCGCGTGTGCTGCAAAACGTAGTTCAGTGCGCAGCCCTGAAAGTGGTCTTTCCCGTCACTGTGGGAACCGGCGGAGCACCGTCTCCTACAAATTAGACGCGTAACCCAGGGACGCATATACAGGAACTCTAGACAATCCCGTCCTCTGACATAGTGCGGGTTACTTTTGAAATGACCGAGGAATCGGAATTGGGGTTGTAAGTTCTGACGTTAGCGCCGATGTTTGTTGCGGCCTCCTCGGTAAAAACGTTGAGAAGCAGGGCATGGGTTGCACGTGACACGTGGTAGTAAAATTAAAATTAAAGGTATATCCGCACCGAAGCTGCACATGAACTGAGGGTTGTCGTGGTGGAAGGCTGGGGAATAATTTTGACCACGTGAGGATCTTCAACCTGCAATGATATATCGACAAACGAGTTTTCGCTTTTCGCCTCCATCCGAAAAGTGGTCACGGCGTTCGGGCATCGAACGGCCGTTTTTTGTGGGGGGAGGAGGGTTGGGGGGAGGGGGGGGGGGCGGCAGCACAACGCCATCGCCACTGGCCACCGCGGCTCATGACAAATCGTAGTTCCAATGCAGAAAGACATGGGACTGCGAGTGCAAAATCTTTATTGCAGCGTGAGCTACACTGGCCGAGGTTGAGCAGTTTCGCGTGGCTCCTGGAGAGCCGTGCTGCGCACGCGCAAGGAGCAGTGACGTCACACGGCACACAGAAAGTTGCTCGCTTCCCGGCGTCTCTAACACACCCCACGCGTCCAGCCTCTTCGCCGACCTCCGTTCCGCACGTGTCGGCCCGGTCCACTCGATGATCATGCGAGGGGTGGCCGGGTGCGGAACCGATGGCTCGTTCGTCGCAACAACACCGACGTGCGCCTGTGGAACCAGCTTATCGCTGGGGCGATTGGTGACGCTGCGCCGGATACATGTCCCATAATGCGTATACCGTGTGTGTCATTGGAGTAGCAGTAAGCATGATAATCAAGCTAATCCTAGACAACCAGGAAAGCTAAGAATAAACAGCTGAACCAACTCCCGCTACGTATATCGTGGCATAGCCGAGCTAAGCCACTACTAAGTTTTTCCTTAAAGGAGCACTGACACGAAAATTTTATGTTACACTTTTGTTGCTTTTATCGATGCTTAATGGTCTGGCGAACCTGAAACAGCACTTCAAATACTTCAGCGCGCGATAGTTAATTACATGAACGGCTGAAAATCGTTTGTTTCAAATTCCCGCGCTTTCATCCCGAACGGCGCATATGACAGCCTCCCGGTTTGACCTCGCCGCTTTGTGCGGACGTCACCGGCGCCCGCTTGAGAGGGTGTTGCGCCCGCTCGCCGCCGCTCGTGGGGCCGCGCGCGTGAAGTGACGTCACGAGTTTTTGGCGAGCGCTGTCGCGTCACTTGTTTTTCCTCTCCTGGGGTGATGTCACGCTGATGTCCATTTGCTGAGTGCCACTCCGCGCGCTGCTCCGTCGGCGCGATAAATGCGATCCAATTGAACTATGTTCTTCGCGTCGAGTCCGCTCATATTTCAGCCAGGGTATTCTGTGGAGTGAAGGAAGCGAACTGTGCAATAATATTAACGCCGAAAATTGGTGTCAGTGCTCCTTTAACCAATTCATCAAAATGAGCTACTGGAAGCTTCTCGTAGATAAAAATAAGACCTGTTGAGGGGAAGTAACCTTTGACTGCCCATTTTGCTGTACGTACGCTTTTTTGAAACACTTGGACAGCAATTCTAACTCCGAATTCTGTTTATTTTGCAGACAAGCCCGGGTAAGTAAGATTTTTCAATTTTCATTCCTAATTTCCATACGCCGCGGAATCGCAGCAGCGTAGCGCACGCGCTGGGATGCTGCGACAGCTTATTTCCCTTCCGCGGCGGGCGTCGTGGGCCCGACGCCAGTAGGGTGCCTTGATTCACGCGTCCGCCGTACAGAGGGAAGTAACGTATAATAATAATCTTTATTTCACAGCACTGAATACATATTCGGGCCAGCCTAAGCCAAAAAAAGCTTGTGGGGCTGTGCCCCGCAGTTGCAGCCCGTTACGGACACAGCGATAGCAAATATTGTCATCTGTGAAGTGAAAAAAGGAATAATATTAAAGGAAAAATCAAAATAAAGAAAGAAAAGTGAAAATAATGCTACAAAATAGAGTTGAGGAATGAAGCAAGCACCAGAAAATGCATTCACAGCTTCAACAATTCAACAGTCCACCACGCAGTACAAAAACGGCGTCTCTAAGTTGAGCGCGGGAGGTAAGAGAAAACAGTTCGGAGGGAAGGGAGTTGAGGATAGAAAGGACATAGAAAGTACGCAACCGCTCGCCATACTTAGTGCGAACACTCGGCACTACGAAGCGATCTCGTAAGCGGAGGTCACGTTGCGGCATGTACCGTATACATTGTTCACGCGACCTATATATTTCGACACCACTGTTTGCTTAAACAACACAAACAAATCGGGCATCCTTGGCAACTGAAAAACTTCCACATGCGACTCAAGCGATGCAAATGCCATACCGCAAGACGCTGTAAGCAAGTGCATGGGATATCTGTTTGCGTATGTATACCGGTCAAAAGGATTTAATAGAAAACGGGAGACAAGCAACCTTTCTGAGTTCGGTACATATATACGCTGCATGGCTATTCCAGGGTCGTATACGCTGCCGCCGCCATTCGGTTCACCCGTTCGCTGCCGCAGCAAGTCATTGTATCAAAACCACGCTAAACGTATCGCCGCAACGCTGTTCACTCGCGAAGTTTGAATAATCTTATCTGTTTCGCGTTGCTGGGTCTAGTGGGAAATGAAAAGAACAACGCGTTGAACACTTCTTTGACCCAATAGAGGCGGCACGGGACAGTTCAAAGGGTGTCTCCACCCTGAACGACCCACCGCAGTGGCTCAGTGGCTAAGGCGTTGCGTAGCTGAGCATGAGGTCGTGGATTTGATTTCCGCACGCGGCGGTCGCTTTGCTGATGGAGGCGAAAAGCAAAAACCCCCGTGTGTACGAGATTTCGACGCACGTTAAAGATCCCCAGGTGGTCAAAATAAATCCGGAGCCCTCAACTACGGCGCGCCTCATCGCCTTCGTTGCGTCGGAGCTTTAAACCCTGCAATCAATCAATCAGTCAATGAATCCACCCTGTACGGCGGCGCTGCCATCGAGGCACTGTAGGCGCCAATGCTGTGGCGCAGCCGTTGCAGGTTTTCTTTGGGCCGCGGTCGGTGGTCAGGGCCTTCGACCACGTGACGTGCAAAAATCGCGATAACCAGTCTAGAAGTGACTTCTTTGTGTACTGCCCGAGCAGTGTGGCGTGATGTCTATTAATTGTAGCGCCCGCCCAATAACTTGAACTCCACTTAATTGGAACAATTTTATGGTCCCCTTCGAGTGCAAATTGAGGAGCGTTTACTGTATTACATTCTAGATGTTACAGACCATTAAAAAGCTTTATATCACTCTCCATACTTTCAAGGCTCCATTGCCGAAGGATTTCGGCGAAGTTGCTTTAGAGTTTGCGCTTGAAGGTGTAATAACTTTATGTAACGGTACGTTCAATGCTACAGATTTTTCAAGCAATCCGAGACAACGCTAACCAGTAAGTTCCTTCGCGCTTTACAAACGCTTCAGCATCTAAATGGCTACAAGTCATAACATACAAAGGATGTGACGTTAGTCTGTCAGGGAATGGCAAACGAAAAGATTTAAGCTCACTATCTATGCTTGCGGTAGGTTTGCTGCGAACAGTACGGAACACTGTAAAAGCCCCTTGATGATAGTCGAAAAAAACTGGGAAAAATGCTATCTGCTAACAACTGTCCGCGACTTCATGGAGCCCGCGACCACGATACAAGCGACACCATGAAAAACGATATTGGGGGTGTACGCCACGAAGCTATGAGGCGCGCCGTTGTAGAGGGCTCCGGATTTATTTTCACCACCCAGGGATCTTCGTGCGCCGAAATCTCGACTTACTTGTTCTTATAGTTCGTCTCCATATTGACAGCGGCCAGCATAGCCGGGATCGAACCCCGCACTCGGCATCAGCAGCACAACGCCTTAGCCACTGAACTGTCCCAGCCGGTTGGCATCATGAATAGCTAAGCTGCTGCCGTGACTGCCTCACATAGGAGGGATGCGTTCTGGATAACTGGGAGGAATTTTAACACGAAAGTGGTTTATTCCCGGATGCACGAAAATTTCTACCCGTCATATCCGTCACGGAAGTGACGCCAGTACAACGAAGCAAGCGGCCTGTAAAGGGTGCACCCCGCACACAGGGTGTTCTTGCGGGGAAGCCACCTTTGTACTAAAGAGTAGGGCTGTTTGTTTTCGGGTTTTATATTTTAACCCGGGATACACCAAGATTTCACTGACGTCATATCCGTCACGGAAACGACGCCAGTACACCTTTGCCGAAGCGACCCGCCAGCAGGACGTCGCTCGCTAAGCACACCCAGAAGACGGCCGCCGACCCGCAAATCGTGCTCAGCTGCAGAATTGCGCTGCACATTTCACTTTTGTGTTTTACTCATTCCTGATGACAGAGGAATCAGTCCAGTTTTTTCACAACTGCCAAGTAACTGAGAAAGAATTAAAAAAAAAATGTGGTTGATCCTTCTTTCATAGGATTCTGTAAAACGCGAAAGTAAAACGTGCCTTCACAGGATCAGTTGAATGTTTATTCTTCATCGATGTGAACTTGCACATGGCACCGTCACACTTATCAGCATTACACACTGTATTGCACGACGCCGGGGCACTGCGTAAACCCGGATGAAACCACACGCGCTCGCAAACCATGCGAACGAAACCGAACGGGTTGCCAGCGAATCGTTTGGTGAACTTGCGGTCCGCTGCAGCGAAAGAGCACGATTTCCGGCGCTTGTCTGTGGTGTCTATGTCTTCACGCGCTGACGACCTTGCTTGGGCGCGTCGCTTTGGCAAGTGTGCGACCACGTGTCCCTGCTCCGTGGAGCGTACGGCAGACGGTTGCGCTGCGACGACCTCGGCTGGCGCCAACTGTCGGCGTTCATTAGCATCGTGATGCCCTACTTCGCTTCACCTCTCGTAGACGGAAGCACCAGCGAAACAGGAAAAGATATATGGCGTGTTCATACGGCTGTCGGCGGTTTAGCTCGTAGCAGAGTCGGTAAAGCGACTGGCACCTCACGTTGAGGCGAATGAGAACCCGGCTCGAATCCTGGCGCCGCCGCGTTTTTCTGTCGATGTCAATTCCGTGACGGATATGACGTCAGTCAGATCTTGGTGCATCCCGGCATAAAACACTTTCGTGTTAAAACATTTCCCTAGTCTTATTCCCAGCCCCTCGTTTCGTGGCTATTGTCACTTATTTACTCCCATAACAAATTGTTGGCCGGATAAATATAATAGAGTAAAATTTAGGACAAGACCAGGAAGCCCGGAAATGAGGCACATAGGTGTAACGCTTTGGGTCAGGATGCGAGCGTCATGGAATAAACAAACCCTTTTGAAGGCATCGTGAGCTCTAACGCATAACTATAGTCCCCCTGGTAGCGTATACAGTAGCCGATCGATTTTTCGGACCTGTAGGGTAACGAAAAAGTCCGATAAAAAAGCAGCCCGAAAAATCTGCTAGTCCCGAGAAGTAGCTTTATTTGACGTAAATAGGACTGAGAAAGTCGCCAATGGTTCAGGACAAACCTGACGATGTTGCATATAAGTGTCACCTGGTACTTTAAGGAAGTGTCGGCGTCTAAAAAAACTGGCCCCGTTTGACCTGTTTCCGGCTTTCCCGATATCTTCCGCCGCAGGCTACATGCAAAATTAGGCCCGCGAAATCGATTAGTCACCCCGCTGAGAGTCAAGGCACCCCCATCCAATCCGAGCTAACCAGGCGTCCTAAGACACAAAATGGCGTCGTACTGCAGTCGATCCGTGGATCTGCCGCGGAAACTTTTGTCTCTTGAAAATCAAACTTTCGGCTTTATTTTGTACGAAAAGTCGGCGCGTTAAACCCTACCACCAACAATCAGTCAACTCCGCACGAAATGGTTACCAAGCGAAGCTGTAAGGTGCGGTCGCTGTATGCCGTTGCCGCGTTTAAGCCGCTCCGCCCACCCCGCTACTTCCCCTTCCAGCCGTTGCCGCTTGAGCTGTTCTTCACTGTGTAATGCAGCCTGAGCTGCGTAATGCAGACTTTAGTCAGCCGCAAGTATATATGGTACCCCGCCAGGAGCGACGTATACCCACCACCAGTCATGCTGATAATCATCATAATCATCATCATCACCAGTATGCCTACGCCCACTGCAGATCAAAGGCCTCTCCCATAGACCTCCTATTATCCCGGTCCTGTGCTAACTGCAACCAATTTATCCCCGCAAACTTCTTGATCTCATCTGCCCACCTAACCTCTGCCGCCCGCTTGCCTTCTCTAGGGATCCCTAGTGGCCAACGGTTATCTTGCCTGCGCATTACATGCCTTGCCCACACCCATTTCTCCTTCATTTCTACTAATATGTGCTCAACACGCGTTTGTTCCCCGACCCACCCCGCTGTCTTCTTGTCACTTAATGTAACAGCTATCATCTTCCGTTCCGTTGCGCGCGGAGTCGTCCTCAAATGTAGCTGAAAATGAGTTGAATTAAGTTGTGCCGATCACCAAAACATAATTATTCACCATCATCCTGCAGAGTAGCCCTTGTGCCCTGAGTTCTCTACGTACACGGGAGCACCGGAGCTTCCTTAGAAGTGCCTGTGCTAGAAGACCTTCGTCCCTCAGCTTACAGCCAAGCTTAAGTACAAAGAAGGACGAGTATGATAGTGCAATGCTCTCGACGGCAGGCACCCAGATTGCGCAATAGGTTACTCGGTTGCGCAAGTCCGAGTGGGTGCTTTGCCCTCAATTTTTCCGCTACGTTTGCGATCTTACAGGGACATGGCTACTGGCTGGGTCGTCGTGCTGTCATGCTCGTGTATGTTCGTCAGTCTGTCTGTGCTCGCCGTGTTCCTGTCCCTGAACGTAGGTAAGCCTGCGCACCCGTTGTACCTCCGTGTGACGCCACTGTGTGGGCTTCCATAAATTTTCCGATGTTCGATATCCTCAGAAAACCTCCCGACCCACCCTTTACTGACCTACGTAAAATAGCTACTATAAATGCTGCACCTACCGGTCCCGGTATGGTGCCCGGTACGCGCAGGTGTACCGGGTACCGTACCGGTACCGGTTCTCCGCTCAGCTGTAACTGTATTATAGCCCAGGCTACGACGACCACCGCACGACTGTGGCTTCCGGCAACCCGCTCGCTTAAAGGTCTTTTTAATAGTGTTTCTTTGACTACCAGATGTACTTGAAGCACGAGCATTCCACTGCACGCGCTTTTCATCTAGAATGACCCCGTCTTCTTAATTCCTTCCCCACTCAAGTCCCCAGTCGACATATTTGAACGCGATTTCCGCATGTAAAAGAACTGCAGTATCACTCAGGAAAGTCGAGGAAACACATGGAGTGGAGGACTTGCTCAAGTACAGCCAGGAAGAAGCTTTGTTAGCACTGACTTGAGTGTAAGAGTAAGGGACGGGGTAGCGGCGCATCGCGTAAGAGACCGAGAGAAGCCATTCGAAAGCGCACAATCCAAACCATCTCCAAGTTCCGGCAAAAGGACGAGGTCCTTCGAGGACGGGGCCGTTAGCAATGCGCCTCCATCTGGAATCTCTAAGGACGGCTTAGATATCGATGGGCAATGAGTTAGGGTGTCTGTAGTTATGGTCGTAGTAGGTGCGTTCGTTGTGGTCAACGTCAGTGTGGACGTATCGGCCCGATAAAGGAGGGGTATTTGACTTTGAATGGCAGCCAAACCCGGCCCGACCGGACACCCGGCGGTGTACTTGCACAATCTGTATCCCAGGATGTGTCCGTGGTGGTGATTAGGTCGATGAGTGCATATCATAGAGATAGCAAAGCCATTGATACCGTCATTATACAAAAAAACTCCCCCCACCTCCCCGAAGGGGATCGTGCGGAAATGCGAATGCATTGGGTGCACCGATGAGTGCGCTGCGGCAAGCAGTAACGGAGAGAGGCGTGCGCTCCACTGCCTTTATATACATTTTCCGAGCGCAGCGAGCGGAGAGAGGGTACGCGGAGAGGAGTGAGAGACCCGCGCAACACGCCCGCCCCGCGCGCGAGCTCTCTCTCCCGCCAAGCTCCGCGATGCGAGCGCCCTCACACGCCCGAGCGCGCTCCTCCTCTCCCCTTGCCCTCCGCTACTCCCGCCCGAGCTACCACCTGCTCCGGTTGCTAGGCGCGCCACAGCTGTTGCTAGGGGCGAGGAGGAGCGCGGAGAGATAACACCTGCGGGCGCACGCCGACGGAGCACGACAACCCCCGAATAAGAAATGCATTCGCATTTACGACGACGACGACGACGAAGGCAGAACTACGAGGCGCGCGCTCACGTGCACTCGCGCTGGAGGAATGCAGGCGCACGCCGACGGAGCACGACAACCCCCGACTAAGAAATGCATTCGCATTTAAAAGCCATTGTGTCCAAGATTACCAAGTGACTGGCAATTCACATTCACGCGGCAGGATGGCCTCGGATTTTTATCACGACGACGTTCTGTGCCCTCGCCGAGCGGGATTGCCTCTCTGGAGGACGTTTGTGTGGCAGTATTTAAGAAGCCCTCTCTGGCTCTTCGCCCGCCTTTCAGAGAGCCGCTAATTCTGCTGCTAGCAGTCTTACCCGGTGCGCCTTGGGGTCTTCTCTTGTGCCAGATAAGGCTGGCCTGCCCGTATCCCACCAACAGGACCTGTTGTTCGATCCGCGGGGAGAGGCGGTGACCTGGGAAGGTGGACCTGACTATGCTGGCCTGCCGTAGCGCTCCCGAGGGGCCAGCCGATGAAGCTACTGGGGAAACAGCGCCCGGACAAAGCCAATTTACTGAGGGTGTCATATTCTCCGCGCATAAAGCTCTGAAATTTTGCCGTGCCCGGAGCCAGTGTTTTCGTTGCCCTTTTAAGGGCCCCTGGAGTGACGTTTCGGCCGGTGTTTGTGCGGTCCAAATACGAGCCCCTTAAAGGGCCTCAGGAGTGACGTTTTTTCGGGTCTCTTCCACGTCTAAGCACGCGCTCATCACCGGTTCTCACTTAGCGCTGAGGGGGGAGCGGGAGCCGTGCACGCGCCGCCCAAGAGCTCATTGATGACAGCCTGTTGTGGTGGTGGGCGATTTCAACGTGGATGTCAGGAGACTCGATGGGACCTGACGGCTGTCCCCCGTGGTCGGGCGGTTTGGGTTAGCGTCTTACACGTACAGCAAGATGCCTACGACGCGGGATGGACACGAGCAGCCAGTGTTTGTCCGCTAGATCAAATTTCGAGTCCTTCCAAGTTTTATTCAGCTAATTAGCTAGGGAGTAGGGTCAATGGCGAATCGTAAATAAACGTGTTTTGCTTCGGGCTCTCCTTCGTGTCCGCCCAGCACCACTGCTCTTTAGAGAATGAAACTCTTTTTCGCAGCCCAGCAGAAAGGAGCGAACACCGGCGCCAGTGCTGAAGAAGCGTACATACCCGGGTCCCAGGGCGGTGGTCCGGCAGGCCCGGTAGTCCCGGTGAACCCACCCGCCAGTTTTCCTGCAACGTACCCCAAGCCCACGTCCAAGCCAACGACCCAAGCCGACGACAACTACCACGACGACGAAGGGTGAGCTCGATCAGCACAACCTTTGGTGTCAAATGCTCGTCACGGCGTTCCCGTATCAATCCACATGCTGCACTGGTTTGCAATTCCACAAGGAGCCAGTTGGGTTTGTTGGTCGTCATGACGAAAAGTTTACAGCGCTGAGCATGGCTCAAAAGGAACAAGGTGAACAACACGGGCGTTCGTGTTCGATCTGTTAAAAGACGATAGTCTTTCTTGGGCTACTTAAACCCAGAAATTTTGGTCTGTCTGTCTGTCTGTCTGTCCGTCTCTGTCTGTAACTCGATTCAGCCACCCGGCCAAAGTAAAATGCTTACTGCACAATAGTCCTATATACTCACAGCCAAATGCAAACGTCTAAGCTCGGTTTATATGTTCATACTTGTCAACTTTGTTGAACAAGAACAAGACATTACGCAAATATAAGACAGGAAATCAGTACACAAGGGATATTTACAGTGTTCCTTTATTTAAACATTCATGGAGGCTTGGTTATTCGATAGCAAATGATATTCAACATCAACTGCAGAACAACGCGTACCGCCTGCTGTTCCCCGCGCCACCTCCGGGCGGCATATGAGAAATCACGCGGCAACAGCAAAGAAAGGTTCCACTAGCTAGGTTTCACGTTCTGCTTGGAACGCACGTGGAGCACGGCAACGCGGTTCTATAAACCTTGAAGTCAACCGCCTCGATTCACGCGCGTCTCCGCCATACTGCAGCGCTGGCATAGAGGCACCCCACCTGTAGCAGTGAAACGCGGTAAATTCAAATCGCCTTAAGCGAACCTTTAGTGTGTTTACCTTGGGATGAGTGCGACGGAACAGGAACAGCATGAGAGGTGAGCTGGAAAGCGAAGGGGTATTTACTTGGCAAATGTCTACAGACTATCGTCTTTTGACGACATTTGCAACGAAAGGAGCGGATACGCGGCCAATTTTTTTTCGTTCTTGCTCTTCACGCTGTAAACTTTTGCCATACAATCCCACAATTGCACTGCCCCACCGCTTCGGTGGCTACAGTGTGGCACTTTTTCTTGAAGTGCCGGTTTCTGCTCGCAACCTTTCAACGACGAGGTTAAAATGCTGCCACACTGTAAACTTGTTCACGCCCCTTTTGTCTATAACTAACCCTCACACCATATCACGAACACACCATTGGAGCGGTGTAATTAACTGTATAATGCCCTTTGAAAGGGCGTTTTCTTCTGCCAGGGTGTAAGAGGATTAACGCCCTCAGTGGGTGTATTGAAAGGGTGTTTTGAAAGGGTGTTTTGAAAGGGTGTTTTGAAAGGGTGTTGTTTTCCTTTTACTCGTAGCAGCGCCACTAGTTCTCCCCACTGCCTTCGCCTGCATCACGTTACAAGGTTCCTACCATATCTCATTAGATTATCAGTGGTAACAAAAAGTTGTTTTCCTTTTACTCGTAGCAGCGCATCTAGTTCTCCCCACTGCTTTCGCCTGCATCACGTTAAAAGGTTCCTACCATATATCTCATTAGATTATCTGTGGTAACAAAATGTTGTTTTCCTTTTACTCGTAGCAGCGCCACTAGTTCGCCCCACTGCCTTCTCCTGCATTACGTTAAAAGGTTCTTACCATATATATCGTCAGATTATCTGTGGTAACAAAATGTTGTTTTCCTTTTACTCCTAGCAGCGCCACTAGTTCTCCCACCGCCTTCGCCTGCATCACGTTAAAAGGTTCCTACCATATATCTCTTTAGATTATCTGTGGTAACAAAATGTTGTTTTCCTTTTACTCGTAGCAGCGCCACTAGTTCTCCCTACCGCCTTCGCCTGCATCACGTTGAAAGGTTCCTGCATCTCATTAGATTATCTATGGTAACAAAATGATGCTTCCCTTTTAGTCGTAGCAGCGCCACTAGTTCTCCCTACTGCATTCGCATGCATCACGTTAAAAGGTTCCTACATCTCATTAGATTATCTGTGGTAACAAAATGTTGCTTCCTTTTTACCCGTAGCAGCGCCACTAGTTCTCCCTACTGCCTTCGCATGCATCACGTTAAAAGGTTCCTACATCTCATTAGATTATCTGTGGTAACAAAATGTTGCTTCCCTTTTACTCGTAGCAGCGCCACTAGTTCTCCATACCGCCTTCGCCTGCATCAGGTTAAAAGGTTCTTACCATATATATCGTTAGATTATCTGTGGTAACAAAATGTTGTTTTCCTTTTACTCGTAGCAGCGCCTCTAGTTCTCCCTACTGCCTTCGCATGCATCACGTTAAAAGGTTCCTACATCTCATTAGATTAACTGTGGTAACAAAATGTTGCTTCCCTTTTAGTCGTAGCAGCGCCACCAGTTCTCCCTACTGCATTCGCATGCATCACGTTAAAAGGTTCCTACATCTCATTAGATTATCTGTGGTAACAAAATGTTGCTTCCTTTTACCCGTAGCGGCGCCACTAGTTCTCCCTACTGCCTTCGCATGCATCACGTTAAAAGGTTCCTACATCTCATTAGATTATCTGTGGTAACAAAATGTTGCTTCCTTTTACTCGTAGCAGCGCCACTAGTTCTCCCTACCGCCTTCGCCTGCATCACGTTAAAAGGTTCTTACCATATATATCGTTAGATTATCTGTGGTAACAAAATGTTGTTTTCCTTTTACTCGTAGCAGCGCCTCTAGTTCTCCCTACTGCATTCGCATGCATCACGTTAAAAAGGTTCCTACATCTCATTAGATTATTGTGGTGAAGAAAATGTTGTTTTCCTTTTACTCGTAGCAGCGCCTCTAGTTCTCTCCTGCTTCCTTCGCATGCATCACGTTAAAAGGTTCCTACATCTCATTAGATTATCTGTGGTAACAAAATGTTGCTTCCCTTTAGTCGTAGCATCGCCACTAGTTCTCCCTACTGCATTCTCCTGCGTCACGGTAAAAGGTCTTACCATACATATCGTTAGATTATCTGTGGTAAAGAATGTTGTTTTCCTTTTACTCGTAGCAGCGCCATCTAGTTCTCCCTACCTGCTCGCATGCATCACGTTAAAAAGGTTCCTTACCATATATATCGTAGATTATCTGGGTAAGCAAAATGTTGTTTTCCTTTTACTCGTAGCAGCGCCTCTAGTTCTCCCTACTTCCTTCGCATGCATCACGTTAAAAGTTCCTACATCTCATTAGATTATCTGTGGTAACAAAATGTTGTTTCCCTTTTAGTCGTAGCAGCGCCATCTAGTTCTCCCTACTGCATTCGCCTGCATCACGTTAAAAGGTTCCTACATCTCATTAGATTATCTAGTGGTAAAAAAATGTTGCTTTTCCTTTTACTCCCGTAGCAGCGCCTCTAGTTCTCCCTACTGCATTCGCCTGCATCACGTTAAAAGGTTCCTACATCTCATTAGAGTATCTGGTGGTAAGAAAATGTTGTTTTCCTTTTACTCGTAGCAGCGCCTCTAGTTCTCCCTACTGCCTTCGCATGCATCACGTTAAAAGGTTCCTACATCTCATTAGATTATCTGTGGTAAGAAAATGTTGTTTTCCTTTTACTCGTAGCAGCGCCTCTAGTTCTCCCTACTGCCTTCGCATGCATCACGTTAAAAGGTTCCTACATCTCATTAGATTATCTGTGGTAAGAAAATGTTGTTTTCCTTTTACTCGTAGCAGCGCCACTCCCCAGTTCTCCCCTAACCTGCACTTCGCCATGCATCACGTTAAAAGGTTCCTACATCTCATTAGATTATCTGTGGTAGAAAATGTTGTTTTCCTTTTACTCGTAGCAGCGCCTCTAGTTCTCCCTACTGCCTTCGCATGCATCACGTTAAAAGGTTCCTACATCTCATTAGATTATCTGTGGTAAGAAAATGTTGTTTTCCTTTTACTCGTAGCAGCGCCACTAGTTCTCCCTACTGCCTTCGCATGCATCACGTTAAAAGGTTCCTACATCTCATTAGATTATCTGTGGTAAGAAAATGTTGTTTTCCTTTTACTCGTAGCAGCGCCTCTAGTTCTCACTACTACTGCATTCGCATGCATCACGTTAAAAGGTTCCTACATCTCATTAGATTATCTGTGGTAAGAAAATGTTGTTTTCCTTTTACTCGTAGCAGCGCCACTAGTTCTCCCTACTGCATTCGCCATGCATCACGTTAAAAGGTTCCTACATCTCATTAGATTATCTGTGGTAAGAAAATGTTGTTTTCCTTTTACTCGTAGCAGCGCCTCTAGTTCTCCCTACTGCCTTCGCATGCATCACGTTGGTTCCTACATCTCATTAGATTATCTGTGGTAAGAAAATGTTGTTTTCCTTTTACTCGTAGCAGCGCCTCTAGTTCTCCCTACTGCTTCGCATGCATCACGTTAAAAGGTTCCTACATCTCATTAGATTATCTGTGGTAAGAAAATGTTGTTTTTCCTTTTACTCGTAGCAGCGCACTAGTCCTCCCTAACTGCATTCGCATGCATCACGTTAAAAGGTCCTACACATAGAAGTGGAAAAATGTTGTTCTTTTACTCGTAGCAGCCCTCTAGTTTCCCACTTCGTGCATCCGAAGGTTCCTACATTCATTAGTATCTGTTAAAATGTTGTTTTCCTTTTACTCGTAGCAGCGCCTCTAGTTCTCCCTACTGCATTCGCCTGCATCACGTTAAAAGGTTCCTACATCTCATTAGATTATCTGTGGTAAGAAAATGTTGTTTTCCTTTTACTCGTAGCAGCGCCACTAGTTCTCCCTACTGCATTCGCCTGCATCACGTTAAAAGGTTCCTACATCTCATTAGATTATCTGTGGTAGAAAATGTTGTTTTCCTTTTACTCGTAGCAGCGCCACTAGTTCTCCCTACTGCATTCGCCTGCATCACGTTAAAAGGTTCCTACATCTCATTAGATTATCTGTGGTAAAAAATGTTGTTTTCCTTTTACTCGTAGCAGCGCCACTAGTTCTCCCTACTGCATTCGCCTGCATCACGTTAAAAGGTTCCTACATCTCATTAGATTATCTGTGGTAAGAAAATGTTGTTTTCCTTTTACTCGTAGCAGCGCCACTAGTTCTCCCTACTGCATTCGCCTGCATCACGTTAAAAGGTTCCTACATCTCATTAGATTATCTGTGGTAAGAAAATGTTGCTTCTCTTTTACCTCGTAGCAGCGCCTACTAGTTCTCCCTACTGCCTTCGCATGCATCACGTTAAAAGGTTCCTACATCTCATTAGATTATCTATGGTAAGAAATGTTGCTTCCCTTTTACTCGTAGCATCGCCACTAGTTCTCCCCTACTGCATTCGCCTGCATCACGTTAAAAGGTTCCTACATCTCATTAGATTATCTAGTGGTAAGAAAATGTTGTTACTTCCCTTTTAGTCGTAGCAGCGCCACTAGTTCTCCCTACTGCCTTCCGCCGCATCACGTTAAAAGGTTCCTACATCTCATTAGATTATCTATGGTACAAAATGATTGCTTCCCTTTTAGTCGTAGCAGCGCCACTAGTTCTCCCTACTGCATTCGCCTGCATCACGTTAAAAGGTTCCTACATCTCATTAGATTATCTATGGTAACAAAATGTTGCTTCCCTTTTAGTCGTAGCAGCGCCACTAGTTCTCCCTACTGCCTTCGCATGCATCACGTTAAAAGGTTCCTACATCTCATTAGATTATCTATGGTAACAAAATGTTGCTTCCCTTTTAGTCGTAGCAGCGCCACTAGTTCTCCCTACTGCATTCGCCTGCATCACGTTAAAAGGTTCCTACATCTCATTAGATTATCTATGGTAACAAAATGTTGCTTCCCTTTTAGTCGTAGCAGCGCCACTAGTTCTCCCTACTGCATTCGCCTGCATCACGTTAAAAGGTTCCTACATCTCATTAGATTATCTATGGTAACAAAATGTTGCTTCCCTTTTAGTCGTAGCAGCGCCACTAGTTCTCCCTACTGCATTCGCCTGCATCACGTTAAAAGGTTCCTACATCTCATTAGATTATCTGTGGTAAGAAAATGTTGTTTTCCTTTTACTCGTAGCAGCGCCACTAGTTCTCCCTACTGCATTCGCCTGCATCACGTTAAAAGGTTCCTACATCTCATTAGATTATCTGTGGTAAGAAAATGTTGTTTTCCTTTTACTCGTAGCAGCGCCTCTAGTTCTTCCCTACTGCATTCGCATGCATACGTTAAAAGGTTCCTACATCTCATTAGATTATCTAGGGTAACAAAAATGTTGCTTCCCTTTTAGTCGTAGCAGCGCCACTAGTTCTCCCTACTGCATTCGCATGCATCACGTTAAAAGGTTCCTACATCTCATTAGATTATCTATGTAACAAAATGTTGCTTCCCTTTTTAGTCGTAGCAGGCCACTAGTTCTCCCTACTGCATTCGCCTGCATCACGTTAAAAGGTTCCTACATCTCCATTAGATTATCTGTGGTAAGAAAATGTTGTTCTTCCTTTTATTCGTAGCAGCGCCACTAGTTCTCCCTACTGCCTTCGCATGCATCACGTTAAAAGGTTCCTACATCTCATTAGATTATCTATGGTAACAAAATGTTGCTTCCCTTTTAGTCGTAGCAGCGCCACTAGTTCTCCCTACTGCATTCGCCTGCATCACGTTAAAAGGTTCCTACATCTCATTAGATTATCTATGGTAACAAAATGTTGCTTCCCTTTTACTCGTAGCAGCGCCACTAGTTCTCCCTACTGCCTTCGCATGCATCACGTTAAAAGGTTCCTACATCTCATTAGATTATCTATGGTAACAAAATGTTGCTTTCCTTTTAGTCGTAGCAGCGCCACTAGTTCTCCCTACTGCATTCGCCTGCATCACGTTAAAAGGTTCCTACATCTCATTAGATTATCTATGGTAACAAAATGTTGCTTCCCTTTTAGTCGTAGCAGCGCCACTAGTTCTCCCTACTGCCTTCGCCTGCATCACGTTAAAAGGTTCCTACATCTCATTAGATTATCTATGGTAACAAAATGTTGCTTCCCTTTTAGTCGTAGCAGCGCCACTAGTTCTCCCTACTGCATTCGCCTGCATCACGTTAAAAGGTTCCTACATCTCATTAGATTATCTATGGTAACAAAATGTTGCTTCCCTTTTAGTCGTAGCAGCGCCACTAGTTCTCCCTACTGCATTCGCCTGCATCACGTTAAAAGGTTCCTACATCTCATTAGATTATCTATGGTAACAAAATGTTGCTTCCCTTTTAGTCGTAGCAGCGCCACTAGTTCTCCCTACTGCCTTCGCATGCATCACGTTAAAAGGTTCCTACATCTCATTAGATTATCTATGGTAACAAAATGTTGCTTTCCTTTTACTCGTAGCAGCGCCACTAGTTCTCCCTACTGCATTCGCCTGCATCACGTTAAAAGGTTCCTACATCTCATTAGATTATCTGTGGTAACAAAATGTTGTTTTCCTTTTACTCGTAGCAGCGCCACTAGTTCTCCCTACTGCCTTCGCATGCATCACGTTAAAAGGTTCCTACATCTCATTAGATTATCTTGGTAAAAATGTTGTTCCTTTTATCGTAGCAGCGCCACTAGTTCTCCCACTGCTTCGCTGCATCACGTTAAAAGGTTCCTACATCTCATTAGATTATCTATGGTAACAAAATGTTGCTTCCTTTTACTCGTAGCAGCGCCACTAGTTCTCCCTACTGCATTCGCCTGCATCACGTTAAAAGGTTCTTACCATATATATCTTTAGATTATCTGTGGTAACAAAATGTTGTTTCCCTTTTACTCGTAGCAGCGCCACTAGTTCTCCCCACTGCCTTCACCTGCATCACGTTAAAAGGTTCCTACATCTCATTAGATTATCGGTGGTAACAAAATGTCGCTAACCTTTTACTCGTAGCAGCGCTACTAGTTCTCCCTACTGCCTTCGCCTGCATCATGTTAAAAGGTTTCTACCATATACCTCATTAGATTATTTGTGGTAACAAAATCTTGTTTAGCTTTTACTCGTAGCAGAGCCACTAGTTCTCCCCACCGCCTTCGCCTGCATTCCGTTACAAGGTTCCTACCATATCTCAGTACATTATCTGAGGTAACAAATTGTTTCCTTTTACTCGTCGCAATGCCACTAGTTCTCCCCACCACCTTCGCCTGCATCCTGTTTAAAGGTTTCTACCATATATCTCAGAAAATCTAAGGTAACAAAATGTTGTTTTCCTTTTACTCGTAGCAGCGCCACTAGTTTTCCTCACCACCTTCACCTGCATCACGGTAAAAGGTTCCTACCATATCTCACTACATTATCCGAGGTAACAAATTGTTTCCTTTTACTTGTCGCAGTGCCACTAGTTCTCGCTTCCACCTTCGCCTGCACCATCAGCGCCGAAATGCCTATTGATTTCGTCTTCCCCCCCGACGGGATGTGCGAGGTCATCTTTTTCACCGGACTCTTCGCGTACGACAAACACATGATCAACGACTCTCTCACTCCGGAAGTCAAGGCTTTCGCCGAGCACAGCAAGGCCCACACGAACCGGACGCGCTACGGAATGGGATTTTCCACCCTGTACGTATACTGCGCCTCTTGGCGCTTTCGTTTTCCCGCCTGTTTTTTTGCTAAGGAAGAAGCCGAGTGCACCCCTCCTTAGAGGGCAATGAAAACAAAATATAAATTCGGTTCATTTAAGATAGCCTTGTCCGAGTAGCGATACCAATTTTATTGCCAACTTAAAGGGGTTATGCAGACAAAATACAAGTTTGTTTTATTCGAAAGATTTCGTGTTTCATAGTGCCCCCAGCGCTTGTCGAGACGCAAACGATACATTATTCCTGAAAAATTAATCAATTTAAGGTAAAAATTTTGATTTGCCTGCTCCAGTCCCACGAAATATGCACCCCACCTACAAAAAGCACGCCGAGCAGCAAGATCCCGCAGCATTCATGGCCAATACCACCACCTCCAATGCACCCGATATACGGATGCATTGCCATACCCCCCCCCAAATCTGCACAAGCCGCCAGCGTGGTCAATGCCACAGGAACTGGTCTCACTGCAGTGACTGTTCACCAACTCCACCAAAACAGCTGAAGAGTTTGCCATTGCCCTTGCCGCCACCATAGGCCAAGACTTTTTAACCATTCTTACTGACTGCCAAGCCGCTTGCAGGAACTACCTAAAAGGACGCATATCACAACCAGTCTTAAAATTTCTACAAGCGAAACCACTCCCATAACTGCAAATAATTTGGACTCCAGGTCACGACTCCCTCGGGGGTAACGAAGCGGCACACGTACGCCGCTGCCCGCGCCGGCGACTGCAGTCTAACTCCTACCCACATAACACCCTGCTATATGCCATGTATCTAACCCTATACCATGCCACATGCAAATCCTGCCCCCAACCAGGCACCCTGTACCACATTGTATGGGAGTTCTAGCAATCCCCTTCCCTCACCCCTCACCGCAACCCTACCTATGAGCAGTGGGTGGAGCTGCTGACCAGCTCTGACCTTCCACACCAGCGACGATTGGTGGACAGGGCACAGATGGCCCGAGGCATCCCGGATAAGGAAGCCTCCCTCTGGGCAGGTGCCCCAACAATAGCACCTGGTCTGCAATAAATTTTGTTCATCATCATCCTCCTAAATCCTGTTTTCGTGGTCTGCCATGATATCACACGAACCGACCGCTGCGCACCGATTGGGAAGCCTTGTCTACCGCTAGTGAACCTAGATGGCGCCATCATACCGTACCAAGCGGTTTTCCGCCTTTGGTTTGTTTTTGACCGTATTTGAACCTAGCTTATTTATGCTTGGGAGAAAATAATCGTTTCGTGAAACATAGTGCTCGCTGTACAAATATGGTCACGTAAGACCCCGTTGCTTGCGTCAATCGGCCAGTGTCGTCTGTGACAACCCCAAAGCCCCGCAGTCCTCTGCAGCTCAACTAAGCATAGTGCGCGCAGTACCAACAGCAGTAAGCATTGGTACTTTTATTTTTACGTGTGCTTTCGTAACTTCCACTCTTTGTTGCACCATTCTTACTGCTCTAAAAATAATGTGCCCTAAATTTAAGCGTAAATAGCTCGTTCGGCAAGCCTATAAGCTCTGCCTAATTTGCGTTTGATTTTGTCGGCCTCCGCCAATCGCAGAGCTGGCTGGTATTACATCATAGGTTCTGTTGCGGGAAATGAGCTAGTTGGTCCCATGTCCATTCCCTTTTTTCCTAATTATATAGCTTGTTTGAGCGAAGTTTATGTTAAAAGTGGTGCCAGTTTGATTCTAAGGAGGCAGTCTTTTGAATGAACCAAGCTTGTGTTTTGTCTTCATAGCCCCTTTAAATTTACGGCTCCTTGCCCCTTTCCGACGATTTTGTAGCGTGAGCTACATTGGCCGAGGTTGAGCAGTTTCGCGTGGCTCCTGGGAAGCCGTGCTGCGCATGCGCGAGGATCAGTGACGTCACACGGCGCACAGAACGTTGCTCGCTGCCCGGCGTCTCTCACACCCCACGCGCCCAGCGTCTTCGCCGACCTCCGTTCCGCACATGGCGGCCCCGTCCGCTTGATGATCACGCAAGGGGTGGCCGGGTGTGGAACCGATGGCTCGTGCGTCGCAGCAACACCGGTGTGCGCCTGTGGATCCAGCTTAGCTCTGGGGCGATTGGTGACGCTGTGCCGGAGCCCCTGGATAAATATACATGTCACATAATGCGCATACCGTGTGTGTGTCATTGAAGCAGCAGTAAGCATGATAATCAAGCTAGCCTACAAAACCCTCCTTCCAAGTTTCAATGGGCTAATTAACTACGCGAATGTGCGCGATCGCAAATAACAAGTAAACATGTTTTGTCCCGTGCACCCCTTGGACTGCGCCCCGGCTAGCGCTTACCGCCGCTAAAGCTTCGCCGTTTGTCCTCGGAATGGAACGACTGATGAGCTTTCGTGTTTCAAACTGTGAGACGCTTTATACGTGCGTGTGTTTCCTTCATATCACTGCTTTTTTGCTCTGAGGTTCCAGTGCACACGTATGTAAGGACGCGGAGCCTTGGACTGTCTGAAACAGGTGTGTTTGAAGCGCCCAGAAAAATCTCAGCTGGCCGTCACCCAAGGGAGCATATTAACTTTCTCAAGCGCTTTAACGCAGAGCTGTTTAAGCTTTTAGTTCCGCCCTATAGCGTTACGAGAAAAAAATGCCAAAAAAGACCGAACGCACGTGATTGCGCCTTGTGAAGAGCGCCCGCGGTCGGACAGGCTTGCACGTGGACTTGCACCAGTTGAGGAGTAGTAGTAGTACAAACGTTTATTTGCCACAAATGGTAAAGGAGAGGAGGAGGATCTCCTGCGTCGGTCTTGAGGGGATCGTCCCCTTCGGTTGGCGCCCCTAGTCCGGGATGCCATGGCCTGCCGCAAATACAAAGAAAAAATACCGAGCACAAGTCAGCGTGTGCCTCGTCAGGAGCACCCAGAGTCTGCCAGTTCGACTTCCAATAACACCCTGCGCAGCGCTCGTGGCGGCATGTCTCGCGTGCTATCCTCCTTGCCAGTTTACGAGCGTTCGCAGCTGAGTGAGACAGAGAGAGAGAAATCACTTTTATTTTCCAAGCAAGATGGCTAGGAACGCCTGGTGGCTGCCGGCCGAAGGCTGGCGGCGACGGTGGCGGCTCGGTCAACCAGAAGTTGCTGCACCCCCTGTTGCGAACTACCCAGCGCGTCCTCCCACTGCTCGACGCTGGAGATTGGGGGGAGTGGGTTAAGAGGACAGGCCCACATGTCGTGGGTTAGTGTTGTCCAGGGAGTCAGAGGGGACAGTTGGGTGAAGGGAACTCAGAGGGATAGATCTTGTGGAGGAGGTATCGACGGGCGAGGGAGTTGGCCTGAAGGAGTCGCCATAGGCGCGCCTGATCGTTGGTGAGAGATGTGTGGGCAGGGGGATAGCGGCGGCGAGAGAGGCGGTAATGCTCCGTGACTTCTTGGTACGAGAACAGTCGATCGCGGGCTGACCGAGCCCCGTGGTAGGGAGCAGAAGCGAGCCCAGCACGTCTGTTGAGTTCTCGGGCTGCTTTGTGGGCCGCCTCGGTGCCTCCAACCCTAGTTTGAGCCGGGGTCCAGACGGTGTTGACTGGCTGAGCAGGAGGATTTTAGAGGAGAATTATGAGTACCGTAGCCGAAATGCTACACCGCGAATGAAGTTTTGAACGGCTGTCTTCGAATCAGTGATTATATTGTTTGGTTGCGGCCTAGTGATAAGGGCAGGGCTATAGCCGCTTCTTCCGCCGTTGTGGGGTAGCGTGTTTCCAAACGCTTCCCTGCACAGAGCACCCACGTGACATGTGTGATGTCACTCCGCGCGTATTGTTTTGAGCTCCTGCTAAAACTTGCCTGCCGTTCGGGCTTCTGTGGTCTCGCTATAGACCCCTGAGTACTGGCGGTGACGTCTTGGGTTCGAGCCGAGCAGGTCTCTCTTAATTGTTATTTTCAATTGCTTACCTGTTTTTCTAAATTTAATTTTTTAAACACAAATCTACGTGTTTTTGTACGTAGTGATTTGCTGTTTTTTAAATCGTTTTAGGTTTGGGGCGCAGCCAATGACGACATTCCATTGCCGTTCTGCATCGCGCGAACAGACGTGTCACGTGGGTGTTCTGTGCAGCGAAGCTGTTTGGAAATAAGCTGCGGGTGTAAGATATCCGTACGGTGAGAGAAGTGACGGGTGGAGAGTTGGGGTGAGTGACCACTGTGAGAGGAAATCCTTCCGCGTGCCGGTACTGCGCGGTGTCTACATACACAGTGGTGGGGTAGATGGGGTATTTTCTTGTAAGAGCACGGGCGCCCTGGCCCCTGCGCTCCGCTTAATGTTCTGGGTGCATGTTGCGCGGGAGTGGACGACTGCGGAGGCAGTCTCGGATGCCTCGAGGCAACGAAGTTCGCGCTAGAGACGCCAAGTTCGCGAAGCCGGTTTCCTCGGGTTCTAGCACGTGCAAACGCTGTCCGCTTTAGGATAGATGCAAAAGCCTTCGGAGGAAACGATCGGGGCCTGCCATTCATCGACAACTTCTAGCGGCAAGTTCGGGAAACCATGTAAAGTACAACAGCCCGGTCTCCGACGAAGGGAGAAAGGCCGCCAGCTCAGCGGTTTCTCCAGCTCTGCACTACAAATTCAAGCTGCGCCAATTTTTTCATGACGCCTGTGCAATCATTTCAAACGGTGCTACTTGATTTTGCACTTTAGTGACCGTGTTAAAATCGTTGAATGGTTCTCTTATTTTTGCTTGCAGTCCTAACCGCAATGTAAATTTTGTAAGGCGCGTACGAGCAAACAGGAGCCAGGGAAAGGCGCCCACGAACTACGCCGCTGTGACCCCGTCGAAGATGCGCACGAGGCGACACCAGGCGGCGAGCAAGTCGCGCTGCTAAGGCCCTTATTGTCCTACTGATTTTCTTCCACACCTGCAGGAATGTCACGCAAGCGCTAGCGCTCACCGAGTCAGGCGCAAATTTGTCTCAGGTGCACCCCGAGGTCGCCCAGCGACTGAACTACTTCGCGGAGCACAAATGCAACAACTACGCTGTCTACGACATCGAGGGAACGTCGCTCTTCCTAAGCACCATCGGCTTAAAGCATGGCGCCGAGAACTACCTTCCAGAAGCTCAGCTGCTTTTCGAGGTAAGCGAGGCACAAACTGCGTCTTTCAGCATCCACTCTTGTGGAAGACAGGCGCGGTGAGCCATTGGGACGAGAGCCCGTCTCAAGAAAAGACGGCTCTATCCCTATAACAATGATAAGTCTCGCCACGAACTTCAAACACGCAATCCATATGTTAGAGAAAACATACCAAGCAGTGGCGACTCCTGTCACTTTCTGGTGACGTCTCTATGACGTCACAAAATAGTGTGTGTTTGGGCCCCCCCCCCCCCTAAGACGCCGCCAAGAAGAACGACTGGGCGATTGTGTGGAGGGAGCGTCTAGTTCCATTTGATCGCATCACTTGAATGCTACCGAGCTGTTACCATATTGCGCCATTGCTGCCCATATTACGTCACTGTAGTGCGCAATTTCAAAGCATTGCAATATTCGGTTAAAGAACGTCTCTCGTGGCTTGAAAGGAGCTGAATGGGCTCGCCTTGTCGTCGTAGTTCGCTAACGGTCGATGTCAAGCGACTGCCGTAATTAGGTGGCGAAGCGAGATAGCGGACCCAAAGAGAGCCTGCATGGTGTACCGCCGCCAGGCAGTCATGCTCGAGCCCCGAACACCACGCGGTTTAAATGGTCATGGCGGGTAGCAGCGCCAAAACTGGACGAAAACACGTAAAGGAGAGACGCAAACAAGCGCTGTGTCCCTTTTCGTGTCTTCGCACAGTTTTACCCTCCGTGGAACAGCAACAACTAGCCCAGCTTAGAACACTCCTTAAATAGTCATAAACCTCGTGAACCGCTCGGGCTTGTCATGCATCTCCCCGTTAAGCCCCAAAACTGCAGGTAGATTTCAGCCAAAATATGTGTATAACCCGCAGCCGCCGCGTTCATTTAGCTAGGACTGCTTGTTGGGTTGTTTTTTACCATAGTAAGCGAAGAAAGCGGCCGCGTTAGAATTGCCGCAGAACGGCTGCAGCTGCAGAATAAAAAAAATTACGCGTTCGAAAACAGCTCCAGCATACGAAATTGAAGCAAGCACAAAAAGAACAGAACTCCCACTGGCGCACGGGGTGCGCGAGCACGGCGAGAAATTTGAATTGCATATTTATCCAGAGAGGAGTGAGACAGGGTGGCGAAGAGCGTGATGAGTGGTAGCAGTGAGCGGATAACGGCGCAACCACCCATTAAGGCGATTCACTGCTCTGCAAAACTTTCACACTGTAAACTTGACGAATTTTGTAAACTTAACGAAGTTGTATAGTAAGCAATGCTAATGGCAGTGTCCTGCTTCACTAACAGTGCTGCTTGGCGGCTTCACCGCAATTTCAGTGTTTCAACCGTTTTCGCAGGGCACCCAAAGACCTAGCGCTCAAAGTCTGACCTTCAAACAGACGAGGCGGAGTAGCGGTGGGCGGGACTAACATCACTAAATAAGCTACGCTTAAGACTGCCGTCACTTCGTGCACCCGGGCGCGTCTGGGGGCCATTTTGTTTCTGGGTTGCAATGTTGCCATCTTTCCAGCGAAACCGCCGCCGGTTGTGACGGGCAGAGTGTGACCGCCCGCTCCAGCGTCCGCGCAGCAGGGAGAGGAGAGGCACCTAGAAACAAAACGGCTGCGCCCATATGTAAACAAATATCACGTGGTGCCGATCGACCAATGAAAATCCTGGCGGCACATAATGAGAGAAAAGAGTGCCGATACTCTAAAAGACATGGGGCCAATGAAAAACATACAAATTTGAAAATTCCAGTAAGCGAGTGATTGTGAACGTCACCGCCATCGCGACCTCTGTTAAAAGGTTTGCATAAAGATGTAATATAACGCAGGTTATTTGTTTTCTGAAGCGAAAGGGGAAGCTGGGACAAAATGCCGCGAGGACTGACAAGTTCTCGGCTCCCTTTACAGTTACAATTGAATTGAATTGAATTGAATTTATTTCATTTTGCGTTACAACAAGAATGTATACAATAGAAGATTTCAGAAGGAGGTCCCAGAGTCAGAGACTGAAGAGGGGACCTCCTGTTATTCATTAAACAGGCGGAAACACACGTTATAAGCACGAATATATCAATCAACGAAACACAAAATAATATCAGCAAGATCAATTACGGTATATATACAAGAACATAATAAGCAAGAAACGTATTAGAAAGGCATGGAAAAAAGAAAGAAACTATCACCAACATAACAAACGGTACATATGAAAGAACGTAATAAGCAAGAAACGTTGTAGCAATGCATGAAAAGAAAAAAGAAACAAAACTAATATCAGCAGCAGTGTATAGGCAAGAACATCATAAGCACAAAGCATATTAGTGATGCCCGGAATAAAGAAACAAAACTAAACATGGTACAACCAAGTTACATTATTCAGGTTGGGATAAGAACGCCCGCAAATTATATTTAAATGTATACACGGTACGGCATGTTTTAATAGAGAGCGGCAGCGTATTCCAAAAGTGTATAGCCGAAAAATTAGTTGAAAACTTTCCGTAGTTCGTTGTTACTTTTGGCAATAAATAGTTCATATTTAAAGAAAATCGAGTGGAGTTACAACGAGGAAATTGGTCAGTACAAATTAACTGAAGGGGGAGGTTTCCATTAATGAAATTATAAACTAATAGGCCATGGGAATATTTAACAAGTTCTGAAACCGACAAGATATTATGAGCACGAAGCAAGGAAACGGCGTTCGATTGGAAGTGGCTAAAGGTTATAACTCGAATAGCTTGATTTTGAATATGTTGCAGTGGAGATAAATGAGTTTTGTATGTATTTCCCCAAGATGATATGCCATATGCTATGTGACTATGTAAGAATGCGTAGTAAAGTGAGATAAGGATGCGTTCACTAAAAAAGGAACGAACTTTATAGAGCACTCTAATACCGTAAGCTGTTTTTTTTGCTATTGATGCGATATGGTTGTTGAATTTCAAGTTCTTGTCAATTTCTACGCCAAGAAATGTCACACTGTCACATGGAAAGAGTAGACCAGAATCAAGGTTAATGCAAGGACGTCCGGGAACGCTCCTTTGATGTGACGTGAAGATCATGAAGTTTGATTTGGCAGCATTAATGCTCAACAAGTTATTTTTACACCATGTCACTAAATTAGATGCATCTGTATTAAGTTTATCTACTAATGAACCAAGGCACTTATCTGATGTAAAATTGTTGTGTCATCAGCGTAAAGTATGCTGTTAGAATAATTGAGACAAAGAGGAAGATCATTATGTAAATTAGAAACAATAATGGGCCAAGAATTGACCCCTGCGGGACACCAATATTTGTTATCTTAGTCCGAGAGTAACAAGTGACACACATACGACTTGTTCTCTATTACAGGTAACTTTAATAAATTGAGGGTGGGGCCCGGGTTATACCAATGAGTTATTTTGCTAAACAATATCGTATGGTTAATAAATCAAATGCCTTTGAAAAATCAATAAACAATGCACCAAAAAATTCCCCCTATCTACTGCCGCTTTGATTTTATCGGTTAAGGAAATTAGGGCGAGGTCCGTTGAGTAACCAGCCCTGAAGCCAAACTGATACGGCGACAGGATATCAAAATTTTTTAAGTACTTCATTATTCGTTCAACTAAGAGCTTTTCTATTATTTTACTAAAAAATGACAAAATGGCAATTGGGCGATAGTTAGAGGCATGGCACTTATCACCTTTCTTGAAAACAGGAACTAGTTTAGCTTTTTTCAAAGCGGACGGAAATAGGCCTGTTTTGAAGATAAGGTTAACGATGTATGAAAAAACACCCGAAACATATTGTGCGATAAGTTTGATATGGCAAGAGTGGAAGTTGTCAAGGCCGGGACCAGTGTTCTTCAAGGTGTGTATGACAGCACAAACTTCCTCGGGCGTTGTAGGAAAAAGAAAAAAACTGTGGGGGAGGCGGGGGTTATTGGACTGGAAGATTTTATCAGAATGAGCTTGCTTGAGGGCGAAAGCATCCGCAAAGACGTTTGCTATGTCCTGTGGATCATTGTAACTGAAGTTCTCAGTATTAACCATGGTTACTGGAGCGTTAGAGCGATTTCGGCCCAAGAAGGTATTTATAATTTGCCATTGCCTTTTAACGTTGTTTCCAGCACGGTCGATTGCATTTTCAAAGTACTTCCTTTTGGCTTCCTTAAGTAGTGCTCTTAAGACGTTGCAGTACAGTTTGTAACGTTTTTTAAGTCTTAAGTTATACGGTTGTTTTTTTGTCTTTTTGTACATGTTTTCTTTCTTCCGCATGGATCTAAGAAGACCGTTTGTCATCCAGTCGTTCCGAGGACCAGATAACCTATCTTGGCGCGTAGTGATGGTTGCTGACTCTAGTGCACGAGCAATATTTTCAGAAAAAGTATTAAATGCATCATCAGAGTTCTGTCTGGAAGTTACTGCCGCCCAATTCGAATTACGGATGAGTTCAACGAAAATAGATACATCTACCTTGCTCTTTGTTAACTGCGTGTTATCTATATTGACAGAGGAATTGATTCGGACAAAAACAGGGTAATGATCAGTTATGGAAACTTCGAGTACGCCAGCACTGGGGGGAGTTATCAAGTTCGATAATGCGTGGTCTATGAGCGTACCCTGTCCGTTATCGACACAGCGTGTTGGAATGGCCACGATACATTCGAACCCATGACCATTGAGACAATTTTTATACTCATTGCAAGGGCTGTTATTTTCGAATAGGTTAATGTTTATGTCTCCCATGATGATTGCATTTTTGCGTTCTGATGATAGTGCATGCAATGTGTCATTTAAAGCTAGGCAAAACTCATTAATGGAAGATGACGGCGAACGGTAAATGCATCCGATGACTAAGTTTTTTTTTTCTCCTGTAAGAATATCTGTTCATCAAATTCAACCCAAACAGACTCGCAGTTGGCTTGCTTAATTTCCAGATCAAAACGCCTGCGGTACTGGAGTGATGACGAAACAAATATGGCTGCGCCGCCATGGCTGCTACAAGAACAAAAAAAAAGAATAGGCGCGAAAACACATCATTACAAAACAGCAACACACTACGTCTTTACACATATTTACGCAAAGAAAGACCCATACACCCGTAATAGTAGAAATAATGAGCATAACGAATCTTCGGGGGGGAAAAACACTTAAAAACAACAAGAATACCCAGAGGCCTCACAGAGGTTATGGATTGCATTTGATCAAGTATTTCTCAACATATTTTGAGATAGTTCTTTGAAGTGTCTGTATTCACAATCTAACCAAAACAGGTTAAGAGCTGCGGGCACCTGAAACTGCATACTTTGTTTGCCATAGTTCTGCCGCGGTCTTTTTTTCCTTTCTTTTTTTTGGAGTGCGCAGGTAGCATTTGAGGTATTTAAACGGTGTCGGCGTGTTGTCAGAATAATAGTCGGTGCATCTGTTGACGTTCAGGATTGACTGTACGTGTATTTTTTTTTTTTTTTGAATTTTGGTTTGGCGTCTCGCGGTAAACGCATAACGCATTCTATGCTAACAAGCTCACCATGCGCAGTGGAATGTTTGGTTATAGCGGGAACGCTGGCGAGCTTAGTACTGCTCTGGTCCGAGGACTGCTGGAAAGCGGTGGCGTTTATGCTGCTCGCCTTCGCAGGCTCTCCTCGCGTACCACACGGCGAACAACCAACAGGTCGCCTTCGTCGCCGTCGGTATCATCTTGCGGACACAGCAGATGGAGGGCTTCCCCCAACAGTTCGACGACATAATGTACGTTGCTTTCAATTTTCTGAGTACCGGCCCTGTGTGATTGGAGACGTTTTTTGAAAGAGCCAAACGGAACCTTCTTTTCAGCCGCGAGTTCCCAACAAAATAGTCAAGCGGTGTGCTTGGTTAATTCTTACGCGCTACAGCCGCTGGAGCGATTATCGTAGCATGACGGCCGGCACACAAACGACCAGGGGCCGTATTCTCGACTGCACAAATTCAGTGAACTGTAAATTTGCCGGAAGTCTCTTCTGGTTGGCTCTCAGTTTTGGTCACCTGCTTCCGGTTGACAAAGCGGTTGTGTGCTTTCGTCATTTTGTCGTTTTATGACGTTTACGGGCACCAGTTCAAAAGTTTGCCTTATTTCTCTTCACTCTAATCGCATAAATCTTGGCCGGCAGTCAAAAACTAGACTAAATGCGGCGGACATGACAACGCACGCCAGCCTTTGCTATTCAACAACAATGCGGCTAGTATGTCACGTCTCTCTGTGATTGGCTGAGAATGCGTGACGTAATTTAAACAGTTGACGGAAACGATCACGCCACACATTGGCAACTTCAGCCTGCGTAAAAGTGACGTAACGTTGCGTAACAGCTTGAAAATGGCGGCTGCTGTCGCCGTGAAACAGGGCAAAAAAATTCACCGAGATAACTGAAAGCCCCCCTCACAAGAAAACAAAACTCTTTTTAGATTCCTCTGTCATTGGAACGAGTAAAACACTTAAGTGAAATGTGGAGCGAAATCTGCAGCTAAGCACGATTGGCGGTTCGGCGGCTGTACTGTGGGTGTGCTTGGCGAGCGACGTGCTGCTGGAGGGTCGCTTCGGAAAAGGTGTACTGGCGTCATTTTCGTGACGGATATGACGCAAATGAAATCTTGGGGTATTTCGGCATAAACTTTCGTGTTAAAATATAAAACCTGAAAAAGAACAACCCTTACTTTTAGTACTAAGGCTTGCTTCCCTGCGAGCAAACTGTGTGCAAGGGTGCACCCTTTACAGGCCGCTTGCTTCGTTGTACTGGCGTCACTTTCGTGACCGACATGACGTCGGTGACATATTTGTGTTCCCGGGAACAAAACACTTTTCGTGTTAAAAAGACCGTAAAGCTTTCTTCTATGCAGCCTGAGTCAAAGTTCACAATCCAAACTGTTTCGACCGTGTCGGATAGGGGTCGATTCTGGTAACGGGAAGCGTTTTTCTTTGGGAGTGATTGATGTGCCTTGGCTTATCATCACCGTTTTGTGATACCCATTGTGTTAATTTGGCTTTCCTGCTATACGTTTTGGGGACGCGGTGGTCGCCATGGTCGCCATGGGTGAGGCATCGCAAACTTGGCTTTAGTATGACGCGTCACTTGAGCTTGAAATTCGGCGGGCCGAGTGTCCATTGTTTTGACGCAGCAAGGGAAACAATTGCGCTGCGCTCAAACGATTCAAGGAGAGGGGGTGAGCTGCCCAGACTATGTCTCCTACACGTTTCGAAAGTAAATTCAATCTACGGCTGCTCGAATCGGCCATGCATGGAAAGCATGTTTCATTTTGCACTGCTAGCTGTTAGGAGCGCGTCCCACGACAATTGGTCATCGTCCGTGGTCGTCACAAAGAATTTGCCACCTGTGAGCTGAGCTGTAAAGGCGCACGTAGAGCCACTAGATCAGGTTTCAGAGTATCGGCACTCTTTTCTGTCATTGTTGCATGCCGCCGACAGCGGCCATTGGTCAAACAGCGTCACGTGACATTCGTTTACGCCGGAAGAAACCGTGGGCGCTGACATTTTGGTGCCTCTGTGTTGCCGCGCGCGCCCTCTTCGATAAGTCATGATTTTCGGAGCGCAGTGCGCCTTTATGACACGTTGAAAGTGAGTTTTTAAGCCCCCAGACAGAGTAGCGATGCAGTGCTGCTCTGTACTGGGCTGTTACAACCGGCGGGAAGGTGAAAAATGCCTGCATCGCTTTCCGCTGGGAAAGAACCACAGTGGCATAGCGTAACCTTTAGCCACTTAAAAAGCGTAGCCTAATTAGTGGCTCTAGCGTAACTTAAAGCCACTAAATAGGCCACGCTAGCGTAACCGAACCTGACACCACCGCACCAGGGCGCTGTTTCTAAATCTTGGAAAAGTAAACACAGTTTTCATGGTTGCCAAGCGGCGCCCGGACCAATTCCGCCCGTCAATGTCAGCCGTCATAGGGCGCATAAAACTGGCCACCTTGGCGTCAGGCGCGAAAATGGCTGCTGCCGTTCGTCAGTGTCATTATCTCTTAAGCGTAGCTTATTTAGTGGTTCTAGGTGCACGTATTCCCACACGTTGACAGTTAAGCGACGTGTCTTCAATTCATACCTTTAGCCATACTCGAATCAAAGTATCAGCATTTGGCAGTTGAATAGAGAAGGAGCCATGAAGCTAGAAGGGTTAATTCGCCAGAGGCAACGTTTTGTATCCGTTTGCATCCGTTTTGTATCCGTTTGCACCCGTTGTGTATCCGTTTGCATCCGTTTTGTATCCGTTTGCATCCGTTTTGTATCCGTTTGCATCTGGCTGCGGATAACCCAAACTTGCACATTTGAAGGTGACGTTTGAAGTCTGTAATCGCTTAGAAATACGTGTAGCGACCATAAAAATCTCGGCGCCCCTCCCGCGGCCATCTCATCTTGGTAACAATTAAGGGCTTAAGATGCAGAAAAACATCAATGGTTACAATGCATGGCGAGGCCGCTAGGGGCCCACTTCGCAGTGCAGACACGGATGCGTCGAACGTACTGAAGTAGGGCCAGCTAATGTGAACAAATCGCATCTAGGGTGCTCCGGCTTCTCTGCCAAAATTAGGGCAGTGAATCGGGCGAGGGGAAGACATGTACGATCGCCAGTGCGAACAAGAACCTTCCCGTATTCTCGTTCGGGCTGGCCATTATAAGGGAAATGCTGGTTAACAATTTTATTGTGATACAGCCTGTCCCACTGACGATGCAGAAAGCGCTGCAGTACATGTACTACAAGTCCGCACAACGAGCTAGAATATCGAAAAGAGATGATCGCAGCACGGAATACCAACTGCTGGTCAACCAGGGTACCACAGTGGCTGCCCAGAGAAAGAACTTAAGTAGGGCAAGACCACCAACTCGAACAGGCCATGAGCTAAAAATAATTCGGAGTGAACAATGGGTTCGGTTTTGCCAGTGGAAAACGGCCACGAGGAGGGCGACACGGAACGGAAGGGAGAAAAGATAGCCACAACAGTGGTGAAACTTGATTAGTAGGGATCGGACGCGGGCCCATTCCATCGTGGCGACGCTGTCAGTGAAACTCACCAGCTTACGGGTCGAGCCGTCAGAAACCTCCCATTAACACATCTTCAAGGTTTCATGCGTAATGAATGCAAGGTCGGCTGAAACGTGCGCTTCGCCGACATCCACGAAAGGCGCACCGTGCGGCGTCCGCAAGAAGCACCAATAAAAATTTCAAGGACTCGTTTTGGCACCTGTAACGGGGTAGCGTTGCCGGGCCACCTTCGCATGCCATTGTCATTTGCTTGCCGTGCTCTTGTCCCGGACGGCGCCCCCGAGCGGTGAAAACGTTCCGCTCCTGCTCGCGCGCCATCTGTCCGGGCAGCGGCTCACGATCCCGGGTGTTTCAAGAGTGCCGCAAGGTGGCGTTTCGGAATTTTTAGCTCGCGCCTATTTCTCGCTCACGGTCAACACCACCGACAACAAACAGCTAACCTTGAACGGCACTCAATTCTCATAAGCGGCGACGCGTGCTTCGGGAATCTGGGCAGCTGTTTTCGGTTAGCACAGCTTGCGTGTATCCACACCGTAAAGTGGTTTGCACCCATCCGGAGCATCTTCGCTGTCTAAACATCCTCACATCCTAAAAAAACACAAGACCCTTAAAAACCACTGCATCACAGCCTTTACACCCTTTAAAATGGCGTTTTTATTAGTTTTCGCTTGGGTTTAGTGGTGTTCACGACAAAAGTAATCATTAAGGATGGAAATGTTTTTTACAATGCAGTATTGCAGAAGTGGCTGCAGTGAGCCCGATGTCTTGGTGTCAGGCTATAGTCTACATCGGCAAAAAAACTTGTCGACGAACGTAGCCAAAAGACCCTTCCGGACTACATCTCATTAAAGATCCACAGCTGCTTTTTTTATCGGATAACGAACGTTTCAATTTGCTTATATTTGGCCGTGGTTTCTCTTGTGCACCTCTTTAAGGTGGGGTTGTCTGAACTAAATAACTCGACGCTTTTTTCAGGAACTATCAGAGCATGAGACAATATATGAAATACTGGTTCGTCCTCACTCACTACCCATTCGTCGAGTACCTCGAGTCTCCACGGTGCTTCGTCGAGCCGCCGCAGGTTTTAAATCGTCAGCAGACACCGGGAATTCTCGAGTACAATGGAGTTCGAATGGTGAGTAATATTTTGTGGTCTCCCGTGCAACAGGGCTGCTTCGCTGTCTCGTGGGAACTTCACTAGCCACGCGGAAGGCAGGCTGGTTGACAAATCTGAGATATCTACGTAGATCTTTTAAAGCGCAGCCCTTTGGCGGCCACATCTATGGCTTCACGGTGGTTAGGGCGCAGCAACCGAGCCAGCGGTAGGAAAATCGACGAAAGAAAGCATAGAAGACTCGCAGGATTCTGAGGGGAGGGCGGCTCGCCGGGGCGGGGAGAGACGCTTCTCCACGGCTACCTATGGTGAAAGTGTGGGGAGGTGGTGTGCGCTCAACAATGATGCGCGTTCACTTCCTGATACGCAGTTTGCGGTCCCTTCCTGAGACGTACTAGCTCATCCGAACCCCGTCACATTTGCGCGGGAGCTTAATTCAAACACAATTGGCAGCATGCTCGACATCACCATATGGTTAAATCAAGGAACTAGGGCCAACATAGGGCACAGCTTCCAGCGAGCGATAGAAATCGTGCAGACCTTCGCCCGACCCCGCGGCCTCGAGTGTGCACCAGATAAGTCGGAACTACTTGTGGTCCAGCCCAAGAAGCCCAAATAGCCGCCAGGGAAGAAATCCGTGTCCTCGGCGTACACTTTTCCAACGTGACACACAACACCAGCGTTAGTCACCTTATAGCGGCGGCCAACCAGGCAGCCCGGATGATCAAGCAAGTGACCTCCAAAAACCCATGAATGGTTAAAGGTGTTGTGCCACCAAATTTGTTGCTTGTGCATTCTTTGTTGCAAACGTTTTATAATTCGTTAGAAAGCATGATACATGCTCTCACACGCACATATTCTGAGTGAAAAATTTATTATCGCACGATTCATGTGAACAGGATTCGGTTTCGGTTTCTGGGCGCCGATTCAAGCAGTGACGTCACAGCGTTGCGCCATAGCCTCCTTTAGTAGGTTATATAGGAGGCTATGGTTGCGCGGACGCTCTGCCACGCGTGTCTACCATGCGGCGCTGCGGTACGTTGCGACTTTACTGCGGCGTCTGCTCCTCCACATACGTGCTTCACCACGGAAGTAAACACGCCGACTCGTCACGTCAAGCCGCGACAGCTCCGACCTGGATTCTTTGTCTGCATCCTCGGATGCAGACAAATGAAAACCATGGATTTGCAAACCATACAAATGCTAAAAAAAACGCTAAAAAAAAGCTGCCCCCGCCGCGAATCGAACCGGCAACGTTGACCGGATGGGCGGAACGCGCGAGACCACTGAGCCAGCGAACAAACGATTCCGCTTCGCGATATAGCCGGTGTACTAGATGGAGGCCCATCCTTGGAGTCGTACGTCGGTGTTTACTAGCTAGTTTACAGAATTCCTGGCTTGTAAACTCACATTTTTTAAATAGCGCTTGCGCAGCAAGGTTCCGCGAAGCCCCCGCGACAGCTTATCGCCATCAACTCTGCTCTTCTGCGAAAGCGCTCGCAAAAATAAGTGTGCCCGGCTGCGACTGCGATTTTGCACTGAAGGGATAGTGCTTGCCGTACTTTGGTTTTACGTTTTACGTTAAAAACCTTTGCCGATACTGATCCCTTATTACCCAAATTACCCTACGTAACTGTTCTTCTGCACGAAACTGACCTTATATTTTCTACAGGCGAGCCGATCGCACACACATTCCGGGGTAGCGGCGTCGCCGAAGAGCACGGCCGAAGCGTCGAACGCCAAAATACGGATCGCATTAGCGCTAGTGTTGAGTTGTATGGGCTTCATGGAACTTACTGAGCTTATTACCCTCCAGAAACTAACAAAATAGAGCCGCGTTCATTGCGGCACGAATGTTGTCGGGGCGCAGTTTTCGCTTCTCGGTCGATTGACGACGCGTCGTGCGACCAGTCAGGCGACCGGTTTTGTTGGCGTCTTCGGTCGGCGAGTCAGTCACACTACGGCGACTTTCCATCGGCCGACGTGTTTGTGTCGCCGTCGGCGTGGTGTGACAACGCGGTCTGGCAATTCGGCAGTCGGCCGATGTTTTAACGACTCGCCGGCGTCGCGTCGTCGTCGCCGTCGTATCGGTATAGTGTGTCGATACGACCAAGCGACCAAACAAACTGTGGTAACTGGAGTTCACGTTCACGTCGCCCGAGTCGCTAGCGTTGTATGACGTCACAAACTTTGCGGCGCTGGCAATTCACTGACGTCATGGTTAGTGGCGCTAGCGATGGGTCCCGATTTCCAGAAGAGCATTTAGGTAATTTTTAGAAGCGAATTAAAATATATATTAAGCGCTTGCTGTACCCAGCACTTCGTGTTGAGGGTCGTTGCATGCAGAGGAAGCCTACAGCAGGCTTTTTACAGACTTAAAATTTGGTGGCACAACACCTTTAATGCAACCACTAAGCTGGTACACACCTTTGTGGTCTCTAGATAAACGTACGTTGCTCCCTTTTCTGAACCTCAAACCCGGAGAGAACCGACTAGATCGGGCTTTCCGTAAGTGCGTCAAACTATATTTAAGCCTCCAAGTATCTACGGCCAACAAGCACCTAATGGCTCTGGTGGTCCATAATACCATGAAAGAGACCATAGACGTTCAGAGTCGCGCAAACAAGTGCGTCTCACGAGGACAAAAGCAGGCAGAGCCATTCTAAATAATGTGGACATAACCCCTCCGACCTCGGTGCAAGATCGATTCGACCTCCTCCGGGAAATGAGAGAACGCATTCACGTCTGTACCCTCCCCAGACACGCATCCGGAACCCGATCAGGTACGCAGAACACCTCTAGCCCAACACGTCTGCAAAATGAGGGACTTCCACCCTGCTACAACCTTCGTGGAGGGTTACGGCCCCACCAATGTGGTAACCACAGCAGCAGCCTACTCATCCAGCGGTAACCCCACAGCAATAGCATACATCAAAACGACGGATCCGAGGCAGCTCAGGCCAGCTCCGACTTCGGGATTCAGAAGGACTTCATTCTTCCAGTATGGAGAGGAGCAGAAGAGTCTGGGGCCCTGCAAGGATGGCACCACCCCTAAGACAATCGCGACACCTCCTTTCTTTTCCTAATAAACGTTTATATATATATATCTCTGCACCCGTGCGGAAGAGGTCGCCATCGCCCTGGCCGTCTCTGCCCATCCCCGTGCCATAATACTAACCGATTCCCAAGAGACTTGCCGAAATTTCCTCAGAGGCCGCATATGTCTCCAGGCCCTTCACAAAACTGCGAATCATCCGCCTGAAAGGGCACAGGTTATATGGTTTCCGGGTCATCAGGGACAGACCGGGGGAAATGTCGCCGCGCGAACGTTAGCTCGTGACAACCCCGCTGGTTGCCCCCCAGGCACCGGAGCCAGTCGATCTTCAGGATACCGATTGAACAGAGGCTCGACAGTTTTCCGGCCCCTCATTCCTCGCTCAGAAGGATAAACTAGGTGTTACTCCTACAGCTTCACACGAACACACTCCCCATCACCGCGACCCGACCCCACATGAATACAACCCCAACATCTACCCAACACCACGATTCCCGCTCTGCTACCATACGGGAGATTCCTGCACACAAAATCTCAACATAAAGAACATAACACCGACCAACAGATCCACGACACATGGTAGGCACCCTGCTCAACCCCCATCCAGCTTGCAAGAAAAATGGCTCACGGACCGCCCAGAGTGCTCCTCGACGGCCAACGGGAGCCCCGAGAACTAGAGAGCCCAACCATAGCTCTGAGTAAATAAGGGGTCTCTCTCTCTCTCTCTCTCTCTCTCTCTCTCTCTCTCGACGGTGGCTTCCTGACACGCAGCAGATAGCGCAGTGGCTGAGCAGACTGCAGTTCGCCCGCGCACAAACTTTGCATTGGGGAGCAGCGTAATCGTCACCGAATTTTTTACATGAGCACCAAAGTTTCGAAATCTGCAATGTTTGCTCCACTTCGTCCCTTTAAAGGAAGTTATTTTTAACACGGCAAGCTTTCATGAACAGCGGACACGATGAATTGTCGCTCGATTGACGCGGTATACGTTTCGTTGTGTGTTCGTGTGCGGAAGACGAGTGCAGGTTCTTTTTGTTTTTACAGCAAAGCTGTAAATGGCTAGGATCCAGCAGATCGTCTCCGGTCCCAGAGCGATGTAGACAGGAATCGCTAGCGAGCGTAGTGCCACGTTGCGGAGCCCACTCCAGTCCCCGGAATCGTAAAACTGCTCGCCACACTCCCGGGGCATGGAAAAAATCATCTAGCGAGGGGCATTGGATTGGATTCGACTCGATTGGAATTGGTTTGAATTGGATTGAATTGAAATGAATTGAATTGAATTGAATTTGATTAGATTTGAATTAAAGTGGATTGTGTTGGATTGTGTTGAGTCATAGCCGCGGCAGACGTACTGGCGACGGCGCGTGCCCAGGCGTGCTCCTCAATTGCGCAGTAGCCAAGTCTGACGCTGCTTCGGAGCCGCCTAATGGCCATTTCACGTGGCTCGTGAAGAGCCGTGCTGAGCATGCGCGAGGAGCAGTGACTGGAGAGGACTGGACTTTCATGTAATAACCAGGAACAATACTCAATTGCAAATTACAAACAAACGTGTTTTGCTTCGTGCACCCCTTGGACTACGACCCAGTCAAACCTCACGTTGAGGCTCGGCACCGCAGCTTTGCTGGCCATCCCTCTTCACGGAGTGGAAGGGCTCTAAATTTTACATAGTGCCAATAGAACCGAATCGTAGCAGGCGAAAAGAAAAATGCGGAAAATTTGACAATTGAGATGCGAAGACTGAGGGAACAGTGCAGCTAGTGATCTTCACTAGCATAAACTGCAAAAGTTGCAAGCCAAAGTCCACTTCCCTCTGACAAAGTCCGAAGCCATTGGCCGCGCTAAATGCTCCAAACGCAATGGTAGCGCAGTCAATCAATAAAAAAAGCAGCGATAGTGCAGTCCGATATACGGTTTCTCAACGCGAGAGACCCAGGCTCGATTGCGACCACAGAAAACGTTTTAAGGTGCCCCGTACACTCCCCACACCTGCTTGTCATCCGATTGAACCGAATGGTTGCAGTTGCAGTTATTGCTAGCCCGTAGCGATACCGAGTGATTTGCTCGTCGCAGTAGATGCGCCTTCAGTTTCTGCTTTGCCTTTGTGGAATTTCATGTAAGAGTGGCTTCCAAATGCGCTCATCGGCAATGTGGCGCACGCTGGCGGACCTTCCAGAAGGGAACTGTGTAAATCGTTTGTTTCCGCAAACGCGGGCTGTTCGGCGGGCTTTGGACAAGCAGGGAGCTCGTGGGAAGGCTAGCTAATGGCAGCCAGCGCCCACCAGCCCAAACTCTTCAGAATGGACGGATGGTTTTGTTGCATATCCTCGAAGACAGACGAGGCCCCCTACAGAGAAGCGGCTCACAAGAGTGACGTCATCAGGGACATCGTGCCCAGCAGCAATGACCATCCTGGTCACGACGTCTCAATTACTTCCCGTGACGTCAGTGGTCCGCAGGGAGGGAAAGTGACAGGTTGACATCTTGCAGCGGTACACTGTCAAACCATCAATCATCATCAGCCCATCCACGACCACTGCAGGGTAAACGCCTCTCCCATGGATCTCCAATTATCCCGGTCCTGTGCTAACTGCGACCACTTTATCCCCGCCAACTTTTTGATCTCATCTGCCCATCTAACCTCCTGCCACCCTCTGCCACGCTTGCCTTTTCTAGGGATCCACTCTGTTACACTTAATGACCAACGGTTACCTAGCCTTCGCATTACATGCCCTGCCCACGCCCGTTTGTTCTTAATTTCTCCACTCCACTAGTTATCTCTGCCTCATGGTTGGGATCCGGGGTCACTACTTGATCTAAGTAGATATATTCGCTTACCACTTCCCCTGCCTCGCCACCTATCTCAAACCGCTGTGCTCTCCCGAGGTTATTGAGCATAGTTTTCTGAATATTATTTTAAGGCCCACTGTTCTACTCTGCTTGCCCGGTGCGGTAAGCATGCTTCGACATTTGTCCCCGAGTTACATGGCTACGTCATCAGCAAATCTGAGGTTACTGAGGTATTCATTAACCCTTACACCCGCCTGTTCCCAATCCAATGTTATGAATGTACCTCTTGTAAACATGCTGTGAATAACATTGGAAAGATTGTCTCATTGTCGGACGCCCTTCCTTATGGGTATTTTACTGCTCTCCTTATGGAGGACAATGGTAGGTGTGGGACAATTGTAGATATCCTCTAGTATTCCCACGAAATGATCTACACCGTGACTTCGCAATGTATGAATGACTGCTGAGGTTTCGACCGAGTCAAATGTTTTTTCATAAACAATCAAGGCTATATTTAGTGGTTGAGTATACTCCGCGCGTTTCTCTTTCACCTGATTGATCGTGTGAATATGGTCCATTGTTGAATAGCCTTTACGGAACCCTGCTTGTTATTTAGGTTGACTGAAATGTTTGGTTGCAGAAATCCTGTTAGCGATTATCTTGGTATGTACCTGGTAGACAGCTGACAGTAAGTTGATCGGCCAGTAATCTTTCCTTCAGGTCACCTTCATTGTCCACCTTTCTTATAAATTCGGATGATGCTGTTGTTCTTCTAATATTCCGGTACACTCGCGGTCATTAGGCAATGGGTATGCAGGTTTGCCAGTTTTTCTAGTACAATTTGCCATCTATCTTTCAAGAAGTCTGCTGTTATCTGATCTTCACCAGGTGTTTTGCCCCTTTTCATTTCTTTCAAAGCCTTCCTTACTTCTTCCGTCGTTACTTTTGGGATGTCTATTTCCCGTTCGACATTATCGTGGTTGTCCTGGCGACTGTACAGAACCCTATAGAACTCCTCCGCTACTTTAACTATTTTATCCTTATTTGTGATGACATTGCCTTGCTTGTCTGCATACATCCGATTTTTCCCCATGCCTAGACGCCTCTTCACTGTTTTCAGGCTGCCTCCGTTCTTTACACCATGCTCGATCCTCTGCATATTATACGTCCGTATGTCAGCTGTCTTGCGCTTATTGATTAACTTCGAGAGCTCGGCTAGTTCTAGTCTGTCAGCTGCGGTGGAGATTCTCATGGGTTGCCCTTTCTTGATTAGATCTTTCGTCTCCTGTGAAAGTTTACCAGTATCCTGTCTAGCCATAGTGCCCCCGACTTCTACTGCACACTCCGTGATAATGCGTGTAAGGTTGTCTCTGGCTTCCTCTGTCGTAAACTCTGCTAGAGCTAAATATTAATTCTCCAGTGCGATCCTGAATTGTTCCGCTTTCCGGCTTACTGTTACCTCCTTCTTACCGGTACTGTTAAAATGCCGCTTTTGTGATTTGACAGTGGCCACTGCCACTGTCAATTCATTTAAGCCCTAAAGAGCAATTATGGTCTATAACTAATAAACTTAGACCTTAGCAAAAACACTAAGAAACATCCTTATAAATGTAGCAAAGCGCCTTTTTTTAAGTGTTTCTCCTATGAAACACGCTTTAAAGAGGTCTTTTATGGGCGAAGCACTTGAGGGGCTCGGGCTGTCGGCGTCTCATATCGTCGTCGTCTGTAGTCACGGTACTCAAATACCGGCACACTCGTTTTTGAACTCCTCGCGCTAGAACGTAACGCGTACTAAAAAAACACCGGGACACTCGTTTTCCAACACCTCGCGCTAGAACGCTTCGTGCTTGAAAGGCACGAGGCTTTTACGACAAAGCTATATACCTCTACCACCCAACGCTTTCATGCCCGTGGGCGCCTCCGTTTCATTTCCGGTTTCAGCTCCGTTGGCCGTGTGGCAAGAGAGACTTACATCTTTGAACACAGTTATACATTGCATGCTTCGCAACACCTCAGGTTTATTGTTAGTGGAGATTGCCCGGGATTTTTCGTATCTTTGTTATGGTGTAAGGGTGCTAGGTATAGACAGGAAAAATTTCCCCTGATGTAATTTACTTGCGGCTACACCTGTCATTTAAATTGCTAAGTAACTCGGGGGACGAATTGCAAAGCATGCTTTCCGCACTGGGCGAACAGAGTAGAACCGTGGGCCTGAAAATTAATATGCAGAAAACTAAAGTAATGATCAATAACCTCGGGACAGCACAGCAGTTTGAGATAGATGGCCGAGGCAGTGGAAGTGGTAAGCGAATATATCTACTTAGGCCAAGTTGTGACCCAGATGCAACCATGAGGCAAGAGGTAATTAGAAGGATCAGAATGGGGTGGGGTGCATATGGCAGACATTCTCAGATAATGAATAGCAGCCTACCATTGTCGCTGAAGAAGAAAGTGTATGACAGCTCCATCTTACCGGTACTCACCAACGGGGCAGAAACCTGGAGGCTCACTAAGAGGGTTCAACTTAAAACGACTCAGCGTGCAATGGAGCGGAACATGATAGGTGTAACATTAAGGGACAAGAAGAGAGCGGAGTGGGTTAGGGAACAAACACGTGTTAAGGACATATTAGTAGAGATTAAGAAAAAGAAATGGACGTGGGCGGGGCATGTAATGCGAAGACAAACTAACCGTTGGTCATTAAGGGCAACAGAGTGGATCCCCAGAGAAGGCAAGCGTGGCAGGGGGCGGAAGGAAGTTAGATGAGCAGATAAGATCAAGAAGTTTGTGGGGATAGATTGTTCGCAATTAGCACAGGACTGGGATAATTTGAGATCTATGGGAGAGGCCTTCACCCTGCAGGAGGCGTTGACAGGCTGGTGATGATTACTTGAACATCAAAAGTCGTTTTTTAAGACGATATATTCTTTCTTGGGCTATTTAAAGCAAAACCTTTGTTCTGTATGTCTGACTCGATTCAGCCACCCGACCAAAGGGAAACAAACTGCGCAATAGTCTTATATGCCCACGACCAAATCTAAACGTCTAAGTCCGGTGTTAATATTCATAATTGTCAACATTGTTAAATTACGCAAATATAAGGCAGAAAATAAATACATGAGGGATATTTGCAGTGTTCTTGTATTAAAAACGGGTGCTTGGTTTTTGCAATACAAATAAAGTACTACAAAAACCATCGCCGGCTGTTGCCCGCGCTACCTGGAGGCATTTAAAAAAATCAAACGTTTCGAAAAGTTTCACTAGATAGGTTCCACGTTCCGCTTGGACCGCTCGTGGAGTACGACAACGTGGTGGGCAAACGCTGCAGTGGGGGGCCTCGATTCACTCGCGTATCCGCCGTACGCTGGCATCGGGGCACCAAACTTGGAGCAAAATTGACTTGAGCAAACCTCTAACGTGTTTTCCTAGGAGGAACGAGACGGGAGAGGAACAGCATGAGAGGTGAGCAGGAAAGAGAAGGGAGGCATTTACTTGTCAGGGGCGCCAGTCGACTATCGGCTTTCGTCGACATTTGCAACAAAAGGAGCAGATACGCGGCCATTTTTTTCACCTTGCGTTGTTTGCGTTCCAGACCGACGCATGGAATAACTTCTACCATTTCGACCATATGAAGGCAAGACCGTTTGACAATATTAAACTTACGATCACCGTCTCGCTACGGCCGACGTTCAAAGTGCCCAGAAATCCGGGCAACTACGCATGGTTCAAAGAGTGCTGTACAAAAGTACTCATAAACGACAGTTGTACTAACTTTACAGCTGTGGCAAGCTACCCTCCCGGTTTCGTCCGCACCACGAGCTTCCCAGAGGTAAGTACGGCTTTACATGCTGCCCAAACAGCAATAGCTCTTGTACTGTATTGCTCCGCGGAAGCGAGCGATGGGCCTGGATGTCAACGCACGCGGGCGTTTTGAAAGGAGGTTGTGCTTAGCTCCTAATATCTGCCGGTTTTTTAATTACCTATTTTTACTTTTCGTCATTTCATTAATTTTTAAGCACATTCAGTTTTAATAATTATGGGAAACGACTTGTGTCTAATTGATTACACGCGCCATAGCGCACTCAGCGCTACGCGGAGGAACAACCGGACGCGGAAGTGAGCTGTCCAACGAGATTTTTACAGGATCCCTCACGTTATCCCCAAGACGATTTGGAGAAAGTCCTAGCGGCAGAGCATTAGTCAGGCGCATGAATGTTTTACGTTCTCTTCTACATTTCCGTCTGCATTCGACGTGCATTTCTTAACCCTTATATTGACGCCCGCACGATTTTCTACCCACATTTTTTTTTCACTTTTTCATTGTTCAGCTAAGTTACCTTCGCTGCTTATGTTAGCTCATTCAGCGGCGTTTCCGCGCTCCCTTTCTCTGTGATGTATTAACGTAGACGCCTCTACCCCCTCGCTACAATTAGTCATGTCTCGTTATTATGGATGCATTCATCCCCCAGAAAAATCGTCCATAACGTCAGTTGTCCATAATGACAAATGAAGGTCAAAAGAACAAACATTAAAGAATATTCGTTTAAGGAAAGCTCGTTTTAGGAATTCATTGCCTCCACTGAACTGGCAAGGCGCGGCGTATATTGGCACGCATTTTCCGGAATATGCCGCACTGGGCACTCTTGTTTGACATGAAAAGGGTGTCACCCTGTCGTCACTACCCTAGTGTTGTTCGCTGATCACCAATGTTCTCGATTTGATTCTATGGTACTGGAAGGAAGAGCGTTCCGAATAAATGCATGATTCGGCAAAAAAGTAATTTCCTGGTACGCGCCGGGACCTCGGGGGTCACCAGTCATTTGTTCTGTTTTTTGGGATTTGTGGGCCCGTGTCGAAAATAACGAGACAAATCAAATCAAATGAAGTTTATTATTTCAACAAAAAAATACAGGGGGTTATGTTTTGCAGACAAGTGTCCCAAAGTCCAGGGACTGCGACGGGACCCTCGATAAGTAAATTCAACGAATTCAGTCAATATGCAGGGTAGCAGCGGAGGTGAATGCAAAAAAATAACACTTTAAATATAATTTATACAAGAACGACTAAAAATTGATAAAGAAAACGCAAATAACATATACAAAAAAAATCCCCCCACCTCCCCGAAGGGGATCGTGCGGAAATGCGAATGCATTGGGTGCACCGATGAGTGCGGTGCGAGTAATTATTATTAAAGGCGTACTTAATGAAGAATCGCTATCAAGGCGCCACGCGCGCGCTCCACTGCATTATATAGATTCCGAGCGCAGCGAGCGGAGAGGAGAGAGAGCCCGCCGAGCTCCGCGATGCGAGCGCCCTCACACACCCACTCTCCCGCTACTCCGCCCGAGCTCCGCGATACGAGCGCCCTCACACGCCCGAGCGCGCTCCTCCTCTCCCCTTGCCCTCCACTACTCCCGCCCGAGCTACCACCTGCTCCGGTTGCTAGGCGCGCCACAGCTGTTGCTAGGGGCGAGGAGGAGCGCGGAGAGATAACACCTGCGGGCGCACGCCGACGGAGCACGACAACCCCCGACTAAGAAATGCATTCGCATTTAAAAGCAGAGGAGGAGAAAGAGGAACTTGCACGCACTTTGAACGGGGAGGAAGTAGAGAAGAAGGCGAGCTTGCTCGCGGCATCTCGTGTTCTCTCGCGCAAGGTACACCACAGCTGTTGCTAGGCGCACGCCGACGGAGCACGACAACCCCCGACTAAAAAGGCATTCGCATTTAAAAACGTCGCAAGAGTACAGACGTTCAGACAATTAAGTGTCTGCATTTACCCGTTTCGTCCCCAAAATACAGACGTTCGTCCCCAAGGGTACAGACGTTCAGACAAGTGTCTGCATTTACCCATTTCGTCCCCAAAATACAGACGTTCGTCCCCAAGGGTACAGATGTTCAGACAAGTGTCTGCATTTACCCGTTTCGTCCCCAATGGTACAGACTTTTCAGACAGTGTCTGCATTTACCCGTTTCGCCCCCAAAAATACAGACATTCGTCCCCAAGGGCACAGACGTTCAGACAAGTGATGATGATGATGGTTTGATTTTATTGGCGCAAGGCCGACATGGGCAAAGAGCGCCAAACACAAAGTGATTTGATGAGGAGAGAACAAGAAATAAAATCAGTTAAAAGCTATGAGCACGGCTGGTGTAAATGGCCAGGGTGAAGAACAAGAGTGGTTAAAAATAAATAAGGTGGCTGGTGTATAGGACCAGGGGTAAAAGCTATGGGTGGTATGAGATGAGTTGTAAAAAGTGAACTTCTGATAGGAACTGAAAGGTGCGTTGAACAGAAAACATGGCATCGTCTCCTAAGAAGTATGACGGGTGTGGTGGAATATGTCGTGTGTGTAGTTGAGGGAAGTGTTTGCGTCGTGTAGTGTCGAGTGCCTTACATTGTATGAGAATGTGCATCACGGATAGGGCCTCTCCGCACCTGCTGCACTGGGGTCTAGATGATCCCGTCAGCAGATACGAGTGCGTCGCATGGGTGTGCCCTATCCGCAGCCTACCCAAGGCGACTTCCGTGTGTCTGTTGTGTGAGTCAGTTGTGTACCGTCCCAAGTGTGGCTTTATTACATGTAGTTTGTTGTCTGTCTGTTCGTCCCAGTGTGTTTGCCATGTTCTGCGCAGGTGTTGTCTTATGTGTGGCTTGAGGTCTGTGTAGGGTACCGTTGTAATGTCCACAGTGTTCCTGAGTGCAGCCGCACCGGCCCTCTCGTCTGCCAACTCGTTCCCAGAGATCCCTGCGTGTCCTGGGACCCAGCAGAGGACCAGCTCATGCTTTTGTGCATACACGGACATGATAGTGCAGAATACAAGATTAACTATGTGGTTTTGGGGGGTGTATGCGATGACAGTGCGCGAACAACACTCAAAGAATCTGTATATATGATGGAATTGGGAATGTGATTTTCAAGGATGTGTTGTACAATCAGTAAAATTCCATACGCTTCTGCTGAAAAAATTGATGTGTGCATGCTCATGGTTCTGGCTGCATTGAAATTAGGACCATGAGCAGCGCACGACACCATACTGGAGGTTTTAGAAGCGTCACTATAAAATTCTGCACATGTGTATTTAAACTGCAAAGACAGAAAGTGCTGCAGTATTGCAGCTCGTGGTACACGATTTTTGTCAAGTCTCATAAAAGAAAGGTCGCACGACACAGGGCGAACTTGCCAAGGCGGTAAACTGTTAGAAAAGGATGACCTGTACACATCTAAAAACGAAGCACTGAGATCCGAGGCTCGCTCTCTCACTCTAAGTGAAAAGGGCAGAGGAACGGATGGGCGATTTGCAAAGAGCAGAGATGTTGATGTATCGTTAAAGACAGGATAAAAAGGATGATTATTCAGTGATGAAATTTTAAAAGCATATAGCAAGTCCATGTACGTTCGTTGGTTCTCAAGGCTCCACTTATCACACTCGACATACAGACTCTCGACAGGGCTAGTGCGAAAAGCACCCGAGGCGAGACGAAGCCCCAAGTGTAGCACTGGGTCAAGCATTCGCAACGCTGTTTTAGTCGCCGACCCATATACCACACTGCCATAGTCTAAACGAGACCCAACCAAAGCAGTATAGAGCCGTAGTAGGAGTTCTTTGTCGGAACCATAAGATTGATGGGAGAGAACCTTAAGTATATTCATTGTTTTAAAACATTTATGTTTAAGTTCCTTGATGTGTGGAATGAATGTGAGTTTGTGATCAAACACCACACCTAAGAACTTGTGCTCCTTGTTCACAGGAAGCGACATGCCATTAAGAGTAATGTCTGGGTCCGGATGGACCCCGCGCTTCCTGGAGAACACAACGCAGGAGCTTTTTGCAGGATTCAATTTAAACCCATTCTTGTCTGCCCAGACGGCAAGCTTCTTGACGCCGAGCTGGACTTGACGTTCGCAGATGGACATATTACATGATTTAAAAGATATCTGCACGTCATCTACATACATGGAGTAAGAAATTGTAGGCGGCAGTGCCTTCCCAAGGGAGTTCATTTTTACTATGAAGAGAGTGCAGCTTAGAACTCCGCCTTGCGGCACGCCATTTTCTTGCACGTGTACCTTTGACAGTGCAGAACCAACTCTGACACGAAAGGTTCTCTCAGACAAATAGCTAGCAAGGGTGTTAAACATATTACCAGAAACACCGAATGACTTCAGGTCAGTAAGGATCCCATAACGCCAAGCGGTGTCATAGGCCTTTTCTAGGTCGAAAAACACAGTTAAACAGAACTGTTTATGAATGAAGGCATCCTTAATATATGACTCTAGTGCCACAAGTTGATCATTCGTGGATCGCCCCGCCCTGAAGCCTGCCTGGCAGCTCTCGAGAAGGCCGTTATACTCCAAAAAGTACACGAGCCTCCGGTTTATCATCTTCTCGAGAAGCTTGCACAGGCAGCTGGTCAGGGCAATGGGTCGATAGCTAGCGGGAGAAGAAGGGTCCTTCCCTTCTTTCAAGAATGCTACAACTATGGCATCCCTCCAAGACTTTGGAATGTGCCCCGAAAGCCATATCTTGTTGAAAAGGTGAAGAAGTGTTACAAGAGTGTCTGTGTGTAAGTTCTGTATCATTGTATATGTAATGTTGTCTGGGCCTGGAGCTGAGGGTTTACACGTGCTCAGAGCACCCCTCAGCTCATGAAGCGTGAACTCGGAGTTATAAGAGGTGGCTGACCTGTCATTGTCATGTAAAGGTTTCTTTTCGGCCACGAGTTTGTGTTTCATGAAGGTGTTTGTGTAGTGTGCTGAACTAGAAACGTGTTGGAAGTGTTGTGCGAGTGTGTCAGCCTGGTCTTCGAGTGTGTCCCCTGTTGTACTGACCAGAGGCAGGCTGTGTGTTTGATGTCCCTTGAGTTTGCGTATTCGTGTCCATACTTTCCGTGTGTCTGTGTAGGAGTTAATTGATGTTATGAATGTACGCCAACTCTCTCGTTTTGCCTCACGGCGCACACGTTTTCCTAACGCCTTGGCCCGTTTGAACAAGAGGAGGTTTCCCGACGTGGGGTACCGACGAAGGATACCCCACGCCTTGTTCTGGGCCTCTCGCGCCCGCCTACAGTCCTCATTCCACCACGGCCTCCGCTGGTTGCGCGGGGCAACAGAGGCGTGGGGAATGGACTTTTCGGCGGCGTCGAGGATGTGCGCCGTGAGGTAGTTGGGTAGCTTCCTCAACGTGTAGGTGTCCTATGGATGTGTGGTGTAGTTTGGATGTCTCTGTAAATGTGTTCCAGTTAGCTCGTGCTTCATTGAACCTATTATGGGAAGATGGACTGCTCGGGCCTTTACCTATATACGTTAATGAAGTGGGGAAATGGTCACTGCCATATGGGTCCGTGCCCACACCCCACTCAGAAGAGGAAAGAGAACTGCGGAGCCAATAGCCAAGTCAAGACATGAGTATGTGTTGTGACCTATGTTATGGTATGTAGGCTGTTTATTGTTGAAAAGGCATGCTCCAGAGGATGTAAGAAACCTCTCTATAAGGCGACCTCGGGCATCCGTACGAGAAGAGCCCCAAAGAGAATTGTGAGCATTAAGGTCGCCTGTTAGAATGTATGGTTCGGGCAGCTGGTCAACCAGCGCCTCGAAGTCAGAACTCAAAAATGTAACATCAGGAGGAATGTATATGGAGCATACCGTTATCAACCTATTAAATATTATCAAGCGTATTGCTACAGCCTCAAGGATAGTGTTTAAAGTGACAGGGTGGCATGCTAAGGATTTCCGGACGATTATGGCCACACCGCCAGAAGAGTGTGTGCAGCCATCCCTGTCTTTCCTGTATACCAGGTAACTATTCAAAAAATTTGTGTGTTTAGAATTCAAATGTGTTTCCTGAACACACATTACACTTGGCTGATTGCATGCAGAATCTCATACACGTCGTCAAGATTATTCAGAAGGCCTCTGCAGTTCCATTGTACTATGTTCTCTCTTCCCATTATGAACTGTTCGGAGCTACTGGAGTGTGACTATTATGTAGGGTCTTTCGGGGCTTGCACTCTTGGAAGGGGTTTTCTGACCTTCTCTACTGACCTGGACGTCGCAGCCCGTTCCTTCCGCTGCGATGAAAGCCGGAAGGGCTCGACGTCCATGTCGTCATCTGAAGGTAAGGGGGTGCCCAGCGGACTGGGCCCCCTTGACATGGTACCCTTTCGGGTGTTCTTTGCCTGCACTGCCAGTGCCGAAGGCGTGGGGAGCACCCCAGATGGCACAGGCAGTGAGGAGGGGGAGGGGGTCGCTGCGACTGCCTCCGTCTCCATCTCGTCCGGGCCCTCGCGTGTGCTTCGGGCCGGTGGAGAGGGGGAAACGGTGGGTGCAGTAGCATCCCCACCGGACGTGGATGCCACCACAGCCGCTGCTGACTTAGCAGGCGGTGCGGTGGCGGGTTGGGCTGCCAGAGGCAACCCAGGGGGGGGCGGAGGCGGGACCAAGTCCGACTCGCGGTACTGGGTCCCCGCCGAAACAAGACGCCGCTCCGCCCCCCGGCGAGCTGCGTCGGCGTACCTCCCCAGGGGGAAAGAGGCGAACCTCTTCCGCGCCTCTGGGAAGGTGATGTTCTCTGTTACCTTCACATTAATTATATGTTTCTCCTGCTTAAACTTTTCACATTTTCGCGAGTACGCTGCATGGGATCCCTGGCAGTTGGCACAGTTGAAGGTTTCGGATTCACAATTTTCTGAGGGATGGTCATGCTGACCGCACTTAGCGCAGGTAAGTCGGCCACGGCAAGAGTTTGTGCCATGCCCGAACCGTTGGCACTTAAACAGCGCCGTGGGTTCGGGATGTACGGGCGGACATTGCAATGTATATACCCGGCATTTATAGATTCTGGAAGGGTGGATCTATCGAAGGTCAGGATAATGTGTTTAGTGGCTATTTGTTTGTCATCGCGGCGTATGATATGCGCTTTACAGCCGTGACGCCCTGATCCCTTAAGCCTTCCAAAAGGTCGGCATCGGTTTCGGAAATGAGATCTGCCTCAGAGATCACACCCTGAGAGCTGTTGAGGCTGCGGTGGGGTGTGACCCTGATCTCCAGATCTGCCATGCGGGTTTGTTTCAGGAGGATTGCGGACTGCTGCTGAGTTTTTACTTGAACTAGTACTTCGCCTGTTCGTAGTTTTTTTGCCTCGAAAGATTTGCCAATGATTCCTTCAAGGAACTTGGAGACAAGGAATACAGACTGGGAGGAGACGGGTTTCGATTTATCTACTGATTCAAGGACCAAAAAACGGGGATATTTGTCAGGTTTCGGAGTGTTGATGGTTGGTAGGGATGGAAAAAAAACTTCGGTGCGGCCCCTTTTCGGGGGCCGATCACGTTTGGGGGGGGGGTTTTGAATTATCCATATGGCATAGAAAAAAGCAGGGAGACGGGGGTACTTTCTCCTTTGACCTTACCCTGGTAGTCAAAGAGGTCCCGGAGCTCCCTGCCTGGTAGACAGACAGGGAGCCCATCGGCCGGAGCTTGACCAAGGCTCCGACGGCCACCGTTTACGGCTTCTACCCTTCACCTTTAAACACGTCGCCACGGTTGGACACGGCTTATGTTGGGAGCTCGGGGTCCGCGGTGTCGCTGCTCACTGTCACCATGAATACTCAAGGTGCCCCGTGCGGGGGTTCAGACAAGTGTCTGCATTTACCCGTTTCGTCCCAAAATACAGACGTTCGTCCCCAAGGGCACAGACGTTCAGACTGCATTTACCCGTTTCGTCCCCAAAATACAGACGTTCGTCCCCAATGGTACAGACGTTCAGACAAGTGTCTGCATTTACCCGTTTCGTCCCCAAAATAGCCGTCCATAGCCCGGACTGCGGGTGTCTTCATTAACGGGGCACAATTGCACGACGAGAGACAGGCGGCCCAAAATTTCGTCCATATCAACGGGCTCCATATTAACGAGACATGGCTGTATGAAAGTGAATGCACGAAAGCAAAAATATGGGTCTTTAGTTTAAAAACATGGATCTTCTTCATCCTATTTTTAAGGCCTAAAAAAGGGGAAATACACGTCTCACTACAATGATGGCTGAAACGCCCGGCTTCCTCTTAAGCGATTCATTCGCCGTCGTAAAGGTTGCTGGGGTTCACCGGAGTTTCGGTCACGGGGTGGTCGCCATCACTGAGAGAAAGCTTCCGTTTAAATCCAAACTGCTTCGACCGTATTGGCTGTGTTCCTTTGTTCTCTGAAACTTCTGCTTTGTCACTCATGTGGCTCTTTATCTATATTTATTTACAAAGTTACTGTCCCGAAAAAAAAAAGTACAGCAATGGTTCAATGTGATAGACGTCGGCTTCATAACACGATGGGACCAGGCTCCATTCGGACCGCGCGAAAAGGCGTTTGATGTGCCTTAGCTTACCATCGTCGTTTTGTGAAACCGATTGTGTACGGCTGGCTTTCCTGCAGGGGCATTTTGTGGTGCGCACTGACGCCACGCCATCGAGACATTGAGAATTTAAAATCGTAAAAACGGACCGACAGTATTGTTGGCGGAGTTAACGCATCTAATCGCGTAAATGGCGACAAAAAAATATCTGATTAAAAAAGTGAACTTGAAAATAAATCTATATACTCCCCCAATGAACAAAAAAAATTCCGGAATAGTGAAAATGGAACTACATCGTGAAAAATGCGCTAATCACTGCTATAATAGTACATCATTGGCGAAAAGAGGCCAAGGAAAACTACAAAACAATAAAATAACGCCGCGTAATTCTGTAGCCTGATCTGACTCGTTAGTAGACAATTCTCTGAATTTCTGCTCGTTTTCTTCTCGGGCAAATTCACTGTGTGAAGTACTATCAGTACTGTTAGCTGGTACCGAAAATAACAATAAAAACAGACCTGATGTAAATTATAGGCCTCCAGTGCATCATAGTGCGTTACCACTGCGCTTTGTCTGCCCGTTTTTAGCTGTGGTAGGAAAGTCAGACCAGCACGCGCCGGATCACATGTGAACGTGAACGTGACACGCCATATCCCAGAGCTTTTAGACTAGGCGTGTCACCAGTCCGCATGTAAAAACATTTTGCTTGAAATACTATCACGTGGCCAAAGACGACGTATATTTTTGCAGAGAACAAAAGTTATTGGAGTGAACTTGTGCTTCTGAGAACTCTAAAATAAAATACACCAGTGGATTCGGAGTAGCCAACAAAGTGACGTCCACAGGCGGATGTCGGAAAATCGATAGCAATGGCGTGTGCCCTGCGGGCACTTATCTTTCGGCATGATTGTCTCTCGAACCGTCGAATTCAATCGAGAACATTGGAGCTCAAAGAAAATTATTCTAATTTACTGACGACAGAGCGAAACACTCATTTTATCAAATCGGTAACGTGTGTAGCATACAAAATAAAGGGGAGGGGACACGTGCTTTCGTTCGAAGACAGATGAAAATTATTCTAATTTACTGACGACAGAGCGAAACACTCATTTTATCAAATCGGATAGGGTGTGCAGCATATAAAATAAAGGGAAGGGGACACGCTCTTTCGTTCGAAGACAGATGAAAATTATGCTAATTTACTAACGACAGAGCGAAACACTCATTTTATCAAATCGGTAACGTGTGTAGCATACAAAATAAAGGGTAGGGGACACGTGCTTTCGTTCGAAGACAGATGAAAATTATGCTAATTTACTGACGACAGAGCGAACTACTCCTTTTATCAAATCGGATAGCGTGTCCAGCATACAAAATAAAGGGAAGGGGACGCGCGCTTTCGTTCGAACACAGATGAAAACTATTTTAATTTACTGACTGCAGAGCGGAACACTCATTTTATCAAATCGGATAGCGTGTGCAGCATACGACACGCGCTTTCGTTCGAAGAGAGATGAAAATTATTCGAATATACTGACGACAGAGCGAAACTCATTTTATCAAATAGGATAGCGTGTGCAGCATACAAAATAAAGGGAAGGGGACACGCGCTTTCGTTCGAAGACAGATAAGAGCTTGGCGCGGCGAGACGCTGGTAAGAAAGCACAAATAAAACAGAAGCCACAGTTCGTGGCCGTACAAGGAAACGAAAGCGAAGAAATCAGGGCACCTACAATGTATCTGCAAAAAAGTTCTCGTTAATTATCACCACGCTTTTTTATTCCAAATAAACATGACTTAAGGGCCCCAAAATAGTGTTTTCCGCAGCAAGTGCTCATCATTTTTACAGCGAAGCTGTTATTCCGTGAATAGAAAGGCGACGATATCCATGTTGAACGGAACCAAATTGAAGTGCACCTTTCTATCCGCCACTCCCGTCCCGATAGAAGGCAGTGTGAGTTGATGATCAAACGATGTAACTTCTCGTCAGCATCGCTTCATTAAAGATCAATTTGGGTACCTTAATTCTGACACGCAGTTTGCCAAAATTCAATAGTTTATTCTGCAAGGATGTTGGCAGCCAAACATAACTATGCTTTTTGCAGATTTACAATGATCCAGAGTACAGCAAGAACATCGACTGCACCCAGGACGAACCGGACAAAGGCTGCAAAACCTTCTCAGTGAGCAAACGGAGGATAATAACGTGGGACGACTTCAACAGCCTCAGAAGAAAGGTAAGGGCCAAGTGTCAGTCATGCAAGTTTCGGCGCGCTTTTTTTGCGCAGAAGAAACTGGGCACTCTTTCGACGCGTGCTCCGGGAGTGCTTCTAGTTGACTGTTGAGCCGTAACGTGTCTCTCACGCTCGTGAATTTGTATCTGGAACGAAATAACCCGCGCACCCCAAGCAACCAACGGCCGTCCATCGGTCGCCCGACATATGTTCATTCCGAATCTAGCGTACGACTGCAGGACGTCGGTGTCAGAGCAGATGAACGTACCAAGTACGTCTGCAGGGCAGTGCAGGACGGGAGCGGATGGAGGTCAACGGGAGAGACCTTTGCCCTGCAGTGGTTCTAAAGAGGCTGTTGTTGATGTTCTTCATGTAGAGTCCTTTCGGGGAGGAGCCCCTTACGGGCTGGGGCTGTTAGCGTCCTTTGTCGTCGTCGTCCTAATCGTCGTCATAATCGTCGCCTCCTGTAGTCACACTACTAAAACACTGGAAACTCGTTTACACCTCGGGGCAGGACGTAACGCGTACTAAAAAACTTCGGGACGCCCTTTCACGCCTCGCGCTGGAGGTCATCGTAAGGCCTAGTAAAACACTGGGACACTCGATCGTTTGCACCTTGCGCTTCAGAGCTTTTACAGCAAAGCAACGACTTTTACAGCAAATCTGTGTACCCAACCACCCAACGGTTTCACCTCCGTTGGCAAAAACACCAAGGCGCTAGGGACACACTGCATGCTTTTGCCCCTCCCCAGGTTTCACTTTAGTGGAGATGGCCGTGGGATTTTTTTCGATCAAGACGTGTGCTCACTACGCAGGTGTGCGCCGCCAAAGGGAACATCACCGGGTACCTGTTCGGTCTCGCGGTGTACGACATCGACCACGACGACTGGGACTACCGGTTTCCCGACAACAACCCGTATGGTCCGTACCCCAAGCTCCGCATGCTGTACCAATTGTACAAGTACATAAGCACGGTATTCATCACTATCGACCAAGAGCAGATCTGCCGCGGGTTGGAGCCGCAGCGGATTTCACTGGAGGACTTCCGCAAGATCACGAGCTGGCCCGTCGAAGGCGTATGAGGTGTGTTTGTGAGTAACCAGCATCAGATTTGCTAAAGCGTCGTCGTGAGTGGACGCAGCTGGACGGAGCGGGAACCGAAGCGCGCTAGTGCTTATACACCAGCTGATGGTGTTTTAAAGACGATAGTCGTTCTTGGGCTATTTAAACCCAGAAATTTTGGTCTGTCTGTCTCTGTCTGTCTGTGTCTGTCTGTCTGTCTGTCTGTCTGTCTGTCTGTCTGTCTGTCTGTCTGTCAAAGCAAAACGGTGACTGCGCTGTAGTATTATATATACTCACAGGGAAATCTAAACGTCTATGCCCGGTTTATATGTTTACTTGTCTACATTGTTGAACAAGAACAAGACATTACGCAAATATAAGACAGAAAATTAGTACACAAAGGATATTTACAGTGTTCCTTTATAAAAAAATTAATTGGTGCTTGATTTTTGCGAAATGAAATATTACATCTAGTTCAGAAAAAAAAGTTCACACAGTCGCCTGCTGTCACCCACCCCACTATAGCTTCTGGCGGCATTTTAAGAAATGAAGCGGCAGTAGTAACGAAAGGTTCCGCTAGGTGGGTTCCGCGTTCTGCTTGGAACGCACGTCGACTAGGGCACCGCGGTTCTATAAACGCTGAAGTAGGGCACCTCGATTCACGCACGTCTCCACCGTATACGGCAGCGCTGGCATCGAGGCACCCGGCCTGGAGCAGTGAAACGCGGTAAATTTAAATTGACTGGAGCAAACCTTTAGCGTGTTTACCTTGGGAGGAGCGCGACGGAAGAGGAACATGATAGGTGAGCGGGAAAGCAAAGGGAGGCATTTACGTGGTAAATGTCATTTGCAATGAAAGGAGCAGATACGCGTCCAATTTTTTTCTGCTTGACTGCAGCTGGAAGAAAAAAACTCCCACCTCCCCTCGCGGGAACCCCTGTGTAGATGCGACGCATAGGCGGAGCGGCGAAGGGACCGCGTTTTATAGCGCGCATAACGTTGAGGGGACTGCGTAAGCCGGTCCCAGTCGATGACGACGTTGGCGTACTTGTAAAGCGGCGTGAATTCTAGTTTGAGCCAAGCGTGGATGTTGCTTCGCCGGAGAACGGCACACCGGTTATATGCGCAGCGCGCCCGAAGGAGAGGAAACCGCGGGAGAGAGAGTACTGCACATGCGCCGGCCCCAGAGCGTCTGCCGCGGCTATGACGCAACACAATCCAACACAATCCACTTTAATCCAATCCAATCCAATTCAAGCCAACCCAATCCAATCCAAGCCAAGCCAATCCAATTCAATCCAATGCCCCTCGCGAGAGAGTGTTCGCTATCGGAGAGGAGAGGGGGGGAGCGGCGGAGAGCGCAGCTGGCGCGGCGAGGAGAATGGGGGAGGGGCGTACAACGCCGACGACGACGCCGGAGGGACAAGGCGAGTGAATGAGATGCTCTGCATCTAAAAAGTGGCACCAAGTGATAAATTATAAGGCGTGCTTACGGCGTGTTTTGTTACAAATAATTGGTCCACGCAGTAGGAAATCTTGATCCACACAAAAAAAGTTCACAAGCAACTCCGCCAACAAAAGTTCACAAGCAGTTCCTCCAACAACGTTACTGAGCAATGTGAGCTCAGTAACGTCAATATTCGCCTTGAGGTGGCGTTAATTTGTCTGTGCGCCACCGTCGTACGCCAGATTGTGACGTCAATAAATCAGTGCGCCGAACCACTACATTGCATTTTCTCAACAGTAAAGAACCTATCCTTCCTTCTTGGCCCAAAGCGTTGGTAGGCTGTACACTGCGCTTAGAGCACTCTAGGAGATACCGATTTACTGTCAAAATAACGGGTACAAGTATTTAACCCGACATAGTGAGCTGGATCGGCAAACTCCAACCCAGGCCGTACAATGGAAAACAGAGAAGAGACCTCACGGTCGCTAAGACCGAATGGCAGAACAATTTAGCAGTCGATCAAAAAATGTCGCTGTCAGCTTTCAGTCCCGTACCATACAGGCCAGGACGCCCGATATTTAAAATGCCCTAGACCCCACTGATAAATTTCACTCTGCTCCATGAAGACAAGGCCCTCAGTGCTTGCGCTAATTTGCAGCAACTGGTAATGAGCACTGGGCCTTTATCTACTAATCATCAATGAACACAAATTAGCTTATTTTTTGTCGCGGTAGAATATAGACGTGAAGGCAGGAAAAATGACTGGAAAATTTTGTAGAATTCAAATTTGGCGCCCTTCGAAGACCGCCTCATAGTCTCTACAATAGCAGAAAGAGGGCGCCAGGAGTCCGCTAGAAGTAGGAGTTCCTGTATAAACATCCCCCTCGCGAGGGGCACGATCAAATGCAGAGCATTTCCGGGGGCGCACGACGTTAAGTAGTTTGCGTTACGTTAATGTTGTTGCACTTGTGGCAACTGCTGACGAGAGAGCGCTCGTCAGCAGTAATTTGAATGAGTCAACGATATAAGGCGCGTCCGTTAGCGTCCCATTCTGTGTCGGCTCTGTGGCGCAGTGGGTAGAGGACCATGTACGTTGCGTTCCGCCCGCAGGGTCGAGGGATCGAAACCTGGCGCCGGATAGTATTTTCTTTTATATAGTGTAGGGGGAGGGGTGCGGACAGCGACGGTGCGGACTACGACGGGACAACGCGGGTGACATCGTGAGTTACTGAAATGCTCTGCATTTAAAAGAATATCTGCTCTCTTCGTTGAGCCGCGTAAATACATTCAAGACTAAAACTACGTACTGCTTTCCACCCTTCCACCCTTGCCGCGTAAATACATTCAATTTTACCACGTTCCACCTCTCAACGCCAAGGTCGTTCTCCACGGCAAAGCTTTGCTCTGAGGGTTCCACGTGCCATCTACTGGAATCTTTCGTCACTGTTGAACTTCTTGGAATGTCGCCAGGAATGCTCGTGTCGCGGCCAATGGCAGGTGACGGTGGGCGACGGTGTATTTGTCATGTGCGATTGCAAAAATCAGGTAGCCTTGCATATTTAAAGAGCATGGCGAGTATTACTTACAGATGTGCTGCCTGAAGTATGCATGCCTAATTTTTTTTTGCGTACACTGGTGAAGAGGGCCTGGACTGCCAGCCAAGGCCAGGGCATCCCGGGCTAGGGACGCCCCCCACCGGGCGGGTTCCCTAACAGCAGCACCAGCGCTCGTGGAATAAACATTTATTCCTCCTCCTCCTTAACAATTTTGGTAAATATAAACATTGCCGTTTGATTTAAAAGCTTAGAAATGCTGTGCCAACATAAACACCTTGTTCGAAAAATTGGCTCCAATCTACGATGTGAAGGTGGTTGGAAAGGAAAGCTTTAAAACGACACCCACAACTACCCATGCGACGTCACTTGAATTCACACACGTGGCTCTACAAAGAGTGAAACCAGAGATTCTGCCAGCCGTTACCTGGAGTTCGCGGGGTCCGTCCCGAACTCAGCAGAAGTGTCGGCCACGGCCGGGCTAGAGCGGCGGACGCCGCCGCTGTAGCCCGGCCGTGAGTCGGGGGAGTGAAAACGGACAGGAGTGTCTTTCGAAGGGTGAGACAGCGGAACCTATCCATCCTGGTGAGCTAGCTTGGGGCTACACCACCGCGCGACATAAGCGCAGACACCGAAACAATGCGCGGCATGTGAGCTTAGTGATTCCCATTTATACCGATTGAAACTAGTTAGCTTAGTAAGTTTTAGAATTGCGGGAAAGCTGAGGTAACTTTTATAATTCCATTTATCAGAACCTGTTGCTACTTTCGCCTTTTGTAATACATCTTAAAACACAACCGAATTGGTAATCACCAATTTAGAAAACAGCGTCCCATTCGTGGAAAGCACTGCGCAAAAGGTATAGGGTTTCTATAGCGACCAGATGTTTGTATGGGGGGTTTGTAAATTTTGTTTTCCCGCCCTGCAAACCAATCCTTAACGTATATTGGCCGTGCGACCACTTAATTCCGTCGGGTGTGGGTTACCCTGGAGGTGCTGTCGAACAAGTTAAACAAGCCATGTGAAGGCACGGCGCAATGGACGCGAAGCTGCACCAAAATAGGGCCAAAACAACCGCCGCTGAGGCAGACGACAAAGTCGTACTGTGGTCGCCGCCGCCGGCGAGCAGGCATCGCGGCGCCATCTCTAGTGTGCTCCGTGAATGCAACCCTCCACCCCCCCCCCCCCTCCTACCCCCCTCCCCGCCGCCGCCTCCGACGCTTTAAGAGTTTGTTGTACCGCACGCCACGAAAGAACCCATTGGCTGGTAGAGCTAGAAAGCTTTGCTTTAAAATCTCGTAATTTGGCCGGGCGGCTGAACCGAGACAGACCGAAATTTCCGCGTTCGAGTAGCCCGAGGAAGACTATAGTCTGTAAAACAACACCCTTTTGAAATCTCGACGAATTCCACAGCCTAAGGAACAGCAAGCACATTTAAAACATACAAAAAATTGCATGCGATAAATTGACACTGTGAATACGCAGCGTACAAAGTTTGAGCAAATATTCAGAAAGAATGAGACTTCAGGGTTCGGCGTGCATTGTGAATACACATAGTAATTAATATTGATGCTTTTGACTGGTAGTTATTCAAGCGTGCAGTTTAGAGCTCAAATACTGTTCAGCCAATTTCTCGCGGTCTGGCAAATAAGTTGTAGACTAAAACTATGTACTGCTTTCAAATGCATCAATGAAGCTGTCAAAAATTGAGAAGTCTTATTTCTGCCATATATCTCTATGATGCACTATATTGAGCCTAAACACTTTTTTTCCTGGACATCGTGTTCTACTCATCTCTCCTCTCGCCCCCCCCCCCCCCCTCCCCAAAGAAAGAAAAACGTCCGGTTTTCAAGCTGTTGTTCAAACAATGCCAGATATGTCTTTAGATAAACCTAGATTGTTGCGTCCCGAGCAACTGTGCTGTTCAGTGAATTTTGATACGCGATAATTCCGTGTTTTCTCAAATGTTTTGGATTAAGGTGACGAATTACAGCAAATTTTTGCATCGTTCTGGTAGTTTTTTTTTATATATGACAGCAACTACTGCCTTTACTACGGCGCACCTTGTAGCCTCAGCCAGACATATATTTCACGGCATCAAGCGAGCAAGATGGCCCCGTAGCCATGTTGGTGCAATTGTTCAAGCGACAGACAAAACGATTTTTCCCAGAGTGCATGTCATCTAGATAATATGTAAAACAAGCGTTTTGTATACTGGGGTAACCGGAAGGAATTTCTATGTACACAGGCGGGAATCGTTCTAATAATCAAAAAAAATCTGAAAGGCGGTGCTATATAGTGTCTAAACGAGACACTACGTTACGTGTCCAAACAACTCCGTCGTTTTCAACGAGTGGTTCAAAACCGCAAAAGGGATAGGAAAGGTTGCACATTGTTGTTTTAGATGGGACAAGTTCTTAAATATACTGGAACCCCGGTGATACGTCCCCCGGACTTACGATGACCCGCTTCTTACGACGGATCCCCGCGGACCCGGCGAACGCCCCATAGAAACAATGCATATTTAAAACCCCGATGATATGACGCTCGGGTGGACGCGAGCCGCTTCATATATGGCGGACCCTGGCGCGGAAATACCGGCGTTTTTCCAGTCCTTTACACCGCTTCGCTGCCTCGTCCCGGCCATTTCTTTTTATTCTGAACCCCCGTTTGCTGCTGCTTGATGTGCAAGCTCGCATGCGGACCAGACCACTTGCTGAACAGACGCAAGCAAGCCGGCGGGTACTTGTGAGCGGCTAGCCTTTGACTGCCCCACGCGGCAGCAGTACGCCAACGTGCCAACCGTGAGAAGTCGAAGTTCAGGTGCCAGGCGGACCGTGAATTTGAAGCTTCATCGAGCCGCCCCCGAACGCGAAGACACATACGACGCAACACCACGGCGACGACCGACCACCCGCTTTTCCCATCCTCTCGATCCAAGTTTCTTCCTTTTAAGACGCTCTCTCCCTATATCTCCGCTCTCTGCTTATCAGTGTCTTTCAAAGCCGCGTTGTCACTCCGCTCCTTTTTTTGTACAGTACCTCAGTTTATGCGCGTCGGCCTCAAGGGTGGAGACGCGTATACGTGGGCACCGCCATTTTGTCCAATCGCTGGCCGCCGCAGCAAGTCACTGTAAAAAGACCGCGCTATAATTTTTGCCGCAACATGGTTTACTCGCGAATTTTGAATCATCTATTTCGCGTTTCTGGATCGTGTGTGAAACGAAAACAGCTGTTTTGAGCGCTTGGACCCAATAGCGACGGCACGGGACCGTCCAAAGGGTGTCTCCACCATGTACGGGAATGCCGTTTTTTTTTTTTTCATTTCCCCCTTGTAATCGTTCATTTCGCTTAGCCTTGGCAGTTTCACACTCGCCTTTATTTCCCCTCTCAATTTGCTCGACCACATCGGCCTTATCTCGCGCGCTGAAGTCGTGGGGCTGGCGCTCCATAAATAGCGTCGGACGGCACGGGTGTCGCGTAGCGCGCGGCGCTTGCCCAGCAGGCCAGTTCGGACGCATGGAGGGGAGGGGGAGCAACATAGGCTTAGCTTTTTTTATTGGAATTTCAGCTAAAGGTTCGCAAATCGCGTGAGAGCGCGCTAAATACTGTGCTTTAAATCAGTTCTTAGCCCACCTGTCGCGTGAGATCGTTTACTATGCTGGCATTTACCCGCACCCCGGTCGTACGACACCCCGGTCATACGACGCTTTCTCGCGGTCCCTTGAAAGTCGTATTATCGGGGTTACACTGTACCTCTTTCTCTCACGTGCAGTTGCCGCACGGCCAACTATCATAGTTGCCAGCATTCCTTTAGGCGGCACAGATCTGGAGCTATCAGCAAAACCGTTTGGGGCTAAAGTGTTTTAAGTGATGCCCTTTCATTTGGGATAAAGAAAATGATTTTTTTTGCGGATCAATCTAACGAAATTAGTTTTTACGTAACTTACCATCTTAACAACAAAATTCAAATCGGTTTTACGATATCTTCTAGTTACAAGGCTTATGACCTGACACGTGCATTAGTGACAAGGTGGACCAGTTATTGTGCCGAGAAGCTTTTAAAACATCGCATTATATTCTTTATGTGTTAAAAATAACAGAAAAAGTATCACCTTCCTTTCAAAATCAGAAATAGTATGTCACAACGAAAGCGAAACTTCTTTCTTCCTAGACACCTAAAGGAAATAAAGCAGTAATCTAATAGCTTCTCGGCACAAAACTGACTTTTCTGATCCCACTGACATGAAAATCTGCTGGAGTTTCTGCTTAATTAGACGAAACTCTTTGTGGGGTGTGCAGCCTGGGCGAAGGCTCTGTAATGGCTACCTTGTAAATAATGTAAATAGGTCATCTCGGCCTGTAACTACATGACGCTTCATCACCAACCATGGTTTGCGTCATGTATTCTACCGTCACGTAATATTATTTTTGAGCTGAACTCAGTAGATGCTCCTCATTTGATTATATTTGATCCGCAAATCACGATGTTTTACTTGCCACGTCCCCCCCTAATTTCTTCAGCCAGCTCAGTTTCACTTAATTCTTTCACTAATCATTAATTTGAATGATGCAAATTATCGACATATTAAAAAAAAACATATAACGTACTCGGACGTCACAGAAGCCATGGGCAGCCGCCGCCTTAAGCCACCGGCAAGGAACGTGACTGGATCATTGTTGAAGAGATGTTTGAAATTTACTGAAGGTAGCCTAGCTTGCTCCTAAATGCTTGCACGCGCTTCCACATTGTCTAATCTGCCCTGTCCTTTTCTACAGCCCCGCACCCCTGCAATCCGGACCTCCCTGCAAGACCTGTCGACGAGCTTTGGACATCCTGGGCCCTGCAGACTGCGTAGACGTTCTACAACTTGTGTTCAGGCAGTGATTCACGTTCGCGTAATAAAGTGTGTTGTGAGCGAGCGTCATTACTTTCGGCTGCGTTGTTGGGGCGATAAACGCCTGACTGTTATGGCTGGTGCGTATTTCCAAACGCTTAGCTGTACAGAGCACCCACGTGACATGTCTGTTCGCGCGATGGAGAACGGTAATTCAACGTAGTCATTGGCTGCGCTCCAAGCCTAAAGCGACCTAAAACATACCATACCACCATTAACAAAAACGAAGCGTAGATTTGAGATTACAAAAAAATCAAATTTAGAGACAATGAAAAAAATTGAGATAGACCTTCTGGGGTTCGAACCCAGGCCGTTGGCACCATTACTCAGTGCTCTATGGGTTCGTTTTAGCAGACGCTCAAAAGAATAGCGCGCGCAGTGAGATCACACATGTCACGTGGGTGCTCTGTGCAGCGAAGCGTTTGGAAACACCCTGCCCGGGTACCCCAAGGGTGGTGCATACACTGCCGGAGCTTATGCGTAGTGTCTATGGAAAAAGCTGGTGACCTCTCCGCGTAAAAGTACTGTACAACCTGGGCGGTAACCAGGTGCACACAACACAGGCTTTGCGTGGGCGGTGTGTGGTGAAAACCATATCGGAAGGCAAGTCGCCATCAACGGTGATCTACCACCTTGTATGACATTTAATAACCTCCACTATAAGCTCGCAGCCCAGTTCTTCCAATTCTTTTTCCATGTTCCCCCCCTCCCAAAAATAAAAAGAATAACCTGGAGAACAACACCCGCTCCAGCAACGCTATGGCAGGTTTGCAGCCAATCAAAAATAAATGAACAGGGGTTATAACCCAAACATACTTTTTGTAGTAAAAGCCAATTTGTAGAATGCAAAATTAAATACACCCCCATATTGGTACACTTTCGGCCAGTTCATAGCAGTTCGGCCGCGAAGTTTTGTGCCGAGTTCCGTGCCCGAACGCCGGCCAGAGGACCTCCCTAGGGCCAGCGAAGCGGGACGTTGCCCCTAATGCGAGCAGTTCGGAGGACTTGCCCAGGAACTGGTCGGTGCTTCCGTCCAGTTCCCAGGAGAAAGTAGACATACGGAACCGGCCGCTCTTGTTCAGTGGTCCAACTACCAGTTGATCGACACCGCCTTTACATCAGTCGTGGCCAAATGGAAATAGTGCACAGTGACATATATCCCGTCGCAGGTTACAGTTGGTCGCCATTAACTTTCCATCTTTAGACGACACCGCCTGTACATCAATCGTGCACAAACGGAAATAGTGCACAGTGACATATATCCCGTCGCAGGTTACAGTTGGTCGCCATTAACTTTCCATCTTTAGAAACAGGTATACGAAATAGCAGGGAAACGTTAGGGATAGCACGCACGTTGGCTGTTTAGAGCTGTTGGCCCCGAGTATAATATCGAGGAAAGGATATATCCAGGTGAAAGCAAATGGGCGGGAAGAACCACGCATTTCACCTCAACGGCAGGCACGTGATACGCGTTTCTTACAATATACACTAGAGAGGAATCTGACGCTAGCGTATATGCGGCTCTCGTCAAGGCCGTCTGCATGGAGGAAAAAAAAGCTCCATGCCCGGAATAAAACATTTTAGTGTTAAAAGTTGCAGCAGCGCCATATTACGGGTTGTATCATGGTTGTATCATGCAGGAGACGACGGAAGGAAGACAGCGCTATCTTTATTCCAGAAGTTCTGATATCAGCCGCTATGTAGCTTAAACGGCCCGTCGATCTACGCTCCCGTGAACACCTTCAAATTGATCGCGACTGTACGGTGTCAGTTCTTGTTCTGTGGTGCCTAGGCGGATGGCTTGAATCGTGCTGAGCGCTATTGCATATTCCGCTTGTGCGGAGCTGGCGACGATAAGATTATGGGCCGTTTGTACTTCGACGACGACGTGACCATAAAATTCTTGTTGAGGTATGTGACTGGCTATTACAATGTCTTCGGCAAGCACTAGTGGTAGCCAGTTGGCTACAGGTTGAGACCTGAGCGTGGGCGGTATACCATCCTATAGCGATCACTTGGTAGACGCGGCGAGGAGTTACGAGGGGATTCGTGTTTCATTGCAGCCAGGTGATTGCTTATTCGGAGTTCATTGAGGAGCAATGCCGGCTTGCTTTCGTGACGTCAGTGCAGGGGTCTTGCGGTGAGATCGGATGACTGTGACACAGGGATCCTCGGCAGGACTGGTGCGCCAACTTTGGGAGTTAGTAGACATAGGCCATCTGGCTGGTTCGTTCGTCGTGGTGGCGAAGATTTCCGACGTTGCGGATGTTCTGCATCTGCTAGGCCTGCAAATTAGGCCTAGCGTCGGTGCGGCGGGGCGAGATCTTTGACGGCCATTTTTTCAGAGTTCTCGCGGTCCTAATGGCTCACCTTGGTGTCGGGTACTACGTGCCGCGTAAAGTTAGGAGCCTGTGGTTGTGCCGGTTTGGCTCTTCCTGAGGTAGATCCGCTGATTTTTGGTCATGAATCGGCAGTCCAGATGAGGCGCCTACGAAGGTATCAGCCCCCCAGCGGCGAATCCAACACAATGAATGAAAACGAATAAAAAAAAAAGTATTGGGGGTGTCGACGGATTGCCCTACAGGGCCTGGTGGTGCAGTCACGATATACTTCGAATATTTAAAATACATTGAAACTTCATGCCACTCACTGCCTATGAGCGGCCGTGGGCGAAACTTCTTTTAGGGGTCTGCCGGCGGAATTTCTCCTCGTATACCTGACGAAAAGCGAACTTGTGGGGGCAACTAATTAATTAGCAGTGCTTGTCCGTGTGCCACTCTCTTCGTCCTTCGTCTAATTGGTCGCGCTGTAAGCATTACTTCATTGCGGGGGAGGGGTACTTCTGCTGCATTTGGCGTTCGATATATCGGGAGTCAGTGGTATTTAAAGTAGAGCTTTACTAATCTCGTCTAGCGGTTTCGCCTTCGCGGTAAATTTGACCTTCATTTGACCGCAGTTGCGCCGTACCCTTGGCAACGCATCACGTGACCTGCCGGGCCGAGCTCCGCTGACGGTCGCGTTCGCCGCTGCTGCCGCCGCGGCCGGCTTGGCGCATGCGCTCTCCGCAGCTGGTTCGCAGCCTGACCACGTGACTCACAGAATCTGCATGCGAGCTTGGCCATAAATGAGAGCGAGGCCAGGCCGTACGTCGTTTCTAACCGCTGCACAGGAGCTGAAGGCTTTGAGCCGTCGTAGGCAAGCAGCGTCTGACCACCCCGCGGATGTCGCCCGGCGCGCCGTTTGGCTCGGAAAACGCCGGAGGCGGCACCACAACCGTAGACAAATGAAGGCTTCGGGCGAATAGTATAATAATTACAGCTAAATCAAATGTTAACCAACTGAAACCCCAGCTTAAACAGCTAAGGCTAGCCGAGCTTTCACTTTGCATATCCAGGGCTAGTTGGGCTAACCCGCAGCCATATTTTTCGTTCAATGTAAGCATACTTTTAAAGCAAAGCTTTACTACTTTCGTAAAGAGAATTCGTGGAGGATGCGCAAATGACCTTTTGACCGGAGACACACCTCCAGCGACACATTCCTCGAAGAGCATCGCGTGATTCGCCGGGCCCGCTGTTGGCGCCTGCGGGCGCCACCGCCGCTGCGGCCGAGGCAGCCAACCACCCCCTGCAGCCTCGTTTCGGGCAACGTGACTCGTCTCGCGACCGGCGAAGAGAACGGTGCGTTCGTCGTGAATGAACGCCGCGTTCGCCCGGCCTCCATCTGGAGCGTTGCACGGAACCGAACAGGACCGAACAGCTTTGGGACGTGGTCGGCAATACAGCCAAATCAAAGGTTTAAACAAACGAAACCAAGGCTCAACCAGACTAAGCCAAGCTTTTGCTTTGCACATCTAAGGTTAGCTGAGCTTAGCCGTAGCCATTTTTTTGCTATATATTGTTATTGAGAATTTACAATGTTCTAAGAAAGTTCAATATAAAGGATAATTCGATGTATAGGCGGGTTCGACTGTGCCTGTCGTCTTATTTAGGCCTTTTTGATTATTTCATGTACAGGGCTTCCAGCAGTTCTGTGGTGCTTACTGAATCAAACGCTTTTCGTAGTCTATAAATGCCATGTAAAGACGGTCGTTTCTATTACTTGATTAATGATATGGATGCACATGTGATAATTGTAGAGTATCCATTTCTAAACCCAGCCTGTTCGCGTGATTGTTGGAAATCTATAGGCTGCCACTTACGCAGTTAACTATTACATTGGTAAACAGCCTGCACACAATTGAGAATAGGCCGATAGGTCTGTAGATCTTAAGGTCTTTGATGTCCCCCTACTTGTGAATCAAAATTATGCCGGCGTTTTTGCACACCATGGGCACTTTCAGTCAGCACATTCTGCAAACAGTGCGCAGCAAGCTTTTCCAGTACAATATCTCCTCCGTCCTTTAAAAGCTGTACGGAAATATGTCGTAACCACCTGCAGCAGTTCCTCTTTTTGTGCCCTTGAGAGCCCTTTCCTACTTCACCTTTGGTTACTGGTGGGACATCGTGAGCCGAGCTTGTACGCTCAGTTGTTTCCTCTAGTGTAACATCACTGCCGTATAGTCTTGTGTAAAATTGTTCCACTACTTTTACTATCCCGTCCATTATTGTTACCCTGCTTGTCTCCGAGTACGCACATTGTTTTTGCCACTATATAGATATCGTCTTTTTAGCTGCCTTTAAGCTTCCTTCTACTTCCAGCGTTTCCTCGGTCAGTGCCATGTTTTACGCACGAATGTCGTTCATTTTACATCTGTTAATTTCGACAGCTCCGCTAATTCAATTTTTCGAAACTTTCGTGCTCTTGCGTTGTGCAATTATTTCCTTTATTTTCCGAGTTAGTTTTCCAGTTTGTTTCCTACATGCTGCTTCTCGTACATCTGCTGGTGATTCCATGGATTTTCATCGTTGGAATTGTCATTTAGCCTGTCTGCACTATTGTGGTTCTCCTCGTTAGGAGGGCGAATTTGTTCTGAATGGTTATTTTAAATTCCTGAGTTCTCGCTGTGACTGACTCCATGCTGTGTTTACGTTTCACGAGTTTCCTTCTTTCCCTTTCGAGATTCAGCCTTGCTTTGCGCCTAACCATCCTATGATCGCTGCTCCAAATCTTGCCTAGCACCTCCATCTTCTGCCCAATTCCAGGGTGGTCACTTAAAATGAAGTCAGTTTCATTTTTTACCGTTGGAATGTTTCAAAGCCCATTTCCTATTCCTTCATTTGCACAAGAATGTGTTCATTACCCCCAGGTTATTTCTCTCTCTGCAGCTGTTGCAACAACCTATTACAAGGTTTCCCACTGACCTTTCTGCCATTTGCTTCTCACCAACTTCTGTGCAAAAGTCTTCCACCACAATCGTAAACAGAGTTGTTCAATCTTCATTGCTGCTTCGACGTCCTCGTAGAAACTGTCTATGGCTTCATCACCGTAGCTAGCTGTTAGCGCATAGGCTTGGACTATTTTTAACGTGTATCGCTTGTTTAACTTCATCATACTGACTGCGACTCTATCGTTGGTGAGGATGAATTCCTCCACGTTCCCTGCTATTTCTCTGTGGATTAAAAACCCTGTTTTGTGCACTTTCTTTTCTTGAGGTCCTCAGCATCACAGAAAACACTTCATAGTCCGTTCTATAAAGTCTTTGCTATAGCAAGTTGTGCAAATTAATGTTAGTGCTGAATTTCGTGCGATTGTACTGTATAAACCCACACAGAAGCTGCGCTCCCCTAAAAATGAAACATAGAAGCTATGACACATTTAATTGAAAGGCATTAGCCTGCTCAAGTTTATCAAGCAATGCGAAAAAATACGAACTTTAACAAACCCCCAGTAAGGCCATGAAATTGTTCAGATCTAGATATGCCAAAAGATGTGAAGTTTTCATGCTCAAACCAGTAATGGAACTGCGTGTGATAAGTGCACTTTTAATGCATTTTGGGCTAGCTCACGAACAACTCCAATTTTGCGAACAGAATGGATGCTGGAAAGGAAGTGTGTTGCTATTGAAACTGCTCCGATTCCCCCCAAAAGCAAACAAGCTGGCAACACCATTTACCCAATTTGCCGCATACACAACACAGAATCGAAAGGCAAGAGTATCTAACGTGAATTTTTGCAAAGAACACACTGTTATCACACTCTACTTGTACTCTAAATCTGGAGTCCTATCTTTAGTTGGAAAAAGTAAAATCAGCCATTTTTTGGTGATTGTGAAAGCCAAAGTCAACTTAAGAAATCCCAAGTTACTGATGTGCTTGCCGCGTTCTTTGAAGAAATCCTACAATCAATTAAAAAAAAGCGTAACTGGCCACATTTCTTTTGCATGTAAGATTTGTGAAAAAAAATTGCTTTTGCGCAAGGTTTTATCAGCCCTCATTAAAAACTGGTGTAATATTTCTTCAATGAGAGAGAGTTTATTTTTAACACCATATGTGGCTAAACACGTACCACATATGGCTATTTCATGTCCATGTGATTGTGGTAGCAGTAGCAGCAGCTACGACAGCTTTCATCTGTGACTCAAGAGCTCTATGACACATACAGTACTTAGCACAGACTTCGAGAATTCCTGTATTGTTTCTCAAACAATCCCCTTCGACGGATCAAAAAAAGATGCTCCCTGCAAACACCAATGTAGCAAGTAACAAACTAGCTAACTCCTAAACTTACAATACTGTTTCAGCCATGAAACCCAAAGTTTCAAGCTTGCAAGCTTTAGTGAGAGAAAAATCAGAAAAAAAAAATGAGATCCACACCACTATCAAAACTTCCCGCAATTTATGAAGCACCCCCAAACGTACGAATTTGAAACTACGAAGTGTTCCCAACACCCCATAGGTATTCATCACCAGGTTGTATTGCACAATCAGATTTAACAGCACTCAAAGAAAGTTGCATAAAAGATGCATCAATGTAGAGAATGCCAGATATAATCAGAAAACCGTTAACCACATTAGGCCAGACTACGGAAGTTTGTCCCAATGACTAGGTTGACTGAACATGATGGCACTTCAAATCAGCTAGAAAATAATAGGAATGTGAGTACCAAATCAATACTCGCAAAATACAAAAATAGTAACTATGTAAGAGAAACTAGGCAAGAGAAATTAGGCATATTTTCTAACACGCAAACATTCCCCAATATCCAATTTCAACCGAAAAGTTCGACAGTTTAACAAAGCATAAATTGGCCTCAAGTCGTGCCACAAACATCGCCACCGCCCTTTCACATCGGACCTTATTTTTACAAGCTATCAAGCCAGACACAACACACATCTAATATATCGAGACATGTAACTTGACTTGGCGAAATTTCTTTCAGAGGATTGCTCCATTTTCTGAACGTGTGTGGAAGAAATGCAGCTCGCGACAATCTTTCATTGTGTGCAAAACAGTATCGCAGTAGCACAACAGATTGATGCCTGGAGGAAGGGAGGCTGATAAGAGGAAGCCAATAGCCAGCCATTTGGAAACTCGTTTGCAGCACTCCCAAAATGCAATTAATACACTTCTCACAGAATTAAAACAACTTTGAGTTAGCTCTAAACCTAAACCAGCGCCCATTTATCTACCATATTAATGAAAAGATTTGCATCCTGAACCGAAATAATACGAACAAATTAACAAAAACAACAAAAAACCACTCGCTCTTCATCAAAAATTTATCGCCACCAGCACTGTTGATATTTAACTAATTTCAAATCGCTGACATTGAGTGCACCGAAACAAGAGCTGGTCGTACAAAAATAAAGTCGGCATATGTGCTATCTTGCTGTGCCGTCTTCGATGTCAAGCAGACCGGACTTGACCAATGATGTCACAGCAGGGAAACGTTCTTGTGCGTTCACATTCAAGACCTGTGGATGGCGCGAACCAGTTCTCGGAGCACTGCGCACCGCACTTCGGAAGCATTGTCCAATAAAAAAATAAACTCTATACTGCCTGCAGGACACAGACATTCACTTCGCTTCCGCGGCTACAAATTATAACGTTACTATCACAGTAACTAATCAACGTAAATCAATGTCATGGACATTCGAGTACCTTCTACGCTCTGGTGGTCAAAAAGGAAAAGCGTCGGGGACAGAACTTTCCCTAGGGAAGCCCAACCCATTGAGCTCATATTGAATTGGGGCTATTCCTGAGACTTCTTGTTGTCACCGGGATGCTACAACCGCTTCAGGTAAAGTGAAACGCAATATTAAGGCATTTCACAGATGAAACGAAGTTGGCAAGCCCACAGTCACAGTTTAGGAAAAAAAACTAGGGCTCTCAAAAAAGCTCCACCTTCTTGAGCCATCTTCCAAAAGGCAGTGGACCAACTGTTGTCTTCACCACAGCATTTTCGAACCCAAAAATGTTCAATTGTGTGGCGAACAGCTTCATTAAGAAAAAAAATTCGTTGTCCATAAAAGCGGCAATTGCAGCTTTTCATCGCGCACAAAATTAGCAAAATCGAAGTGTCACGTCATGGCGCACATGAAGACTGTCCGTAAACCGCACAATGCCGCTTTTCGCGAGAAAAAAAAAAAGGGAAGACGGCGTGTCCAGCACACACTAAGAAATGTCCGCAAATGTCACGACGTCACTTTCCAAAGCCTGTCCAGTAGCACGTGACGTAGCGTCCGTTCCCGGCGATGCGCTTCCGCCAGTTTGGTGGGAAAGAGGCGCAACCTGGAATAGTGCCGCCGCCACGCCTGCAACTTTCGCAGGTTGCGCAAGAGGCAGAGTCGCGAGTCACACAGCGTCCCCGCCAGCTGCCACGCCACCTCGTGACGCAGGTGACGCAACACGAAACGCACAAGCCGCACCGTCGTGATCAGTCCACTGTACTGGACACTGTCCGCTTTGCTGCAAGGAGAAAAAAAACGTGAAGCAAAGGCGGTTGAGAAATTGCACACAAAGGCAGAAATAAACACTTAAAGGGACCCTGCAACACTTACCATCGACTCCTCGGAATGTATTTTAAGGTAAAGTCTATTGTCCCAGCAATCTCCTCCCGCAAGAATTATGATAATCCGTTCACTATCACTAAAACTACATGCAAAATTGTTTCCTCTCAACTCGACCGCGGACAACGCGACGAAAGCTGACCACTCTCTCCCGGAGAGGGGGGCAACTCGCGGCGTCTTCTCCGGCGGCCTTCGATATATGAGAGGCCGGGGAGTTTTCCCCTTTTCTCCGAAACATGGAGGGGTCTATTTCTGGTTTGGTGCCACAAAAAAGCAGGCACGGCTGCCAGCTCGCTAGCGCGTGCTCAGGCTGGTAGGGCGTCTTTGAAGCAAGAAACGTTTGTTACGTGATCTGGCTGAAAGGGGAGTATGAGGTTCGTCACTCAAACTCCATGCGCACTCAAAACACAAAAGAAGCATCAAAACTGTGTGTACAGGTTCAGGCATAGAAGAGCTTGGTACACAGCACCGACAGCGGCGGATCGTCACAGGAAGTGCGAGAAATAAGCCGCGAAGCTCACCAGCGACAGCCAATAGGCGGCCATGGCCTCAATGATGTCGTTTAGGCCATGCCAGGGTGCATAATGAAGAAAACTGAAGGAAGAACGGTTGGTTTTCCCGCGTCTTTCACAGCGATTTGCGCACTCACCACTTCATGTGCATGTGTAGCATTTGGCTCAGGTATTCCTGGCAGTGTCATCTGAACGTCGCGACACATTTACTTGCACTGCTCAAAGAATGTTGCAGGGTCCCTTTAAAGGGGTACTGACACAAAACTTAGAAGGCGAGATAACTTCGGAGATAGATTGGTGTGATCACACATACATCATCTGCAAAATACCAGCGGCAAATACAGCCTAGAACATATTTAAAATCAATTTTAAATGTTCGAAACACAACCGAGCAGCCAGCGGAGGACCTCGCGAAATCGACTCTTCCTGGGTATTTTGTAAACAAACAACATCCGAACACGTCACGAGTTTGTGTTGGCCGCTTCCGCACTGCTGGCATTTTTCGCCAGATCGCCCCTCTAACTGGAGGTCGGAGCTGCTGCTCTCGAGCAACGAACGACCTGATCGTTGGCAGCGGAGGTGCCATGATTTTGTCGGCTCATCGTGCATCTGGCCGCGACCTAAGTTTTACAGCGATTCCAGGCACTCTATTTTTATTGCTTTTTATTACACTGCACGCGAAAACGCACCGGGGACATGAAAAGCGGACTGAATGAGCCACACGGTAGCTGCGCTGGCAGTGGCCACAGCCGCAAAGTGGCGCAGGCCGGCGCAGGTGGTAGCTCGAGCAATAGCTTGTTACCGCTGCACGAAATTGGACCCAAGTCCCAAACATGGCAGCACATATGAGAAAGGCATTAATGATCCGATGGCGGGTTTCATGAAAGATCGTCATCTGCTTCGCTTACGAGAGCAGGAATGGAATATCCGCTGCAGTGCTAAGCCGAACACATCTGTAGGCGGACCTGAAGGCAGACCAGCCGGCTGCTCCCAGCGCGCGTCTTCTCACCACCGTCTCGAGCGTCGCACGTCGTTCTCTAGCCGCGGCAGCAATTTGCACTCACAGCCCCTGCGTCACGTCCACGGTCGCTTTTTAATTAAGCGGCTCACGAGATCAGTACATGGGGCATTCGCAGAAACTGCCGGCGACGCGGAATTTTGACAGTACAGCAGCACTGCTCTGTCATATCCATTTGACGGTCATGTGGTCAGCTTTATTTACAGAAAATCTCCCATTTCGCGGCACCCACTGAAGCCGAAACTGCGACTGGCCGCATTGAAAACGCCTCTAATTAAACAATCGTCGCACGCTGAAGGAAAAGAGGTTTCTACACATGATAAGTAGGTCATTACAGTCAAACCCGATTATAACGAACCCGGATAGAGCGAATTATGCTATATATGGAACAAAAAAAAAACTCAGTTAAAAAATACATGCGAAACATATTCCTTATAACGAAGTTTACATCTGATATATCGAACTCGGCGCTCCTAGAATTGCCGCCAAAATGCATGGTCTCGGAGCGGCGACTGAGATGTTGACTGGCTGCGATAGAGATGTTGAGCCTCCCATGGAGCGATGTGACTCCCGGCATTTCCGTAACTGTTTCCCACGCGCCTCTCTCATGATTAAGCCCTAAACCCTCCCGATCAGCCAGTCCGGACCAAGATGGAAGCATCGATGAACTGCGAGAAGAGCTCGCCAACGTTGCCGATGTTGTTCTGACAGGAGTGCCCTTCGAGGATTGCCTGAGTGTCGACGACGACGTTGCCTCACTGTGAGCCCCTCGGATGCCAAACACCGTTGCCGATGTCATGGCTACTGGCACTGCTGGAAGCACTGAAGAGGCAGAGGATGTTGCGAGTGAAAGCCGTCCGATGCTTAATGAAGCACTTTCGGCAGTGTATGTACTCCACCAATACTGCTTCGATATTGAAGGACGCGGACTGCAACTGATGCAAATGATGTCTTGTGGAGAGAATGCTGTGCTAGTTGACGCTGCCAAAATGACTTTGAAAACAGGAATCACCGCTTTTTTGGGAAAGTAGGTAGTTACAGCGGAAAGTAGCTTTATTGCTTGCAATGAATAGATAGTAGGGGTGTGCGAATATTCGAAACTTCGAATATTCGATTCGAATTTTTGGTATTCGATTCGATTCGAATGACACTTTTATGGTTTAAAATATTCGAACCAACCAAAACTAAAAAAAAAAAAAAAAAATTCAGAGCGTGTCTCAGTAGCAAAGTGGCGAAGCATATACACGGCGAACGGTACGTGCTTTCGCAGACTGTATCGGTGTTGTTGTTTTCTGCTCGCGAAGACACTCTACGCACGCCCAACGCGCGCTGACACCGCCCCGGGAAACCACCCCCACGCTGCGCGCGGCACGGCCGGCGGCGTCAACATGGCGTCGGCTCCAGCCGCGAAGTGGAGCGGGCGCTCGAGCGACCGTTTCTAACCACTCTTTAAAATGCAGCTCGAGGGAGACACGAAGTTGCTTGTGCGGTAAAGGAGCTGATAATGCATGCGAAACGGTACTATAAACATCATCCGCGCGCTAGAAAGCGCGGTAAAATATTTGCCGGGGTGCTAAGCCTAACCATCTCCGGCGGAGCCAAGCCGGCTGTCTCGATCTCATCGCAAGTAGTCAGGCTCCTCCATTCTGCCGCGCGCGTCGTGCGTCATTTTCTGACCGAGGTAGGCGCTACCGCGGGCGCGAAATCGTCGATGCGGGCGTGAAAATACAGCGCTCGCAGAGCCGAGGCGCGCGAATCGCGTGCAAAAACGCACCATGCGGTTCACGCTTGACTGTTGCGGCGTGTAGCGAGCTTGGGCACAGCGAGTGAGGAGACGAGCGCGAAGCTTTACGTGCTCCAGAAAGGACTGCTTTGCGACACGGGGGTTAAAAAAAGCAGAAAAAATCACGAATTTCTTCACGCGAAAGTAGAAAAGAAATAAACGAAAACTTTTCAGCGCTCAATTTTTTTGTCTGTGTTGGTTCATACGAATTTCGGATGATACGAATATTTTTCGCGGTCCCGCAAGATTAGTATCATCGAGATTTTACTGTATCAGCGCGCGGCAATGTGCACGGGCTCGGGCATGCCATCCACTAGTGTCTCAAGTGAGCGGCTACTTTCGGTATCTGGTGGAGTCGTGACGAGCAGGAGGTTGTCACTGCTCCCCGAACATGTCGAGCAGTTAACCTTTCTCCATGTTAACATTTAAGTGAGTGCAGACTGTTGAGTGCAATGGTATGTGTAAATTTTTAATTTTACTTTGTATGATTTGTTGTGCAATAAAGTTGCAGTTTTTGTCTCTAGATGGTGAAAACTTTAATTTACAAAAAAACAATAAGTATTCGTATTCGAAAAATATTCGAAATATATTCGATTCGATTCGAACTTTGTTTTTATTATTCGAATTCGCTTCGAAATTAAAAAATTGATATTCGCACACGCCTAATAGATAGTTTTATGTAAGTAAGGCAATGGCATACTTTATTATGTTCGTTTCTGCATGCGGGGATGGCAGAACGAGGGGGCGTGAAGGGGGGGTGGGGTCCCGCGTATTGCGAACTCGTAACAAAAAATTCGTTATAGGCGGGTTCGGCTATTTCGAACTATTGGATATATCGAACTAATCGTGGCGCATATTGCAGTTCGCTATAACCGGGTTTGACTGTAGCTACTTATCACACACACACAAAAAAACAAGATGCAAATTTTTTGTGTCGGTGCCTCTTTAAGAGGAGATACTACTCGAAAGCACCTTTTTTTTTATTTTTGTAGTAAAAGCTTTGAAACTTTTGTCACAGATACTTTTTCAAAATAATAGAAAAAACAGTAGTGCTGCTCAGTTTGCGATGTGGCACAGCCACCATAGTGACAAGCAGGTGCTGCTTTAGCCAATGGGGCACTCGCTACACTACCACATGATGTAGTGTGCGATACAGACGGGTGGTAGGGCGCCTAAAAAAAAACATTGTTTGTATTTTTTCTTTGCGCACGCTCCTATCGGGTGCTGCTTTCAAAAGGGCTAGGACAACTTTACCTGCCTCAGTGATTACAAATGAGAGACAGTGCCGCTGCGTTGAGATACAGTGAAGAAAAAGACACTGACTTCTGTGGACTTCTGCAATTTTCTGACGTCATCACAACTAACTTAGACGCATTTTTCTGTAACTGTTAGATAGAATTTTCACCTGAATTTTTACAACGGCAAACCTGAATGTTCAAAGATGATAATACAACCGAAAACGAAAAAGTTGTTTCTCCGAGAAAAAGTCAATTTGTCAACCCGGATGTACCCTTTAATATGTTTACGATGTACTGAGCTAAGCCTTTTTTTTGCAGCGATACTTGTAACCACACTGTTACAAGTTGAATGCACTGGATGCCCCTCGCTTTACTGCATAGATGAGTAGAAAAAAAATGACCAATGCTAAATTTTCACGAAGTCCTCTCCCAAGGAAGATACTAAAGCTAAGTTCATTTACCCTGCTTTCAACGTGGGCTTTCTTCTTTTATGCGAGAATGTTGCATCACTACGTTACAGTGGCGTAGCCTAAAATATTTTTCGGAGGGTGTACGGGTAAAAAAATATTTTAGAAAGATATCCTCTGCCAAGTCAATATCTTATTTTCATTTGCTTATCTTATTCTCATTCTTACATATGGACAATTAGAGATGAAGCAGGTAAAAAGCACGGGCAGAAAAAAGTCCATAAGGCAGGGGCGGAATGCGCCACTGATAAAATTTTGGGGACTGTTCTAACACTGAAACACCTCCCCAGGCTACGCCCTTGCTACGTTGAGTCCAGTACATTAAACACCACTGCTTTCATACACAGCCTACAAGACAAGCAAGGCTTCTTGAGAATTTTATCAGCATGATAAACCTACAAATGAGCCGCTAGCTTCACCTTCTACCCTAATTTATACAATAACCCATTATTTGCTCCACGTTATGACATGGAGCAGGCCGATCAGCTTACTGTCAGTCATCTACAAGTATTTACCAAGGTAATCGCTAAACGAATCTCTGCAACCTTAGATTTCAGTCAACTAAAGAACAAGCAGGGTTCCGTAAAGGTTATTCAACAATGGACCATATTCACACGATCAATCAGGGTGATAGAGAAGTGCGCTGAGTATACTGAAACCCTATATATAGCCTTCATAGATTATGAGAAAGCATTTGACTCGGTCGAAACCCTAGCAGTCATTCAGGCATTCGGAACCAGGGGGTAGATGAGCATTATGTAAGAATACTAGAGGATATCTATAATGGGTCTACAGCTACCATCATCCTCCATAAGGAGAGCAGTAAAATACCTATAACGAAGGGTGTCAGACAGGAGACACAATCTCTCCAATGTTATTCACGCATGCTTACAAGAAGTATTCAGAACGTTGGATTGGGAACAGGTGGGAGTAAGGGTTAATGGAGAATACCTCAGTAACCAGATTTGCTGATGACGTTGCCTTGTCAGTAACTCGGGGACGAATTGCAAAGCATGCTTTCCGCACTGGGCGAACAAAAGTAGAACCGTGGCCTGAAAATTAATATGCAGGAAAAATAAAGTAATGATCAAAACCTCGGGAAAGCACAGCAGTTGAGATAGATGGCGAGGCAGTGGAGTGGTAAGCGAAATATATATACTTAGGCCAAGTTGTGACCACAGATCCCAACCATGAGCAGAGATAATTAGAAGGATCAGAATGGGTGGGGTGCATATGGCAGACATTATCAGATAATGACTAGCCTACCATTGTTCCTTAAAAAGAAAGTTTATGACAGCTGCATCTTACCGGTACTCACCTACGGGCAGAAACTTGGAGCTCACTAAGAGGGTTCAACTTAAATTGAGAACGACTCAGCGGGCAATGGACGGAAAATGATAGGTGTAACATTAAGGGACAAGAAGAGAGCGCGGAGTGGGTCAGGGAACAAACTGGTGTTAAAGACATATTAGTAGAAATTAAGAAGAAGAAATGGACTTGGGCAGGGCATGTAATGCGAAGGCAAGATAACCGCTGGTCATTAAGGGTAACAGAGGGATCCCTAGAGAAGGCAAGCGCTGCAGGGCGGGCGGTAAAGAAAGTTAGATGGGCAGATGAGATCAAGAAGTTCGCGGGGATTAAATTGGTCACAGTTGGCACAGGACCGAGGGTAATTGGAGAATAATGGGAGAGGCCTTGGCCTGCAGTGGGCGTAGACAGGTGGTTGATGATGGATGATGATGATGACATGGAGCAAATTATGCAACATGGAGCAATCTAGCTGATTTTTATTCAATACTTCACCCATAATGTGCTCCATGTTATGACATACATGCCGTCTTTATAAGTTGAATATGTCAAAAGAAGACAGGCACTCACTTGCTTGAAAAGAACACAACAGTTGGATAACGCTCCACGGTGAACTGCCAAGGCAGGTCATTTTTGGACGCATCAATCCTGGAAGGTAAAAACGGAGCAAAATGAAGAAACATTCACCGCAAGGCCGCTGTTAAAGGATTGCTAAAAAAGGGAATTGGCACTGTAGTCAAAACAATTCGAGTCTTCAAATCATGTACGTATTTACAAAAGTTTCTTTTTTAACATGACAGTGCCGTGACGGAGAAGGTGACGGCTGTGTGAATGAGGCCTTATCCTTTTTTTGTTGTTGTGCCAGTGTGTAAATGTAATGCAACCACAAACACACCTCGCAAATAGGAGACCCTTGAATCCCCGGAAGAATTTTGCAGCCGCAAAAAAGTGGTGGTAGATGCCCTTGCAAAATCCGCACCACGAAGCATAGAAGAGCACGACGGCGTCCTGGAAAGCGGAAGACAGAAAGGGTGCATTTATTAAATCTTTATTTGTTTATTACTGCCTCAAAGGCCCCTGGAGGGGTATTACATGAGCGGTGGGCATATACAACACAAACTTGGCAACAATAAGTAAAAAGAAGATTTTGCCTGAACTAAGACTCCACTTCATGGAAAGGCTGTGGTTCAGCATACTAATTGTTCCGAGGAGACCAAAAAAGTGAATGGAAGCCAAGCTACAATGCCGTAAACTTGGTCTTCAGCAGAACTACAGCATGAACGAACTCAGCCTTTCGGATGATGTTTTCAAATTAACACTTCGGTGATCAGAAGAGTGTGACGGTTACAAGTACACTGGGTATTCATCTAATGTGCTTCTAATGTCCATCTATTTTTTTGCTTTCATAGTGACGGCTCCTGCACAACCCTTCAAACTCCTTTCAAATATTTGAGCTAGTTGCAACACGAGGATCCCAATTACAAAATAAGATGTTTAAGAAGAATCAATACTTTAAAATATTTGGTAATTTTCATCTCAGTGTTTTGCCAGATTCTTAAGAAACAAACAGCTGAATAATGCTTACGATTTTTTTGAAACCATACTCTAAACGAGGAGTGTAATAAGGTTATGGGCCCAGCACGCTTCCACTGCGCCACTCTGGAGTGTAATAAGGACAGTTTCACACTCTTAGATCTGTTGCTCCACAAATTATTCGTATCATTATTCGTATCACACCTTGTTCGTATCATCCGCCGGCTGTACAGGTCCGTTCGTAACAGCCGAAATTTTGCCCACAGCAAACAATGCAATTTCGCCAGGACTTCTCAGAAATTCGTATCATCCCGAAATTCTTATCACCCAGAATCGTATCATTGAGATTACACTGCATTTATAAGCTACGAACAAAAAAAAAGGTCCCCTTTTTCGTTGATTTTGGTTGCAAGAGCAAAAGGAAGCCGTGTGGTTAGCCACGCCAAGTACCGTATTTACCCGTATAATGAACCCACTCGTGTAATGAACCCTCCCCCCACTTTTATTCTTGAGAATTAACTTTTTTGTCACTTTGAATAAAAAATGCAGCGGGGATGTTTTTATCTCAGCATGGTTGCTGATGCTGTAGACGATCGCAGTAACTTGATATCACGCCACAGTACGCGCAGAAATGCTAAAGATGCATTCCAACAAAAAGAAATCTCAACAGCAGCCGGAGACGTGAGTGGTAATGCTGTGGCTCACAATTTAAAAATTGCACGCTTGCGGTGCGCCACCCGCTGAACAGAAAAGAAACCTTGCGCCATAAAAATGTTGCGGCATGCGAACAAAGCGCAAAACGTACTCTGCACTCCTTCCTTGCTCTTTGCCGTTCCGGCTGGTTTTAACGGTGCGCGAACAAAGTGCTAAACGTACTCCGCACTCCCCTGCTCTTGCTGTTCCGCGACTTCGCCATGACGCTCCGTGTTATTGTTGTTCAGCTGTGTTCTGACCTTTTTTTTGTACTCCTGGTGCGTGCCGTACGATGGGTAGTACATGAGCTGCACAGACGGTTTTAAACTGAAGGTGGTGGAGCATGCATTGATGCACATGGAAACCGCGCGGCTGGGCGGCACTTCAGTGTTGACCCACTGTGTGCACGCTACGGGAGAAAACAAGGTTTTTGGTCGGTGAACAAGGATTGCCGTGTGTTTCGTGGGCCCAAAAAAGGGAAGTTTCCAGGTGTGAGAAAAGAAGTTTTGGAGTGCCTTGACGGCACGGAGGACGGTGCGCTGTGGGCCGACTACGAATGTGAAGCCGCAAGCGACTTCAGTGAGGACAGCTCCATGGCAAGTAGGGCATGTTCAGAATAAAAAAGAAATTCCATTACATAATCCCCCAGGTGTTTTTATGAAGATGGTAAGGCTCTGACGCGCTTCTCTTAGTAACTTCAATTTCAAATTTTTTTCAATTTCAATTTCAAATTTCAAAAAATCTGTTGCAATTTTTTTCCACATAATGAACCCTCCCCCCAAATTCATGCCGAATTTGCTGCAAAAAAGTGGGTTCATTACGCGAGTAAATACGGTTAATGAGAAATGTACTAGCTGCTATTGTGACACCCACGGAGGCACGCGATAACTGCGCCAGATTCTCGTCTAGTTTATATTGCCATGAAACTCTACGGATTTTACCACTCGCCGAACGCCAAACCCACCTGCGTCGTGCCAAGCATGAGTCTCCTGAACGCCTTCCCGCTGAGCTCAGCAACGAGGCCGTTGCCCCGGTCGCGGGTGATCGAGTCAGGCCCCACTGAGTTGAGGTGGCGCTCCATGCTCTTCTCGGTGAAGTCAACGACCAGCTTCTTGATCGTCGGCATGGTCACGGGACCACGAAGCACATACTGGGCTTCGCTCTGGGTTGGAGTGATAAAAGAAAAACAGCATATTCTTTGCACTTAACGCCAATGCACCTATGCGCTTTTTCATTTGTAATGCACCTCAACCGTGCTCCAATTTCTTAAAAATGTGCACACGGATGTCCAAAATTCACTTCCCTACTTGTTTATAAGCATTTCGCTCTCATAAGAACAGTCATCTACGAGTACGTGCAGCGCCTAAATTCCAACGCACACTGTGGAATGAATGACCTCATTGAAACGACTGCTGAAGTGGCATCTTCTGTTTACCTGAGAGATAGTTTGACAGTTATACGCTCATACGGAGTACTTGCCTGTGGTTATGACGCTATGGTGCGAACAGAACAAAAAAATAACTGAATTATTTGTTCCAACTACTTCCAAACATGACGGCTTGTTTCTCTAAAACTGCACCAATGTTGGCCCGTTAAGGAACGACGCAGGGATCGGGATGCGAAAATTGGCGGAAAAAAAAAATTTGATTTTTGAAAACTGCCTACTTTGGCTTCCAGAATGCTTACTCTACACTGCATAAAAACAGCCTCTAAAGGTGCTGAATAAAACATTTTGTCAGTGGAGGTGGAAGCGAAACCGATCGCGATGACCGAAAGACACCCATTTTCGCAACGCCACATCAGATCAAGGGCAAAAGCCTAAGAGGTCATTCTCTAGCAAGGACAGCAAGGACTACGCTTTTTCAACTGCATATGCTTTGAGAGCCGTTTTCTCAAAAGTGCGTTTGAGGCATTTCCTGTTTCTCGTGGAGAGGATACCCCCGCACCCACTGGAGAGATTTTGTTCCTGTCTGTTGTTTTGAATCATTGAAGTGTTCCGCAGGGTATGACATTTCCTGATTTTCAATTTAGGGCGTTGTTATTTTTTTATTTCATATTTAGTAACACGCTCTTCAGACAATGTATTTGCCAATACAGTCCAGCCTGCTTAAAACAAACACATCGGGTAGTGTAAACCAGTTAATTATGTTTGTTTTTCGCTACACCTGAACACAAATTATCTGTATACAAATGGTAACGGCAAACGGAGGTTTTTTCTTCATAGTCGGGATTTCGTTAAAACCGGGTTCGCTATAGTCTGCTGTACTTTACTACTTCACGCACAACTTGTACGCATATACGCATACATCCATATATGTCCCTACTTTAACTTTAAAACTAAACGTTATCTGTAACAGCCAACAAAGCACACATCACAAGTACACAAAATCAGAAAACTCCAGTCCCAAAAGTGGACTGTTTCGACCTTAGTACCCTTTCTGCTTCTGACACAGTGGATAAATGGGGACGCAACTAAACGCAGTTAAAAACTGCAAAAGTCTCAGCAGGGACCAACAGGGTGGGAGACAGTACTGCACCTTGGTGGCGTAGAGGACGGCCGTGGGCATACGGTCTGCCAGCAGTTTCGGAGGTGCAAACTCCGAGTGGCGGCCATCGAGGGCAACGAAGCGCACCGTGCTGTTGGTCCGGCAGCCGAGGCCCGAGAAGCGGCCCTTCAGCTCGCACGAGTGGTAGTCCTGGGAGATCTGCTGGAGCTGAAAGAAAAAACAAAAAACATTTCCCCCCTTGTTTAGGGCCGTCTTGCATGTTTACAGTTGCATGTTTACAAAGCCATGTCCCTCAATAAACTTTGGTGCTTGAAATAGGCACTCAAAATGGTTCCTTGCCACTGGTGCCACCAAAGCTTAATGAGCTGTAAAATGAGTCCCAAGCAGTGCATCAAAAACTGATTCTCTTACTGCCTTCACCAGTGTTCATAGTGTTGGAAAATGTAAAGATTACAGCTTTATGACCAACAGTGTTTTGTCTATTGTTCCTCCAAAAATGGTTAATTATCTCTGATTATCTTGGGAACTAATTAACCAACTGAAAAAATAATGCCATATTTGAAATCAGTGGGAAAAAAGCAGCAGGACTGACAAGTTTCACACAGTGCTCTTAAAGTTAAAAAAGCTTTTTAAGAGCAGTGTCCCTTCTTAAACACTGCAAACACCTCTTACGTTAACAGTAGTAAGTTAGTTTTCTTTTCACTTAAAAAGGGCATGAAAAAAAAAATACAACTTCGTCAAATTTTAAAGAACTTGGTTTTAGTAACTCCTTTGGCAAAATACCCGTGTTTAGTGCATTTAGGGCATTTAGTGCATTTGGCAAAATATCCGCGCCGTACCTTGTCCAGACCCTACACATCAATGTAAAACTGCAGTCGTCAGATAGGAAGCACGTTTTGTTTATAAATACAGCGCGAAGTAAAAAATGGCAGCATCTCCACTCCTTGGATGACGGCGAGGGTGCGGAGTACGGGGACTCAAAATGACATCCGATTTGAGCCGTGAGTTGCACCTTGATTATTCCCTAAATCGCTTGATGGTGGTGTGCACATGGATGGACACGGACGGACAATGGGAGGTCCTAAAGCACTCCGCACCATTACAGGCGAGGGAATAAGCCGTTTAACTCTCGGGTACTAACTCATGATCGTAGCCCAGTGGGTAAGACGTCTGACACTAACTCGGTCTGGTCTACCAGACACAGGCTCGAATCTGCCGGTGCCTGTGTGATATTTTGAGATTGTAAATGCTAGGCGCACAGATGTGGACGGACATTGTGAGGTCCTAAGGTACTCCGCACATAAATCGAACCTACTGGGCAACACCTGTCGTAGTTCAAGGCATCTGAATGGGAGCGTCTTCATCAGAACTAAATTCTGACGAATCCACGTCATTGGTGGAGTCATCACTGCTGCTGGGGTAACAAAAATCAACAGCAGCAGCTGCCGAACTCCCTGCCACAGCTGTCCGCTTTTGTGGAGCGCGCCGTGAAGCAGATGCCAATTTCGCACACCTCGTCGTTATCGCGGGTTCAAATTTCATTGAAGAAGGGCTTGCGTTGGGCTAGTTGGTATTCCATAACGTTCATCTTAAGCGCAGAAAAAAAAAAAAACAGAGGACACAGTAGACAAGGACAAGCGCTTGTCTTTGTCTACTGTGTCCGTTTTTTTTTCTGCGCTTAAGATGAACGTTCAAATTTCACTCTCGACACCGCTTCCGCACGCGAAATGTCAACAAAACATAATAAAATCGAAAAAGGAGTTGTCAAGAAATACGCCAGATGGCGTTAGTTGACTGCCAGGCTCCGTTTTTAGCTTTCGCGAGACATTTGAAATCATCGGAACTCCACGTCCGATGGCTTATGGCGCCGTAAGGAAAGAGTAAAATTAGGGGTGTGCGAATGCCGAATAGTAACTTTCGAATCGAATATCGAATCGAATTCGGGAAAAAAAGCCGCACATCGAATCGAATATCGAATATCAATTTTGTTTTTACAGGCCTCGATTTTTATAGGTTTTTGTGCAAAAGCAGAAGCTACTTCGCATTTTCGGGAGACATGACATTCTTTTTCAACCTGGAGAACGCACTTTTCAACTCACATTGGCGGTACTCCAGGAATCCGGAGCAGGCACAATACGCATTTGAAAAAAACAAAAAAAAAAAAAAAAAACCGACTTGCTTTGGAGTTGCTGTACTGCAATCATAGGCAACGACTATACAGAGCCTCGTAACTTAGAAGCGAGCACTTTGCAGGCATGAACAATAGGACACGAAAGCAATCATGGACCACGATAAGGCACTTCTACGGATGCACATAAGCAGCGTGAAGCGTGAATATGTAGCGGAAGGAAAGATCGCGCTACAGTCGCCGTGGGGGGCAAGCCTGCGCTATCCACTGTGGTCTAAAAAACAAGACTCCCACACACGCCAGTAAACTACACCGACTGCACTAAAAACAGCCAGAACCACTTTTCATTTTAAATTAACGGAAGCGCTGTCAAAACGGCGGCGGTCTTTATCGGAAGCTGCCTTAACATGTGAACACCCGGTCGCACGATTCAAAATGGCGGCCAGAGCCGACGGCGACGGCTCGAAAAAAAGATCTTATCGACGCAATCGCAGATTACTCCGTGAAGCAGGATAAAATTTACGGCCTCTGCAAGGCGCGCTCGTCGAAAGTGCGATTAGGATGAAACTTGCCCAGTAGACGGTGTAGCAGCAGTGCATTAGCGTGCGCATACATCTCTCGCTTTCGCAAAGCCAGGGAATGTTCGGAAACTCCACTCGACTATTCGAAAAATCTAAGAGTAGATATTCGATTCGCGAATCGAATTATTTGGGGAGGTACTATTCGATTTGTATTCGAATATTCGAGTATTCACACACCCCTAAGTAAAATGGTTTGCATTTAGTGGGACACTAAAGATAACTTGTTAAAGTTGCATTAGTGGCTGCCTGCATAGTTTTTAACGCATGTAATCCGTTATTCAGCTACCCAGAAGGAGTCCTTGGTTCCCGTGACGGGTCGTAGACGAGAAAATGTCATGCTGCATTAATGGCCGCTGCACCTACCGCTGCAACGACATCACACTGATTTGCAATGTGTTCACACCCTGTTTGAGCCGTCGAAATCATGATTTGCGCTTATTTCCTGGTTAATATCGCCCAACCTTTCATCTGTTTCTGCCCACGTTTCATAGGTCAAACATGATATCAATCTATGAGATTTAGCCCAGATACCAGCGGTGTGTCATCATAGCTGACAGTGAATTGGTGGGAAGGATGGTGCAATGGATAAGACCCCTTTGAATGCGTCCTTCTCACTAAAAATTCTGTAAATTGGCCCAAAAAATTCAGAACATGGCCTACATATCCTGGACTTCATTCAGGTAAGGTAATTACGCGGTCTTCATAGGTTGTTGTAACTGCTGCATTTAGTGTCAATTCAATGGCAACTAGGTCCAGTAAATACACTTTCTCTGCAATGCATAAATGAACGTGCCTTTTTCCAATATCCTATTTCAACCAACAAGTTCGACAGTTTAACAAAGCATAAATTGGCCTCAAGTCGTGCCACAAACATCGCCACCGCCCTTTCACATCGGACCTTATTTTTACAAGCTATCAAGCCAGACACAACACACATCTAATATATCGAGTCATGTAACTTGACTTGGCGAAATTTCTTTCAGAGGATTGCTCCATTTTCTGAACGTGTGTGGAAGCAATGCAGCTCGCGACAATCTTTCATTGTGTGCAAAACAGTATCGCAGTAGCACAACAGATTGATGCCTGGAGGAAGGGAGGCTGATAAGAGGAAGCCAATAGCCAGCCATTTGGAAACTCGTTTGCAGCACTTCCAAAATGCAATTAATACACTTCTCACAGAATTAAAACAACTTTGAGTTAGCTCTAAACCTAAACCAGCACCCATTTATCTACCGTATTAATTAAAAGATTTGCATCCTGAACCCAAATAATACGAACAAATTAACAAAAACAAGAAAAAACCACTCGCTCTTCATCAAAAATTTATCGTCACCAGCACTGCTGATATTTAACTAATTTCACATCGCTGACATTGAGTGCACCGAAACATGAGCTGGTCGTACAAAAATAAAGCCGGCATATGTGCTATCTTGCTGTGCCGTCTTCGATGTCAAGCAGACCGGACTTGACCAATGATGTCACAGCAGGGAAACGTTCTTGTGCGTTCACATTCCAGACCTGTGGATGGCGCGAATCAGTTCTCGGAGCACTGTGCACCGCACTTCGGAAGCATTGTCCGATAAAAAAATAAACTCTACTGCCTGCAGGACACAGACATTCACTTCGGTTCTGCGGCTACAAATTATAACGTTACTATCACAGTAACTAATCAACGTAAATCAATGTCATGGACATTCGAGTACCTTCTACGCTCTGGTGGTCAAAAAGGAAAAGCGCCGGGGACAGAACTTTCCCTAGGGAAGCCCAACCCATTGAGCTCATATTGAATTGGGGCTATTCCTGAGACTTCTTGTGGTCACCTGGATGCTACAACCGCTTCAGGTAGAGTGAAACGCAATATTAAGGCATTTCACAGATGAAACGAAGCTGGCAAGCCCACAGTCACAGTTTAGAAAAAAAAACTAGGGCTCTCAAAAAAGCTCCACCTTCTTGAGCCATCTTCCAAAAGGCAGTGGACCAACTGTTGTCTTCACCACAGCATTTTCGAACCCAAAAATGTTCAATTGTGTGGCGAACAGCTTCATTAAGAAAAAAAATTCGTTGTCCATAAAAGCAGCAATTGCAGCTTTTCGTCGCGCACAAAATTCGCAATATCGAAGTGTCACATCACGGCGCGCACGAAGTCTGTCCGTAAACCGCACAATGCCACTTTTCGCGAGAAAAAAAAAGGGAAGACGGCGTGTCCAGCACACACTAAGAAATGTCCGCAAATGTCACGACGTCACTTTCCAAAGCCTGTCCAGTAGCACGTGACGTAGCGTCCGTTCCCGGCGATGCGCTTCCGCCAGTTTGGCGGGAAAGAGGCGCAACCTGGAATAGTGCCGCCGCCACGCCTGCAACTTTCGCAGGTTGCGCAAGAGGCAGAGTCGCGAGTCACACAGCGTCCCCGCCAGCTGCCACGCCACCTCGTGACGCAGGTGACGCAACACGAAACGCACAAGCCGCACCGTCGTGATCAGTCCGCTGTACTGGACACTGTCCGCTTTGCTGCAAGGAGAAAAAAATCAGGAAGCAAAGGCGGTTGAGAAATTGTACACTAAGGCAGAAATAAACACTTAAAGGGACCCTGCAACACTTACCATCGACTCCTCGGAATGTATTTTAAGGTAAAGTCTATTGTCCCAGCAATCTCCTCCCGCAAGAATTATAAAAATCCGTTCACTATCACTGAAACTACATGCATAATTGTTCCCTCTCAACTCAACCGCGGACAACGCGACGAAAGCTGACCGCTCCCTCCCGGAGAGGGGCAACTCATGGCGTCTTCTCCGGCAGCCTTTGATGTATGACAGGCCGGGGAGTTTTCCCTTTTTCTCTGAAACGTGGAGGGGTCTATTTCCGGTTTGGTGACACAAAAAAGCAGGCACGGCTGCCAGCTCGCTAGCGCGTGCTCAGGCTGGTAGGGCGTTTTTGAAGCAACAAACGTTTGTTGTCATGTGATCTGGCTGAAAGGGGAGTATGAAGTTTGTCACTCAAACAGTCAAACTCCACGCGCACTAAAAACACAAAAGAAACGCCAAAACTGTGCGTACAGGTTCAGGCATAGAAGAGGTTGGTACACAGCGCCAACAGCGGCGGATCGTCACAGGAAGTGCGAGAAATAAGCCGCGAAGCTCACCAGCGACAGCCAATAGCCAGCCATGGCCTCAATGACGTCGTTTAGGCCATGCCAGGGGTGCATAATGAGGAAAATTGAAGGGAGCCTGGTTGGTTTTTCCGCGTCTTTCACAGCGATTTGCGCACTCACCACTTCACGTGCACGTGTAGCATTTGGCTCAGGTATTCCTGGCAGTGTCATCTGAACGTCGTGCACATTTACTTGCACTGCTCAAAGAGTGTTGCAGGGCCCCTTTAAAGGGGTACTGACGCAAAACTTAGAAGGTGAGAGAAGGTGAGATAACTTCGGAGATAGATTGGCGTGATCACACATACATCATCTGCAAAATATCAGCGGCAAATACAGCCTAGAACATATTTAAAATCAATTTTAAAGAGTTCGAAACACAACCGAGCAGCCAGCGGAGGACCTCATGCAATTGACATTTCCTGGATATTTTGTAAACAAACAACATCCAAACACGTCCCGAGTTTGTGTTGGATGCTTTCGCACTGCTGGCATTTTTCGCCAGATCGCCCCTCTAACTGGAGGTCGGAGCTGCTGCTCTGGAGCAACGAACGACCTGATCGTTGGCAGCGGAGGTGCCATGATTTTGTCGGCTCATCGTGCATCTGGCCGCGACCTAAGTTTTACAGCGATTCCAGGCACTCTATTTTTATTGCTTTTTATTACACTGGATGCGAAAATGCACCGGGGACACGAAAAGCGCACTGAACGAGCCACACGGTCGCTGCGCTGGCAACGGCCACAGCCGCAAAGTGGCGCAGGCCGGCGCAGGTAGCTCGAGTGATAGCTTGTTACCGCTGCACGAAATGGGACCCAAGTCCGAAACATGTCAGCACATATGAGAAAGGCATTAATGATCCGATGGCGGGTTTCATGAAAGATCGTCATCTGCTTCGCTTACGAGAGCAGGAATGGAATATCCGCTGCAGTGCTAAGCCGAACACATCTGTAGGCGGACCTGAAGGCAGACCAGCCGGCTGCTCCCAGCGCGCGTCTTCTCACCCACCGTCTCGAGCGTCGCACGTCGTTCTCTAGCCGCGGCAGCAATTTGCACTCACAGCCCCTGCGTCACGTCCACGGTCGCTTTTTAATTAAGCGGCTCACGAGATCAGTACATGGGGCATTCGCAGAAACTGCCGGCGACGCGGAATTTTGACAGTACAGCAGCACTGCTCTGTCATATCCATTTGACGGTCATGTGGTCAGCTTTATTTACAGAAAATCTCCCATTTCGCGGCACCCACTGAAGCCGAAACTGCGACTGGCCGCATTGAAAACGCCTCTAATTAAACAATCGTCGCACGCTGAAGGAAAAGAGGTTTCTACACATGATAAGTAGGTCATTACAGTCAAACCGATTATAACGAACCCGGATAGAGCGAATTATGCTATATATGGAACAAAAAAAAAACTCAGTTAAAAAATACATGCGAAACATATTCCTTATAACGAAGTTCACATCTGATATATCGAACTCGGTGCGCCTAGAATTGCCGCCAAAATGCATGGTCTCGGAGCGGCGACTGAGATGTTGACTGGCTGCGATAGAGATGTTGAGCCTCCCATGGAGCGATGTGACTCCCGGCATTTCCGTAACTGTTTCCCACGCGCCTCTCTCATGATTAAGCCCTAAACCCTCCCGATCAGCCAGTCCGGACCAAGATGGAAGCATCGATGAACTGCGAGAAGAGCTCGCCAACGTTGCCGATGTTGTTCTGACAGGAGTGCCCTTCGAGGATTGCCTGAGTGTCGACGACGACGTTGCCTCACTGTGAGCCCCTCGGATGCCAAACACCGTTGCCGATGTCATGGCTACTGGCACTGCTGGAAGCACTGAAGAGGCAGAGGATGTTGCGAGTGAAAGCCGTCCGATGCTTAATGAAGCACTTTCGGCAGTGTATGTACTCCACCAATACTGCTTCGATATTGAAGGACGCGGACTGCAACTGATGCAAATGATGTCTTGTGGAGAGAATGCTGTGCTAGTTGACGCTGCCAAAATGACTTTGAAAACAGGAATCACCGCTTTTTGGGAAAGTAGGTAGTTACAGCGGAAAGTAGCTTTATTGCTTGCAATGAATAGATAGTAGGGGTGTGCGAATATTCGAAACTTCGAATATTCGATTCGAATTTTTTGGTATTCGATTCGATTCGAATGACACTTTTATGGTTTAAAATATTCGAACCAACCAAAACTAAAAAAAAAAAAAAAAAATTCAGAGCGTGTCTCAGTAGCAAAGTGGCGAAGCATATACACGGCGAACGGTACGTGCTTTCGCAGACTGTATCGGTGTTGTTGTTTTCTGCTCGCGAAGACACTCTACGCACGCCCAACGCGCGCTGACACCGCCCCGGGAAACCACCCCCACGCTGCGCGCGGCACGGCCGGCGGCGTCAACATGGCGTCGGCTCCAGCCGCGAAGTGGAGCGGGCGCTCGAGCGACCGTTTCTAACCACTCTTTAAAATGCAGCTCGAGGGAGACACGAAGTTGCTTGTGCGGTAAAGGAGCTGATAATGCATGCGAAACGGTACTATAAACATCATCCGCGCGCTAGAAAGCGCGGTAAAATATTTGCCGGGGTGCTAAGCCTAACCATCTCCGGCGGAGCCAAGCCGGCTGTCTCGATCTCATCGCAAGTAGTCAGGCTCCTCCATTCTGCCGCGCGCGTCGTGCGTCATTTTCTGACCGAGGTAGGCGCTACCGCGGGCGCGAAATCGTCGATGCGGGCGTGAAAATACAGCGCTCGCAGAGCCGAGGCGCGCGAATCGCGTGCAAAAACGCACCATGCGGTTCACGCTTGACTGTTGCGGCGTGTAGCGAGCTTGGGCACAGCGAGTGAGGAGACGAGCGCGAAGCTTTACGTGCTCCAGAAAGGACTGCTTTGCGACACGGGGGTTAAAAAAAGCAGAAAAAATCACGAATTTCTTCACGCGAAAGTAGAAAAGAAATAAACGAAAACTTTTCAGCGCTCAATTTTTTTGTCTGTGTTGGTTCATACGAATTTCGGATGATACGAATATTTTTCGCGGTCCCGCAAGATTAGTATCATCGAGATTTTACTGTATCAGCGCGCGGCAATGTGCACGGGCTCGGGCATGCCATCCACTAGTGTCTCAAGTGAGCGGCTACTTTCGGTATCTGGTGGAGTCGTGACGAGCAGGAGGTTGTCACTGCTCCCCGAACATGTCGAGCAGTTAACCTTTCTCCATGTTAACATTTAAGTGAGTGCAGACTGTTGAGTGCAATGGTATGTGTAAATTTTTAATTTTACTTTGTATGATTTGTTGTGCAATAAAGTTGCAGTTTTTGTCTCTAGATGGTGAAAACTTTAATTTACAAAAAAACAATAAGTATTCGTATTCGAAAAATATTCGAAATATATTCGATTCGATTCGAACTTGTTTTTATTATTCGAATTCGCTTCGAAATTAAAAAATGATATTCGCACACGCCTAATAGATAGTTTTATGTAAGTAAGGCAATGGCATACTTTATTATGTTCGTTTCTGCATGCGGGGATGGCAGAAACGAGGGGGCGTGAAGGGGGGGTGGGGTCCCGCGTATTGCGAACTCGTAACAAAAAATTCGTTATAGGCGGGTTCGGCTATTTCGAACTATTGGATATATCGAACTAATCGTGGCGCATATTGCAGTTCGCTATAACCGGGTTTGACTGTAGCTACTTATCACACACACACAAAAAAACAAGATGCAAATTTTTTGTGTCGGTGCCTCTTTAAGAGGAGATACTACTCGAAAGCACCTTTTTTTTATTTTTGTAGTAAAAGCTTTGAAACTTTTGTCACAGATACTTTTTCAAAATAATAGAAAAAACAGTAGTGCTGCTCAGTTTGCGATGTGGCACAGCCACCATAGTGACAAGCAGGTGCTGCTTTAGCCAATGGGGCACTCGCTACACTACCACATGATGTAGTGTGCGATACAGACGGGTGGTAGGGCGCCTAAAAAAAAACATTGTTTGTATTTTTTCTTTGCGCACGCTCCTATCGGGTGCTGCTTTCAAAAGGGCTAGGACAACTTTACCTGCCTCAGTGATTACAAATGAGAGACAGTGCCGCTGCGTTGAGATACAGTGAAGAAAAAGACACTGACTTCTGTGGACTTCTGCAATTTTCTGACGTCATCACAACTAACTTAGACGCATTTTTCTGTAACTGTTAGATAGAATTTTCACCTGAATTTTTACAACGGCAAACCTGAATGTTCAAAGATGATAATACAACCGAAAACGGAAAAGTTGTTTCTCCGAGAAAAAGTCAATTTGTCAACCCGGATGTCCCCTTTAATATGTTTACGATGTTCTGAGCTAAGCCTTTTTTTTGCAGCGATACTTGTAACCACACTGTTACAAGTTGAATGCACTGGATGCCCCTCGCTTTACTGCATAGATGAGTAGAAAAAAAATGACCAATGCTAAATTTTCACGAAGTCCTCTCCGAAGGAAGATACTAAAGCTAAGTTCATTTACCCTTCTTTCAACGTGGGCTTTGTTCTTTCTTGCGAGAATGTTGCATCACTACGTTACAGTGGCGTAGCCTAAAATATTTTTCGGAGGGTGTACGGGTAAAAAAATATTTTAGAAAGATATCCTCTGCCAAGTCAATATCTTATTTTCATTTGCTTATCTTATTCTCATTCTTACATATGGACAATTAGAGATGAAGCAGGTAAAAAGCACGGGCAGAAAAAAGTCCATAAGGCAGGGGCGGAATGCGCCACTGATAAAATTTTGGGGACTGTTCTAACACTGAAACACATCCCCTGGCTACGCCCTTGCTATGTTGAGTCCAGTATATTAAACACCACTGCTTTCATACACAGCCTACAAGACAAGCAAGGCTTCTTGAGAATTTTATCAGCATGATAAACCTACAAATGAGCCGCTAGCTTCACCTTCTACCCTAATTTATACAATAACCCATTATTTGCTCCACGTTATGACATGGAGCAGGCCGATCAGCTTACTGTCAGTCATCTACAAGTATTTACCAAGGTAATCGCTAAACGAATCTCTGCAACCTTAGATTTCAGTCAACTAAAGAACAAGCAGGGTTCCGTAAAGGTTATTCAACAATGGACCATATTCACACGATCAATCAGGGTGATAGAGAAGTGCGCTGAGTATACTGAAACCCTATATATAGCCTTCATAGATTATGAGAAAGCATTTGACTCGGTCGAAACCCTAGCAGTCATTCAGGCATTCGGAACCAGGGGGTAGATGAGCATTATGTAAGAATACTAGAGGATATCTATAATGGGTCTACAGCTACCATCATCCTCCATAAGGAGAGCAGTAAAATACCTATAACGAAGGGTGTCAGACAGGAGACACAATCTCTCCAATGTTATTCACGCATGCTTACAAGAAGTATTCAGAACGTTGGATTGGGAACAGGTGGGAGTAAGGGTTAATGGAGAATACCTCAGTAACCAGATTTGCTGATGACGTTGCCTTGTCAGTAACTCGGGGACGAATTGCAAAGCATGCTTTCCGCACTGGGCGAACAAAAGTAGAACCGTGGCCTGAAAATTAATATGCAGGAAAAATAAAGTAATGATCAAAACCTCGGGAAAGCACAGCAGTTGAGATAGATGGCGAGGCAGTGGAGTGGTAAGCGAAATATATATACTTAGGCCAAGTTGTGACCACAGATCCCAACCATGAGCAGAGATAATTAGAAGGATCAGAATGGGTGGGGTGCATATGGCAGACATTATCAGATAATGACTAGCCTACCATTGTTCCTTAAAAAGAAAGTTTATGACAGCTGCATCTTACCGGTACTCACCTACGGGCAGAAACTTGGAGCTCACTAAGAGGGTTCAACTTAAATTGAGAACGACTCAGCGGGCAATGGACGGAAAATGATAGGTGTAACATTAAGGGACAAGAAGAGAGCGCGGAGTGGGTCAGGGAACAAACTGGTGTTAAAGACATATTAGTAGAAATTAAGAAGAAGAAATGGACTTGGGCAGGGCATGTAATGCGAAGGCAAGATAACCGCTGGTCATTAAGGGTAACAGAGGGATCCCTAGAGAAGGCAAGCGCTGCAGGGCGGGCGGTAAAGAAAGTTAGATGGGCAGATGAGATCAAGAAGTTCGCGGGGATTAAATTGGTCACAGTTGGCACAGGACCGAGGGTAATTGGAGAATAATGGGAGAGGCCTTGGCCTGCAGTGGGCGTAGACAGGTGGTTGATGATGGATGATGATGATGACATGGAGCAAATTATGCAACATGGAGCAATCTAGCTGATTTTTATTCAATACTTCACCCATAATGTGCTCCATGTTATGACATACATGCCGTCTTTATAAGTTGAATATGTCAAAAGAAGACAGGCACTCACTTGCTTGAAAAGAACACAACAGTTGGATAACGCTCCACGGTGAACTGCCAAGGCAGGTCATTTTTGGACGCATCAATCCTGGAAGGTAAAAACGGAGCAAAATGAAGAAACATTCACCGCAAGGCCGCTGTTAAAGGATTGCTAAAAAAGGGAATTGGCACTGTAGTCAAAACAATTCGAGTCTTCAAATCATGTACGTATTTACAAAAGTTTCTTTTTTAACATGACAGTGCCGTGACGGAGAAGGTGACGGCTGTGTGAATGAGGCCTTATCCTTTTTTTGTTGTTGTGCCAGTGTGTAAATGTAATGCAACCACAAACACACCTCGCAAATAGGAGACCCTTGAATCCCCGGAAGAATTTTGCAGCCGCAAAAAAGTGGTGGTAGATGCCCTTGCAAAATCCGCACCACGAAGCATAGAAGAGCACGACGGCGTCCTGGAAAGCGGAAGACAGAAAGGGTGCATTTATTAAATCTTTATTTGTTTATTAATGCCTCAAAGGCCCCTGGAGGGGTATTACATGAGCGGTGGGCATATACAACACAAACTTGGCAACAATAAGTAAAAAGAAGATTTTGCCTGAACTAAGACTCCACTTCATGGAAAGGCTGTGGTGGGTTCAGCATACTAATTGTTCCGAGGAGACCAAAAAAGTGAAGGGAAACCGAGCTAAAATGCTGTAAACTTGGTCTTCAGCAGAATTATAGCACGAACGAACACAGCCTTTCGGATGATATTTTCAAATTAACACTTCGGTGATCAGAAGAGTGTGACGGTTACAAGTACACTGGGTATTCATCTAATGTGCTTCTAATGTCCATCTATTTTTTTGCTTTCATAGTGACGGCTCCTGCACAACCCTTCAAACTCCTTTCAAATATTTGAGCTAGTTGCAACACGAGGATCCCAATTACAAAATAGATGTTTAAGAAGAATCAATACTTTAAAATATTTGGTAATTTTCATCTCAGTGTTTTGCCAGATTCTTAGGAAACAAACAGCTGAATAATGCTTACGATTTTTTTGAAACCATACTCTAAACGAGGAGTGTAATAAGGTTATGGGCCCAGCACGCTTCCACTGCGCCACTCTGGAGTGTAATAAGGACAGTTTCACACTCTTAGATCTGTTGCTCCACAAATTATTCGTATCATTATTCGTATCACACCTTGTTCGTATCATCCGCCGGCTGTACAGGTCCGTTCGTAACAGCCGAAATTTTGCCCACAGCAAACAATGCAATTTCGCCAGGACTTCTCAGAAATTCGTATCATCCCGAAATTCTTATCACCCAGAATCGTATCATTGAGATTACACTGCATTTATAAGCTACGAACAAAAAAAAATGTCCCCTTTTTCGTTGATTTTGGTTGCAAGAGCAAAAGGAAGCCGTGTGGTTAGCCACGCCAAGTACCGTATTTACCCGTATAATGAACCCACTCGTGTAATGAACCCTCCCCCCACTTTTATTCTTGAGAATTAACTTTTTTGTCACTTTGAATAAAAAATGCAGCGGGGATGTTTTTATCTCAGCATGGTTGCTGATGCTGTAGACGATCGCAGTAACTTGATATCACGCCACAGTACGCGCAGAAATGCTAAAGATGCATTCCAACAAAAAGATCTCAACAGCAGCCGGAGACGTGAGTGGTAATGCTGTGGCTCACAATTTAAAAATTGCACGCTTGCGGTGCGCCACCCGCTGAACAGAAAAGAAACCTTGCGCCATAAAAATGTTGCGGCATGCGAACAAAGCGCAAAACGTACTCTGCACTCCTTCCTTGCTCTTTGCCGTTCCGGCTGGTTTTAACGGTGCGCGAACAAAGTGCTAAACGTACTCCGCACTCCCCTGCTCTTGCTGTTCCGCGACTTCGCCATGACGCTCCGTGTTATTCGTTGTTCAGCTGTGTTCTGACCTTTTTTTTGTGCTCCTGGTGCGCGCCGTACGATGGGCCAGTACATGAGCTGCACAGACGGTTTTAAACTGAAGGTGGTGGAGCATGCATTGATGCACATGGAAACCGCGCGGCTGGGCGGCACTTCAGTGTTGACCCACTGTGTGCACGCTACGGGAGAAAACAAGGTTTTTGGTCGGTGAACAAGGATTGCCGTGTGTTTCGTGGGCCCAAAAAAGGGAAGTTTCCAGGTGTGAGAAAAGAAGTTTTGGAGTGCCTTGACGGCACGGAGGACGGTGCGCTGTGGGCCGACTACGAATGTGAAGCCGCAAGCGACTTCAGTGAGGACAGCTCCATGGCAAGTAGGGCATGTTCAGAATAAAAAAGAAATTCCATTACATAATCCCCCAGGTGTTTTTATGAAGATGGTAAGGCTCTGACGCGCTTCTCTTAGTAACTTCAATTTCAAATTTTTTTCAATTTCAATTTCAAATTTCAAAAAATCTGTTGCAATTTTTTTCCACATAATGAACCCTCCCCCCAAATTCATGCCGAATTTGCTGCAAAAAAGTGGGTTCATTACGCGAGTAAATACGGTTAATGAGAAATGTACTAGCTGCTATTGTGACACCCACGGAGGCACGCGATAACTGCGCCAGATTCTCGTCTAGTTTATATTGCCATGAAACTCTACGGATTTTACCACTCGCCGAACGCCAAACCCACCTGCGTCGTGCCAAGCATGAGTCTCCTGAACGCCTTCCCGCTGAGCTCAGCAACGAGGCCGTTGCCCCGGTCGCGGGTGATCGAGTCAGGCCCCACTGAGTTGAGGTGGCGCTCCATGCTCTTCTCGGTGAAGTCAACGACCAGCTTCTTGATCGTCGGCATGGTCACGGGACCACGAAGCACATACTGGGCTTCGCTCTGGGTTGGAGTGATAAAAGAAAAACAGCATATTCTTTGCACTTAACGCCAATGCACCTATGCGCTTTTTCATTTGTAATGCACCTCAACCGTGCTCCAATTTCTTAAAAATGTGCACACGGATGTCCAAAATTCACTTCCCTACTTGTTTATAAGCATTTCGCTCTCATAAGAACAGTCATCTACGAGTACGTGCAGCGCCTAAATTCCAACGCACACTGTGGAATGAATGACCTCATTGAAACGACTGCTGAAGTGGCATCTTCTGTTTACCTGAGAGATAGTTTGACAGTTATACGCTCATACGGAGTACTTGCCTGTGGTTATGACGCTATGGTGCGAACAGAACAAAAAAATAACTGAATTATTTGTTCCAACTACTTCCAAACATGACGGCTTGTTTCTCTAAAACTGCACCAATGTTGGCCCGTTAAGGAACGACGCAGGGATCGGGATGCGAAAATTGGCGGAAAAAAAAAATTTGATTTTTGAAAACTGCCTACTTTGGCTTCCAGAATGCTTACTCTACACTGCATAAAAACAGCCTCTAAAGGTGCTGAATAAAACATTTTGTCAGTGGAGGTGGAAGCGAAACCGATCGCGATGACCGAAAGACACCCATTTTCGCAACGCCACATCAGATCAAGGGCAAAAGCCTAAGAGGTCATTCTCTAGCAAGGACAGCAAGGACTACGCTTTTTCAACTGCATATGCTTTGAGAGCCGTTTTCTCAAAAGTGCGTTTGAGGCATTTCCTGTTGCTCGTGGAGAGGACACCCCCGCACCCACTGGAGAGATTTTGTTCCTGTCTGTTGTTTTGAATCATTGAAGTGTTCCGCAGGGTATGACATTTCCTGATTTTCAATTTAGGGCGTTGTTATTATTTTTTATTTCATATTTAGTAACACGCTCTTCAGACAATGTATTTGCCAATACAGTCCAGCCTGCTTAAAACAAACACATCGGGTAGTGTAAACCAGTTAATTATGTTTGTTTTTCGCTACACCTGAACACAAATTATCTGTATACAAATGGTAACGGCAAACGGAGGTTTTTTCTTCATAGTCGGGATTTCGTTAAAACCGGGTTCGCTATAGTCTGCTGTACTTTACTACTTCACGCACAACTTGTACGCATATACGTATACATCCATGTATGCCCCTACTTTAACTTTAAAACTAAACGTTATCTGTAACAGCCAACAAAGCACACATCACAAGTACACAAAATCAGAAAACTCCAGTCCCAAAAGTGGACTGTTTCGACCTTAGTACCCTTTCTGCTTCTGACACAGTGGATAAATGGGGACGCAACTAAACGCAGTTAAAAACTGCAAAAGTCTCAGCAGGGACCAACAGGGTGGGAGACAGTACTGCACCTTGGTGGCGTAGAGGACGGCCGTGGGCATACGGTCTGCCAGCAGTTTCGGAGGTGCAAACTCCGAGTGGCGGCCATCGAGGGCAACGAAGCGCACCGTGCTGTTGGTCCGGCAGCCGAGGCCCGAGAAGCGGCCCTTCAGCTCGCACGAGTGGTAGTCCTGGGAGATCTGCTGGAGCTGAAAGAAAAAACAAAAAACATTTCCCCCCTTGTTTAGGGCCGTCTTGCATGTTTACAGTTGCATGTTTACAAAGCCATGTCCCTCAATAAACTTTGGTGCTTGAAATAGGCACTCAAAATGGTTCCTTGCCACTGGTGCCACCAAAGCTTAATGAGCTGTAAAATGAGTCCCAAGCAGTGCATCAAAAACTGATTCTCTTACTGCCTTCACCAGTGTTCATAGTGTTGGAAAATGTAAAGATTACAGCTTTATGACCAACAGTGTTTTGTCTATTGTTCCTCCAAAAATGGTTAATTATCTCTGATTATCTTGGGAACTAATTAACCAACTGAAAAAATAATGCCATATTTGAAATCAGTGGGAAAAAAGCAGCAGGACTGACAAGTTTCACACAGTGCTCTTAAAGTTAAAAAAGCTTTTTAAGAGCAGTGTCCCTTCTTAAACACTGCAAACACCTCTTACGTTAACAGTAGTATAAGTTAGTTTTCTTTTCACTTAAAAAGGGCATGAAAAAAAAATACAACTTCGTCAAATTTTAAAGAACTTGGTTTTAGTAACTCCTTTGGCAAAATACCCGTGTTTAGTGCATTTAGGGCATTTAGTGCATTTGGCAAAATATCCGCGCCGTACCTTGTCCAGACCCTACACATCAATGTAAAACTGCAGTCGTCAGATAGGAAGCACGTTTTGTTTATAAATACAGCGCGAAGTAAAAAATGGCAGCATCTCCACTCCTTGGATGACGGCGAGGGTGCGGAGTACGGGGACTCAAAATGACATCCGATTTGAGCCGTGAGTTGCACCTTGATTATTCCCTAAATCGCTTGATGGTGGTGTGCACATGGATGGACACGGACGGACAATGGGAGGTCCTAAAGCACTCCGCACCATTACAGGCGAGGGAATAAGCCGTTTAACTCTCGGGTACTAACTCATGATCGTAGCCCAGTGGGTAAGACGTCTGACACTAACTCGGTCTGGTCTACCAGACACAGGCTCGAATCCTGCCGGTGCCTGTGTGATATTTTGAGATTGTAAATGCTAGGCGCACAGATGTGGACGGACATTGTGAGGTCCTAAGGTACTCCGCACATAAATTGAACCTACTGGGCAACACCTGTCGTAGTTCAAGGCATCTGAATGGGAGCGTCTTCATCAGAACTAAATTCTGACGAATCCACGTCATTGGTGGAGTCATCACTGCTGCTGGGGTAACAAAAATCAACAGCAGCAGCTGCCGAACTCCCTGCCACAGCTGTCCGCTTTTGTGGAGCGCGCCGTGAAGCAGATGCCAATTTCGCACACCTCGTCGTTATCGCGGGTTCAAATTTCATTGAAGAAGGGCTTGCGTTGGGCTAGTTGGTATTCCATAACGTTCATCTTAAGCGCAGAAAAAAAAAAAAACAGAGGACACAGTAGACAAGGACAAGCGCTTGTCTTTGTCTACTGTGTCCGTTTTTTTTTCTGCGCTTAAGATGAACGTTCAAATTTCACTCTCGACACCGCTTCCGCACGCGAAATGTCAACAAAACATAATAAAATCGAAAAAGGAGTTGTCAAGAAATACGCCAGATGGCGTTAGTTGACTGCCAGGCTCCGTTTTTAGCTTTCGCGAGACATTTGAAATCATCGGAACTCCACGTCCGATGGCTTATGGCGCCGTAAGGAAAGAGTAAAATTAGGGGTGTGCGAATGCCGAATAGTAACTTTCGAATCGAATATCGAATCGAATTCGGGAAAAAAAGCCGCACATCGAATCGAATATCGAATATCAATTTTGTTTTTACAGGCCTCGATTTTTTATAGGTTTTTGTGCAAAAGCAGAAGCTACTTCGCATTTTCGGGAGACATGACATTCTTTTTCAACCTGGAGAACGCACTTTTCAACTCACATTGGCGGTACTCCAGGAATCCGGAGCAGGCACAATACGCATTTGAAAAAAAAAAAAAAAAAAAAAAAAAACCGACTTGCTTTGGAGTTGCTGTACTGCAATCATAGGCAACGACTATACAGAGCCTCGTAACTTAGAAGCGAGCACTTTGCAGGCATGAACAATAGGACACGAAAGCAATCATGGACCACGATAAGGCACTTCTACGGATGCACATAAGCAGCGTGAAGCGTGAATATGTAGCGGAAGGAAAGATCGCGCTACAGTCGCCGTGGGGGGCAAGCCTGCGCTATCCACTGTGGTCTAAAAAACAAGACTCCCACACACGCCAGTAAACTACACCAACTGCATTAAAAACAGCCAGAACCACTTTTCATTTTAAATTAACGGAAGCGCTGTCAAAACGGCGGCGGTCTTTATCGGAAGCTGCCTTAACATGTGAACACCCGGTCGCACGATTCAAAATGGCGGCCAGAGCCGACGGCGACGGCTCGAAAAAAAGATCTTATCGACGCAATCGCAGATTACTCCGTGAAGCAGGATAAAATTTACGGCCTCTGCAAGGCGCGCTCGTCGAAAGTGCGATTAGGATGAAACTTGCCCAGTAGACGGTGTAGCAGCAGTGCATTAGCGTGCGCATACATCTCTCGCTTTCGCAAAGCCAGGGAATGTTCGGAAACTCCACTCGACTATTCGAAAAATCTAAGAGTAGATATTCGATTCGCGAATCGAATTATTTGGGGAGGTACTATTCGATTTGTATTCGAATATTCGAGTATTCACACACCCCTAAGTAAAATGGTTTGCATTTAGTGGGACACTAAAGATAACTTGTTAAAGTTGCATTAGTGGCTGCCTGCATAGTTTTTAACGCATGTAATCCGTTATTCAGCTACCCAGAAGGAGTCCTTGGTTCCCGTGACGGGTCGTAGACGAGAAAATGTCATGCTGCATTAATGGCCGCTGCACCTACCGCTGCAACGACATCACACTGATTTGCAATGTGTTCACACCCTGTTTGAGCCGTCGAAATCATGATTTGCGCTTATTTCCTGGGTAATATCGCCCAACCATTCATCTGTTTCGGTCCAGGTTCCATAGGTCAAACATGATATCAATCTATGAGATTCAGCCCAGATACCAGCGGTGTGTCTTCATAGCTGACATCAGCGAATTGGCGGGAAGGCTGGTGCAATGGATAAGACCCCTTTGAATGCGTCCTTCTCACTAAAAATTCTGTAAATTGGCCCAAAAAATTCAGAACATGGCCTACATATCCTGGACTTCATTCAGGTAAGGTAATTACGCGGTCTTCATAGGTTGTTGTAACTGCTGCATTTAGTGTCAATTCAATGGCAACTAGGTCCAGTAAATACACTTTCTCTGCAATGCATAAATGAACGTCACAGGGGGCTCTACGAAGAGTGAAACCAGAGAAGTGTATTCCACCTAACCACACCCTTTATTATTTATTTATTTATTTACAGGTACCTTACAGCCCTTGTTAGGGCATTGAGTAAGGGGGGCTAACAAAGACATGTACAACGAGTAAATGGGCGAAAGGTGCCAAAAAGTAAGCGCCAAACATGAGTAACAAAGAAACAAGAACTAAGTATGTGTAAATTGGCATCATACATCATCACCGAACAACTAAAGAGCTTCAAAGAACTTCAAAGAGCTATTTTTTGCTGAGGTTAAATTAATGCATGATCCATGAATAGTGGTTGGCTGGGTTGTATTGGAGAAGCACATGAGTGGAAACTGTTTTTTTATAAAATTAAAGGAAGCTCAAACCCGGTGTTAAATGATCTTCTCACGTCTCTGCCGCCGCTGACAGAGGCGACGAGATCGTCGGCAGAGACGGAGCAAAAGGGAGATGCCATGCATTGGTGCGAGCTTCTTTTAATTTTAATAACTTTTAGCACATGCTCATCGTGCACACAGCCGCTACTTGGCCGTGGGCGGAGCGCAGCGGCACGAGAGGTCGCGTGACACTATCACATGGCATTCAACGAGAACGCAGGAGGTAAACCCGCAGATGTGCTCTCTGAGTGCACAGTCTGTCTCCCTCGTCTCTGCGTGGGCTCGTAGCTCAATGGGTAAGACGACGGGCTCTCGCTTCGTTTCTCTATTCGTTCCGGGTTCGATTCCTGGCGGCGCCAGTAACTTCTCTTATTTGTTCGTGGGAGTTTCCTGTTAACACCAGCAGTCGCGACAGAACCCTTGGGGGGTAGAGGTAAAAAGCTTCGCTTTAAAACATATGAAGCAGTGGCGAGGCCCCAGACACTTTCTGGCGATTTCTCTGTGACATCATTGAATCTTGTTTGTGCAATTAGCGGCCGCTGCCCTAAGCCACCGCCAAGAAACATGACTCGGCGGTTGCAGTGGGGCCTCAAATTCTGTTTGATCGTATTGCTTTAATGCTGATGGGCAGTTAAGCCATGGATAACTGTGTTTAGTGCTGCTCTATCGCGTCACTTGCAGAGAAAACACAAGCTCTGGTTCATTCAAAACAGTGCTTCATTAGAATCGTACTGACACCACTTTTAACATAAACTTCGCTCAGATAAGCTGCATAACTAGGAAAAAGGGAATGGCCATGTGACCCATTAGCTCATTTCCCGCAACAGAACCTATGATGTCATATGTGGCAGCTCTGCGATTGGCTGAGGCCGGCAGAAGCAAACGCAAATTTGGCACGCTTTATAAGCTTGCTGAACGAGCTATCTGCACTTACATTTAGGGCACATTCTTTTTAGAGCAGTAGGAATGATGGGGTAAACAGTGTAAGTTACGAAAGTACACGTAAGCATAGAAGTACCGATGTGTACTGCTGTTGGTACTGCACGCACTATGCTAGGTTTAGCTGCACAGGACTGCGGTGCTTTCGGGTTGTCTCAAACGACACTGGCCGATTGGCGTAAGCGACGGTGTCTTACAGTGACTATATTTGTCGAGCGAACACCATGTTTCAGGAGACGATTATTTTCTACCTAAACAAAAACAGTCCAGTTACAAATACGATCAAAAACAATGCAAAAAGTCAGGAAACGGCACTGTCGTGGTATGGTGGTGCCATCTAGGTTGACTAACGGTAAAGCAAGGCTCCGCAGCAGCTTGAAGACCTGTTCTTGTGATGTCATTGCAGACGTCGCGAAACACACGATTTGGCGAGAAAATCAAAAGTTTAACTTAAATTGATTAATTTCTCAGTGAATAAACCATCATTTGCTTCCAGACAAGTGCTGGGGCACTATAAAACATGAAATCTTTCGAATAAAACAAACTTGTATTTTCTCTGCATGGCCCCTTTAAGTCACTGTAGCACGAAATTCGAAAGTTTTTCAATACTTCTTGCTTATTTTAAGTTAAAAATGCGTCTTTCACAGCAGGGATTGTAGCTGGTTTAGTTACCCAAGGTAGACCAGTTCTTTCAAATTGAACTAGGTTGCATTTTGTCATTATGGCCCGTTTAAATGCCAACAGGTACCGGAACAAGCTTTGTGCCCTCCTGCTGGATGTAGTCCTGGGCGTGTGGCTGGCCTGCTTTGTGCACTGGGAGAATGGCTTCTCAAAGCAAGTTCCCTGGGCTTCCCTGGAGTGGACGGAGGTCAGTAGGCAGCCCCTCTGTGCTCACTGTGAGGTTCCTGCAATGTGGGGGTGTACCTAGGTACCTTTTAGGGACAAAATCCGGGAATGAGTTGGATTCTGTTACTCTGGATCCTTCCTCACTTGAGCCTCCAGTGGACGAGATACTTTGATATCGATTTTCTCATGCGCAAGCATTGCGAAATTCTCCCTCAGCCGAGTGGAGGGAGCAAATGTAGTGGAGGAGGGGACTTGGAATACGGCCCGGAGTGTCAGATGATGATCTAGGGACATTGACACTTCGAGTGCCTTTTAGGGACAAAAGTTTGTTGTGAGGTTCCTGCAATGTAGGGATGTGCCTAGGTACCTTTTAGAGACAAAATCCAGTAACGAGTTGGAGTGTCAGATGATGATCTAGGGACATTGACACTTCGAGTGCCTTTTAGGGACAAAAGTTTGTTTTGAGGTTCCTGCAATGTAGGGATGTACCTAGGTACCTTTTAGGGACAAAATCCAGTAACGAGTTGAAGTGTCAGATGATGATCTAGGGACAGTGACACTTCGAGTGCCTTTTAGGGACAAAATTTTGTTGTGAGGTTCTCGCAATGTAGTGATGTACCTAGGTACCTTTTAGGGACAAAATCCGGTAATGAGTTGGAGTGTCAGATGATGATCTAGGGACACTGACGCCGTGAGTGCCCCTTAGGGACAAAAGTTTGTTAGGGGTTGTAGTGCCACATGATGACAAAAAATACAGTGATGGTAATGATGATGGTGCCTGTCTGTACTTGCGGCTTTAACCTCAACTTTGTGATTTTTTTTGTGAATTCGTCATGTCATTTTACAGAAGCAGCCAGCGATGTAGGCATGTAAAGGTCTGATGGAATGCCATGTAATCTGTCGCAACTTGCTAAAGTCAGCACGAAACTCAGAGGTTGTGAAAATACCCAATATGTGTTCTATTTTAAGTCAGAAGTTGATGCAAACAAAATAACACTGTAGAGACGCGCCCGGGTGGCGCGGACGCCGCGAGCCGTGCCGAAGTGGGCGTGAAGCCCGCGAAGAATGACGCAACCACGCGCAGTTCACGAACGGCAAAAACCCCGTTTAACCCCCGCCAATGCCTTTATACAGAGTGGGGGCGCCACCTCCCAGTTACTCGAGTCAACAGGTGGCGTCCTCTACATCCCTCCTTCCGGAGCTCTCAAACACAAGTGCTACAAAAGAGCACCACCAAGAAACAGTCCTTGCAGCAGTCTCACAAATCCAGTCTCCGGGGTGGCACCACGCGCCGGCCGTATCGTGTGTAACGGTGGCCTGGCGATCCTGCAGCAGGTGCAGGAGCTGGAGTGTCCGATGCGTCACCGGTTGCTGCCCGCTGTGTCCTGGAGACGGCGCGGGGGGTTGGGGGCCCGCAGGGGGTTTTTCATCTGAGGGGCTGACTGAGGATTGCTGCGGGGGACAGGTGTCTGCGGTTTCTCACTAGTATGCCACTGGGCGTCTGGACGATGTACGAGCGGGGTCTCTGAGCTGGGCTTAGGACCGTCGCCCTTGACCCGTGTCGCGACCCATACTTCCTCCCCATCTCGAGAGCACGAAGGTCATGCGCTGCGTGCCGGTTTTTGTAGTCTCTCTGTTGTCTTCGTCTCTGGGCGGCATCCCTGTCATTGAATTCTTTCACCTGGGCCAATCTGGAACAAGGCTTTGAGCCTGGCTGGCACACGAGTTCGCAGAGAGCGTCCCAGAGCAGTTGAGCCGGGCTGTAGCCAGACACACCGGGAGTGTTACGGTATGCTAGCAGAGCCAGAAATGGGTCTGTGGCCTTCAGAAACAACTCCTTGATTGTGCGAACCATGCGCTCTGCTTCGCCGTTGGACTGCGGGTAGCGTGGACTGCTCGTGACATTGTAAAACCTTTAGGTTTTCCCCAAAGTCCTCGAAAGCTTTACAGGAAAACTGTGGCCCATTGTCCTGACTACAGTCACCGGGATGCCGTGTCGGGCAAACGTGCTCTTGATTGCAGAAATAACGGCGTCCGCAGAAGTGGACCGGAGTGTGATGACCTCGGGTACCGAGAACGGTAGTCAAAACCCAAAGAAATCTTGATTGGCAAAATGAAACAAGTCTATGGCCACCCTCTCCCACGGAGCTGATGGTGTCTCGGTCGGAATCATGGGCTCACAGCTTTGGGACACGTGTAGAAGCACATGCTGGGCAGTTCTCTACGGCTGCTTTAACCTGGCTGTTGAGACCGGGCCACCACACAGAGTCTCGGGCCACCGCCAAGCATCGATTGACGCCTTGATGACCATCATGCAGCAGGTTCACGATGTCTCTGCGTAGTGTTTCGGGCACAACTAGGTCCGCCCATGAACAGCAGGTCCTCGCATATGGTGAAGTCCCCACGGTGCTCCCAGTAACGCGTCATGTTGAGCGGCAGCCGGTCTTCAAATTTGCTGTATGCTTTCAGCATTGAGCACTCGCCGTCTGAATTTTGGGTGAGACCTGAAGTCTTCAAGACGTACGGCCAGGGTTGAAGGAAGGGCTGCCACGACCAGAGACAAAAATTTCTGTGCTGTCCACTTTGGACGTAGAAGAGCTTCAGGATCCCTAGAGAGGGTGTCTGCAGTGGCCAGGTACTTCCCTGGAACATACTTGAGGGTGAACTGATATCGCATGAGCCTTATGCGAAATCTCTGGATGCGGGGGGGCATGAGGTCAAGATCGGCGGAGCCAAGCAACCTGACGAGCGGCTGATGGTCGTTTCAACGACAAAGCTGAGTCCGCGCAGGAATTCCTCAAACCTCTCGATGGCCCAAGAGACACCAAGCGCTTCCTTCTCAATCTGACTGTACCGCTGCTCAGCGTAGTCAGTGCTCTTGAGCGAAGCGACAGCCCGTCGCTCTCCCGTCTGTTGCTCCTGCAAGAGAACCGCGCCTAGCCCGAACGAACTGGCATCTGCCGACACAAGGGTGGGTAGCCCCGGATTGTAGCTGGCCATACAAGCATTAGATGCCACCATTCTTTCAATGTCTCGAAAGGGGTTTGCTTGCGCTTGGTCCCAGGTCCAGACCGCATTCTTGTTCAAAAGGAGCCGAATCGGTGTGTGACGGCAGACAGGTTCGGCAAAAACCTTCCAATGTGGTTCAGCATCCCCAGGAAACGACGGACCCCTTTGCGTATCTGTCGGCGGTTTCATGTTCACAATAGCAGATACCTTGTCGGGTCAGCCGAGATGCCAGTGGCGCTTACCACTACACCAAGGAACTTGACGGAAGATACCCCAAGGAGCATTTCGAGGCATTAAACGTATGCCCGCTTGTTCAACTTGCGAAGGACTGCTTGAGTCTGCTGTGTGCTCGGAACGGTCCCTGCCGAATACTAGAATGTCATCTACCATGTTCACACATCCTTCCAGACCCTCAGAATCCGAGACATTTGGCGCTGAAAACTTCGGGAGCGGAGGTGATGCCGAAGGGCAGGCGGCGGTAGCATAGCGCCCAAGGGGTTATGAAGGTAGTCAGTTCCTGACAGCTTTCAGTAGCCTTACTTGATGAAACCCCGATTTTGCATCAAGTTTCGAGAAGACTGCGGCATTGCCAAGACGCCCAAGTACCTGGTCCACCGTGGGCAAAAGGTGTCTCCCCCGGAAAAAACTACTTGGTTCAACTTCGTGAGGTCGACACAAATTCGTACTCTCCATCCGCTTTGGGTACCAGCACAATACCAGCACACCAGGGGGTTTGGAAAGTGACTCGCCGGATGACCCCGCCCCTTTTCCATCGCGTCTAAGTCCTTCTTGACTACGCCTTCGAGGGGAATAGGGATGCGCCTGGGAACGCTGAGAGAAAAGGGAAACCCGCTCCGGGCTTGATGCGATGTGGTATTCTTCAGGCATCCGCCAAGGCCTGAGAACAGCGAAGCTGCGGCCTTGTCGGACGTTGGGGGCCTTTCGGAGTTTCCCGTCTTCCACGGTGTCAACAAACTGGACGACTCCCAGGTCCACTACCGCCGAGTACCCCAGCAGAGGAGAGTCAATGTCTGCTACGACGTACAATTTTTTGCATACCGTCCGGCCTCGCCACGACAGGGTAGCAGGAAACGTCCCGAGCAATTTAGGCGGCAGCGGCCCGGCCCCATAAACTGTTCATTTTGGGTTTGTCTAGGTTACTGGGCCCCCCGCGAAGCTCGGAGGTACACCGAAACGTCCGCCCCAGTATCCACCTTGAATTGAAGGGGGCGTCCTTGACATGAACAACAACGTGCCGGGGTTCTGTTTGCGCTGCATCCCCGGCGCAGAGCTGGATTTGGCTTAAGCGCCTAGTACTATTCGAGCGGCAAACCGCCGCGAAGTGTCCTTCTTGCGACAGTGGTTGCATGTGGCCCACCGTGCTGGGCACTCAGATCGCGGATGAGGGGCGTGGCCGCAAAAAACGCATGCCGACTTCGGGCCGGGGCGGTACTCGGGAGGCCGACAGACGTTACTTCGTGCAGTTTCCCGCTGGGGGGGCGGGCCCTTCGGTACTGCTTATTCCAACGGCGTCGACGTTCAGTGCGTCTGGTGCGAAGCCCGTCCCCTGACGCCGCCTTTTCTCATTTTCGCGCTTCGTACTGACGAGCTTGGTGAGCGCCTCGTCCAGTGTAAGCTTTGGATTTCGGCAGAGCTGGTCGGTCAAGCGAGAGTCAAGCAACCCACGATAAATCTGTCCCGAACCAGCCGGTCGTCAATTTTCCCCAGAGGCGTAGTTGCATTTCTTCACGAGATTTTGGGGCGCCGTGAAAAAAACGTCGACTGACTCGCCTACCACTTGCGTGCGCTTGTGGAACCTGCTCGATTCGTATACATCGAATCCACTTATAACGATACCGCTTATAAAGTATATCGGATATAACGATGGACAACGATTGCACCGTCCAATTTTGTATGCTTTCTATGGTAAAATAACCCGCTTATTACATCTCCCGAGCCGCGATACGGATATAGCGATTGAATCCGCTTACCGCGCGCGCCGAAAATGCGAGCTGCCCCGGGCTGGCGCCGGCACTCGGGGCCGCAGCACGCGACGCCTTGCATCCCGTCCACCCCTTTAGAAAAACGAGTCGACTGCCCAAGCGAGAGGGGGGCAGCTTTTTTTCCCGACTCCCCTCCCGGAGCCGCTGCTTTGGCCTCTCCGCGGGCCGGCCGAACCAACGTTTGGCTGGTTCGGCCAGTTCGGCTCGCACTGCTCGCAGCTCGGAAATTCCCTCGCCTTTTCTGCGCGCCGAACTGAGTGCTTTTTTTTCTCCCATCTGCCTCCGTTTAAAGTTTCACCAGTTTCACTGCGGAGTCGGACTGAACGTTCGGACGTAATGGCCGATTCGCCTGCGGCGCTGCGGCGAGCATCTAATTCCTGGAGCAATTAGATGCTCTCAAAAAGATGGCTCAGCTTTGGTGAAGCAGTCAAAGCTGACTGACTATGGCTTTTCTGCAAACGAGTAGTTGCACTACCTCACTTGCATGCTAATAAATTTTTTTGATCTCTCTTGTGGGTTTTTTTTCTCGACCCCCCTTATAACGATTATCGGGTTTTAACGATGGGATTTTCTTGGCACTTGGATATCGTTATAAGTGGACTGACTGTACCTCGTTGACGGGGTGTACAAAATATCCCGAAGACTCGTTGTCACGCCGGAGTACGAGCGATAGGCCTCGGCGTCTGACATGAGAGACGAAAGCACCTCGCGACCTTGGGGACCCATACAGTAGAGAGCGTGCGTACCTTGGTTTCTTCGGGGGCGGAGGACAGCCCTGAGGCGAAGGAGTAATCCTCGAATTGTTGAAGCCACGCGGTCCATTGGGCTGGGTTGTCGAAAGTGAACTGCGGCGGGGTTCTCAACGTGAAGCTGGCGGTCACGGCGGAGGCGGCGGCTGGGTTATCATCCATGTTGCACGGTTGTCGCAGTATCCCACTTCTGACACCATGTAGAGACGCGCCCGGGTGGCGCGGACGCCGCTGCCGGCCGAATGTGGGCGTGAAGCCCGCGAAGAATGACCAACCCAAACCCCAGTTCACGAACGCAAAAAGCCCCGTTTAATCCCCCCAATGCCTTTATACAGAGTGGGGGGGCCACCTCCCAGTTACTCGAGTCAACAGGTGGCGTCCTCTACAAACACTAGCCTCAAACACGAGTATGGTCATTCACGAGAAACACCATCAAAACCTCTCAGGGTTGAGGTGTTGGGTTGCGGAGATATAAAGGGACTAAAGGGGATTTTGCTTTGTCATAGTATATAGTGAATTTAACTCTTTCGTTACGGTGCCATAGGCCATCGGACACAGAGTTCGGATGACTTCAAACCTCCTGCAGAAACTCAAAACGGCACCTTGCAGACAACTATCCCCATCTGGTGTACTTATTGGCAACTCCTTTTAAGTGCAGAATAATTTAGGGGCTTGCCTTGTCTTCGTAGCTCACTCGCTGGACCCAAGTAGAGCCACACAGCGTTCCGTTGTAGCGGCTTTGTCGCCGCATAACCCAGAGGCTTTGAAAGCCAAGCGGTTTACATAGTCATAAGAGTTCGAAACTCGTGAACCGCTGGTGCTTGTAATACATCTCCCCGTTGTTTAGCGCAAAGAAAACTGCAGGTACATTTGCGGCAAAATATACTTAATCAACCGGCAGCGCCAGCATTCATTTAGTTAGGAACGCTTGTTGGGTTGGTTTTCACGGTAGTAAGTGAAAAAAAGTGCCAGTGCAATGCCGGCACCTGTGGGAGGAAAAACGAGCACAGAAAAGAACGAACTCATGTTGGCGCAGTTTCAGGTAGGGGGTGCGCGAGCACTATAGAGGCGGGAAATTTGAATCGCATTGGGCGGTATCAGTGAGCGGATAACGGTGCTACCACCCATTATGGCGAATCACTGCTCTGCACTTCTGACAGCTTTCGCATTGAGTGGAACGGCTTTAAGTTTTTTCAGTTTCAGTTGTTCACACTTCGAGAGCGGAGGCCATGTTGCGGGCAAATTTGAACCCAAGCTAGCTCCCAGTTGGGTGGAAATGGTGGCCACTTCACACTGCGTTCTGCAAAGGCTGTCTACCACTGCTGGGACTTTGGCAGCTGCTAGTGCTTACTTTTTTTACCCCAGCAGCAGTGATGACTCTAGCGACGCTGTGGAATAGTAAGATTTTAGTTCCGATGAAGCAGATGTTTAAGTACAACGAAGTGTCGCAAGAACACGCCCTCTTTTTGCCCCTGGATCCTGTACAATACCAGCCTAAAAGGATGGGGAAGAGAAGGAATTGCAACATCTGCTACGAAAAACAAAGCCACAAAGTGCAACGATGTCTTCTGCTCCACTTGCAATGTTTACCTTTGCTTTCTGTCAGCGTGTTACTGCCTCGCTGAGTGGCACTGCCGTCAAGGCCGCTAGATTGACGGGCATTCAAAAATCCACAACAGGATTGATGTATACTATATTGAATGATAGCTAAGGAACATAGGAACAACTTGTGTGTTCCAGATTTCCTAGAATAATTTTCTGGCTTAGTACAGCCACCTATTTCTATTGTGTTTATACTTTCTTGTGCACTTTTTTCTGTTTATTGGACAACTAACCTCTGAATAATTGTACCTCTCACAAAACTGCTGCTATGCGATTGAGAGGGCTAAGTATAAGGTACAATTTTGTGTATAACAAATTCTAAATTTGTCCTCTTGCTTCAGGAGAAAAAAAGTTTTTTGTGGAAGCACCCAAACTCGATCATTTTTCTGCCATAACAAAAGAGTTAAACTCGCCGTATGGGGTCATATGAATTTTGGATATGGTCATACGGGAACAATGACCGTGAAAGAGTTATTTCCTCATTGCTTTGTTCCAGCACGTCGTCCAGGACCTGCAGTCGGTCGTCAAGTGGCTGATGGGCGCCCCGGCAGGACTGAAGCTGAATGCACAGCTGAACAATGCACTGGGAAGCTTCTTCCTCTACCACATAAGCCTGTGGAGAAGTAAGCAAAGCTGACTGGAATTTCTCTCCAACCCCCCCAAGGCCCCGAGTAGAATGGGCATTGGCTGCCCGAAGTTTTACTTGGCCATGCGTTTTCTAAGGGTTTTTTTCTCTTCGGAGTGATTGTGCCAAAGAAAAAAATTAATGCCGGGAAACTAATTGGGTGCAGAAATTTTTAATATATCAGCTTTTTTATGTGTACTCAGCAAGGAAACTCTCCTGTCCTTGTGTAACACATCATGAGTCATACTTATGACTGAGAAACCACACTGAAGAATCCTGGACTGAGGAACCACATACATTTTTCCGTGAAATAAAGTTCTCTACTTTAGTGAAACCCGTTTACAAGAGGTGCTCAAGGGACTGGGGAAACAAGTCTTACGTAACCAAGATCTTTTGTATGCAATGTTGCTAACATGCTGAACATAGCAAAACCAAGCAAACTGTTTTCATTCAGATGTCTCTTATAACGAAGTGTCTTTTGTTTGTAACAGTGTCTCTTGTAACGAGGTTTTACTGCACTACTACTACCCCTCGCTGCTTTGTCCCTGTCTAAATTCTGCCTTCCTTCGTTCCCTCATTACTCACAGCCTACATGAGGGTGAACCCCTAGGTCAGTACCCTGTTGAGCCTTTGGTATGGCTGCAAGAGTCCAGCAGTGTGCTAATCCTGGTGCTATTTCAGTCCTTATCCATCATGTGCCATAATTAGAATCTGCAATGGTGAAACCACGACTGGCTGGGCTCAGATGTCCACCAGTCCACTCCCTACCTCTATACAGCTTGATCAGTTATCATAGTAATTAAGGGGGCGTAACTTTCTACGTTACAATTCCTTAAATCCCATCGCTTGCTGATTGTTTGCAGTGCAGTGAACAAAGATGCCACGGTTTCTTTTATTTATTTCCGTTCCTTCCTTCCTTTTTAAGGGCAGGGCACTTTAGGGGCTTGCCTTGTCATCGTAGCTCGCTTGCTGGACCCAAGTAGAGCCCCACGGCGTTCTGTCGCAGTGGCGTCTCACAGAGGCTTCGAAATCCAAGCAGTTTATATCGTCATAACTGTTCGAAACTCGTGAACTGCTGCCGCTTGTCATACATCTCCCCATTGTTTAGTAGTTCAAAGAAAACTGCAGGTACATTTGGGGCAAAATATTCGTAATTAGCCGGCAGCGCCCGCGTTCATTTAATTACGAACGCTCGTTGGGTTGGTTTTTACTACAGTAAGCGAAAAAAAGTGGCAGTGCAACGGCGGCACGTGCGGAACGAAAAGCAAGCAGAAAAGAACAGAACTCCCACTGGCACAGTTTCAGGCAGGGGTTCGCGTGAGCACTGCAGAGGTGGAAAATTTGAAATGCACTGGTCAAACCTCCGTTGAATTCATCAGAAGAGGAATGGGACAGGGCGGTGAAGAGCGTGATGTGTAGTAAGAACGGTGCCACAGCCCATTATGGCGAATCACTGCTCTGCACTTCCGACGGCTTTCACATTGAGTGGAACGGCTTCAATTTTTTTTTTCCCCTACAGCCTACGTGGGGTGCTGGACCCCTGGGTCGGGGCCCTGCTGAGCCTGTGGCCCGGCAGCCTGACCCTCCACCTGGCGCTGGCCTCGGACCTGCTGGCGCTGTCGACGGTGCACGTGTACTGCTTCTACGGCTACGCCTGCCGCCTGTACCAGGGCTGGCTGCTGGCGCTGGGCGCCCTGTGGCGGCTGTTCCGCGGCCGCAAGTGGAACCCCCTGCGCAAGCGGGTCGACTCGCACCACTTCGACCGGTACCAGCAGGCGCTGGGCACCATGCTGTTCGGCGTCCTCTTCTTCCTCTTCCCCACCGCGGCCGTCTACTACGCCGTTTTTCTCACAGTGAGCGAGCCTTGCTCTACTCAGTTGATTGATTGATTGTAGGGTTTAACGCGCCGACACAACGCAGGCGATGAGGCGCGCTGTAGGAGAGGGCTCAAGATTAACTTTGACCACCTGGGGATCTTTAACATGTACTGAAATCTCGTACACACGGACGTTTTTACTTTTCGCCTCCATCAGAAAAGCAGCCGCCGCGGCCGGGAATCGAACCCGTGACCTCGTGCTCAGCAGCACAACGCCTTAGCCACTGAGCTACCGTGGCGGGTCCTTTCTCTCCTGAATCTCTGCCATCCTGTTTGACCATTTTGTGGTGAAGCTGTGTATGGCAAGGTTGCCACGATCTTTCAAGTTCGCACGCAAAGCGGCCCCTGGACAAGGAGTAAGAACAAGACAGAAGGGGAAACTTCACTTCCTAGGGAGGCCAGATGACATTACAGCAGTGCACTAGGCACAGGTTAAGCTAGCGGCATCTGTGTTTGGGAAAGAAACAACATGGCCGTGGCAATCGGCATTCTGCTTTGTAGCCATGGAACAATTGTGGCCGACTATCATTTTGTTCATCAGGGCCACTATTCTCTCCTTCACAGCTGTCACAGCTGTGAAGCTTTGTAGTCTGCGTTTGTTTTCATTGTGACATGTGGTTACTCGTTTGTGCCTGCTGCAATGGGTGTTCCTCTCGTATATATATTCTTGGTCCATGCCCCTGGCACATATACCCACTTATACAATTCACAGGGAGGATTAGCCTAAAACTTGTGAAGCCTCTATGCACAAGACTCCATGCACAAGTCGCATTCTGTCATTATTCTTATGACACTATAGGGAGGCCACATATAGGCAGCGGGGAAATTTTCTTCACTCACTCTACTTACTACAAATTGCGTGCATGTGCATTTTGGCACTCTGTTTTCATTCTCTGCCATTTGCAAAGTTGGTAACTCTTGTGCTACTTCTCTTTTCACATCTTGTTTCGTCTGCTCCTTCTCCCATATGCTCATTGTCCTGTATATTCCCTGTTCTGTATGCTCTTTCTCCCATATGCTCATTGTCCTGTATGCCCCATGCGCTCATCGTCCCATCTGCTCGTCATTCCGTAAAGGCGGTCTCCCATATGCTCACTGTCCCGTCTCTCCTTCTCCCGTATGCCCATTGTCCCATATGCTCCTTCTCCCATGCGCTCATCGTCCTGTCTGCTCCTTCTCCCATACTTGTTCTATGTGCTCCCTGTCCCATATGCTCATAGCCCTGTATGCTCTTTGCAGCTCCGCCTTGTCGTCCTGTGTGTGCAAGGGTTCCTGAGCAGGGCTGTGCTGGTCTGGGACTCCCTGCCCATCTACAGCCTGGCAGCGAGGGCCTTGACCAAGCACCCCGTCGTTGGTGAGCAGCATCTCTTTCCTCTGAATCGCTGGCACGCTCGAATTGAGTGCCCAGTGCCCTGAGCCAGCCAACCCCTTCTGCAAGCAAAGCAATAAATCTTTGTCCTACCTTTTAGCTTTGTAGTACGAAGTAGTCTGTCATGGCAGGGACGCATTTGTTCAGGCAGTGCGATTTTAGGCCTGAAATGCCTTTAGCAGCACCTAACATGTCTTTAAGTTCTTCTGCATGCGTGTTTAGTTCAAACTAAAGTTCCTCTGCATGCGTGTTTAGTTTAGTTCAAAAGAGTTTTAGTTCAAACCTGGAAAATAACATGCTTTTGCCAGTCCTCGAGTTCGCAAGATTGAATCGGGGCCCTTGTGCTTGTAAAGTTACATCACAATTACTTGGGCACGATCCTTTACTAATGAGGCAATACCGATGAAGAGATGGCCCATTTGCGGCCACAAAGCGACTGCTAGGCCACTGGGAAAAACACATGGGCGGTGCATGCAGTGCTGTTTGCCAGTGTGGAAGGGTCTTGTGCAAATGCAGATAGTGCGTGTGTTTCTGTATGTACTGAATTAATGTGTCGATGCGAGCTAGTTGGTACTTCATCATGGAAAGGAAAACAGACAGGAAAGGGGCGCCCCTTTCCTGTCTGTTTTCCTTCCTCCAGTTGTGCCTGGCGCTTAACCTGTTTCTGTATGTTTCCCTGGGATTCTGGAGCATGAGAAGCAAATGACAAGACAGTGCGAATGGGGCCAGTTGATGCTGTATTTTCTTGCCCTTAGAAAGCAAGGCCTTGACGTTCCTAAAGTTTTTTTGGCATAGAGTATGATGTGTGCCTGGCTACGAGAAAAAATGTGAACGTTGTTCAATGGCACGTACGTACTTGCGTCACCAGATCCTTATTGTCATATCATACGCCGATCCTCACAACCCTTGGGTGCGGTATAATGAGTAGAGTAGGAGGGCACTAGAGTGGAACAACATGCTGTTGTTGGAGTATAGTGGAACCCTTGTTAAAGGTCCCTGGGTTTTGCAACAACCTCAAGTTTTGTGAAGGACAAGTCGAGTCCCGGACAAGGCGTTGCGGACGGACAAGTTGAGGCGAAGTCACTGTATAAACAATGCATTAAAGACCTGGGTTATCCAACGTGGTTTCCTGCCCTGCCCTCGTTATCCGATGACCCCTGTGGAGCATGTGATCGATCGCAGACGAAATGAAACTGCCGTCAACCTGTTCTATCCACGGAGCAAGATATAAAGAGGACCGCCGACTGTGGCCCAGAAAAAATCTTTTGCTCGGGCCGATAATGTCCACGCGCCGCCGGCCGCCCAGCTTTCCCTTTGCTCGCTTCCTCCTTCGTTCGCCCTCTCGTCGCTGTGCCTCTGTACATGGCTCTTCCCTTCCTCGCTCTCCCCAAAGGCATCTTTTCTTGCGCAGCGACGTCTGTCTTATGCCTGTCCTACTATGCAGGAGGCATGCGTGCACGCGCGGAATTTAAACACCCGTGAGCGGCCGCAATAGACGGCGCAGATAATCGCACGCCGCCGCATACATGGCGATCGCTTATTCCCGGAACGTTTAGTCTGACATTATGAATATCCACTAAAAATATTGTACTAACCCAGCACATGTAAGACGCAACTGAACGACGACGACTTCAGAAGCACCAAAGAATGAGCAAGAGTAATATGGAACGCCACAACATAGTCTAGCGTGATTCTGCTTACGACGAATCGATGCAGCGCAAAGGTTACCCTCAACGCTTACGAGGGTCGCCCGGAGACTCCATCGGCAAACGGCAATGATGCACATTTCTGTGCCAATGACTGAATTGGACGGCTGCCCTGTTGTATCAAGTGTACAAAAACACTGTCAGCTTGATAAGGAACCCAAGAATATCAAACGCATACTTCATTTTAACTCATGCCGCAACTTACCGCCCGATGTTCACTGTCGCTCTACGGTCGTGTTATCTCGTCGATAACACCGCGGTCTCCAAATAAAATGCTGCGATTTGTATGGCTGCAATTTTTTGGCCTACCAGGGTTCCCGGCGTTTTTTTTTTTTTCGTTAAGCGGCTGACCAGCAAAACAACCGGCTCGTTAAACCTTTTCTTTCGGCGAGTTATCGCGAAATGAAGGCTTGTGAAAAGACCGCACTGTCAGGGACTTGATCTTGAGCAGATTGCTACGTCGCGGGCAGTCGCGGGTGATGTTATCGCATTTCTGTTCTTTTCTGATGAGCGTGTAAGTGCCGGCCCGTGTTCTAGGCGCACTCTGTTTTGGACGCAAGTTGCAGAACTGCGAGAAAGCTGAGGGAACTTTTATAATCGCCAGTGATCAGAACCAGTTGCTCATTTCGCTATTTGTAAAACCTGTTAAAACACAGCCAAATTGGTATTCCCAAATTTACAAAACGGAGCCACATTTTCGGCAAGCACCGCCCAAAAGGTAGTGTTTGTATAGCAGCCATATGTTTCTATGTGGTCTCTATATTTTGTTTTCCCGCTGTGCAAACCAATCCTTAACGTATCTTTGCCGTACGGCCACTCAATTCCTTCGGGTCCGGGTTACCCGGAAGGTGCTGTCGAACAAGTTAATCAACTGTGCGAAGGAGGCGCGCAACGAACGCGAAGCGGCGCCAAAGCAGGCCCAAAGCAGTCCGTGCCCAAAACTACCGTCGCCGAAGCAGACGACAGAGCCGACGGAATGCGTTCCGCCAACTCGCCCGCCGGCGCACGGGGAACGCTGGCCGCTTAGCCGCCGCCGGCTAAGGTCCCTTTCGCTGCGCCATCTACATTGTGCTCCGCGAGTTATGGACATTAAGAGCCCGCCGGAGAGAGCGAAGTCGGCGCTCCTGTTTATCTTGCTCCGTGGTTCTATCTACCTTGCGCCCAGTCAATTGGTTCTCTCTAGCATTGTCTTTCGTTTTTCTCCCCTCCAGCAGCAGCCTGGGTGGTGGTGGTGATTTATTAACAAAGCAGGGAAGAGAAAAGAACTGGGGATATTGTTGAACTCAACAGGGAGTTTCGCCCTCATACAACTTAGTCCAGGGAAGGGGAGTGGTATTTCAAAAGATAGGAAGAGAGAGGGAGAAGGGAAGAGCGGTAGGAGAGCGGGGGACAGTCTATGTTCTGTTCGTTTCGTCCATGACTCGACGGCTACAAACACAGCGCTAGTCCTGTCACGACCAGGAAGTTGAGTAGGGGCTGGAAGGCCTCCCGTCGGATGACGTTCGGCCCTGTGGGGAACAGAAAGTCTTCCAGCTTGTGGCTTGGGGCACCGAGTCACTGGAGTTCCGCCCTCGCGGTGTCATGCTGGCGGCAAGAGCACAGTAAGTGCTCGAGCGTCTCGGGCTCTGGGCAGTCGGCGCAGGTGGGGGACATCCGGCGGCCTTGGTGGTGCAAGTGGGCTCCCACGGTGCAGCAATTAAGCCGCAGGCATAGCAGGAGCGACCGGGCCCCTCTGTTTTCCTGCACAATCACTTTCCCCCTCTCCTTGCTGGCATCTCTTCTTGTCTTGTTGCGAAGTAGTCGCCGGGGCAGTGTGCAGGTGTTCATCGCTCCCACTAAGAAGTGAATAGCCAACAAGGTTACGCTGACAGGCTTAGGCGTCCCACATGTGTTTGTTGTGATTGTGTGTGCCTTGATTCACACTGGCTGACGGGCATCGTGGCAGTGGGCAGCACAAGGTTTGTTTTGCTACAGCTGCATTGGCACCTGCACTACATTATTCTTTTTTCATTTCTTTTAGGGATTTGGATTTCTGAGCCCTGCATAACATTAGTTTGTAGTTTACTTTGAGGTTTCTTGAAATACATTATGCGAAACTATTTATAGGCGTAATGTTCAGATTTTACGACGCTCGCATTATACAATGCTTTTTTCACGGCCCCGAGAAAGTCGTGTAGGAATTGGGGGTTCTGCTGTATTTTGATTTTCCCACTTAAGAGTGCTGAGTATGTGGGACGCAGTGAATTTAAAAGCACAAGTGCAGTCTCTCTTCAAAGATAATTTGTCATACACTGTCCACTCTCGTAATGGGCTTATTGAGGCGATGCATGCGTGTGTTTGCATTTGTGTGAACGAGTACTCGTCACTTGTCATCATATTGTGAACGGATTCCTACCTTTGCTGTGCAGGTGACATCCGGTTTGATGCCGAGTCCTACGGGCCAGAGTTTGCGCTCCGGATGCGGGTACGTTTCTCCCTTGGCTGGCTGCAGACACGTCAAAACATGGCATGATTATGAAGGTTTATCAGTGACGTTAGAGAATACGGGTGGGAGGGGGGGATCGTTTGCTGCCTCAAGGCTAATGAGCCAACATTTGTCAACCTCATAACAAATCACCGTATTCCACGCAGGTGATCAAAGGGAAAGTAGAGCTGCTTCCAGAACCGCTTGGCATCCCATCGTTCAATACCGTGCTGGCGGACATTTTGGCTGGCCGGATCATCTACCCTCTCTGACCCACACCCTTGTGCAGTGTCGAAATCTTCTGCTAGTTAAATTCAACGCAATATTAAATCGGCCTATCCACATTCCTACCATTCTGGACAAGTGTTAATACTTTTACCAGTGCCTACCAACTGTTCGTCCCAGTCATCAACATGTTTCATTATTTGTTACTGTAACGTTCATCCATCATCCCTGCATCTAATTGAGCCCCCACTTTGCTACTCATGCGGTTCTGGGCGGCAGCAAGAGATATCAAATTATCACAGTACTATAAACAACCACAAGCTCTGGTCGACCAGGCACAGGAATCATCATGGGCCCGTGGCCTCCTGGTCTTGGGAGGTTGAACGTTTCCATTCTTACTCCCTTCCCTTTAAGATGAATAAACGTTTATCTCTCTCTGAACCTATTTTAGAATGCAGTAAAACCAGCGCAGTCCTGGTTATAGAAAGCGCAGTCAACAATTCTTGCTGTCTCGCCTGTATGTTACCTCACATTGTTCTCCTGCCTTGCCTATTCGACATGACTGCTGATGAGGTATTGTCATGGCTTGGTTGTTGTCAGTATTAGAATTACTGGAGTAAAAACGGAGACACCGACCAAAAGAAACTTAAAAACTTTAAAACAACAACAAGACGTGAACAAGGCTTCAGTAACGAAGCCGAAACGTCTTGTTGTTGTTTTAAAGTTTTTAAGTTTCTTTTGGTCGGTGTCTCCGTTTTTACTCCAACATGTTTCCCGACCAGACGGGTTTCCGTCAAACCCTCGACTTCATTAGAATTACTGCATAGCTTTCAGCATGTCCCTTTCAACGCGAGGACACCGGGATGCTGTACGCGCGAGGACTGCGCTAGGCCGTTCGGCTTTGGCCTTGTGTGTGTGCTGCCCGCCTGGCGAAATGGTTTGACCACTCCGCGCGGTCAGTGACTCTATGAGTGCTATGAGTGCACGAGAGTGAGTGCTGGGTGACGTGACCGCGGGTTGGGACGTGTGTGGGATTGATTGGTTCATGTGGCCAATCAGTGGCTCATATTAATTATTTTAAAAGAAGTGGTCTTCGCTCCTTATTTTTATTGTTACAGTTCCTTTAAGTACATATGTATATATATTGCTGTGTTGGTGCCATTTCTTTACGAATCTGCCTCACTTCTACGCCTGTACCATCGACCATCACCTGCTGTGCAATTTCTGTACTTGCTCCCCCCTTATGTAATACCCCGCAAGGGGCCCTTAAGGATGTAATAAATGATGATGAATGATGAAGTAGCAATTCACAGAGCACTTAAAAATTTGTGTTGTTCAGCCGATAGGCCTAAAACTGCCAACTCGAGTATTGCAAAGCAACATATCACTACCCCTGGAGAAGGCAACACGATATTTTTGGGCTGTCTACCTGAAGGGAATCCTTACTGTTTTGCCAAACTGTCGGAGGCTTGAAAAGTACAACCAAATATGGAAGCTTTAGGCATCTCCATGCAACTGTCATTCATCTATAAAGCATGGTGAGTGGTTAAAAACGGTGAAGATTTATTGTTGCATTGCTACGCTTGTCGATTCAACAAATACCTTGTGCATTACTGTGAAAAGTCAGTGTACATAAGTGTAAATTAAGTATCGAGCGCAATAAACATGCATCATTCATTGTGTGACCACTGTGGCTGCCTTTGATCTGCCTGATTTTTCCCAAGCAACCACCAGACGTCCGTCGGCCGTCTGGTGGTTGTCGTCCATTCTCGCTCTCAGAAGTTTCGGGCCTTTGAACATATAATGTACGTCCATGGGACGTCCGGATTTAAAACTTCCGTACGTCCAGTCGGACGTCCAAAATTAGATGTATTCAGGATGTTCAAAAGGAAGCTGATGTTCCGATAACGAATACCACACTGAACAAGGCCAATGCACTACCGGCCGAGCAGACAAGCATACATGAGCACAGTGAACTTGTTTCACATGTTTTGTTAGCGGTTCTCTATTCTTATATATCCTTCCCCAAAGAGATCGTTGTTGGAGTTGGTGAGGTCATTCAAAAATCTAAAGAAATTTGGCCTAATTCTAGAAATATGCAGATGAAGCATGCATTACACAAGTCAGGGCGTTGATGTACAAAATCTTCAATTGAGAAGCAAGGTATCTGTTTCGTTTTACTTTCGATACCCAATTTAAGCCATTATTTGATGCTTCATAGTAACTTTGTACGTCCACTGGCGGATGTCATTTTGACTTGTGCATCTGTTTCTGAATGTCCACTGCACGCCCGAAGGTGTGCATTCAAACATGGACGTACAGTGGCTGTCCAAACTTGGCATTGGATGTTCGGCTGTTTTTTGCACACTGCACGGACATCTGTGGTTGCTTGGGGAGAGAGACGCAGCGCGTGGAGAGGAGCATAACCATGGAGCATAAGCAGGGCTCTAACCACGGCATACTCCATTCGTAGATGGCCGTGGTGCACTGTGCAACACACGTGTCAAATACAGCTGATATTAACCAAGCTTACACCGATCCCCTTAAGGTCGGCTTCACCTCTAGACACGTATTGTTGGGAAGACATTTTTTCAGGGCAATGCATGTCTTATGTCCGGATGTACTGGATTCACATCTCGCCTCAATGTGCACCTCGAGGCAGTGGCATAGACTTCTTATTTTTCCGGGGGGGCAGACCTGGAGTGCGCCTCGAAGCGGCAAAGGGAGGGGGGAGGAGGCGGTGGGGGGTCCCTATGAGATGACACGTCATCACTCCGCTACAAAGAGGCTACCACTTAATCATCATCATCATCATAAGGGGCACCTGCAGCAGTGAGGGCCTTTTACATTGTGTCGGCTAACTACGAGGTGTCCCCAAATAAGGTGTCCCCCAAATCTATGAACCGTGAACTTCAGCGGTTTGATGCATCCAGTACAAATTTCTTTGAATACGTGTTTTACTGGTCACATTTATTCAAAAATATTGCATGACTGAACCATCAGCACAAAAAAACGAGCCGATTTGTTTTTCTTTTAATGGGCAGTTCAGGGCTAAAAAGAAAGGGACACGACAGGGGCGCTACGCGCTGCTATGTTCATTTCCGTTAAGAGCCCCCTAAACGGGTCTGACTTTGACCACTCATTTATCCGTGTGTGTGTTGTGCCAGAGCGCCCGACACAAATTCGCTGCACCTGGCGACGTGCCGATGGCGGGGTTGATTCGCGCCTAGGTCAAACCGCCCGCGTCAGACGTGCCGCGACTTGACGGGAAAGGCGCCGCCGAGAGCTGCTCTCCCTTTCCCATCGCAACGACTGGACCAAATCATGCCTGGGACGAACTAATCCCCGCAGACACGCAGCAAGTAGCGCCTGTATACGCCGCCGCAGTTCCCTTTCCCGGTCGTGGCAGCTTGGCTGACGCAATCGCTTTGCCTCCATTCGCCAGATTCATAATGCGCCCAGTGATAGCTCCGACTGGAGGCATTGGAACTGGACGCGGCTGCAACGGAACCCTGGGGGTAAAAAACCAGCCCGGAAGCAGCGGTGGTGCGGCGGTATCTCATCGAAGGCCCTGAGTTGAGAAGTGCTATCGCACTTGTCTTAGCCATGTAACGCTCTTGCCCGACCGGTTTTTTAAACAGCGGGCCGGTTGCCGGTCCATACTTAAAACCGGCCGTCACTGGCCGGTTTTTTGGCCCTCGTGCCGTGATTATGTCCGTTTTGGCGTTTTATAAGCGTCAATTCAACAACTAAGACGATAAATATATATCGACAAGCTGCGCAAAGACACGCGAGCGGAGAAAATACGCGAGCGAGTGCGCTGCCTGAGATGGAGGAGGAGCTAAGGTAGGAACAAAACAACGAAATGCTGCGGCCGCGGTAAGAAGTTGCGGTTACTTTGAAGCAACATACAGACCACAATAACCAAGCTCTCAATCACTTTCAGTACAAAGGTTATATTTATTTATCTCTAAGAAAATGCCACAATAAATGGCGCCGCATGTCAAAAACATGGCGTTTTTTTTTTCAACACAAATTAAATATTCTATATATTACGCCCCTCCCTCCCCTCCCCCCTTCGAAGGGCCGGTTTTTTTCTCGCGGAAAGGTGGCAACCCTATTTGCTATATTGTAAAAATGCGTTTCAACGGTCAGCTCGGCTACTTCGTCGCTATGGTCTGCGCCGCGTCGATAGCGGACTGGGCAGGGCAAGTCGCAACAGTAGTGACTGAGCTGGGATGGCTGAGTCCCAACAGTGTATATATATGTGTTTTGGGAGGCTTGGAGCGGGTATCGCTCGCAGTCGACGGCCGCAGTGCACCAAGTTGCTGCCGGTGCTTGGCAGCCGTTACAGCACTGTCCAACTGCTCTGGCGTGCTTTAATTGTGACCTCGAAAACAAACTTTGCAGACAGGATTTTCGGAGGCGTGATAGCTTGCACTGACGTCACTGTATTCCCGTGTTGGTGCGTTGGTTACACAGTGGAAATCTGCAGCTCTTGGTTCGAGAAGCGCTGATGAAGCTGAGAGCTATCGATGAAAAATGTGGTGGCGTCGTTATGGGCAAGCAACATGTTTTACGAGACGTTCCAAGACGCGAGCTAAAGGTAAAAACCCAACATCTGGCGTTGCCGTTCATCATATAAAATGGCCCTATCACGAGGCCTTCCACAGTGCGAGCTTAAACTCGGCACAAGTTGCTAGCGAGGAGTGGTCGCCCCACCAGTAAACAGCAGATGAAGGTAGGGGAAGAACAACCACCGAAATTCACCGTCGTCGTCAGCTTCATCATTACACGGTGGCATAAACGAGAAGCAGCGCATCGAGTTGCCATTCGAAAGCAAAACGCTCCTCCAGCAGCAAGATGCCAGCGCTGTTCGACAGAATATGCGAGGCGAAACAAGGCGTCACCAGCGTTCGACTGGGAATTACGATGTCCGATCGATTAACAACCCATACCTGCACGGTGGGGCTATATGCTCACTTGTAAATGGACAGCACGAGGACATAGCCCTACCAAACCTGAGCAAAAAGTTTCAAAACGGGAGCGTAATATGCATGTGGTTGACAACCATGCAGTCAATTTGACGCGAATCACGTAAACTAACTGCGACTGTTTAAATGAGTGGTTCCGCTCACGATATGACTCCAGAGCATGACATGCATCTATGGAAACTGCTTAAGACCGGAAAAGAGTGACTTCGGTGCGTGCATGCATTGTGAGCAGCCCCCACCGCTTCCCCTAAAACCATTTGAAAGAAGCAAGCGGAACGAAGCAGCTACGCGTTCCCAGGCCGCGCATTTGTAAACAAAAATAACTGATCCAATCAACAGGTGCCGTAGAAACAGAGCAACTGTGGCCGCGCTTCCCACCGGGACCTAACCCCCTCGTTTTTCCCTTTTCACCTTGAGTCACAGACCATTGAACTGGGATGGGTTTGTCAATTGTTTTGTTGACAACGAGCTTAGTTGTACACCCTGTATACGCCATGCGCACAACATCAAGAATAACAGACCCTACATTTACTTGCTCTAACATGTTTAAAAGAAGTTCGTGCGAAACCTGATCAAAGGCCTTTGCCAGATCAATTTGAAGCATTGCTAAAGTTCCCTGGACGCTATCGCAACATTCCAGAACACTCCGGGCCGTGTGAACATTCGTTACAATCGACCTCCCTTTTATTCCGCAAGTTTGGTGCGGTCCAACAATGTCTTTGATCACAGTCTGCATGCGGGAAGCCAATATTTTCATCAAAGTCTTGTAGTCGACATTCGTCAGGCTAATGGGGCGATACCCAGAGATTTCTCTGAGTTTAGCGTCATCCTCAGATTTCGGGATGAAAATGGTATGCGACTCTAAAAATGAAGGCGGAAGCATGCCATTCTGATACGATTCCAAATGCACTCTACACAACACCGGACTAAGGTCTCCTTTCAACTTTTTATAAAAGGCTGCGGATAAACCATCGGGTCCTGGTGTCTTTTCAGTGTTCAGCACGTCGATGGCTGTAACTCGATTCACCCACTCGGCCAAAGTAAAATGCTTACGCGCAATAGTCTTATATACTCACAGCCAAATGTAAACGACTAAGCCCGGTTTATATGTAACTCATACTTGTCAACTTTGTTGGGCAAGAACAAGGCATTACGCAAATATAAGACGAGTAATTAGTACACAAGGGATATTTACAGTGTTCCTTTATTTAAAAATTCATGGATGCTTCGTTTTTCGATAAAAATGATATTCTACATCTACTGAAGCAAACCGCCGCCTCCTGGCGGCATATGAAAAATCACGCGGCAACACCAACGAAAGGTTCCACTAGCTAGGTTCCGCTTTCTGCTTGGAACGCACGTGGAGCACGGCCACGCGGTTCTATAAACCTTGTAGTCGGCCGCCTCCATTCACGCGCGTCTCCGCCGTGCTGCAGCTCCCCCTCCTGTGCCCACTGTCCCGCGCCCGAGACGCTGGAGCACCTGCTTTGCTCCTGCCCGGAGTTTGCGGCACACCGGGGGGTGCTGCAGACTTCGCTTCAGCGTCTTGGGCTGCCCTACCAGCACCTCGAGAGCTTACTGTTCCCGACGGGCCCCGCCGGAACCCGCCGTGACGTCTTCCGCCACCTGCTTATCTACCTGGAGGCCGCCGGTCTCAACAAGCGCCTGGAGACGGCAGTCTGCCGTCCGCGCCGTTGCTGCTGCTGCTTCGCTTAGCTCTAGTAGAGGCTCCACGTCGTCTTTTCCTAGCTTACCCATCTCTCTTCCTAGCTTACCCATCTCTTTCATCCCCCCTCCTCCTCTCCTCCCCCCCCCCCCCCCCCGCACTGGGTTGTATGCAGGTGAGCCCCAGCTGAGCTCAACAATATAACCAGTGCAGTTCCTTTCCTTTCCTCCTGAACCACTAGTAGTCGTAGTAGTGCTGCAGCGTTGGCATCGAGGAACCCGGCCTGTAGCAGTGGCACGCGGTAAATTCAAATCGCCTTGCGCAAACCTTTAGTGTGTTTACCTTGGGATGAGCGCGAGGGTACAGGAACAGCATGAAAGGTGAGCGGGAAAGCAAAGGGGGCATTTCCTTGGCAAATGTCTACAAAGACTATCGTCTTTTGACGACATTTGCAACGAAAGAAGCAGATACGCGGCCAATTTTTTAATAAAAGTTTATCCACCGCCATCCTTATCCTGTGCTGGTTGCAGCATGGTGAAAGATGTGAAACGCGCAATGGCGGTCCCTGCCCGGCGCAACGTAGTGCTCTCATTGTACGATCTGTTTCTTGCTTGTTGATGGAAGACCTAAGCAGGAGGATTTCATTTAAATTGTTTCAATGTCTGTGGTATTAGTGTCACCATTTGTGTTATTTTGCTTTCTGTCGAAATGAAATGTGATAACGCTCTGTTCCTGTTGCTGCGTATGGAAAAGGAACATGGAGTGTCACCGCACGTCCATCGGATCCAAATGCCATCCCTGGAGCAGTTTTTTTTAAAGCGCAGCTTTAGTGTGCTCAGTAATGCCGTTGTACGCCAATACGCCTGCAGGAAAGCTAACTACTTTTTCTGACGATGATGATGAATGATCGTGGGTGAAGTGAAAAAAAAAAAAAGCTCTTCGCGTGGCAGGAATCGAATTTGGGTCCCTCCCGTTAAGAAGCCGGCGTCTATCAGATTGCTCCACTTCGACGTTTTCTAAAACAATAATCTTATTTACACATAAATATAGTCAAAGTGAACGCCAAGCAGCAGTTACCGATTCGCGCCGTACACCGCAAATGCAAGCGTTAAGCCTACGGAGTGCACATCCGAAAGTTGCTGTGGGTATTCTAGAAGTGGTGCGTACCTCCAGAGTAGCACATACTCTCAGTGTGGGATTGTACGACCAAAGAATGGTTGAACGCAAAGAATCCAGCTTTGCGTTCAACCATCGACGTTTTTTTACGGCGGGGTGCAATTTTTTAGATGCGAAGCATCTCATGCTCGGGGCTGTGTCCCTCCCTCCCTCGTTGTCGCTGTCCACGGTCCGCACTCTTCTGCGCATGCGGCGTCTCTTCAGCCCCGTCAGCATTTGGGATGACGTCAGCGCAGTCCACTATAAAAGGAAATAGTTAGGCGTTGCCCGGTTTCGATCCCACGACTCTCTGGCCGCAACGGGGGGTACGTGGCGCTCTTCCCACTGCGCTACAAACCGAGACGGAGCATGTGCTACGAACGCGCCTTATGTCCTTCACTCATTCAAACTACGTCAAGAAGCTACTGGTACAGGAGGAGGAGGAGGATAAACTTTATTGGGAGCATCGTAATGTGGTGTGGTGCCCTCATTCCAGGACTCCATTGGAGACCCCTGCCGCTACGGCCCTTTCCACCAGCCTAAGCTGGGAATCGAGACCGGAGCTGGACAGCTCCTTCTCCCACTGCTCACGGGAAGGGTGCGCGATTCTTGGAATTTTGGGGTTTGCCGAACACTCCCATACCATATGCTACAGGGTACCCGGGGAAGCGCAAAGTTTGCACAGCTGGAAGTACTGAGTGGGATGGAGCAAGTGAAGTTTTGACGGATGAGGAAACGTATTTGTTTGGAGGAGCCGGAGGCAGTGCTTCTGCTCTTTGGTTAGGGATTCATGACCGGGGGGATAGATCATTCTTTGGCACTTATAATAACGAAGGCACGCGAAGCTGAACATCAACGGAAACGACGAACTGAAAACTAATGGGAACTTCAGTCGACCCCATGACAGTGCTTCGCATACTTCTCAGGGTTCCGCTACGGAAAGATGGTGTAATTTTCTTAGTTAGGTGACGGTCCGTAGATTTGAATGCCATCAGCTGCTTACAACACCTGCTCACAACATGGGGGCATATAATGATTTCGAGTTAATAAGGTGAGTTAAAGCTTTGCGTTGCGCACGGTCTATAGGCCGAACAACCCGACGGCTGCGAGCAAATTAAGTTCGCTCTAGACGGTGTTCTCTGAATATTAGTGTAGCCTGGGGCCTACCTGGGCAGTGGCATTTTTCTTACGGCATATGAGATCCTCACCCTGTATACCTCGGCTGCAGTGGTTTCTCCTATGACTTTCATGGAACCGTCATTTGTACGTCTTGGCTAGTACTCCCTACCTCTCCTCAGACTTTCTCCTCAATTTTTGGCCACACGATCTTCCCTTGGCAAACAATGGCTAATAGCAACTGTAACAGCAACAACAAACAAAAAGAGCAGCAAACGACAGCCACAACAACTGCAACAGCGTGCACGCAAAGGAACCGCGATCGAAACTGGGCGAATTTGCTGTGAAATCAGCTCCACCCAAAACACAAAACATTGCACGCACCGCTCGTGCTCTGTTGATGTGGCCAGTTGCAGCGCTGTGAACGGAAAATTTCCGCGAGTTTGTTTGCTTTGCAAATATTAAACAGACAGCTCTGAGTGCTTTCGACTTACCCGACGCGCAATCACACGGCCGTTAATAAACCACGGCTGAGAAAGCAGGCGCACCGACTTTTGTAGCTTCGCACCCGGCTTTGTTTTCTTTGTACTATTCGTCGAGCGAAACACTTTACGCGCGATTTTTTTGTTTTGTTTTCAGGGAGACCAAGCAGCGTCTCTGGCACGCCACCGAGACGGCACCTCATGGGACGGCGAGTCGATTGGAGACGGCCCGAACCGGCGACGGAGAGAACGGACACTTCGCGATGGAGCGGTTTGATCCTTCCATCGATGTGCACGCTCGGGTCGGAGCTGTGGCGCCGCGCGCACGGCACAGAAGGAGCAAGTCGTGGGCCCCGTGGAAGGAGACTAGAGGTATGCGAGTATCAAAACATCCAAAAGAATACCCTTCGAGAGGGTGTAATTTACGATGAAACACCCTTTAAAAGGGTGTATTCTTGTGTTCTTGCTAGAGTGCAAGGGTGTTCTAAACAAGGACACCCTTAGGAGTGTTCTCCTTTGTTTTTTTGCAAAATTTTAAGGGTACTAGTTACAGACAGTTATTGGCACCCTTAAGGGTGTAAATAATTTAACACTGTAGCAGAGACAGAGAGAGAGAGAGAGAGAGAGACAGATAAACGAAAGACACCCTTAGAGGCGTTTTCCTTTGTTTTTTCACCTAGGTTGTAAGGGTATTAGTTATCAACAGTTATTTGCACCCTTAAGGGTGTAAGTAATTTCACTGTGCAGTAGAGATAGAGAGAGAGAGTGAGATAAACGAAAGACACTCTTAGGGGCGGTTTCCTTTGTTTTTTCCTCAGGTTGTGAGGGTATTGGTTATACATAGTTATTTGCACCTTTATGGGTGTAAATAATTTAACAGTGTAGTAGAGAGAGAGAGGGAGAGAAATGTTTACTTATTGGAAAAGTTCGCTCGAAACAAAAGGGAAGCTGGCTACTCAAAACTTTGTAGTAAGCGAAAATTAGAGTGAGCTAAAATAAACGAGTTAATAAGGATTACATGAGAAATGATCGCGATTCGAACATGTGCGTGCTCAGTGGGCAATATGCTACACTAGCATACACTAACAGTGTGTTGTTAGAATGTGTGCACCTGTAGCGGAATGTAATGTAGTAATCCTACATGCATGCATATTGGCGGTGAGCGCGACCACCGGCGGCGCTGCGGAGCGCGCCTCCGTGACGTCGGCTTAGGGATTCTCGCATTTGTCGTCTGCTTCACTCGGGCTCGCTCTCTATGCTGTTTCTTTGCACGCGTTTGAGATTTTGTGCTTGTCCGCAGCAGATCCTCGCGAATGCGCAACTTTTTTTTCGTACAAAAGACTTAAAATAGCGTAAACTAGCTCAAGGCGTGATTTAAGTATAGTTTTGATACCAGCTCCCGAAAAAAACATTGCCGGCGTCGCCCATGCATTGCTGCGAAGCTGGTCCTGCGCGGAGCGCCAAGAGTCGGAGCTAGGCGTCAGCCTCTGTGTTCAGCAGTCAGCCGCAGGCTGACAACCGACAACAGCGAAAAATGGAAGACCAAACAAATTCCAGGCCTTCGGGGCTGTCGGCTTTGGTTAGAAGGCATTACGATTCCAGCTAATCGCATGTAAGGTAAAACAGATTGGCAACCTTGCCTAACACTCGAAACTATTCTATCAAGTTCACTTTACGTTGTCACGGCATGAAAGTGTGCCGACATGCACTATGGGGCACAAATATGTAGGTTGATTTCCAAATAACCTGCTTGTGTGTATAGGCGCGCGTGGTTTTTCTACCTGGCTTCTAACCAGTATGCAGGCTTATTGAGCAAAACGAGTAACCTGTAAGGCAAACATACAGTAAGACTATGTTTTTTCATATTTGGAGGGATATTTCGGTACATTTGCCTCAGCCATATCATCCCAACATTCAGACAGGCATCATAGTAAAACTGCACTGAAGAGGGGGAGGACCAGGAGGAGGAGAAAACTTTAACAGTAAAATCGAGCTGGCTAGTGGCAGGCTCCTCAGTCCAAGACGAGAGAGTAAGATTCATTCTTCAATTCACCGAACGTCATCCCGAGTAGGCCAGGACTGTTCTTTGCGACTGAAGGGGTTGGAAAACAATAAAGAGCTGTCTGGACATTCATTGGTTTCGAATTGTGTTATACTGAAAATTGGAATGTATACTATTTATTGCGTTATGTTAGCAAGTATATCAAGTTTTCAACACCGTAATCATGTCATAACTTTTCGGGTTGAGATTGAGTTCGTTACGACATCGATGGTTCGATAGAAATTAGGTGCACAAAAGCCGCCTTCGAGTACTGTGGACACGTTAATCTGCGCCGTAGCACAGATCTTATTGCATTGAATATTCACACGAACTTTGTGAGCCTCGCAACATCCCCAAAACCTCCTAGGACGTTAGGACGGGTGCAGAAAATGAATGCGTTGGGCACAGAAAAAAAACAAAAAAAACGTTCATCTAACAACAACGAAAGAAAGAGAAAACACCCGTTTTTATTTCCTGCTGTGCGACCCGCTGCTTGATGCGTAGCATTAGACTGTTGAGTCTTCATAAGAGCATCTGAGAAATAGTTAAGGGAAGCCTACGCATTTTGATTACTTATCGAGAGCTCTGAGCGCTGAAACTCGCAAATACGCTAGATAGGACGAGGGCGAGTTACGTCTGAGCGATGCTCTCTGAAAGTCGTTTCTCTCCTTCCCTCGTGTGTTGTAAAATCGTGCGGGACAAAAAGCTTGAAATTATTCAGAGCCATCAGAATCTGATTGAAAACACGCTTTTTAAAGCACCAAAGCATCAAAGTGGGCGATTTCTAGCAAAGGCACTGCTGCCAGTCAGAACCGGACGACCGCGGCGCGGGTGTAGCAGCGCGGCGAATGTAGCAGACGACAGCGGAGCGGGTCCCTAAGCTGACGTCAGATCCAGGGGGCGCCACTCAAACATCTCACCGCCAATATACACAAGCAATACAGAGTGGCCATATTGCAATAACGTATACGTTCACGTATATGCAGTGCAACCCATAACCCCGATGTGTGTCGCCACACGTGTCCAGGGCAATGTTCAAGTTTTTTTTATGGCGTTCGCATAACTTTGTCACGACGAAGAACTGCCTGAGGGCACGGAAGTGCTTAGTCTGGCTTCTTAGATTGTGTCACGGTCCTAATAGTTTCTTCAAAAATAGGGTTGCCCACATAAGATGGTAAAATTAGAGGAAAAATAGCTGTTCGTTGACATTCCAGCGCACAGACACCAGAACTATTAAAACTATAAAAAAATTCCCCCGCACCTCCCCGAAGGGAATCGTGCAGAAATGCGAATGCATTGGGTGCACCGATGAGTGTGTTGCGAGTAATGGCGTAATTAATGACGAGAGTGTGAACGTAATCATTTATTCATCAGCACCTGTTTGTGTTATCGTTGTACCTGACGGCCACAATCACTGCCTTGTTGAATCGCTAAAGTGCACGGTCAAAGGGTCTTTGAGAAGCATTACGCGCGTCACAGTTTTCGCGTAAAGACCAGATCAATGCAACTCCCGTGATGGTAGTGGGGGCCACTGTTCTAAGCCGGCAGAGAGACATACATAGAGTGCCTGGTCTGCATGTACTCGACCAGCCACCCCGCCACTCTTCTGGCGCACGCTCAACGTGAAGTCCGCAACCAAGACTATGGGTTCAGAGGGTCTGGAGCCCACGCGCACACTTTCCATAGCCGCGTCCAGAAATGCATTCGCATTTACGACGACGACGACGACGAAGGCGCCTCGAGTTTGCTCTGCTCTTCTGCGCTTCATAGAAAATTCCAAAAGATTCACAACCTAATTCGTATCTTATTCTGGAACCTCACCAGAGCCCTCCAAACGTTTCCATTGCCGTTTTTTAAAATAATTATTATTCTCCTCCTCCTCCTCCTCCCTCCTCCTCCTTCTTCTTCTTCTTCTTCTTCTTCGTCTTCTTCTTCTTCGTCTTTATTTCTTTCTCTATTTATTTTGTTTCAATTTTGACTAATTTCCAATCTCGATTCCTCAAAAACAAGAAGAAAAAGCTCCAAAATTTTTCTAACTTTCCTTCAATCATCCACCTAGGCAGCAATCTCATTCGAATTAGCAACTGATGTTTGGCCGATCCCCTGATTGGGTAGGCGCCATTTTGTGAAGGAACAACAACAACAACAACAACAATTCGCATTTACGACGACGACGACGACGAAGGCAGAACTACGAGGCGCGAGGGCGCGGTAGCGCTGGAGGAATGCAGGCGCTCGCCGGCCAACGGAGCAAGACAACCCCCGGCTAATAAATGCATTATTAGCCGGGGGTTGTAATAAATCCCGCGGTTGGTCGAGGCAGCCGCAACTTATGGTAGTCGCTTCGTCAGTGATTGGGTGCGCACGCGCTGCGGCATCCTTGTGCTGAGGGTCAGCCGCGGAAGACAAGCCGGTGAGTATTGTGAGCCGTCGCTCTATGCATACACATCCGCGTCTTTGTTGTCGTTGCTGTTAATAGCAGAAATTTGTACCTGCGCAGCATACATACATACATACATACATACATACATGCATACCCACGCACACACATACATACACACATAAATATATACATACATGCATACATACATACATACGTGCATACATACATACATGCATACATACATACATACATACATACATACATACATACATACATACATACATACATACAACATACATACATACCTACATACATATACATACATACATACATACCTACACACATACATACATGCACACATAAATAGTCTTGGTCAAATGAAATGAGAACACAAAAATATGAACCGCAACACGCAAAATCAACGAATATGGATAGTGGAGATAAACAATGGCTCGCTATAGTTGTATATTTGGAAAGACACATTTTCGATATTTGTCACCGTAGTAAAGCCACGCGACAATTTAACTTGCAGGGAAAGAAATCGCGCTATTTGTGTCTTGCGGTTAATATTTTCGTGTTCGCGTTTCATTTGTTCATGACCGTACGTACATGCACATATGGGTGCACGGGTGTGCGTATGGAAATTGAACGCTATTTTATTTTTTTCCATGTCCTTTGCAATGTCGGGTGGTATTGCTACAAGAAGAAGGTGACGTCACAGGAAAATATAAACTGCGCGAATCAGGCGGTCCTCTTGCCTCTATATCAAAACAAAAACATTTCGTATTTTGTTTTGTAACTCCTTGTTCGCATTTTATTTCCTGCAGGGTATAAAGTACCGATTGGCATGCTTCATAGAAAATGTGCCCAAATTACTGAGTGACCAACGGATGAAATGTTATAGCTCACATTAGCGTTAGATGAACTGCATTCCATGTTAACGTGAAAATTGCCCACAATTTCACTTGTGTAAGCATTAATATGTGGACTCAACTTGAAACGGCTTCTGTGTCACGCTTTCCGCTACTTGGTACTTTCATACAGCATTGCCTATTGCGCCGTTATTTTGCCTTTTGTAGGAATAACAGGAACGACATTAATTTTATCACAGACTTCAAACAAATATTGAAGACGTTAGAGAAAACAGATGACGCAGTGGCGACTCCCTAGCCGCTTTCTGGTGACGTCATAGAATTCTATGACGTCACCAAATTCTACGACCAATTCTTTGACATCAAAGAAGATTCTATGACGTCATAGAATTCTATGGCGTCAGCAAATTCAATGGCACCATAGAATTCTATGGCGACAAAGAAGATTCTATGCCGTCATAGAACTCTATGACGACATATAATTCTATGACGTCAAAGAAGATTCAATGACATCATAGAATCTTGTTTCCGCGAGTGGCCACTGAACGAAGCCACCGCCAAGGAAATATTTCCGGGCGATCGTTGTAGGGCCTCTAGTTTCTTTTGTTCGGATCACTTGAATTACAACTTGCACTGAACACACTGATAACTGTTTTTTCCTAATGCATCACTGCTTCCTCTATTGCGTCGCTTCTGACGTCTTGTAGAGCGAAATTTGAAAGGTCCTCAGCATTTCTCGCATTAAATAGTATCTATCGACGTTCGAAAAAATGCAGCTATTAAGGAAAACAGATGAAGCAGTGGCGGCTCACGGGTAATTTTCTGGCCGGACCTATATGACGTCACAGAAACCTGTTTGTGCGATTGGCGGCAGCCGACCAAAGCCACCGCCAAGAAACATGACTGTTGTAATGTAGCGGTGCTTCTACCTCCGGTGAATCATGTACTACTTCAATTATAGCGGGCAGTTAGCAGACTCATAATGGTGTGTTTTAATTTTTCCTTACCTTCGTGAAGGGCGACATTTGAAGATTTTGCTTGATTTCCCTTTTTTTGTGTGTGTGTGGGGAAAAAAAAGGCGTAGCTTGCAGTAGTGGTGCAAGGCTGGAGAAACGTCAGAGCAGGCGGCCCCTCGCCCTTCGTCGGAGACCCGGCTGTTGCACGTCAGTGACATCACATGGATTTCCGAACTTTCCGTTGGAAGTTCTCCGTGACTGACAAGCCCGGATCGTTTGGTCCGCAGGCTCTCACACCTCTCCAAAATGAGCCGCGTTAGCACGCACTAGAACCCGCAGCAACCGACTTCGCGAACTCGGCGTCTGTGCTGCGCACTTCAGGCGCGACGAACTCACGTGAACTGGCGAGGAAAAGAGCATACGAGAGATCACACCGCGAACGCTGGGTGGAATATTCCCGAAGGTCGAGCTGACCGGCTCCTCACGAGGTTCAGACTCACGTGCGTTCAGTATTTTTTGGTATTTTCTTGCCAGCTCCTCACGCGGCGCATTTCCACGCGCCCGCCTGTACGACGCCGGGCGCTCCTCCCGAGGCGCACGCTCACTTGCGCTCAGCTGAGATTCCTTTTCTGGTAGCGCTGCACTGCGGAACTAAAAGCTTGTACAGCTCTGCTGTTAGAAACTTCTTTGGGAGCTGGAATGGGGTTTAGTGAGTTACTGACCTCCGTTTATTTTAAATAAAACTAGCATTGATACACTAGTTGTACCGAATAAAACTTGGTCATATTTTGTTCTCATGGTTTCTTTAACCAACGATAACAAAATGGCGCTACGTAGCTCCAGCGTTACCACTCGCATCCCGACGGTGTTTTCTTGTTTCGTCTCATGTGCGAAGATACGCTTGTCCCCAGCCCAGATCAGCAACAGAATGCGACCGGACTGCACGCATGTAGTAGACGAACCTCAAGACTGAACATCCCCGAAGTCGCATTGGCTCTTGTCGACGCTTATAAACGTGTATCACAGAATCAACCACCGTATACGTTGAACGCTGCGCCGCTTGACTGCATGGCACTCCCATACGGTTCGGCGCGTTTTCCTGGACCTTACTCCCCGCCGCCGTCGGATCGCGTACTTCCACACTCGCGGCCCATGGCAGCGGCTTCCGTTACAATTGCTCCTTCGAGCGGCGAGCCGAATCAGCGCTGTACCGGTGTGCCGTCCCCGTCACGTATGGCTGATCGCATCATCCGGTTCCGCTGTGCATGCGCACTGCCTATCGAGCGGCCGTGCATCAGCAGTAGTTCAACCGCCGCGAGATCACGCCGATACGCGTGTTTGATCCGACTTCTTGCTGGACTAGCAGGAATGTTGCCCGAAAGCGGGTTGCCGCTGACACCGCGCGCCACGAACCACAGACGTCCATCTCCGTCGCCGTCGCTGAGTCATCCTGTATCGCGGCAAGTGAGAGCCAGCGCCGCTTGATTCGTATGCGTTGGTGGCCAACGTTTTGTAAAACAACGGTGGAACGAGGGATAAAAAAAGATTGCCCGCTCGTCACGCGACTCGAAAGATCGTGCGTGCACCTACGTTTGTGAAGGCCTTCACACTGCCGCTGCGCGCGCGTACTTCCGTAGCTGCCCTCCGCGAAACACATGTTCCTAGGGCAGACGGGGCTTAGCATGGTGCTCTTGTTGTCATTGCAATCCACCGCGCAACTCTAGGCATGCTTTCATGCCGCTGTGTTGAAGCCGAGTGCGGAGTGAACGCCGCGTGCACGCCGGAGCTTCTGGCAGCTTTAAGGTAGCCTCAACCATCTTCAGGTACGTGCGGTACTTTTCAGTTGTCTCTTGTCGGGGTAGTAGTACTAGTAAAACTTTTATTGAAGCGGGAGACCGCTGGCCTAAACAGGGGAAGAGAAAAGGGGCCAAAAACGCCCGTGTTATCGAGATTTCGGCGCACGTTGAAGATCCCCAAGTGGTCGAATTTAATCCGGAGCCCTCCACTACGGCGCGCCTCATTGCCTGTGTAGCGTCGGCGCATTGAACCTCATAATCGAATCAAATAAAAATCAGGGAAGAAAAAGGGGAGAGGGTAGTTAAAACACTGGGGCAGTGGTACAGTTCTTGGATTTCACGGCGTAACTTATTGTGGAAGCTGATGAGGATTCAGTTCTTTTAAGCGCCACTCTAGAAATGAGTCAGTCCATCGCAACTGGCGGGCCAGGCAAAGTATTCCATCGCTTGTCGGACCGGTGAGGTATCCGCCCAGACAACTCGCGCCAGACCGCTCTTTAGAGAATAAAATGTCATTTGGTGGATTAATTCTGCGTCAAGTTGTTGCGTATCAGGGTGCAGTTGTAGTGCCGGGAATTTTCGGTGTTTGGCAAAAGTCGGACATGACCACACCAGATGAGTGAGGTTTGGTGGAATGTCGACGCCTTCGTTGTTTCGGGCTCTGCGCAAGCAGGCTCGACGATGTGTGTCGAGGAAGGTTTTTTTTTCCTTCGGCTGATCGGCTTGGGAGCGGTAATTAGTTGCGTCATGAAAGGGAGCGTAAAGAGGGAGGTCGGAAGTTTCTTGTAGGGCGTGCGTGAGATCTGCCTGAGGCGTTGAGGGACACTGATCTCGGGATCTTCTGGCCTTTGAAGGTGCACGTGACGTTTAAACCACCGCTATGTGGGACCTAGCGAGCCACACTTTTTACTAGAACCATGCTTTTTCGTACCATTCGCATCATTCCGAGCTCGTGCAAAAGGTTGTCGATTCGTGAGAATCGCTCTGCGCACGGTAGTTTAACCAAGAAATCCGTTCGAGTTCATTAGTTTGTGTCTGTCACTGAGAACGTATTAAGAGACGTAATAAAACACCACTCCAAAGTGGTTACTCGTCAAGCCTAATGCCGCGATCGAATACTGTACAAACGTCCGACTAGGCAAGAAATAAATAAGTAAAACAAGGGGAGGACAAGAGCACAGCCCTGGCTTTTGTCTCCTCTGGTCCGAAGTTTGGGCTGTTATTCATTCATGTCACACCAAATTGCCTAATGTAACACCCTTGCAAGCAAATGCACCTGTTGGTAGGAATACGACTGCAGCTCAAATTGGTTGTCGGCGCTCGCGTTTACGTCGCCTTTTCACTGTCAGCGTTTGCATGGCTGCGACAGGAGCGCAACGAACCCAGTTCCTGTCGCGTCGACGTTATGTAACCGGGGCGTCGTCGAAACAGCGTGCGATAAAAAGGCACAACGACAAGATAGCGCGCTTTTTGTAACGCGAATTATTCACATTTTGCGCGTGTGCACTGTCACTGAGCGGAAGCGCTAAGGCCGGATGGGTAAAAATCAAGACCGAGTGTTACCATACAAGACGGCCGCCAAGATGTAACTCTGTTTCGACACCATTACCCTTGATTTATTTATTTATTTATTTATTGATTATGAGGTTAAACGGGCTCCCGATTAATTTTGACCACCTGGGGATCTTTAACGTGCGCCGAAATCTCGAACACACGGGCGTTTTCGCTTCACGGTTATCCTTGGGGCGTGATGTTTTGCCGCTTGCTGTTTGGACGTGTCGCTGTTTCACCGTTGTGCAGTTTTAGTCGCGTGCTGTTTTGTTGCGTGCTCCTTTCGACGCCGTGCTGTGTTTACGCGTGTTGCTATTGTTGCGGTACGCATGTGGACCGGCACGCTGCGCTCGGAAGCCTGAGGTAAAGTCACAGCCTAAAGTTGTGAATTAGACAAGTTCACTCGCCGCTGCGCCAGCTCGCTACGATGTGCTTCCGTTCGCAGCCATGTAAACGTTGCAATGAAAAATCAGTCGGATTCCTTGTCATCATGCGAAAAAGCCATTAGGAACGACCTAAACGCGGCCCTGAAGACAAAATTAGAGTTTGATTGGTTCACTTTTTAAAAAAGACTGCTTCGTACATACTGGCAGCAATGGCGCCAATTTCATCGCAAATTTAAAACGAATAATCGAGGTATTAAAGGAGACACATCGAGCAGTGTTCACTCCCCAGCCACTTCATAGCTACTTTTCTATGACGTCTGAAAATCTTGCTTGGGCGATTGAACGCCGCCGACTGGTTACCTTTAAGAAACGTGACTGAGCGGTTGTAGCGTGACCTCTTGTTTCGTTTGATCTTATCACCCTAACGATAAAGTTCAAGCATCACGCTTAACTTTGTTTTTATGCTGGCCCGTATTACTTCACTGTAGCGCGAAATTTTAAATGCAGTAGAATCTTGATAAACGAAAATCGCTTAAACGGAATTGCCCCTTAAACGGAACTGCAGCATTCCGGTTGGTTGGTTTTGTATTCAGATAAAGTAAAAAAAAAACTTTCGGTAATCGGAACTAAAATTTCCGCCTTACCGTGAAAAGGGAACCGGAAATGAACTTCTTGTCAAACCCATGGCCACTAGCATCAGCTTTTTTTAAGTTCCGGCTGTTTGTTTTTTGTTTTTGTTTTGTTTTTTAGCCTCGTAAGCCTCGTCTCGTTAGTAGTCAGCCGTGTTAGCGCGACGAAGGCAACATCGCAGTTCTTGTTCTAGTCGTTCGGTCTCGATTCAAGACGCCGAGGTTACAGGGCTGAGCTCCTACCGCCTCGTTCGTGCTATCGTGGTGCTATTCGTGCTGCATTACCACGTTGCCGTCTTCTAAATTCGGTTGCTCGTAAGCACTCGCAAAGTCGAGGTCTGAGGCGTGCACACCATGCGCTTACGTTAGAAGAGAAAGGTCATCATTCTTGAATTCGAAAGCGGCTGTTCGATGAATTTTCATGCATTTTTAGGGCCCAGCTAGTCATTGTTGCCAAATAAACTCTGTGAATGTTGTGCCTAAACCTATTGCAGTTTTCTTGATCTCTGAAAAACTATCAGCTACAATCACATTAAAGTGCTTCGAGTTCCGTGAAATTTCCTTAAAAGTGTGTACGCGCATAACTTTGCACTTTTTGCACATCTCTCAAAGTAAACGAAGCTCCTGTTCAAGGGACAGAAAATATTAGTTCCATTCAACAGGAGCTTCGTTTACTTGGAGAGATGTACCCGCCGCGGTGGCTCAGTGGCTAATGCGTTGCGCTGCTGAGCACGAGGTCGCGGGTTCGATTCCCGGCCGCGGCGGCCGCTTTTCTGATGGAGGCGAAAAGCAAAAACGCCCGTGTGTACGAGATTTCGGCGCACGTTAAAGATCCCCAGGTGGTCAAAATTAATCCGGAGCCCTCCACTACGGCGCGCCTCATCGCCTGCGTTGCGTCGGCGCGTTAAACCCTTCAATCAATCAATCAATACTTAAAGAGATGTGCAAAAGTGCAGATTTATGTGCGTACACACTCTTAAGGAAATTTCACGGAACTCGAAGCACTTTATTGTGAATGTAGCTGATAGTTTTTCATAGATCAAGAAAACTACAAGTGGTTTAGGCCCAACATTCACAAAGTTTATTTGGCGACGACGACACATTTCGCCCTAAAAATGAATGAAAATACATCAAGGAGCCGCTTTCGAAGTCAAGAGCGATGACCTTCCGTTTATACGCTCCGTTTATCGAGAGTCTACTGTATTTCAAGTCTTTTTGCGTTCTTTGGTTATAAAACGCCTTTCGTTTTTGAAATGAGGCTTACCGAAGTCTCGTTCTATCGAATTAAAAAAAAGGTGGTATTTTGTCTTCCTTCGAGAAGCAGCAACGCGCACACTGCGTGGGCTGCGCTGAAGGGTGGGGCTTACCGGCTTCGTTGACCCGCGTGAAGTGTTGCGTGGGGTAGACGGAGAGTTTGCTCATCGGAAGGCTGCGTGGTCTCAGGTGCTAGACGATAAAAAAAGCATCGTCTGAGTGCCGACCGGAGGTAGATAAGTGTATTGCCTGATGCAGCTACGACAGTAAACTTCCGAGATAAATTGCGGGAGCGTATGAAATGACATCCCTCCAGGACGAAAGCGTCGGCACCCCTTCCCTAGTGTTGGTAGAAAAATAATTGGAGTGCCTGTGCAGCTACAGGCATTGTTCTTCTCCGGGGCCATTTAAGTCCGGTGAGCAGTTTTATGTTTTGGGTTCATTTGTTTCATGCTTTATCGTTTTTTTCTGTTGTGATTAGTTCGACGGAGGTAATAAAAGATTGCCTATGCCTGACTAACTCTGAATAATTCAGCGTCACGTGTCTGTGTTTCAATTTCTGGCCCTTCGTCAGATTTGTGACTCTAAAATGCCTTGTCGTCATGATTTATTTTCGGAATTTAAGTTAGGTCGACGTACTTAGAATTGGCTTAGTTAGTCACGTATTATTCGCTGTTTATTCTGGGTTCAGTGGACTCTCTACTGGCATAAAAATTGTGCCTTTCGTGCTCCTTGTTTAATTTGGCGAATCAGGAGTTCTTTAAAAACTGGTTATCCTCGAGAATATTATCCGTGGGACAGTAATCTGCCTGGATAAAAAACCGCGTGCTCAGGGGCTAGCTTGCGCTGCTGAGCACGAGGTCGCGGGTTCGATTCCGGCCGGGGCGACCGTTTTCTGATGAGCAGTAAAGCAAAAACGCCCGTGTGTACGATTTCGGCGCACGATAAAGATCCCCAGGTGGTCAAATAATCCGGACCCTCCACTACGGCGCGCCTCATCGCCTGCGTTGCGTCGGCGCGTTAAACCCCAATCAATCAAATTCTATATAAAACTGTGATTGTTGTAACACCCTGATATAATCTCCGATTCGTCGACTCAAGCTGTTTTTTGGGTAGATCATGAAGCGGGTCTTGGATGTCTTACCTTCATCATTATCAGGCTGATCAGGTCCACTGCAACACGAAAGCCTCTCCGATTGATCTCCAACCGCTCCAGTCCTGCGCTGCTCGAAACCATTGTTTGCCTCTGAATTCCCTATTTCATCCTTCCGTCGTGTTATTGGCCTGCCTTTTCTTCTAGACTCGTTTCTTAGCATACACTCGCTAAGCCTGGTGCTCCACCGGTTGTCATTTTTTTTTACTGCATGACCACTTCTTGACCATGCACAAGTTTCTTTATTTTTCTTTACTTAAACTATGATATCGTATATTCGAGTTTGTTCCCTATCCACGAAGCTCGTAAGAGTTACTCCGAACATTCTTCGTTCCATGGCTCGTTCAGCCGACCTATGTTTGCCTTCCAGTTGTTTAGCTAGGCGCCAAGTTTCAGCTGCATATGTCATCACCGGCAGTATGAATTGTTTCTAGATTTTTATTCTGAGTGATAGAGGTAGCTTACTTTTTATTTCGGAGTGGTTTCCGAGTGCACCCCAGCCCATACATATTCTGCGCCGGATGGTTGGGGTCAGCCCTATCCATGTGTCAGAGGTTGTTATATTCTAGTACTTGTGCTAGCGTTTCGTTACATATGCTAAATACGGTACTTTCGGCGTGGTTATTCATCATTACTTTAGATTTATTCACATTTAGTTTTTAGCCCTACGGCCGTGCTTTCTGATTGTAGTTCCTTGTACATTTTTGCAGGTGTTCTGCAGTCTTACTCTGCAAGAATATGTTGTCTGAAAACCTGAAATGGCTCAAGCATTGTACGTTTATCCTCAATCCTGTGTGTTCCCAGTACTTAAGCTTTCTTAATACCTCCTCCAGACATGCTGTGAACAGTTTTGGTGGTCTGGTATATCCCTGTCATACGCCCTTTCTGGTTGAGAACTTTTCGCTTTGCTTGTGAATGATTATCGTACATCCCTTATATATGTCGTTTAGAAGTCTTTTGTAGATCTCTTCTACAGCTTGGTCTTTTAGTTCTTTCAGCATGGCTGCATTGTTAGAACACAGGCGCATCTAAGTGAGTTCATCTTTCGCCCAAATGTTTACAAATATTACATTAAGGTGGATGTCCGCATATCCAAAGAATATAAAGTCTCCGTCGAAGAAGCGGCTGGAATAGGGTATTTTCGAACACGCACCATAGTAGGTAAGGTGGCAAGAAAAAGCTATGAATGTTTAATAACAAAACAGTGCCGGATAAATTATGCAGCGATATAAACTAGCGGATATAGGGTGGTATTTAAGTGAAAGTATCGATAGTTATTCCGGTTGTGAAATATGCAGAGGACGTTGTAAAAATGCACACCAAGTGGGACATAACAGGCTGTGGGAGTACTTCCGAATAAAAAAATAACGGCAGCAACGACACGTCGTTAACCACGTTGCGCCTGTCCTCACTCAGCGGCGCAATAGTCACCGTCGAGCCAAGCCGCTCTGGGCGGCAGTAGAAGTCCCACTTAGCAACGTAGCAATCCTAAACAATTTCATCGTAAAACTCGGGAACGCAACCCGCAGCGCGAAACTCAAAGGAACACTCGGACGCGTTGCATTTCACATTAATGCTTTCCATTCCCAACTCGTTTGAAATGCCTACGTGTTCTAGGAGCTCTTACTAAGGCGAAGCTTTAGCGTTCTCACTGATGGCGTCGTTAACGCGAAAACGCCGTAGTGAAAGAGAAAAACACTTCCCGTGGCCGGAATCGAACCTGGGTCTCTCGCGTTATGAAGCCGGCGTCTATCCGATTGCTCTATTTTGACATTTTTTTCTTTAATGCATGGAAATTTAGAAAAAAAATCAGACAAGACAATTAACACACAATATAAACACCAACAGAGAGCAAAGGGTAAGCACGTCAGTCTAACAAAGGTCGGCACCATTTCAAAACTCAGGCAAGCAAACGCACGCATCCAAAAGATGTAGCCACTCCGGTGGATCACTCTGCGCTGGATAAACGCTCCGTACCAACGCCGCCTGTTCCCTAAAAATGCACTTGGTCGGCCTAGGGGGTTCAGCATGCCGATCAGTCATGCGGCACTTCCACGAGCTAAACAATCCTTGGAGAACGAAAACGTCGTATGGCACCTGATTAACGTCCTCAACTGGCAAGAAGCGAATGGTGTAGGGGGTGATCTCAATGTCCTTTTTTAGTGTCCGTTGCAAACGTCCCAGAAAAACACCGCATCACGGCACAGCACAAAACTAGTGGTCAATAGTCTCTGGTTTGTAGCACAAGCGGCAATTGTCTGACCAAGGGATCGACATTCCTTTTTCGCGCAGCCATGTTTTAACTGGAAGCGTTTGCGAATGAAGCTTAATGAAAAACGTTTTGGAATTTGGCGGCACGCACATACGCTTGACACGGTCTAAAACATTGTTCTTATGGTCCCGCAAGTATGAGCCGGCGATAAAGAGGCACGCGGGAATAGATTAATGAATTAAAGTGTTCTTCATAGCCTTCCCTTGAAAGACTAAACAGGTACTCAGAGAATACTGCGCAGTAAGGAAATGAAAAGTATCCACAACTTCTTTTAGAAAACCCCATGGCGGCTTCTTGTTCACCTCACCCGTAGAAACAAGGAGAAAAGGTAAATGGTAACTTATGTGCTCTTTAAGTATAGTACATAAAAGTCGATGTCCGCCAACTTGTAGAAGAAAAACCGAGACACAAGTTGGTGCACAAACAAATGCACTAACCCAACACCACCAGACCCTTAAGGAAGAAACAAATTTTGACATGGTCGAAGCGGTTTGGAAAACGTAGACGACAACCAAAGAATCCTCGACAAGAAAGCTTCGCGTCAACTATCGTCGTCGTTTGACGGAGGGGTGCATGTTTTCTTCGAAACGAATCTATAGCGGAGAGCAAATAGCGTGGATCATGAAACGTAAGCCTTCAATTACAGGCAGGCATGGGGGAAGGTCAGCCATGACGATATTAAATAGCGTTGGTGACAGGAGGGAACCTTGGAGTACTCCGCCGCAGCTGCGGCTGTTTTTCACCAACTCGTATACGATATAATTGCTTGAGAAAAACGTGGAAAAACAGGAGTATTACTGGAATAAACGTTCTCAAGCTATTTGGCGTACTATCACACTCAATTTGACTCGTAACATGCGGGTGGCCGGCGCAGCTGCTCCGCGAGCGGTGCATCGCCTTGCATCGGCGCCTTTGATAAACAGAGAGGGTTCCGCTATTCCGACAACCGTCGGCAACCCCCGTGAGTTCCATATTTTTCGCGCTCTGGATGCAGTGTCACCAACAAAAGCTTACAGCGTGAAAAAATAGAACGAATGGCGAAGAGGGGTGAAAGAGACAAGCGCTTGTGCCGTGTCGCCATTCTTCGTCCTTCGTTCTATTTTTCGCGCTGTGAAATGGAGTACCAAGTAGCCCAAACTTTCCCCTTAAGCAGTGTCGTGAATTTGCCCTGGGTAATTCAGTTTCGCGCAGCCTTACGTCACGAGAATGGTGATGTATGATAGTTTTCGTTTCTATTGGCGCCAAATGATCGGTGGATCGGCTGTTCTAAGAAGAGCCGCTGCTATTGACTATTTTTTACAGCGAAGTTATCTACGGTTAGGATCCGACAGGTTATCTCTGACAGCTGAGAGATTTAGTCAAACCCCTGAGATCGTAAAAACTGCTCCACACCTTCCTCGTACAGAAAAAAAACTTCATAAGGATATGCAAAAAGGCCCCAGGGCCTTCAAATTTTGATATAAGACGGCTCGTATGGCCCCTATAAAAATGTCTTCGAGCAATCTATTTATAGTTATGTGTGAAACCGATTTTAAGGGTATTGGTGTAAGCTTGGTCGTTGTAAGCTGGCTTTTTCACATAGTGGGTTGCACAGTGAAGCATAGCAATGTCAGGATGCAGTGTGATTACAGAAAACAGCTCCAACTCTTGTCTTGCTGAAGGCATCCCAACACAGATTACATGAGAATCAGCCGCGAAGACGACCCTACATTTCGGCGAGTTTCATTTGCTTGTCATAATTTTCACCGCCAAGTTGGAAATGTTGCAGAATAACTGTCTGCTGGCAGTATGAATGATCATATGCGGAGAAAGTATGGTTACAGGAAATGGCTGCGACTGTTGTTTAATCGGAACTATCCCGAAACCAATTATGACAATTAGCCACTAAGACTACTCTAACATTAGTCACCATCCATGGCTTCGCTCGTCATCCTTCTTAAATAAGCATTTTTTTAGAAAGCTTTGTCGTTGATCAGATCGCAAATGTTTTTTTTGAAATGTGTAAGCCATATTTAGCCGTAAATTTCAATTGCAAACTTCATCACACTAAAATAATTTACAGTTAACGCATTGCGTCTGAAAAGTTTATTGGTTTGAGTAGCTTATGTTATTGTCTGCCGGCTATGATGCAACAGCAATGCAAACACACGCTATAACAGTAACTTTTGCTAAAAACAGCGAACAAAGACGAAGTGCGTCAGTAGCGCGCTGTGCCACCCTGAGTAGCAATCACACGTTGTTGGATTCTTGATGGATGCATAATGAGCCTCAACATAGCCTCTGTCCGCATTAATGCAAGTCTATGCTCGCATTCCACAAGCCATCCGCTGAAGCCTTATGCAGTCCTTCTTTCGAATGGGCCACCTTCGTCCTTCCCAGCACAGGCTCGATGGTGCTGACGCCGGCACCTTTAGGGTTATTGAATTTGGCGCACACCGCGGTCAGTCAAGTTTCAAATCACTTTTCCGGGAACGGGCCGTCCAAAACGTAGAATCATAACATATTCTATTATAGGTGAATATACGTCTCTGCATTAAGGGAGCCTTCAATTCGGAGAAGTGTGAGAGTCCATCCTTGGACAAGACTGCCCGTACGCTTACGTCAGTCCTTCCGCTTGTGGTCACTTCTATGCATTGAGGCTCCTACCGAGCGTTGGCACGACGCCTGACGCGGCGTTTATGGTTCGAGGAGATGGCAAGTGTCGATTCATCGGAGGAGACGACATGCTTCCAGTTGTTCCAGGTGCTGTGCTCTGTAGCACTTCCTCAGGCGTGCTATTTTGTTTTCGTTGGTCGGAAGAGGCTTTTGCACGGCGACAAGGCTCCTCAATCCAGCTTCAGCTAACCTTGTCTTGACAGTAGGCACCGAAGCTGGAACACCTGCAAGTTCGGTACGCTGCTGCGCAGTGCTGAACGGATTGGCGCAAGCCTCGGCGACGAAGTCTTCGTCTTTATTGGCGCGGGTAGCGCGAGGGCGAATATCATGGTGGCCGCCGGAAATACATTCATCGTTTCTCCATGCCGGAGTAATTCTATTAAGTGTTGGTTTATCTGCCTGCTAACCTGGCCGATTTCACGCTGAGTATAAGATTTCACACACGATTGCCCAATCCGGACACGTTCGGCTTGAGCAACTCTTGACATAGCGACCAGTTGAGAGGCAGTGAAAAGAACACTACAGCCTAAAGAGACCTCGAAACAGGGGCATAAATAGTGGCTTTAGTGCTTTCTTCTCGCCTATCGTCTTGCAGTGTGATGTAACGCTCTGACAAACATTGAGGGGGACCCCAGCTGTTCGTTTAAAGGAGACGTCATTCGTACTTTTTTATTAATAGCATGTTGTTTTTACAGCACTTGTATGTTTTTATCCTGCATTACCACGTAGGGAGCGGATAATTAGAGATCAATGGGAGAGGCCATTGTCCTGCTGTGGGCGCAGACGTGATGATGATGATGATGACATAGACCGTGCACTGACCCATCAGTGATGCAGTTGAACTTATTATGACGCTTTTCTTAGCGTGATGTATTGTCAGAAATTAAGAGCAGAAGCAGTAACTAAGTAAACACCACCAGCCTGCGTTGTATATACAAATATTTTATATAGTGATTAAGGTTGGAAATTTTCGACATTTCGCAATGACCGTTTATGGATAAACTTAGAGACTTTCGCAAATGCGTATCAATGCATTGTAGCCAGAGTGGTATAACCGGTTATCACTCGACATGCACTAAGCCATCGAAAACACTTAAGATGTAGCAGCAAAGGAAGGCAACGAGCAATGGAACTCACGGGGGTTGCCGATGATTATCGGAATAAATGAACCCTCTGTTATTACTTCTCGAATGCTGCACGGCAAGGCGCCACGTCACCTCGCGGAGCAGCCGCGGCGGCCGCTCGCATGTTGCGAAATAAATTGAGCGCGATATAACTTAGCACGAGTTCTAATCAGAAACACCACAATTCTCTTTGAACTCAACGAGTTCTAATGCAAGGACACAAGCTGCTTAAGAAAACTCACTGAGGTACGTACAGATAGCTTGCACCGACGTCACTGTAGCTGCCATGTTGGTGCACCGCGGGCACAAAGGTGACTTTTGTACAGTTGTGAAGTTTTCAACTTTTATCTTATCTCCCTGATGGCCTGAAGGTCCAACGAGACGGAAGATTCAATCGGTCAGATGATTATCCAGATGAAAGATCCAGAGAGACAGGAGGTCCAATGAGCGCTTGTCTTGTCTTCTCTTCCTTGTGTATCTTCGTCTTCGTGCGCTGTTAAAACCTTCCCTAATATCCACCGAGACGGAAGATCCACGGAGACAGAAGATGAATGGAGCCTGAATGTCCAATGCGATGAAAGATTTACCAAGGCAGAAGAACCGCTGTTGGAACTTTAGTCTCGTTAGGTGGGGTCTCGTGGAACCTTCTGGCATGCCATCCACTCATCTCTCGCAGCGCTGAGGAAGCTAAGAGCGATGCTCCAGAAAGGACCCGCCGCGGTGGCTCAGAGGCTAAGGCGTTGTGCTGCTGAGCGTGAGCGTGCGGGTTCGATTCCCGATCGCGGCGGCTGCTTTTCTGATGGAGGCGAAAAGCAAAAACTCCCGTGTGGGCGAGATATCGGCACACGTTAAAAATCCCCAGTTGGTCAAAATTAATCCGGAGCCCTCCAGTACGGCGCACCTCTTCGCCTGTGTAGCGTCGGCCATCCAGCACCAAAAAGGGCAGTAGGGAGATCATGTAGAAGCCAGGTGTTGTGTTTTTCACTTGCAGCTACACTTTCCATGGCTCGGTTAGCCAACCTTTAGGCTGAAGTTACGTACTTTGCAATACTGTCGCATGCAACACAACACAAAATAATAATTCAAGTCATAACTCCAAGTTTTTCGCTTCTCGCGGCCTGATTAGTCAACTTCATGAGGCCCAACCAGAGCTCACTGTATCAGTCGCATGTTGTGTACCACGTTTTCTGTACCACGTTTTCTCACATAGTCATGCACTTTCAGCGGGCGCTTCGTTCTGTACGTTCTCGTAGCTTCTCTTATGGCTTTCCGGTCACATGTGGGGGGAGCGCGGCCTATATATATAGTGCTGGCGTCCGTTGCCCAATGCAATGGGAGTCCTTCCTTTATTCTATCGCTGCTTTGCGAATTTGGGCTCACTGGTAAAGCTAGCTTCGCTGGCGCACCAAACGACTGTACGTCAGCGACGCCAACTTCTCCGTGACAATTTACAAGTTATTTGCAGACTCCGAGCAGAAGACTCCATAAGCGCGGGGTGAGCCTTGCTATTGGATCTCCTCGTGATTGGTATTGCGTATTAAGTACCGAAGTCTGGATACAAGCACCACGACCGTAGCCTGCTGCAGGCGAAACGCTTGAGGCTCGTGAAGGCACTGGCATGGTGTCTGTATCACTTACGATGGACGGATTTTGTAGCTCAAGGACATCAAACGCAAACTCTGCGGTGTCCTTGGGGATATGACGGACCTCGTGTCTGTCGTATCTGGGCTGACATGTATGACCTGGCGGCAGGGAGCAAGGACATTCACGATATACGACACGTACGTCTAGGAGGGGCGCTGCAAGTGGGTTTCAGGTTTTCTGTTTCCTTCATTTGGGCGAGTGGATGGTGTAGCAAAGATTTGGCGCAGCTGCTGCTCCGTGAAGTTTGGCCCAACCAGTTATGCTGGCCTCGAGGTTATGAATCCACGTCTTGGCGATGTCAGACAGGCAGAAACAACGTTGTGAAGCTTGAAAGCATCATCTTACCCGTTACACTCACTGACACGGTTGTACTTATCGAGCCACTTCCCGACGCCGTCAGCCCGAAGGTCAGCATAGGCGGACAGGTCGCTCTGGCTGCTGGTAGCCATTCACTCCGACGAGGCAGGAGCAGCAATATTCGGCACGCGGTTTTGCTCCATCGGATGGGTTTTCTGCGGAGCGTAGCCGGCGAAGCGGAGCTCCAGATGTGTAGCTGCCATGGGCCAGGTAGACGCTGGGATCACAGTCAGCCTCCACAACCTGTAAGAAAGTAGGTTCCACACAAGTGAGTAGCGGATCCAACGGTTGCTTGCTGCACTCAGCCCGTCTATGTCTCAATTGAACAACGAACGGCCCGTGATGGTGACCACGTATCGATAGGGATTATAATGGGTGTGTGGAGGTGAGTGATTCTGCGATGCAAAAATTAGTTGGTAATGATATATAGGTGCCTTATTGCGCCGAATGAGGTGATTGGATTGTCATTTTTGTGTGATACAGGCATAAAGAAATCAAAATCAAGAAACAATCCGCCGTGATCGATAGCGGGAAGCGTGTTTCCCGCTGCATTGCACAGAGAAAGTTGGACAATGGTGGCTAAACAAGAGACAAAACTGTCAGCAAGCTAGCACCCTCAGTCCAGTGCGATTGTTTCGACAAGAGCTTGCCGCCAACAGACTTGCCCTGACGAAGGCAAGTCTCCTTGTAAAAACATCGGCACCCGACTGAGGCTGCTACCTTCTCCAAAGTTTTGTCCCGTACGTACGGGCATGTGTGTGTGGGTACGTATGGCTTGCGCGTGACGCCGCGACAGCCCTTTCCGGAGCGCTGCTCTCAACTTTCTCAGCGCTGCTGCAGGTTAGAGGTCCTGACATCGCGCGCGCGTGCACCGTCATGGCTCAGTGACGTCAGTGCAAGCATGTGTACGCAGATTTATACAAAGTGTGTGTGCATGTGTCTTATATACTCACTCCAACCTGTCTGTTGTATGATGATGCCAGGCACGGGGCCATGACGCGTCGGAAGAAGGCGCACCAGGGGCTCCTCATCGCGCTTCCCTGCCTGGGGACCCTGCTGCTGATAGCGTCGGCGCCGTGGCGCCTCAGTCGGCCGCGGGGGCTCGGTGCCGGCTGAGTTCCTCACGCACCGCTACTGGAACTACGATCCGGAAGCTCAGGAGCCCAGGGACCCGCGCCAGAGCTGCTCCCTGCCCGCGCTGCACCCCTTCCACCCGGCCGTGTGGCCCTACCTCAACCCCGTGACGCCATGTCGTCTGCAAGGTATACATTACACACGTGCACGCCGTGGGAACAGGCGCGGTACCAAAGGGACGGAGGGATGAATCGACACCGACCCCTGCGTGTGTTGTGTTGTAGACATGAACCGTAAAAAATGCAAAAGAATAAAGTGGGAAAAGATGTATGGACTAAGTCATTATGGTGGGAAAAGGCAGAGGGACGACAGGCTGTGCGTTTCTTACTGGTCCCTGTTAGCTTAGTCCTCTAAGTTTGAGAGGCCAGACGCATAGGCTTGACGCCAGGCGTTTATTCGGCGACCAACGTCCCGGCCGAGCACACCTAATCACGGCGATGATGACTGGGGTTGAAGAATGATGATGATAGTATTCGATTGTCGCTGGGCGGCGACGATGGTCGGTCCGCAGTGTGGAAGGATTAGGATCGAGCAGACGCTCACAAAATTTCCCCCCTCGTTACCACTTGCACATGAAACAAACAGATAGGCAGGATTCATAAAATCTGATGTTTATTTATGGAGAAAAGTTTTATTGAAACGACCAAGCGACTGTCCCTCCGTGTGGAAGGTGTCCTTACTCCGAGATACCGTGACTTCTGCTAAAAGTCCTCGCCCATGCCACCAGGGTGCCGGAATCCGTACTGGCCAGGGAAAAAGCCCTCCATTGGTCGATAGAAGGGGAGGAATCTCAAAGGCACAGGGATTTTCTGGCATTCAAACACGGTATGGTAGAGTTTCAAGTTGAGGAAAGTGGTGACAGAGTAATTGGTATTGGGCAGGGAAGGCAAAATGGAGGCAAGTTGGGTAGATATGAAAACCTTGTATCGCAGTGCTCCCATAGTAATTTAAAGATGAGCATCCGGATACTAGAATGGATGCCGAGAGGAGACTATAATCGGGTACAACTTAAGGACGGCAGCGGAAGTTAAGTTGCCGCTGTGCCTCATAATCGCAGCCGGATGTTACTCCGCGCGCTGCAAATAGTGCGTTACTGGGAATATTTTGAACATGGCACGAGCCGTTTCCGTGATTTCTCGGACTTAATATGCTTATAAACCACCGCAGCGACGACAAACAACGTGAGAAAAGGCTGACGATATCCCGAATTCATAGCAATCTCCTTTCAAAACGCGCGCTCGTTCATATCCGAGTCCGGCACTTAGGGGGAGGGATACCGCACACGAGTCATTGCCGTTCTTAACTTGTTCCCGATTATAGAAGTAGGGTAAGGCAAACAAGTTAGATGGGATGATGAAATAAGAAAATTGTGGCATAAAACACATTTGGAAGTCTACTTGCTGCGCTGTCCTGCGGCAGGGAAAATAGTCTTTATAAGCGGCTGCTGCTGCTGCTACTTCCACTACTACTAGTACTGGTAGTCGTAATAGTACTACTACTACTACTACTAACTACTACTACTACTGAGGATGATGATGACGATGATGATGATGAATGTAGATATCTGTTTTCGGTCACTTAAACAGTACGGCACTGTATCAGGCCTGTTTTATGTTGAAGACGCACTTGTTAAGAACTTTCAGTCTAATAAATTCACCTGATAGGGTTAGTTACCGTTAAGACTAGCGTATTTCAATGTTAAATGAGCACAGATATACTGCACGCGCCCAATGTTATTACATTCCCTTAGCTATGATGGCATGAAATAAACACATTCACAGGAACTGGCCAACAAGGACTGAATAATTCAAAATAAATTCAATTCAATTCTGTTTTTTTCCTTTGGTAGGAGGGGCTGGAGCTAAAAGCTGTGTATCAAGCTTGGCAGAGGCTCCAGCTCCAGCAGCAGGCTTGTCCTAATGCATACCTTTTTAAACTTTATCCAGGTTCGCCAGCCCTGGTTGACGTACATCGACGCAGACGGTAACCTCCGCTTCAACGCTTCGTCCGGTTACACGTTATCGAACCTTCGCTGCAGCTACAAGCCCATCCGACGCGTTACTGACGACAAGATCACCTACGGCCGGGACATTCCCTTCACCGCGGACAAAACGCCCATCAACGACGACGTGATCTCCGTGAGTTGCAGCAATTTTTTGAAGTGGCCCGTGTACATGAACGTCCACGCAGTGGCAGTGCGACGTGGCGTTCCAACTGACCCGACAGTGGGGCTACCAAAATCGCGTACCGACGAGAACAAAAAACGTACTGCCAAGTCGCCGACCCCCGCACACCCGCGCAAACTTGTAACGGGAAAACCGGCTCAGCTACCTAGCGTCTTCGTCTTTGGATTGGACTCTGTCTCGCGCCTCTCCATGATGCGGTTCCTACCCAAGACGTACGACTATCTCGTCGGGCAGCTAGGTGCCGTCGTGTTTCGAGGTATGAACAAGGTAGGGGATAACACGTTTCCGAATCTGCTGGCGCTCTTGACGGGCCAGCAAGCCGACCGCATCGTGAAGCCTGGACAGAGGGACAAACTGTACGACGACGTCCACATCGTGTGGCAAGATTTTCGGCGCGCGGGCTACGAAACGCTCTTCGCCGAAGACTTCCCAGCATTTGCCCTGTTCAACTACCTCGCACGTGGATTCACCGAGCCTCCCACCGACTACTACCTCCGACCTTTCTGGCTAGCCGTCTACGAATCGTACCTGCTCATGTCGAGTTCCGCCCTCTGCTTCGGGAACACGCCAAAGCACACTCTACAACTCGACTACCTGAGGCGGTACTTCGATAGCCGTAACGCCAGCAGTGGCCGAGAGAGACCCTTCTTTGCGTTTTCGTACCTCGTCGAAATCAGCCACGATTTTTCTCAGCAAGTCGGGGCAGTCGACGACGACTTCGTGGAGTTCCTCTCGTACCTCAACTCTGGAGGTCACCTGGAGAACACGTTCCTCATCTTCCTCTCGGACCACGGGCATCGGTTCGACTCCATCCGGTCGACCTTTGTGGGGCGTATAGAAGAACGTCTGCCTTTCTTTGCTCTGAAGCTGCCAGGCGGCTCCAGCTGGCTCGAATCCAGACGTGGGGCCGCATCCGAGTCAACGCTGTCCCGGCTAAACCTGTCGGAGATTGAGTCCAACCTCCGGTCGAACTCTGGCCGTCTAACGACTCCGTTCGACACCTACGAGACGCTCCGCGATATTGCCTCGTTTGGAAGCCGAGGAGTGCTCGAAGACGAAGACGATTCGCCCTTTGGCATCAGCCTCTTGGACGAGGTTCCGCGAGACAGGACTTGCGAGAAGGCCGGTGTTCCGCCCGACTACTGTTCCTGCGGTTCCGAGGTGCCTATCGAGCTGAACAGCCCGCTGGTATGGAAAGCTGCCAATGCGCTCGTCGAAAAAGTCAACGATCTTTTGACGAAGTTCGACGAGTTCGACGAGGCCGTCATGGGCCGCTGTGCCAAGCTCAGCTTACGGCGCGTGCATGACGCGCAAGAACTCTTGGTCTCTGAGGATGCGAAGAACACTGGTGACGGTACGCGTCGGTTGAGGGTCACGGTCGAGGTCGTACCCAGCGCGGCCATGTTGGAAGGCATGATGCTTGTTAACGGCGAAGAAGAGTTGTTCGAAGTGTCTGAGGACATTAGCCGCATCAACAAGTACGGCAACCAGTCGCACTGCATACGCCATGAGGTGCTGCGGAAGTTCTGCTACTGCCTTGCGGAAAAGCCGAGGAATAAAGCGGGCGTTGATACTGAGGACCCGAACGGTATTCTTGTCATTTAGACAAAAAAAAGGAAGAAAGTTTCGATTGGAATGATGAAACCTCCGCGAGCAAGGAAATAAATTTGTTGAGAGCGCAAATGCCTTAATTGGGAGCGGAAGATTTTTTGTTCAGAAACAAGATCGTTTCGTTAGAAAAGCAGGACATTCTGCTAACATCGCAGTAATGTTGACTTGAGCTTCGTTGAGGCCGAGCGATGTTTAGTTGGTAACGAAAACGTTTTGTTGTCCTGTTAACAGCGCAGAATGTTTACTCAAATATCTTTGAGAACAAAGAAAGTTTGGAATGTTTCGTCGGGAACTAAATATGTTTCATTGATGAGGAAGAATGTTTCGTTACAAAAATTCTTTTACAACCTACGAGCGTTCCGTTCTGAACGAAGAATGGTTAATATATGCAAGGACTGCGTTATTCCGGGAAATAATCTTTTTGTTAAAAAAAGGATTATTTAAAATGCGGAGGAACGTTTTCGCGAACCAGTGGCGTGTCAGGATAAAAAAGTATGCTTTGTAAAAGGCGATGCTTGTCTCGTCAATCAAGCACATAATTCCACGGAGCGATGTTCTAGAGACAAACGAAAAGGGTCCGATGTGAAGGTGCAACTTTTCGTTCTAAATAATTCCTCTTTACGGAATATTCTGTCCAAACTAATCGGATTTTGTTACAAAATAGTACCGTTAGGTTACAAGTGACGAATGTATGTGCAGTTCTAGAAAACGTTTGCTCTGGACTAGGCAAGTCCATCAGTAAATTTGTGTTACGTGAAGAAACTTGCATTTTAATCGAATGAAAGCATTGCTTGGAAGAAAGTTAAAATTTGAAGCCTAATAAGGTACGTTTGTAAACCAAAGGTTCGTTCTCCACATAGTGCAAATGGGAACGACGCATGGTTGGGACCAAAAGCTGCGAATAATGTTCTTCCGCAGTCACGACAAAGATTTTTTTGAACACCTCGCTGCAATCTGTAAGCTCCATTTTCTGAACATCAACGCCGCTGGCTTGCGAACATGAAGTGCTGCTGCAGCTACAACTGCTCAAACTGTAAGGATATATACCATTGTGTTCAGTGATCCCAAGGTTGCGCTGCCTGCAAAGACTGGTGTCATCATCATGGACGTGTGTTAGACGTGTCGCGTTGACTACTACTACTTTCGGAGGTGAAAACATGCGATGTTGTGTTGAGAACGACAGTGACCGACGACCAGAGGAAAAGTGACATCAGTGCTGTGTGGCCCGTGATTCAACGGTGTGGTCCTGGTCTGTGCTTGGTGTGTGTGCTCTCAAGAGGTGGAAACAGCTTCACTTACGTGGAAGGACATAACCTGGATCCGTTTGTCTCTACGTACTCGAACTTGTACAGTGACACATTCAACCTTGTTGAACCCTCGAAAAAATACGCGCGTCGTGATCTCTCCTCCTGGTCCAGCAGGGGTGCCCTTGGATACGAAAGAATTCTTACGTCGTGCATATCCTTTTTTTTTGTGGATGGAGCTCTCGGCTATGAAGCACGGGGATGTTAGATTATTTATTTGGTTCACAATGACAAAAAAATTCGATTGCGCGGGTCGTCACCGCTTGAAGCGTGCGTCCGCACAATAAATAAAAGGGCGGAGAAAACCAACTAGCCCCATACCTGTGCGTTTTGTCTTCGTCTTGCACTATTTTTCCTGGGACTGTTTAGACTTGTGTTTCAACAGGGTGCGTTTCATTCAGAAGGACAAACGTTATTGCTTCAAGGAACTGGCAGCAAGGGCTACGCCGTCTCCCCGAAGTGTGCCTGAGATGCCTCCTGTATGTTAATAAATTTTTATACCTTAAGGGTTGCCTCAGTAGATAATCTTCAAGTACCGGAATTTAAAACACTTCTTGAATGACAATTGAATACCGGGGCGATGCGCGTGAGCTGAAAACGATTTGATAATGTACCGTTTAACTATAGCGGTAGTGACAGGGCGAACGTGCTGAATGGTGAAACACCACGTGCGGCAGAAATATTATTGGATGGGTTTAAGCCACATTTCTGTGTTAGAAGCACCAAAAAGAGTTTCGGGATGATGACAGGAGAGACCTGTACCTGGAACAAGTGATATAGAGGGCGGCCTCCCAGCGCTGCTCGCTGTTGATGGTAAGGAGGATAGGATAAGACCGTAGCCTGGATAGTGGGGTGCTAACACAGACCCATATTATTTCGGACAGTAATGCGTGAGGGAGAGAACAACTCATGCATGCATCTATGTTGATGTCAGGCAAGCTCGCGGACATGATGGCAGGGGTGAGGAAGGAGCGGGTCTGAAGCTGGCAATAGGTGACCTCTAAGAGTCTCGTTGGAGATGGGCAAGGAGGGGGAAAACCTGTACGCTTCAAACGGTAATGGGTGAGGATGTCTCCGCATGTGTGCAGCCTTGCCAAGTAAAGTGAATATATCGCTCACTGCCGATGACATCGAGCCGTAGGAAGAACAAAGCTCTATCAGCTTTGTGGGTCGCTGTGCTTCCAGGTAGCGCGGTATGGAGCGGTAGCCCAGTAGAGAGTCAAGAAAAGGAATAGTACATTTTGTGCTTCCAAAATGACATAAAAAGTTGCCGGGAAACACTTCCGTAAAGAATATTTAGGACGGCTGATTTAAAGTGACTGGTGATAGCTGTTTTAACATGGGAAGTGTTGGTCATAGCCCACGAATTGGTGATCTCTTCTCCTGCAGTTGGGGGCATCGTAAGTACGTAGGCGAATGCGAGCGGGGCTTGTAAAGAGTCCACCAGCGTGGCTAACAGCAGCCGCTCTGGGAGGGTAGGTTGCTGAATCTGTGCATAAAGTGGGGGCGGCTCGAGGTTACGTCTTTTCGAGGGCTTTCGCGTTAGCGAGTCAGCGATCCCCATTGTGTACAGTAGAGGTTTGATCCGGTGCGTCTGTAGGATGGCGTGGTGAGAATGTGTACTAATTGCTCGTAGCTGGAGGGGATAAGCAAGTGCCGAATTGCATGGCTCTGAGTGAGTCTTTCTAATTAGGCGGTGCATCAAGCTTCCACTATGTGGGCAACAGAATTGGACCCCCAGTGCAAGTAGGCTGTCGTTGGATCTTTCTTGGGGAGTCCGAGCGCTACCCTTAAAGGAGCACTTACACCAATTTTCGGCGTTTATATTATTGCACAGTTCGCTTCGTTTACTCAGCAGAGTACCCTGGCTGAAATATGAGCGTCCTGCGACGCGAAAAACAGTTTAATTGGATCTCGTTTATCGTGCCGATGGAGCAGCGCGCGGAGCGGCACTCAGCAAATGGACATCAGCGTGTCATCATCCAGTGAAAGCCAAAAGAAGTGACGCGGCAGCGCTCGTCAAAAACTCGTTACGTCCACTTCATGCGCGCGGCCCCACGAGCGGCGAGAGGGCGCCGCTCGCTCCAGTGATGCCGGTGACGCCGGTATCGGGCGCCGGTGACGTCCGCACAAAGCGGTGAGGTCAGTTAGGGATTCTGTCATATGCGCCGTTCGGGATGAAAGTGCGGGAATTTGACACAAACGATTTTCAGGCCTTTCAATATAAATAACTATCGCGCGCTGAAGTATTTGAAGTGCTGTTTCAGGTTCGCCAGGACATTAAAAGGGCCCTGAAAGGCATTTTGAGGACACTAAATGAACTAGCGCAACCGTTAGATTGGGTCGTCAACGTCCTCTGTGCCAAGTATTACTCTTTTACGCGCAGCGGAAAGCTCACACTTTTGTTGCAAAGTTTGTCGTTTTTTTCTCACCCTTCCCTTCGTGTTTTTGGACGCCGCCATCTTCACATGTCTACATCATCGATTCCCAGATGTTCGTCATGAGCTAGACATCCTGCTATTGGGCGGCTTTTTCACGCACTTCCGGCAAAGAGATGAGTCGTCTGCTCAGCGTCGGCTCGCCGGCTGATCTGCCAGCGGAGTGCCGGAGTGCTTGGGCATTTTACGACAAACAAAACAAGTGTAAAACAAACGCTTAACCGTTTGTATTGAATGCAACACGGCCATAACACGATATGGATATTCTGTTACCTGAGTACGTTCCATAAAGAAAGCGTTGAAGCCCCGTGGCACTTCTTTCATGCAATCGCAGAGAACGCCCTGAGCCGAATGCCCGGGTTTGACGCATACATTTTATTCAACTTCAAAACAATCCAGAGATGCGTTTCTAACGAACACAACGTCACAACATGCGTGAAAGTCTGAACCACGATTGACAGAGGATGGGTTGCCTCCTGCCCGTCGTAAATTCGGTACTCACCTCGCGCGCGCTTTGCGGGGACGAACAGCAAGTCACTTAAAGGGACACTGAAGTGATGTAAACATTGCGGGGATTACTAGCGCAAATTGTAGTCCTGGAGTCCCCAGGCCATGTTTTCGACCTCTGGGCGCGTTTACGCGATTTTATTTAGTAGAAAAATTAATTAGAAAATGCTGTCCTCTCTCTTTACGCTCGCCCATTTTCTGCGGCGTTTTCGTGTGACGTCGGAGGAGCAGAGCTCGCAATTGGCTGCTGCTACTGCACGGCTCCCCGGCCTTCAGACGTCAGTCAGCCCAGCGTTTCGTTCCGCCGGCCGCCGACGGGGTCGTCGCAATTCGTTCGCTCAGTTGAAACGAAGCCAGGACACGTTTGTGAATGGAAGAATCTGCCTTTCTCTACTTCGTTAGTTTGTACACTGTATCTAGCTCCAAGTCAAGGTCGCTTCACACAAGCGCTGCACAAGCGCACATGCGACGCTTCGCTGACTGGTAAGCCCCTCTTAAGGCGGGAGAAGAGTCAGCGAAGTCATATAGGTACTAAGGAAATAAAATCAACTGATTTTTACCGTACAGCGTAAAACTAGGTTCGGGAAGCACTTTTTTGCGTTGGGCGAACAAGCACAGCGGTCAGCAGCACGACTACGCATCTGCGAACGCTTTTCCGCCTAAAAAATGCAATTGCTAGACGTGAGATATTGTTGAAACGGGGAGGATGCTTACTGCACGAGCGCAAAACAACAAATAGTCACCTAAGCTGCTTTAAACGACAAAACTAAATAAAAGTGTAAATTGGATTTACAATATAACTTATATTTCCAAGGTCAGCTGAGCTCACCCGTCCCCGTGGCCGAGTGGTATTGAGCGCTAGGTATGTCACCGCAAGTGTTTTGCAAGTCGCGAGTTCGAATCCCCGCTAATATGTTCTTTTTTTTATAAGTTAGCTTTTTCGTTTTCCGCCGATGTTTTCTATTCTGAGTGCACCTTTTTTTGGGCCGCAAGGTTCATGGCTCCACGAACTAGTTCACAAAACGCGCGCAGGCTGGCTGCTGGCTGGCGCGCTAGCGAGTTCTCCTTGGCGTGCTGTTGCCATAAGCACCGACTGCTTGCGGAAAGTGGGCACAGGCCAGAATGAACAGACCCTTGGCCTGGTGCGAACACGCTTTTACGATACAGGCATGAGTGAGGCAAGCTCCAATATAGGGGAAAAGCGCATGGCATTTGGGCGTCTGCGGTACGCGGAGGGCGTTCATCCACTGCGTAGGCCTCGGCTAGTGAATGCTACGATTCCAAGCAGTCCTGGGAGGTTTATCTTATGAATTTTACAGCTGGCAACATGGCAGAAGCGCGGTACGATTATTACTGAGTTATTGAGAATGCCCATCCAACAACGCCACGGTTGTGTTTTACAGTACCGAAACCGAAACTTGTTTGGTTGCTCACCTTGGGCATCGTCCAATCACGGTGCCCCCTCCTCCCAACGTCACAGCTTTAGTTGGTGCGGCCGCCGCAAACCGCGCATGGTAGTTTTTCTTCTTTCGCGCTTTGTAAAATAATTACCCGATTTGTCAACCGGATATTATAAACGATGAAAAGTGTGCTAATTTGAGCCAGTCTACACAGTGCAAGCAAAAACGGGAGCTTGACAAATTCACTTCAGTGTCCGTTTAACTCTGGCGCACAAGCCCATGGCTTTTAGCCACGCACACTGCACATGCCCCATGCGAGGTTGAGTTGTACGTCGCTCGAGAAAGATAATCCAGACCATGGAAAGCACTATCCACCGCAGAAGCACAACGTCGCAGTTCATCGCGAACAAAGGCGCTCCAAACACACACACACCATCGCCTCCTGTAATGCCAAATGCATCTCGCACTTCCCAATGGGGGAGTGAGTGGTACGCCTGCAGTGCCCACATGTCGCGAAGTGGGGCCCCAAGCTGAACGGGAATCACGCAACCGTAACTGACTTCTGAGCGGTTTGTGCCTTGTTGCCAAGGCAACCGATGTTTGAGATTGTTAAACGGCGCTCGCTCCAGCGCTAGAAAGCTCAGAGCCGCGACAGAGCATGTTTTGCCAACGTTGCCGCTCTCCACCACGCGTCGCCCCAAGCTGAACTGGTCACATGATTGAGCGTTTTGTGCACGGGTTCTGTATCGGTTTAATATGACTTTTTCATATGCCGCCGGCAGGAATTACCACCGCCGCAAAATAAGACCCGGCACCAGCGGGGCCGCATCTGATACGGCGCTTTTTAGATAAACAGTGCGCTGTGCATCAAGGGAACGAGCGCAGGACCCTCCCCGTGCGGCTGCGAGTTCGCCGCCGATACAAAATTCTTGCGTTCGCTTGCATGCTCTCGCTGAAGCAACCTTCTGCAGTTACCTCAGGATATAGGATGAGCAGCGTTCCGTTTTATATGCTACTCGTGAACATTTTCCTTGTCGACCGCATGCAAGAAGAAATCGATTTTGTAGAATTCAAATTTGCGCCCTTCGAAGATCGCCTCATAGTCTCTACAATGGCAGAAAGAGGGCGTAGGAGTCCGCTAGAAGTAGGAGTTCCTGTATAAACATCCCCCTCACGAGGGGCACGATCAAATGCAGAGCATTTCCGGGGGCGCACGACGTTAAAAAGTTTGCGTTACGTTAATGTTGTTGCACTTGTGGCAACTCCTGACGAGAAAGGGCTCGTCAGCAGTAATTTGAATGAGTCAACGATATAGGGCGCGTAGGTAGCGTCCGATTCCGTGTAGCCTTTGTGGCGTAGTGGGAAGGCACCATGTACATTGCGTTCTGCCCGCAGGGTCGAGGGATCGAAACCGGCGCGCGCCGGATAGTATTTTTTTTATATAGTAGGGAGGGGTGCGGTGCGGACTACGGACGCCAACGCGGGTGACATCGTGAGTTAATGAAATGCTCTGCATTTAAAAGTCATGTGCCGCCAGCAACGTACACCGCGAAAGGGCAAGGCCAGGCCGCCGCATACATGCGGCTAGATTTTTCGTTCGCTTTTCCAGCCTTGAGCGGAGTGCGGGATTCATGGTGTCAACAAAGCTTGCCCGTAGCAGACGAGCAGTCTGAGCAGCGCAATAGCGGAAGTACGTCACCGCTGCGGAGCGCAGCATCAGGGAGGCAAGGCTCGCGCGCCGTCAACAGCGGAGAGTAAGTCGAAAGGAGGAGGAAACGCGGAGCGACGATAATGCGCGGTTTTTGATTTACGATTTCTCAGCTAATACTCATCGCTTTAACAAAATTCTTGCGGGAGGAGATTGCAAATACATTGCTTTATTTGGGTACATGTACATCCATGCATCGGCGGAAGGTATTTCAGGACCCCTTTAAGCATCGATAAGAGCAATAAAAGTGTAACATAAAATTTTCGTGTCAGTGCTCCTTCAAGCATTTACATATCATGTTGTTAATTTTGGTTCATTCGCCTAGTTTTATGCTTGGGAAGGGGACAGAGTATGCTATTCAGGACGTGACAAAGCATTGAACGTTGCATGTTAAAGGATACTACGCATCCTTACGCCTATTTTGAGAGCTGAAAATGGCGAAACAGCCACTATCTTGTTTCTATCTCCTACCCTTATCCACTGGTAAGCCTTTCCGTGTGCTGCCGGCCTGAGTACTGTCGGTCGGGCAGCGCCTCTTCACGAAACTATCCGAAACGATTACATGGTTTTTACAGCTTCCGCAAGGTGCCGGCCCAGCGTCTCCATGTTTAGGGCCCCCAGTCAAGGCCAGGCTGGAGGAGCCTCGGGCGCGCGCGCTCACCGCTCCTCCAGTCCGGCCGTGCCCCTGTCCACCTAGTTTCTTCACTGATGCGTGGTGTGGCTTGCGTCGGCGGACATTCCTCAGGCATTCCTATACTGCTCGCATTGCAAAGCGGCTGCAAACGTGCAAGCGTACGAACAAGGAACAATCCCAACGTAACAATAGCTAGACCTAAAGGAGCCAGTTAGATTTCGTCTCTCCATCTTCTTGGCGAACTGATGGAGACGAAATAGTGATGTTCTTTTGATGCGCGAGCCGAGAGGACGATCTCAACTCGCTCCGATGACCGACGACCGATGCTTGGAGCAGGTGAGGGATGAGGACTGCCTTCCTTGCCGGATATTAGGTTTATTTACACTATTTACATTACTCCAAGTTTACATCAGGTCAGAGTGACGGCTACATTGTCACTCTGCCAGCAGCAGCCTGTTCGGCCGAGATCTATACTGAACTAGATCCCCTCTCAACCGACCCCCGACAAAACCCAACACTCCGGTTTTGATACCGAAAACCCCGCCTCCAAGAAGGGGGCGTACAGGAAAGAGAGAACAACCCTTTAAACAATAATTAGAAAACATTGAGTGGCCACAGGAACCAGCCAATCACACATGTGTCCCCACCTGCGGTCACGTGACCCAACCCTCTCTCTTATGCACTCATAGTGCGTTTCCCACGCACGCTGTTGCACCGACCAGAAAATACAGGACATATGCGGCCTAAAGTTGACACACCATTACGTTCAGCGGGTGGCATCTGCTCGAAAGCCAAGCCGACGGCTTGGAGCGGTCTTCGCGCGGGTGACCTCCTCCCGCGTCCTCCCCTTGGCGCCTTGTCTGCGCGCGCGCAGGGACAAAGAGGGAGTCGGGGCTAATCCCCTCCCAGACTAAAGGGGCGCCGCCGCCCGCCTGAACAGCCCACGGGAGAGACGCTGCCAGCCCAGGCGACCGTCATCGAGGCGAACGACCCGTCATTGGAGAGCGCCCGGCGCTGGCTTGGCAAATTCTCAAAAACTTACACCGCGCGCCTTTCCGACACTATGAGACACACCATCATTCAGCTTCCCGTCAGCTTGTAATGCCGAATGACCCAGCCACCTCCGACGCGACAGAGATACTCAGGCTAATCGCCCCCGTCTTTTGACACACAAAAGGACGGGAACAAAACCCGCTCTCGGCGTCTCCGAACTTGGCGTCCGTGCGGCTGCATGAAAGGGACACGGGATAGCAGCTACCACCGGAGGCGACGCCAATACATGAGCCACCGGCGGCCTTCATTAATTACATGAGGAGCCCGAACTTAACACCTCCGCACTAAGAATGTTGTCCGTACACTAGCTGTATGTACAACATTAACTCTCACTGCAAGTTATGTCTTACTGCAGAGCCAGAACTAAAAAAAAAACACTTAAGCCGTTACGCAAGTACAATACAACATACAATACAATACAACTATCCAAAATTACCCCGGCACACACCAACCTAGCCAGCACAACGCGCCGGCCAACTAACCAGAAACGGATACAACACGGCGTTAGTGCCCTGGCCTAGCCGTGGCTTCCGCAACATCAAACAATAAACGAAAGCGCTCAACTACCGGGCCCGTGAGAACAAACTCGTGGCACCCTCTACCATTAAAGGCAACCAACCCCACGAAGGGTGTAATGTTCAAAATTGACAGCTGAATGAATGACACCATCCACTCTTAAACGTTAAGCGCATGCAGGAACATTCTTTCACTCTAAGGAAAGAAAAAAAACACCCGAACAAAACCAAACGTACCAAATGAGGCTACTCTTGTACCAATAACAAAACGTTTAAAGAAGGTTCTCTTCACGCACTCGCGGACGCCGGTTCTTTCGGAATGCGACACAGATTGTTCGTCCGGGTTGCGGTTCACTTGCTGTCCACATGCGATGCACTGAAAGTTCATTTTTCAGTACTTCAAACACTAGTTCGCACACAAGCGCCAAAAGGGGGCCCTACTTGCACATTCCATGGCCCACCATGAGCACATGCCAACGGCAGAAATAAAGGAAGGCACTCGCCATTGTACCCAAAGGTAAACTCCCTACCGTGCTGTAACCGCGGCTCTACTTCACAAGAATACAGCGTTAAAACCGCCAAACTGCGCTACTCGCAAATTACACGCATTACGACTGCTGAACGCAACCAAAACATGCACACACAAAAAGAAAACTAACTACAAGGGGGAGAACGACAGTACAGGGAAAACTAACAATAATTCTTATCTGAGTGATCCCTACACACCCAGAGAAAGACACACAAAAAAAAAACAACTAAGTGTGCGCCCAACAACACTGACCCATTCCTGTCTAGCACTGCACACTATTAAGCGCTAACACCCCTTTCCACGGCGACACACACCGACCGTCGCACGGAAACTGATTCCGTTTCATGCACCACCAGATGATTCTAAACAAACCCTGGTGTGGCTCGCGGTGTCCCGTGCTCCCGGGAGAAAAGGAACACCCTACACGGCGGTAACGCGTACGACGTTGTCGCACCTGCGCCGTCACACCTGCCGCCGCCTTCCGCGTTCTCAGGCCTGTCGGAATTGACCTACGCGCAAGACGCCGCGGACCCCCTGCGCATTCATGCTTAGCACACGCAAGCTCCACAATTAGGCGCGCCCTTCCGCTGCCCTTGCATGACCCCGCGCTTCCTCTGCCTCCTCCGAGATGAGCATGCTTTCTGCAGCTTCGCTCGATCTCTGCATTAGCTCATCCACGAGGGGCTCCTCGCGGTCAGCCGCGGAGTCTATGTCGACGCATGGGGCAGTGCTACTCTCGACACTTCCCTCCGCGGCCACGGCAATATTGCCCGCCGCCACAGAAAGAATTGCTGCAGCTAAGACATCTGTCTCGCGCGATTCCATGATCTCATCTGCAGCAGTGGAAACGCTACGGGGTTGCTCAACAACTGGAGTGTCTTCAGCAACCTCAACCCCCATTCCCACTCTCCTTATCCCGTGGCGTTCGAAGCGCCCACGAGGGAACGAACACTGTGAAGACATTGGTGTCTCTTCGAGTTTACCATCTGCGGAGCTTCGCTTTCTCGTAAGCGATCTCCGCTCTCCCTTCGGCTAATTGAGCGCTAAGCTCTTCAGCTGTCCATTCGGACCAGCTACACGCGCCTCTGCTACCCGCCAGCCTTGCCTTTTCGAAAGCGTGCTGTGCATTTTTGAGAGCTAATTCAGCTCTCAACTCCTCAATTTCGAGCACAATGGCACTAACCTTCCGGTCGGTGCCGCGACATCCCGTTAGCATAGTGGCCATGGTAAAACCCCGGGGAAAGCAATCAGGGCCCACCTGTGCTTGCTCCGGGTTCGGCCGGGTCGCAGTGTCGCTGGTGCAGCAGCTCGTGGACCCGATGCGCCACTCTCGCCGCTGGGATGGGGCCGTGCTCCCTGAGCCAGAGCTCACGAGGCCACCCACTGAGGTGTCGCCTCGTTCAACCGCGGCTTCCGCCGCCCTAAGCCGGAGCACACGAGGCCTCCCGCTGAAGTGCCGCCTCGTCAAACCGCGGCTTCCGTCGCCCTGAGCCTGAGCTCTCGTGGCCTCTCACTGAGGTGCCACCTCGCTCAACCGCGGCTTCCGCCGCCCTGGGCCGGAGCCCACGAGGCCTCCCGCTGAGTTGTCGCCACGTTGCCGTTGAATCGCGACTGCTGCCGCACTGAGCCGGAGCTCACGAGGCCTCCCGCTGAGGTGCCGCCTCGGCGATGCTTGGAGTTGGGCTCGTTGTTGGTCGGAGCTGAACCTTGCGTTGAAGGAGTCTCTCCGCAATGCCCCACCAGCTCCAGCCGATGGTTGTGGTCATCCTGTCGACTGCGCCAGTTAGATTTCGCCTCTCCATCTTCTTGGCGAACTGATGGAGACGAAATAGTGATGTTCTTTTGATGCGCGAGCCGAGAGGACGATCTCAACTCGCTCCGATGACCGACGACCGATGCTTGGAGCAGGTGAGGGATGAGGACTGCCTTCCTTGCCGGATATTAGGTTTATTTACACTATTTACATTACTTCAAGTTTACATCAGGTCAGAGTGACGGCTACATTGTCACTCTGCCAGCAGTAGCCTGTTCGGCCGAGATCTATACTGAACTAGATCCCCTCTCAACCGACCCCCGACAAAACCCAACACTCCGGGTTTTTGATACGAAAAACCCCGCCTCCAAAAAGGGGGGCGTACAGGAAAGAGAGAACAACCCTTTAAACAATAATGAGAAAACATTGAGTGGCCACAGGAACCAGCCAATCACACATGTGTCCCCACCTGCGGTCACGTGACCCAACCCTCTCTCTTATGCACTCATAGTGCGTTTCCCACGCATAGTGCGTTTCTCACGATCCACGCTACTTACTCGAAGAGCAAGTAGCGTGGATCGTGAAACGTAAGCCTTCAGTTTCAGGCGGGCGTGGGGGAAGGTCAGCCATGACGATATTAAATAGCGTTGGTGACAGGAGGGAACCTTGGGGTACACCGCCGCAGCTGCTGTTTTTGGGCCGAGTGTGTCACCAGCTCGTATGCGATATAATTGCTTTGAGAAAAGCCTGGAAAAACAGGAGTCTTACTGGAATGAAAGTTCTCAAGCTATTTGGCGTATTATCACGCTCAATTGGACTCCTAATATCCGGGCGGCCGGCGCAGGTGCTCCGCGAGCGGTGCATCGCATTGCATCGGCGCCTTTGATAAACAAAGAGAGGGTTCCGCTATTCCGACAATCGTCAGCAACCCCCGTCAGTTCAATATTTTTCGCGCTCCGGGTGCAGTGTCATCAACAAATGTTTACAGCGTGAAAAAAATAGAACGAAGGCTGAAGAGGGGTGAAACAGACAAGCGCTTGTCCGTGTCAACACTCTTCGTCTTTCGTTTTATTTTTCGTTCTGTAAAACGGAGTACCAACTAGCCAAAACTTTCACATTAAGCAGTGTCATGAAATCGCCCGAGGTAATTCAGCTTCGCGCAGCCTTGTGCCTCGAGAATCGCGATGTATGATCATTTCGTTTCTATTGGCTAAATAGAAACGAAACTGGTGACGGTACGCGTCGGTTGAGGGTCACGGTCGAGGTCGTACCCAGCGCGGCCATGTTGGAAGGCATGATGCTTGTTAACGGCGAAGAAGAAGAGTTCGATGTGTCTGAGGACATTAGCCGCATCAACAAGTACGGCAACCAGTCGCACTGCATACGCCATGAGGTGCTGCGGAAGTTCTGCTACTGCCTTGCGGAAAAGCCGAGGAATAAAGCGGGCGTTGATACTGAGGACCCGAACGCTATTCTTGTTATTTAGACAAAACAAAGGAAGAAAGTTTCGATTGGAAGGATGAAACCTCCGCGAGCAAGGAAATAAATTTGTTGAGAGCGCAAATGCCTTAATTGGGAGCGGAATATTTTTTGTTCACAAGCAAGATCGTTTCGTTAGAAAAGCACGACATTTTGCTAGCAACGCAGTAATGTTGACTTGAGCTTCGTTGAGGTCGAGCGATGTTTAGTTGGGAACGAAAACGTTTTGTTGTCCTGTTAACAGCGCAGAATGTTTACTCAAATATCTTTGAGAACAAAGAAAGTTTAGAATGTTTCGTTGGGAACTAAATATGTTTAATTGATGAGGAAGTATGTTTCGTCACAAAAATTCTTTTACAACGTATGAGCGTTCCGTTCTGAACGAAGAATGGTTAATATATGCAAGGACTGCGTCATTACGAGAATGAATCTTTTGTTAAAAAAAGGATTATTTAAAATGCGGAGGAACGTTTTCGCGAACCAGTGGCGTGTCAGGATAAAAAAGTATGCTTTTAAAAGGCGATGCTTGTCTCGTCAGTCAAGCACATAATTCCAAGGAGCGATGTTCTTGAACAAACGAAAAGGGTCCGATGTGAAGGTGCAACTTTTCGTTCTAAATAATTCCTCTTTACGGAATATTCTGTCCAAACTAATCGGATTTTGTTACAAAATAGTACCGTTAGGTTACAAGTGACGAATGTATGTGCAGTTCTAGAAAACGTTTGCTCTGGACTAGGCAAGTCCATCAGTAAATTTGTGTTACGTGAAGAAACTTGCATTTTAATCGAATGAAAGCATTGCTTGGAAGAAAGTTAAAATTTGAAGCCTAATAAGGTACGTTTGTAAACCAAAGGTTCGTTCTCCACATAGTGCAAATGGGAACGACGCATGGTTGGGACCAAAAGCTGCGAATAATGTTCTTCCGCAGTCACGACAAAGATTTTTTTGAACACCTCGCTGCAATCTGTAAGCTCCATTTTCTGAACATCAACGCCGCTGGCTTGCGAACATGAAGTGCCGCTGCAGCTACAACTGCTCAAACTGTAAGGATATATACCATTGTGTTCAGTGATCCCAAGGTTGCGCTGCCTGCAAAGACTGGTATCATCATCATGGACTTGTGTTAGACGTGTCGCGTTGACTACTACTACTTTCGGAGGTGAAAACATGCGATGTTGTGTTGAGAACGACAGTGACCGACGACCAGAGGAAAAGTGACATCAGTGCTGTGTGGCCCGTGATTCAACGGTGTGGTCCTGGTCTGTGCTTGGTGTGTGTGCTCTCAAGAGCTGGAAACACCTTCACTTACGTGGAAGGACATAACCTGGATCCGTTTGTCTCTACGTACTCGAACTTGTACAGTGACACATTCAACCTTGTTGAACCCTCGAAAAAATACGCGCGTCGTGATCTCTCCTCCTGGTCCAGCAGGGGTGCCCTTGGATACGAAAGAATTCTTACGTCGTGCATATCCTTTTTTTTTGTGGATGGAGCTCTCGGCTATGAAGCACGGGGATGTTAGATTATTTATTTGGTTCACAATGACAAAAAAAATTCGATTGCGCGGGTCGTCACCGCTTGAAGCGTGCGTCCGCACAATAAATAAAAGGGCGGAGAAAACCAACTAGCCCCATACCTGTGCGTTTTGTCTTCGTCTTGCACTATTTTTCCTGGGACTGTTTAGACTTTGTGTTTCAACAGGGTGCGTTTCATTCAGAAGGACAAACGTTATTGCTTCAAGGAACTGGCAGCAAGGGCTACGCCGTCTCCCCGAAGTGTGCCTGAGATGCCTCCTGTATGTTAATAAATTTTTATACCTTAAGGGTTGCTCAGTAGATAATCTTCAAGTACCGGAATTTAAAACACTTCTTGAATGACAAGATACCGGGGCGATGCGCGTGAGCTGAAAACGATTTGATAAATGTACCGTTTAACTATAGCGGTAGTGACAGGGCGAACGTGCTGAATGGTGAAACACCACGTGCGGCAGAAATATTATTGGATGGGTTTAAGCCACATTTCTGTGTTAGAAGCACCAAAAAGAGTTTCGGGATGATGACAGGAGAGACCTGTACCTGGAACAAGTGATATAGAGGGCGGCCTCCCAGCGCTGCTCGCTGTTGATGGTAAGGAGGATAGGATAAGACCGTAGCCTGGATAGTGGGGTGCTAACACAGACCCATATTATTTCGGACAGTAATGCGTGAGGGAGAGAACAACTCATGCATGCATCTATGTTGATGTCAGGCAAGGTCGCGGACATGATGGCAGGGGTGAGGAAGGAGCGGGTCTGAAGCTGGCAATAGGTGACCTCTAAGAGTCTCGTTGGAGATGGGCAAGGAGGGGGAAAACCTGTACGCTTCAAACGGTAATGGGTGAGGATGTCTCCGCATGTGTGCAGCCTGCCAAGTAAAGTGGATATATCGCTCACTGCCGATGACATCGAGCCGTAGGAAGAACAAAGCTCTATCAGCTTTGTGGGTCGCTGTGCTTCCAGGTAGCGCGGTATGAGCGGTAGCCCAGTCGAGAGTCAAGGAAAGGAATAGAACGTTTTCTGCCTCCAAAATGACATAAAAAGTTGCCGGGAAACACTTCCGTAAAGAATGTTTAGGACGGCTGATTTAAAGTGACCGGTGAGCGGATGCGAGCGTGGCTTGTAAAGAGTCCACCAGCGTGGCTAACAGAAGCCGCTCTGGTAGGGTAGTTTGCTGAATCTGTGCATAAAGTGGGGGAGCCTCGAGGTTACGTCTTTTCGAGGGCTTTCGCGTTAGCGAGTCAGCGATCCCAATTGTGTGCAGTAGAGGTTTAATCCGGAGCGTCTGTAGAATGGGGTGGTGGGAATGTGTACCAATTGCTCATAGTTGGAGGGGATAAGCAAGTGCCGAACCGCATGGCTATGAGTGAGCCTTTCTAATTAGGCGGTGCATCAAACTTTCACTATGTGGGCAACAGAGTTGGGCCCCCAGTGCAAGTAGGCTGTCGTTGGATCTTTCTTGGGGGAGTCCGAGCGCTACCTTTAAGCGTTTACATATCATGTTGTCAATTTTGGTTCATTCACCTAGTTTCATGCTTGGGAAGGAGACAGAGTATGCTATTCAGGACGTGAAAAAGCATTGAACGTTGCATGTTAAAGGGTACTACGCACCCTTACGCCTATTTTGAGAGCTGAAAATGGCGAAACAGCCACTATCTTGTTTCTGTCTCCTACCCTTACCCGCTCGCAAGCCTTTCCGCGTGCTGCCGGCCTGAGTACTGTCAGTCGGGCAGCGTCGCTTCACGAAACTATGCGAAACGATTACATGGTTTGTACAGCTTCCGCAAGGTGGCGGCTCAGCGTCTCCATGTTTAGGGCCCCCCATGGAGGAAAGGAAAGGTTAGGAGAGGCCCTGACGTCACATTTGTGAAGCCGAGTGGCCGCCATGACTTGAGCCCACGGAGCCCAGCACTCTATCCCATCATCCTTTGCTGTCTCCGGTTTGATTTGACTAACATGGCGTCGCCCTGCCCTCCCGCTTCGAAGCGAAAACAGCTTCGTCGCTAATTCCTTGGTGCGATATCATGTTCTAAGCTGTTGATTTCGCCTTCAATTTGCCCATTCTAACCCTCACCCAAAGTTTCAATCGAAAAACTGCCTTCGTTTTTGAGATAGAAGGACGATTTCCTCAGCTCTTAAGCCTCGCAAAGTAGCGTTTGTCGTCGTCATAGCAACAGGCTCGCGGGATGGCGAACGCAGACGACGGGAGCATTGTTTGGGGTCGTACAGCACTGCGGTCTTTGCGCGCTACGTCTCAGCAGCGATAAATTTCACTTCACTTCACAACGAAGAAACACAAAGTGAGCAAAGAACGAACTGTGGCTCTCGCCAACGCTGAGCGAAGGGGAGCCGCTGCGGCAGGGGTACGAGTTAAGGCCGCCTCCGACGGCGGAGTTTTCAAACTGGCCTAATCTAAAAACATTTGTCGTAGCGACTGCGCTGGTTTGCAAGCGTAGCGAGGCAGCGACATACCAAGCGCTTTAAAAAATTGTCCGTTCTATTTGCCCAAATTTGGCCACCGCAGTTGTAAACAAGTAAGCAACATTGTCCATGGGCTCAAAAAAAATGACGTAACTTCCTCCACACTTTTCGCAATGCATTGGAATGCTAGGGGCCTCTCCTGAGTATTCTTTCCTCCATGGGGCCCCCAGTCAAGGCCGGGCTGGAGGAGCTGGAGGAGCGCCTCCTGTCCGGCCGTGCCCTTCACTGATCCGTGGTTTGGCTTGCGTCGGCGGACATGCCTCAGGTATTCCTATACTGCTCCCATTGCAAAGCGGCTGCAAACGTGCAAACGCAGGAACAAAAAAAGACATTTGTACAAGTGCGGCACGCACACACACAGCTGGCTGGCGCCGCATCTTTTCAAAGTGCTACGCGTTGTGCCGCGCCTCCGCCAGATGGCGCCACGGGTCCCGCGACCGAGAGAAGACTCAGTGAAACATCCCCCTCGCGAGGGGCATGATCAAATGCAGAGCATTTCCGGGGGCGCACGACGTTAAGTAGTTTGCGTTACGTTAATGTTGTTGCACTTGTGGCAACTGCTGCTGACGAGAGAGCGCTCGTCAGCAGTAATTTGAATGAGTCAACGATATAAGGCGCGTTCGTAGCGTCCCATTCTGTGTCGGCTTTGTGGCGCAGTGGGTAGAGCACCATGTACATTGCGTTCCGCCCGCAGGGTCGAGGTATCGAAACCGGGCGCCGGATAGTATTTTTTTTATAAAGTAGGGACAACGACGGTGCGGACTACGGACGTCAACGCGGGTGACATCGTGAGTTAGTGAAATGCTCTGCATTTAAAAACAATCCCAACGTAACAATAGCAATAGCAACGTAACAACAGGAGCCATGCAGACAAAATGCAAGATTGTTTTATTCGAAAGATTTCGTATTTTATAGTGCCCCTAGCGCTTGCAAGGCAGCAAATGATGCCGCAATCGCTAAGTAATTAATCAAGTTAGGTTAAAATGTTGATTCTCCCGCCAAATTGTGTCTCTCTTTTTCAAAAGTGGCAATGCTAATGACCCTAATAACTACAGACCAGTATCCATACTTCCAGCTTTCTCAAAAGGATTAGAAAAAATAATTTACTCACGCGTAAACAGCTTTTTGTGTAGATATAACATACCCTCGGAATGCCAACATGGCTTTCAGAAAGGCAAATCTACAGAGACGGCGCTATTAACCCAGAAGGAGCTTATAATCGCCAACATAGAAAGAAACGAAATGACGTTAGGTATATTTATCGATTTTAGCAAAGCCTTCGACTATCTAAATCATAAAATATTACTAAATAAGTTGTATGACTACGGAATACGCGGCGTGTCAAGTTCCCTTTTTACGTCCTATCTTTCTGATCGACAGCAACGCGTGGCGATCGGCGATTTTTATTCTTCTTTCAAAACAGTCTCCTGTGGTGTACCCCAAGGAAGCATTCTAGGGCCCTTACTTTTCAATGCATATGTCAATGACATCGTTAACATTCCTTGTGATGCTACCTTCCTGTTGTACGCAGACGACACCAGTCTTTTTGTTTCGGGCAGTAATATAGAGGAAATCATGTTAAAAGCTCAAAAAGCACTTACTCAAGTTTTTGAATGGTCAAACACCAATGGACTTAAAATTAACGCGGGTAAAACCAAGGCAGTTTTATTTAAACCTAAGAACAAAGCAGCAATGGTGGAAAGTATATTAACATTAGGGGGAACGCCTGTTGAAATAGTTGACAAACATAAAATACTAGGTATCACCTTTTCTGCAGATCTCACATGGACATCGCACGTTGAAATGCTAGCTAGATCCCTGTCATCTGCCGCTGGTGCGATATCGCGATGTCGCCATTTTCTCCCAGAACACATTAAGCTAAAAATTTACCACGCCCTCTTTGCTACCCACATTAACTACTGCCACCTAGTGTGGGGAACAACTACGATGCATAACCTAGACTTAATATTACGCCTGCAAAAGAGAGCACTTCGATTTATTTCAAATGTCCCTTTCAGAGATCCTAGTGCACCGCTGTTTTCCCGACATGAAATAGTTAGCGCGAAGAATTACTATGATTTCCGTCTAATTAATTCGTATCTTTTTTCTAATGACAAGTTCAGAAACTTCATTACAACAATTTCAAGCATTACTCCTCAAGCAAGCGACTCTCGCACACGCAGCGGTGACAGGTGGCTCGTTCCCCTTCGGCGCACCGGGTATTTTCTGCAGTCCTTGCAATATTCATTGCCCTCGATCCTTAACAAATTTCAAAAAGATGGTATCGACTTCAGAAAGTGTACGAAGACGAATCTGCGAAAATATTTTGTGGATAGATAGTGTTTGGTCTAACTTTTGTGCACTAGTATAGGCTTTTATTGTTTGTTGTTTGTACTGGTTTCTTTTTCTTTCGCACAGTGAAGTGTCGCATGCCTTGGATAAGGTATAGCTGGTTCTGTTATATTTCAGAATTGTGTTTATTGTGTCTATGTATTTTTTTTTTATTGTTACCTAATGTATGTCATGATTAATATTAGCTACGAGTATGTGCACTTATGCATTGTTATTGCATGTACACTTATGCATCTGTATATATCTGTTAATTTCACGTATATATTAGCATGTGTATGCTTTTTACCTTTGCCAGACAGCTGCTATGTTTACGGGCTGCCAGGCACCCCTCAAGTGGTCACTGACCGCTTTTTCGCCTGGTGGACCCCCAACACTGTAATGTTGGAAAAAATAAACTTGAACTTGAAATTTTTGTTTTCGTGACGTCTGCAAGGAAGTCGTAACGGCGCGTATTAAAACAAACTTCCACTGCGTCATTCGGCTCTGCAGCCTTGCTTGCCGTCAGTCCTCCCAGATTGCGGTACCATACCAGCCACGGGCCATCCGTTGCTTTGTTTTTGGCCGTATTTACAGCTGGCTCGTTTTTAATACGGTAGAAAGCAATTGTTTTGCGGAACTTGGGGTATGCTCGACAAAGAGGGTCACGTAAGACAACGTCGCTTACGCCAATCGGCCAGTTTCGTGTAAGACAACTCCAAAGCGGCGGACAGCTAAAACAAGCATAGTGCGCCCAGTACCAACAGCAGTGCGCATCGGTACTTCTATGTTTATGTATATTATCATAACTTTCATTCTTTACGTCATCATTCTTACTGCTGTAAAGGGAATATGCATTACATTTAGATGCCAATAGCTCGTGTGACAAGCAAATCAGCCCTGCCTAATTTGCGTTTTCTCTTGCCAGCCTCAGCCAATCGTACAGCTGGGCACATATGACATCAGGTTCTGTCGCGGAAATGTGCTAGTGGGTCGCATGGCCATTCCATTTTTTTCATTATATAGCTTATTTGAGCGAAGCGTGCGTAAAATGTGGTGTCAATATAATTCTAACGAGGCAACTTTTCGAATGAACGAAACTTTTGTTTTGTCTACATGGCCCCTTTAAGCGACGATTTTGACGTATTTCGTTTAGCGAGTAAGCTGCCTTTGACGCATGATGAGGTCTCGGCATCGCAGAAAACAGTAGTGTGTTTGATCGGACACACTTGCATTGTCAGTGAATTTTGACGATTACGACGAGGCATTGTGATATGTGCACGCATGTAGGTATGTTGCGGCAGCAAATCGGCCTCGTCGAATTTGTCCACATCCTTTCTGCAAATATGATGACGATGGTACTACCTCCATTCCTCACAGCAGAATGCGAGGAAGAACGGGAAATTCATGACAGCTTCGTGAGCCATAGCTTCAGGCCTGCCTGCTTCGGCGTTTTAAAGGATGTCCAGAAGCCTCAGAGAAATACCTGAGCTTTCCTTTCCGTATTGAGCCACATTTCCTTTATAAGGAAAGACTTTCATGGCTTTTTGTTGTTTTTCGGTGGAATAACTTCTAAATATAGAGCGTAGGCAACCAAAAGCAAGCAAAATCAGCCTGACCTGAACGGTGGCGCAAATGTGGCCAGGGCCCCCTCGTGGACGCGACAGCAGACGCTTGCGCTGAACACGGCACACAAGACCGCCAGCAGCGCCTCCGTTGTGATGAGGAAAGCAATGCCATGTACTGCCTCCCCAAAACGCCGGAAGTTGGCGCTGGCTGTCGCTAGCTCTCGTCTAGACGATGGTCATCATTCTCCAGACTCGCGCGCGAACTGGAAGACTTCGTGTGCGTTCGGTAATTTTGCACAGATCTCTCTTCTCTCTCTCTCTCTCTCTCTCTCTCTCTCTCTCTCTCTCTCTCTCTCCCTCTACACGCATGCACACGCGCACGACGGCAAGTGTGTGCATGTGTTCATTGAGGTGTTTCAACATCGAGAGAAACTATGTCAAACGCGAAAACTTTCTTGGCGTCCTGTTTAAATATTCATTTCTATTTGTCATACTTCATTTTCATCATCATTCGTTCATCATCAACCTGCTAAGGTCCACTGCAGGGCGAAGGCTCTCCCATTGACCTCTAACTGCTCCTGCCCTGCGCTACTCGAGTCCACAGTTTAGAGCCGAAAGTCGGTATTTTACCTTTCCGTCGTGTTATTGGCCTTGCTATTCTTCTATGCCCATCTCTTGGTATCCATTCTGTTATCTTAAGCGTCCATCGGTTGTCGGTTCGTCTCACTACAAGGACAGCCCAAGTCCATTTCTTGTTTATGTCAACTACGATATCATCAACTCTAGTGTGTTCTTTGATCCAGGTAGCTCGTTTCTTGTCTCTGAGTGCTATTACTGACATTATTCGTTCCATGGCCCCTTGAGCACCCTAAATTTGTTTTCTAGTTGTTTTGTAAGGCGCCAAGTTTCAGCTCCGTATGTCATCACCGGCCATATGCACTAGTTGTAGATTTTTCTTTTGAGTGACAGAGGTAGCTTACTTTTCATTATTCGGGAGTGCTTGCCGAGTACTCCCCAGCCCATACCTATTCTGTGCTGGATTTTGTACTTGTGGATCGGTACAGCACGAAATATCTGTGCGGGGTAGTTATATTCTGTTAATTCTTCTAGCGCTTCGTTTCCTAAGCTGAGGAAGACGTCCATGGCATGCTTATTCTTCATTACTTCAGATGTATACATCTGTATTTTTAGGCCCACGGCCATGCTTTCTGATCGTAGTTTCTCAAGCATTGTTTGCATGTGTTGTGCAGTTTCACTTAGCAAAACTACGTCGTCCGGAAACCAAGTATTCCCCATTTATACTTAATACTATTTTTTTCGCGCCAAGCTATCTAAATACCACCTCCATACATGTTGTGAATAGTTTTAGAGATATGGTATCTCCATGGAGATACGATGTGGAAATACCATATGGAGATGGAGATAGGGTATGGCGATATGGAGACACGAATATAGTCTTTTTAATTTTGAAGGTTCAAATTGGTGTTTCACGTGCCAAAGCTATACTTGGGGCATGAGGTGCACAGCATACGGAAACGAGCGATCATTGCATACGAGCAATTATTTTTTTTGCGTCTGAACATTTTGTCTTTTACAGTGCTACTATGCATCCTAGCATGGCCTTATTCAATGAACAGCTGAACGCCTTTTCTACACCCTTTCAACACCCTAAGAAATATCACGGGTGTTGAAGCTGATTAACACCCTTTTTTCACACAAAAAGGGTGTAGAGCTAGGAAAAGGGTATTGCGATTCAAGAAAAAGGGTGTAAAGGCCTCCCAACACCCTTTTTCCTTTTATGCTACACCCTTTTTGGCTAAAAGGGTGTAAAAAGTTTGGTGTGTATGGTATAGTTTGGAAGATATGGTATCTTCCTGACTTACTCCTTTTTTAATTGGAAATTTATCGCTTTGCTTGTGGAGACTTATCTGCCCGTGCATCCCTCATATATGTCTTCTAGGAGTTTTGTTGTAGGTTTCCTTTATACCCTGGTCTAAAGCAGCTGCGGTGAGTATGGAATGAAACGGTTTCTTGTAAACTATAAACACCATGTAAGTAGGTTTATCGTATTCAGCCGATTTTTCTATTACTTGGTTGACGACATGGATGGTATCTACGGTTGAGTACCATTTCCTAAAACCAGCCTGCTCTCTGGGTTGATGGGAATCCAGGCTGTCACCTATGCAGCTAAGTGTAACTTTGGTAAACAGCTTGTAAACAATTAAGAGTAGGTTGATGGGACTGTAATTCTTGAGGTCCTTAGGATCTCCCTCCTTATGAACCAAAATAATGTTGGCGTTTCTTTAGGATATGGGCACTTTTTGAGTGTTCAAGAGTTCCACAAATAGTACTGCAAGCTTTGCAAGCGCAATATCTCCTGCCTCCTTCAAAAGATCAACGGTTATGTCATCGTCACTTACAGCTTTTCCTATTTTCAGTGCCTTTGAGAGCCTTTCCCACTTCCCCTCTTTAGTTACTAATGGGACAATCGGAAGTTGAGCTTGTATCCTCACTAGTTTCCCGTGGTCTGACGTCGCTGACATAAGCCTGGTGTAGAATAATTCTGCAACATTATATCTCGTCCCAGTTGGGCATAATGTTTCCATGCTCATCTCTGAGTGCGTAAATCCGGTCTTTATCGATTGCTAGCTTCCTCTTAGTTGCTTGCAAGCTTCCCCTTATTTGCAGCGTTTCCTCGGTCACTGCCATGTTATAGGCACGAATGACTTGTGTTTTATTTCTTGTAATCAGTTTTGTTAGCTGGGCTAATTCATTCCGATCCTTGGAACTTGACGTTTTCATGTTCTTACGTTTCGCAATCAGTTGATTGGTTTTCTTAGTTTTTCAATTTGTTCTTTACATGTCGCTTCTCCCACAGCTGCTGCTGATTCACTGAGTGCCGATGTTAGGTTCTCATTTAGCCTGTCTACACTGATTTCGTTCTGCTCAATGAAAAGCCAAAATTTGTTTTGAAGAGTTATTTTAAGCCCCTGCGATCTGGCCCTGATTGATTCCATGCGGTATTTCTTAGTTTTGACGAGTTTCGTTCTTTCTCTTATGAGATTCAGCCATCGCTTGCATCTAATCATGCTGTAGTCGCTGCTCTGAACCTTACTTAGCACCTCTATGTCTTGCATGATACCCGCGTTGTCACTTAGAATGAAGCCAATTTCGTTTTGGTTGTACCATCGGGGCGTTTCTATGTCCAGTTCCTATATTTTCGTTTGTAGAAGGATTTGTTCATTAACCTCAGGTTATGTCTCGCTGCAAGCTGCAAATCCCACCGGTTCATCTCCTCGACTGTTGCTATTGTCTATTCCGAAGTTTCTAATTAACCTTTATCCCATTTGCTTCTTACCGGTCTTTACGTTAAAGTCTCCTATCACAATCATGAACTGCGTTGTTGCCGTCTTCATTGCGGATTCCACGTCCGCGCAGAAGCTATCTACGGCTTCATCATCATAGCTGATTGTTGGCGCATGGGCCTGTACTATCTTTAACATGTATCACTTGTTTAGCTTGATCACAGCATCCGCGACTTTCTCGTTAATGCTGAAAAACTCCTCCACTTTTCATTTTTATGTGAATTACAAATTCCACCCCATGTGCTTTCTTCTCTTGGGGTCCACTGTAGCAATAGAATATGCCCGCTAGGAAGCTACATGAATCGTTCTCCTGTCCTAACTTCGCTTAACCCTACTCGTATCCCACTTAATGTCTGAGAGCCCTTCTAGTAATGCAGCTAAGCTTCTCTCGCTAGACAGAGTGCGTGCGTTGAGTGTTGCCATAGTCAAGTTCCATTGGCGGCCTGTCCGAACCTAGGGGTTCTTAGCCCCCTTATCTGTATCGCTATTCTGACCGCCGCTGTGGACAGGTGCTCTACAGATGCTGGGGACTGAGGGCCGAGAGTAGAGTGTGTCAGTCATGTGAGTTGGCGGCCAACTACTAGAGCAGGGTGGCCAGATCCTTCTGTGGTGAAGGAGTGCTTTTTATGTCCCTAAGTGCTTTAACTAGCGTGGTTTAACCCTTCTAGGGTAGCATCTTAGGTATACGGGGTGATGGTTACTTCCGGAGCAGGTAGCACTCCCCACCTGCATGTGTACGGAACAGAGCCAGACGAAAAAAGCGAGAGAGCGAGAGGAATTTCCCGCCGCCGACGGTGTCGCGCACGCCTGTAGTGATACTGTTACTGAGCCAGGGTTTGTCGGTTTTGATTTTTATACGTGCGGTTCTGAACAAGTCAGCTGGCACGCCGGCCCACTGAATAGACTCACTGACGTCTGTCCGTTGGAAAGGTAAGCCACTGCCATGCTCAAGTGTACAGCTGCGAAAAAATTTCTAGCTTGAAGCTCAGCTGGCCAAAGAGAAGCTGGCCAAGACAAGCTGAGCTTCTAAGCTGACGTTTAGCTGGCTAATTTGAAGCTCAGCTCGCGCAGCTCCGTCTAAGCGTGTCCGCCATGATTGAAGCTTTTGTCTAACCTATTACTTGCAGATGTTCTCCACAATTATTGCAGACGGCAATGTCATCCGTGAGTCTCAAGTGGCTTGGATATTTTTCGTCTCCTTGTATCACCAGCTTATCTCAATCAAGCTTCCCAAGTACTTCCTTGGAGGAAGGCTGCCAACTCTTTGCAGAGATTTTGCGACCATCAACCGATAAGGACAGGAGGAGGAAGTGTCAAAAAACAACCTTTCATCAATAGACCCGAGGATTGCAGTTATCTGGCTGCTCACGCGACGCCATACAAGGCCAATGCCATGATGGCCGTATGACTCGTCACACAGTGATACACGAAGTTTTCATACATTTACTGCAGCGATAAAGGTATTACAGACAAAACTCTTTTTTTTTTACACCAGGTCTGCGGCTGATGGGGAGGGCAAAGACCGGGAGGTGAAGCGTGAGGCATGTACAATAAATTCTCCCAGCCAACAACTTTCCGCGAGCACTTCCTTTTTGAAGCGCCATGGTTTGAAGTGTCATGTTTCGTATTGTGCCCACGCGCTCACGTCTCCCATTGTGCTTGCCGCACTAGATGAAAAACTTGTGTGGCAACTCTGAGGCAACGCATTACTTTATAGCTGAGCTCAGCTATTGGTCGCATTGCTGCACTGGTGGTTCATCGACAAGTTTTTGGGGATACTCCCCTAAGCAAGAAGTTCCAGGGGGCCGTTCCAGCGTATACTCAAGCCTACAGAAAGTATTGTAAAGTTTTCCGCCTCCTAATATCCCCGACTTAATGCCAATCAGTTACTTCAAGCATCACCGGTCCACTGAAGGAGACGAAGCGCGATAGGTAAGTCGTCTCTCATAATAGAAAAATTTAGGAAATCGGTCACACGCCACCTCAGGAGCAACTGCAGGGTGTTTGGTACCTACACAAGTTGGACGGTCGAATGTATCACCCAGACTTTTATGGGCCATATTTTGGATTATCAACGGCTAGTTGTACTGGATTTCGTAATTTTAAATTTATTACCGGCTTAGGTAGCCTGTTGAGCTGGTTTGCGCTGAGTGTTATTGAAAAAGGCATCTATACTAATCTACACAAAAGAGAAAACGACGTTATACCGCATAGCCTGGCACCAAGCTCTACTCCAGTTTATTTGCAACGTTTATTTATTAAAAACGTTTACTCAAGCAGGTTTTCTGGAAGTTTGCTGTTTTACTTTATTGATTTGTTTTACCTTGTACTTGATACAAAATAATTTATAGAATGTGTCCAAGGCCTTCGTTGCAATGAATGGTTTTATATATGTGACAGATGGGTTTAGTTATACAGACATGCAATAATGGCCCGAAAGGGACTAGCGGAGACAATGACTTCGTTCTCTGCGCTTCAGCTTTCCTTGTCGTGTTGTATTTCCTACGTTGTAGTTTATATATCTGTGCGTTACAATTTGTTATGCTACATTTGACTTGGCTGTACGTGTCGTTATTTCAACTGGTCCTTTATTTTTGGGATAAGGCTTTCACCGTTTTCATAAAATAAACGATTTTGCAATTTTACGACACGTACAACGTTATATCGGCCACCATACCACAAAATACGCGGCGCATATTTTTAAAAATTTTCGCCTCGCATCTCTCTCCGATGTTTTTGGAAATGTTACTGAAAAGGTTTATTTTGCTCGATTAGTATCCCAAACCGCTGAAGGGGCTTACAAGTATTTGAAACTGAATCTTTCAGCAGCCAGATTCATTTAGTACTCGCAGCCTGTCACGGAGGTTCAAGAATGGTTAAGAAGTTGTAGTGTTGTGCCAAAGCTCTGACATACTCCGGACAATGTTCCAACCATTATATAACCAATGAAACAAATTATTTCTGCTTGGCTGCTTCTTAGCTCACAAGGCAAGTAGTGCCGAATGGACATCGCGTATATTCTATACGGCTCTACTGTAGGCGTGCACTTTGAAGGGCCGGGTGCTAAAATGCCATTGCAATGAAGCATGCGGTTATGATACCTAATACACATGCTCGCTTCAAACACACAGCTGTTCGGGCAAAGCCGAATTTCTAAAGTGGAAACGTTTTGGTTGAGAGACAATCGTGAACTGTATATATCATAACACATTCTTTACCAGCGGCGTTTTAAAAAATAACTTCAATTCTTTGGGCCTATAGCATGGAGGATTTCATCATTTGGTGCAACTTCCGCGACAGTACAAAATAACATTAAAAAACAGCACGCGCCAAGCGTGAGACCGCAGGTATTTCCTCTTACGTCAAGAGTAGTAGTATATCCGTGCGCATAGATCACTTTACACTAACTGTTTCAACTTTCTGCCATTAGGACGTGCTGTTTTGTCGCTGTGATATCCTGCCACCGCTCTGTTCTTCCTTGGTGATGCGATGGCGTTTTGCAATTTTTTCTCTACTGTTTTGTGACATGCTAGCTGGTTGTGGATGGTTTTCGCTTTCTTACTTATAGTTTCATCCATAAACCTTAACGAGCGACCTAAAATCCTCCCGGCAGGCCGTCTGGCGGAAGAATTTTAATTTGAACAATCCCTTTTCTGAAATCTTGGAGAACCCCCACTAAATTTAATCCCAGTTACACCCCTGCTCGGAACCGCCTCAATCTAGTTAATCACCCATTACTGTGCATGGAGTTCAGCAAATTAAATGTTAATTCGAACATTCTTTCTTTGACAGAAAATGTTCTAACAGAACTCGCTTTGTAACTGCCGATGAACAGGAATCACCACGCTGTTTGGCTACATCTGGGGTACCACATGGATCCGTGCTTGGCCCCTTCCTTTTCTTTAATGTTAATGATTTGCCTATTGTAGTTAATTTAAGCACTGGGATATTCGCGGATGACTTCGTTATTTATAGAACTATCACTTCTGATTCCGAATTTTCAATACTGCAGACGGACCTCAATAATGTTTCTGCTTGATGTAACGCACGGGAAATGCGTTTGAACACAAACAAATGTAAAAGAATTAGATTCTCTCGACACGCTGATAACTCATATTTTTGGCGATTACTATATATAAGACTCTAAACTCGAACTTGTTACGTCTTGCCAATGTCCAGGAATTCACATACGAAACAACCTTTCTTGGCAACTGCATGTAAATGTTATTGTTAATAACGCTAACCGCATGCTTGAATATTTGCGATGTAACTTTTATGTGGTGCCTCCACTTAAAGTGCTGTTAAAGTTGAATACGCGTGTTCCGTCTGGGGCCTTCACTTGGATGATATCATTGACATGTTATAAATGGTACAAAACCGCAGTGCGCGGTTCATATTGTCCAGGTTTGCTCGGACATCTAGTTTTTCTGTCATAAATTCCCCTTGAACCTTAAAAACCTAGCCCTACGCAGAAAAATTGCCCGTTTGTCCGCCATTCATAAGATTTCTTTTTGAAATTCACACCTCAAAACTGGACTTCATTCTGCACCGTCATACGTATCATGCTGTATTCACCATCGTCATAAAGTCTACAATCCGCACTGGAACAATAACCTAATTTTTGCCTAATTCATTCCAAAAACGGCCAACGAATGGAATTGCCTATCGCCTACCCCCTGCAACAGCTATATGATCGATGTGTCTTCATTAAATGCCGCTATTGAAAATCACTGTTGTTCATCATGACCGCATTTATTTTATCAATGCTGTTTTGTCTTTGACACGCATTTTTGTTCGCCACAAGTGATTTTCTTTTCCGTTGATTCTGCATTTTGTATTCACATATGCTTGTGGCAAACACCATTTTCTGCTCTAACGCTCTCTGGGCGTTGAAGGTGCTGAAATAAATAAACTTGGCCATCGGCTTGATGAACAGCTAACCCAAAATCATGCAGCCCAACGCCTTCAAAACGGGGCTGCCGCTGGACGTGTTCTCATTTGGGTTCGACCGAATAGGATCTTACACAATGGGAAGATCAATTTTATCGGTTTCCAGGACGCCCAGTGCGTGGCTTCTGGTCACGATGCACCCGTTCCGGGAGGTGTTCCTTGCAGACGATCTATCGGTTCGGGTTCGTGACCCGCCGGATTTTACAGGTTTTTTTGGCGCGGCAAATTCAAAAGCCCAGCGAGTTAGATCGCCGTATCCGATATGACAAATGTAGCTGCTGCTGCGAACAAAAAAAAACAAAAAAAAACGGGATCTCAATGAGAAATCGTTGCCCTACTACAACGAATGGAGTTGTGGACAGGCGCCATAAACACGGCAAGCTCTAGGGCGTTTAGTCGAAGAAAGTGAAACCGGTATCGGAATAGACCTGTGTACACCTTCGCGTATGCGTCATCGCGCTTAGCCATTCATTGTATGAGTCAAGACAACCCTGTCGTACTAGCCAAACACCTACGTGCGGGTGTTTCGGAATCCGGGACGGACTTGGCAGCGCTGCCAAAAAAGACGCTATAGCAGACGACACACCAGGGAGAAGTAAAAAAACTCAGGCAACCGCAGCGCCGCCAAGTTGGTCGCACCGGATGACCGGATGTTACGTAACAGATGCGAAAGAACAAAACCGAGAAAACACAGAACCGAAACAACTATGGCGGGGGAGGGCGCGCGAGCAGTCAGTCGAGCAGACGACGCAACGCGCAGGCCTGAGCAACCAGTTTTTCCCGTTATTTCGCTGTTGTGTGTTGCTCTTTCCGAGCGCGCCGTCGCACGCACGCACGCGCTACGCTGACGCCGTACTCTGGTCGGCATGCCCCTTTGGGGCCCCATTTTTTTTCTCGTTGTACGCGCGTCCGTTCCGCCGCGCTCTGCGGCATCTCAGTTGGGCGTTGTGCGCTTTGGAGTGCGGAACGCGCGCTAGCAGACGGAGTGCGTTAAAGATGCTTTAACGAAGCCTTGACTAGCTGCGGTGAAAGGTGGTGGTAGGAGACGTCGAGTAGCTGCAGACGACACTGGTAGCAGACGACAGTGGTCCCGACAGACGCCGCGTGGGCAGCAGACGGATACAAACGCGTTCGCATCGACACACGGCGTTAGGTAAGTAGTGCACGATTTTGAGAGAAGTTTCTCAAACACTAAGAAACAGTTTGCAGAAGTTAATTTTTCTCCCAGTAAAAGAGATCATTGCGTAACACGAGAGCAAAATGCGAAGAAAAATGCTGCTGTTTTCGCACGTCGAGGGGTAGTTTATGGCAACCGCCTTTTCGTGACGTCGGGCTGAAGGCGCGCTTTACCGCTAGCTTCGCCGGAAAATGCCCATTTAGGCGGGTAGAAAACGTGTGTTAGGGAAGCAGGTGTCGCTATTGTTCTCGGCATTTATAGACCGAAAGCTTCATTTTACTGAGAAGCGGCTTCAGGAACCAAAGCTTATTCAGGTGCGCTGTTTGTATACGTTCGCACATTCCTTTTTACAGCAAGCCTTCGGTGTTATGGAGTGCAAATAAGGGACCATAGTTGCAAGCGTTATTTGAAATAAGTTCTCGTTTTGCCAAACACGATCCGGCAAATTACGGGATCTGGCTGTTACGTCTGCATTGATGTCCCTTGAAGTGTAAGTTCGGCTGTCCTAAATATTTTACTTCACAACTTACAGTCAAGTAACCACCCTCCCAATCCTTTTTTTCTTGTGTGTGTGTGTGTGGGGGGGGGGGGGGGGGGGGGGGGGGAGGGGGGGGGATGTTCGGTGGATGAAACATGTTTGCGGACGACTGCGACAAAGATATGACTCTGTCGCACTCTGTTTAGATAGTGGTCCCGTTTTAGGCGTCGTGCAGGCGTATCTCTTCTTCTTTTCTTTTTCTTTCGCCGATAAGAAGACCTTAGATATCACCATAGGGTGTCTGATAGCGACTTGCGCTTAGCGGCGAATGAAAGTTTACGGGTCCACACCTTGGCGTCTTCTTATCGGATGTTTTCGAAAGTTAGCTCGGGAATGTTCTGTGTCCGCACCACGCCCACTTGTTGAATGAGAGGGGTATGCCCGTCTCCATCGACGAAGGCTTCATTCGCTTTAGTGATTTTTGCGACGATTGTTTCATTGCGCTCAGTATAGAATGACGACCAAGGCTGGTCTGCGTACACGCTTCAACATACCGTATCAATGTACTGTTACATTCTGCTTCATTACGTCGACTGGCCGTTTTCTTGCAAGAGAATGAAAATGGTTGTTCTTAGAGCGCCACACCCATGTTGCCAGTTCATCTAACTTTCATCCGGAAAATGCCGTAATTAAAGTGAAAAAAAAAAATGAGCTAAATATTGATTACGTTGGCATGTGGCACGAGGTTTGGTATTAAACTGTGTTTTTTTATCTTTCTCGCAGTTGATTATTGTACGTAGATGCGCTAGAAAATTACTCTCCGCCGAAATATTCAGGGACGTACATATTGCTACGTGGAGTCGATTGTAATGCCCAAATATCCGTCCCTAAACTGCAGGCTTATACATTAAGCTGGCTGCTGAATTCAAACGGAAATGTGTTGTGAAATAGTTCTCCATTGCATGTGCATTTCGTGCAACCTCCAATAGGCTGGTCGAATCCTCCTGTCCGCCAGGCTCTACATAAGTGCCTATAAATGCGGTAACTCTTACACACTGGGGGATCTCTGGTTCGTTCTTTCACACGCAGACGCACTCATATATGCGTGAAAATGCATGTACAGTGAAAATTCGTTTTAACATGTACCTGACGGGTACGTCGAAAAAAGTACGTACTAACCGCACTACCGTCTATTTGAATGCATTAGGTAAAATGAAAACCGATTCGGGCATTCGGTTGACTACGCATAAAAACAAACTACGGCTTAGGCGGGTACGGTCTACCGAGATCCCACTGCATATTGATATACCCTCGGAACCTGTAAGCATAGGTGCCGCAAGGCATTGGCGTGTGCAGGATTTCAACTCGGACGAAAAAAAAGTGGGGGGGACACAACATTCTAAAGCTTTTACATTTAATTGTTGTTTGATTCCTCACTTTGGCTAATTCTTTTACAGCTAGATTATTATAAAATGGCTGATAGTGACGCTGAAAGCAGATATCGAAGCCGCCTAAGCTTGAAGCATATCATGCGATATAGAGAGAAAGGTGCAGATTTTTATGGCACCTCGATTGAGTAGCTTTGTTCGTCCCATCGAACCCCCCAACGCCCCCTCACCCTCCCCCCTCTCTCTCCCAACGCCAGTGCCGTAAGGAGAATTGGAATTGTGTGCATTGCACCTTCCTTGCTTATACTATTCGCAAAAGGCAGCACCAGTGGAACACACTTCATTCAAATCGGCCATGCAGAACACACATCAAGACCGCAAAAAAATTTTTGCCTAAATAAAGTTGAGAGAATCGCAAAAGCTGGAAGGGCGTCCTATCTATCGTCAAACGTTCAAAGATCCAAATCGGAAACGACGAACGAACCCATGCGACAATTTTTTCCGGTACTAAGAAAATGCATCTACGAATTATATAAATGTATACTGATATGTGGTTTATGAGATAAAAGTATACTGTTGTACCTCTTCTTCTTCACGATCAATTCGCATATTCTCTTATCGGGAACCGTTCCTATTCCGCGATTTTCATTTAGCCGTTTTGAAACAATGAAAGCCTCGTTTTACGCATGCGCCGTGTGGTGAGACATCTTATCAGAGCTTTTCGGTCGACCAACCGGTCTACGGAGACATGCATTAGTTTTTTCATGACTGTAACTTGAGCGCACAAAAAAACGAGGATTGAAGGAAAGACACGAAGACCAGCGCACTGTAACTCAAGTTACAGTCATGAAGTTTCATCAACTAGCCCACATTTCAGTGTTATCGCAATTATTTTTTTGACAGGACGCCACCGGTGCCACTGATATAGCTTTCACTTTAAAAAACTAAACGCTCAGTTTGCGTCCTGCCACGCGGTTTCTCTTCGAGCCAACGTTCTCTGAAGAAACGAGGGTCATTGCCCTGCCCCAAACAACCTAATTCCTTATGTCAGCCCCCTCCGGAACTCCTCCGACACGCGTAGGAGAAAGACGCGCTCGAGTCGTCATCGATTCTTTCCCGCGCATGCCCCCCTTGGCTTCAGCCACATTTTTTTCTTGTTGTCCTCGCATTTCGAGAACCGCGGGAGTCGGGGAGGTATTTTGGAGACCGTTGTGCCATAGAGGAGCGGTGACACGAATGGGCAAGCTAGGGTGACGTAAAAAGCGGACGCGGGGGCCGAGATTTCGAAGCATGGATGGTTTTTTGACGGTCACCCCTTTCTCTGCTGCCCGCCCTGCGGCGGAAGTGACTTTTGATCATGAACTATTGTATATGCAAGGATCGAATAAGCGTGTCCTTGCGTACTAAAGTGTTTTAAAGCGAACGTTTTCCTGGTGGGATCGATGACGTCCTGTCAAAAAAGTAATGCATTTCCCCGTAGACCGATTGGTCGACCGAAAATCTCTGGTAAGATCTCTGGACACGCGGCACTTGCGTAAAACAGGGCTTTACTTGAGTCAAAACGGTTACTTAAAAATTACGGACAAATAAGGGTTCTAGATAAGAACCGCTAGATAAGAACTATCATGTTGAAATTGAAAATAAAGTGGAATTAAATGAAATGACAATGCACGCATCGACCATGAAGAAGCAGTACAATAGTATATTACCTCTATCTCATGAACCATGTATCGGTATACATTAAGATCGTTCGTAGATGTTTAATTATTGCGCGAGAAATCGCCTCATGGGTTCTTTCTGCGTTTGCGGTTTGGAGCTTTGAAGGTTTGACGATCGAATGGACGCACTGTAGGCGAAGGTTGAACGCACTTTTACAGAAGGTTTTGACGCACTTTTCACGCAGCTTTGATGTGAGGAAGCATTCGCGCTTCTCATAAATTTCTTTATGAAGGGATGGTAATTTTTTATTTTGCTATCTTCGTTGAACTTTTGATTCGAATTGTGTCAACCACAAACATTGGCGTGGTCCGGGAACTTTTGAGAAAGGGAGTACGTATAACGTACAGTCATCAAACGTGTAAACGCCAACCAACCTATGCGCAGGGAGGCAAGAGGCAGCTTACGATAGGCACCAAGTTAGTAAGGTGGGGGTCATGCACTGGAACCGCCAAGCACCAAAGATAAGCGGGGGCTATCGCAAGCTGTCACTCTTTAGATACGCTGCTTTGTGTTGCCAGTTTTGAAGACTGCGCGTCAATACGTACAGCCTTTGTCAAAAGTTCCCAGGCCAGGCCAGATGCTTCTGTTTTACGTAGAATTCGGAGCAGAAGCTTATCAAATGCACCCAAATTATTTCATGGCAGTGTCAAAGGGAAGAAGCTTTCTCGCCAGCCTTTATGACATAACACGTTTTGGCATCACGCGTGAGGTAAGCCTTTACTTCGAAATTCTTTGTAGCTCAACAACTTTAGGCGTGACCTGAAAATTTCGAAACGACTATGTCCCCACGTATCGTCTTCAGAAAGGAAGAAGAGGGTGGGGATGCTCAAAAATGTTTTTGTTACAGCTCGCGTGAATGCGGTACTTGTTCTTTAATATCGGACTTACAATGTCAGCTCAATTGATGACCCCATGGTCTTAGCCGGACGCGCGCGGGCAACACGCGATCCTGAGCTCTAATCAAGCGCATCTCCGGTGCTCGCCCTGTTGTTCCGTGCACTTCGGTAAATGTCAGTGCCGGGAGCAGTTCGGCGCCATGGGGGCGCTTATATAGGGTCTGGTCGCGGGTGGCGTGCGTCCGCAATCAAGCGTGTTGTGAGCCTTTTTATGGCAGCTTTGTTGGCGTGTCGGGCCTCCGAATCACGACTGCATGGGGCAGCCCAATCACGCAATGGAGAGGCGCAATATGTGTAACGGACGACTGTCAAAATGCACGCACGCACGTTCTCGGGTATCTAAAATCAGACTTAGTTTATGTGTGTTGTACTTAAATTAACAGGTGTGCGCTGTACTGTGAACATTTTCTATCTGTTCGTACGTATAGGATAGCGTTGATGTCTTACATTTCGGGGTTTGTAAAAAATATACATGCATGCACGCGTGCCTACATAAGGACACACACACACACACACACACACCACACACCAATATATATTATATATATATGTATATATATATATATATATATATATATATATATAGTTAAGAGAAAAGGTTCCGGCTATGAGGTTATCTGTACGATAGAAAAGTCAAACTGCCAAAACAGAACCATTTATGCTAACGTTTCGACCGGTCCCCGTTCGAACGGTTCGAAACGTTAGAATAAATGTTGTTATGTTTTCAGTTTGAATTCTCCCTCGTGTTATATTATATATATATATTGATAAAAATACTAGAGAAGATACTCAAGCGGCAATATTACGTAAGAGTCGGATAACACAGAACAATAACAAACTGTTTCTTACGTAGCGGCAACGGACTTGCTTCATCGAGTAAACTTACATGTTTTGGTGTCATGTCTTTCTGTGATCCGATCTTTACTTATACTATATATTATTATATATATAATATATAATAATTATATATATATACACAAGAAAAAAAACTTTAACAAGTTAAAGCACGATTGTGCTACGTTTCAGCAAAGAGACTTCTTATCGTCATATATATAAACTTATATTTATTTATTTTTTTTATATATATATATATATATTATAATATATATATATTGACATATTGTTTCTGTAAGAAGGTGGAAATATTGTACATAGAATTTCATGCCTTGAATAGTTTCCGATGCGTATTTATTAAGGCATGGTTTCTACGCAGTGTAACCTTACCATCCCGATACTCCGTAGTGCGGAGTAGCCTGTTCCTGTTTTCAACTGCATGCCGGTAACGTCTCGCAATAAATCATATGTCGTGCGAAGGATAATCAATAAATCAATGTTTCTCTTTCTTTCTCCTGCGGTGCCTCAACAAGCCTACTTTCAAGTCCTCTGCGCAATTCGTGAGCTGCCTAAACTTAGAAGCAAAGAAAACACACGCAGAAGAATAAAAAAAAGCGTACGGATTGCCACTTACACGTGAGGACCAGTAGTATGCCGGTGATACTATTTCGCTAGATTAATTAAAAAAAAATTGGTTCATTATAGGTGGACACCCTGCACGCGCATATGCGATGTAAGATGACAAATTTTGCATACTTGAAATTTGCCTGCTTTTGGTTGTGTAGACCTTCCATGACGTAAGCTTGGGCACAGGAGGTCAATACAGCTTGGCGGCGATACCAATGTGCACGGGGTCTTGCTAACTCAACAAGGCTAATGTTTAGAGTCAAATCAGGTCTAAATTTGGTAGTTAAAAATGGAACTAGGGCCAGCGCAAGACAGGCGTTGTTTAGACATCAGTGGAAGAGGCCTTCATCGTGCAGAAAACTTAAGTAAGCTTGTAGATGATGATGATGATGATGACGATGTAAGAACGTGTTGTAGAAACTGCAGGTGTTCGGAAACATGAGGCGCTTTTGCTGCAAATTTAATGTTGGACCGGGCCTAATGTGAAAACATTCGGTGCCGTTTAGCCGAGCTAACAGGCCAAATTGTTACCTGTAGGGTATTTCTTAAGATGCTCAATACCAGAAAAGATTAGAAGCAATTCACTTAATAAGCAATCAGACTCGTGTTTTTTCACTGCAGTGAGCAACTGGCAGTATTGAGTACCGCCCTTGCAATGCTCTGACATACCTAAATTCATTCTTGTTCCATCTGCCTTATCAAAAGTTGGAAGAAAATTACGGAAATTTTCAACTTCCCCCAGTGTTGTAGTTTGTTAAGATTGCGAACTGCCCATGCTAGGAGGTTTTCGTTGGTTTTCAAGTGTCAAGTGTATTTCTCATAATATCGAAGGGAAGTTAGCCGCAGGTCTGTAAACGCTCCAGAACACTTACGGCGGACAGGTGGTCTGACAAATACGGCTGGTAAATTTATCTTTGCGGAATTTTTCAGCTCCTGCCTAAATAATGTGTAATGTTTTGTCTTGTCCAAGCTGCTGCCATAGCGCCTATATTGTTACGCTGATGTGCTATTGGTTGAATTCAAAAGCTTAGTCCTATTGAAGCCATTTGTCGGATCAATTCACGACTGAAACACGATATTCTAAGCTTGGTATACATTCTCGCCGCTTGTTTTTCTCATGCAATAAATAATATTCCACGTTGCTAACGAAGTTATTCGAAAAAAATGTACATTACTGCGTTAATTGACGTTGCCGATCATTCTGAGAAAATAAGGCTTACGATGATGAGGTTCTTACACTCTGCCAATTGACAGCATTCATTTCACTGTCGTAAACGACAGTCAACCTATAGTGGTGGTATCTACACCAATTATTCACTCTTGTCTACCGCCAGAGGCGGCGTGTTGGTCGCATGTATGGCGAAATATTTGTCACAGGCAAGAACGACTACGGCAGCGCTATAAATAAACATCCTTCACTTCCCAGTATAACAGAAGTGAACTTCAGCGGCGTCACTGGGTCATTATGGCGTATGTCCTTGTACTGAATAGGCACGTTCCTTCCAAACAGTTGCCTTTGCTAAAGGGTTGTCTGGTTGCAGGTAGGGTAGAATAAGAACTACAGTGGCTATCCTATTCTAGCCATTGTAATAAGAACTGCGCCGTTCTGATGAAGGGTTCGTTTTTTTTCTTCTTCAGCGTCTTTTTTTGTGTATGTGGGAACGAACAATGTTCTTCAGCGGTTAAAAGAAAAAAGGGACGGCACAAATTAGTTCGACAGCCTAACAAAAATTGCTTTTCCGAAGACGGGGATAAGAAAGTCATAAAAATGCTAACACAACTTTGCAAGTATTGTAGCAGGATAAAGCACGGTTCGCGGATTGGGTCATCCGTATTGCCTGATGCCGGGAACCCTTTACTACCGCTTCGAACTTTACAAAAGCCGCCCCCGCAAAATACTTGGCAGTCGGAAAGGAACTACTACGCGAGCAAAATGAGTTGATTCGGGCGCAAAGAAAGCACAAATGCTGAACATTTAAGGTCTGACAGGAGCCAATAGAGAGGAAGCCAACGGAAGCCAATCCAATGAGAGATTGCTAGACTTTCCGGGATATCGTTGTTGCGAGGAAATAGGGCCTAAACTGCAGTTTAAAGGGACTTTGCGACACTTCCGAAAAACGCTTTCACTCTTTCCTTCCCTGGTGTCTGGAAACACCGCGAAAGCTTTAGCTATTGCCAGAACGCAGCGGCACTGCGTGATGTGTTCGTCGCAGCAGATACGCCGTCCGTTTCTGCTTTGCTTCTGTGGCTTTCTTCATAATGGAGCTGTCGAATGCGTCGATTGCTGCAAATGGAGGAAATCCGGCTAATAGCCGTTATACCGCTGTAATGACGTAATTCCAGCGGTCGAAGAACGCCAAGACCAGGAAAGAGAGAAAAATCTTTTGAGCAAGTTTCTAAGTTATCTGATGGGCATACAGCAGCAGTTTTTGATTGATTGATTGATTGATTGATTGATTGATTGATTGATTGATTGATTGATTGATTGATTGATTAATAGTAGGGTTTAACACGTCGACGCAATGCAGGCGATGAGGTGCGCTTTAGGGGAGGGCTCCGGATTAATGTTGACCACGTGAGGATCTTTAACGTGCGCCGAAATCTCGTACACGCGGGCGTTTTCGCTTTTCGCCTCAATTTTTGGCTGAGGTACTTTGCGACCACATAATCTAAGTATTGGATGTGTTGGTTTACGTTCTGCAAGTATTTAAGATTTCGAAAAAAAGAAAAAAAGTGTTGCAGGGTTCTTTTAATTAGTTAATAATTAGTTTAATTCATAACTGGTAATGAAGGCACATGCAGAACACCCATGCCATGCAAAAGTGCAGATTACTTCGAAACTGCAGGTGGTGCGGAACAAGAGGGAAAGAAAAAGGTGAGGGGAGTCAAAACATTTTCCCTTCCATATCTGTTTGCGTAACCGCTGCCGTCACCTGTTTCACCGCACAACGCAACTGCAGCGATCGAAATCTTCGCCACCTTTCCGGCCACGTCGCACACTCAGTTCACGGCTGGATGAATTGTACACGCTCTTTCCCGCTGACACTGACACTGGCAGTCTCAACAAGCGACCGCGAAATAGCAAACTGCCCCCATTTCGCAAGCTGCCACAGTTGACAGCAGTGACCGCATACACTTTAGTTCGTATGTGCAAAGCGCACCTTTTGTCAGCGTGCATAAACCAGCCGGCATAATTTGTCACGTTCGTTTCCGCGAATTTCGCGCCAGGGTTAAGCGTTATCTATACATATTTTTTTTGTGGTCTACTTTTCTACTCCACCGAGAACAGCTGGAGCGCCGTAATAAGCAGCCAAGCGTAAATGCGTTGGCGGGAAACGGCGCTAGCGCACTGGCTTCGCAGCCAACGGTGGCGCCCAAGATTAGCCAACTCGCTCACGTCTTCCGCTCCGAACTCCACACATAGTAGAGGTGGCTTCAGTCCAATTTTTTTTTTATTGCGGTGAAAGCCTTAAAAAGGCAACGAAGACAAAACACTCGTTTGGTTTTTATTAACAAGACTCCTTCGTTCCGATGACAATGACACGAATGTTATCGCGAAAGTCAAACGAATAATCAAGATATTAAGGAACAGTGGCGAATCACCGGCCACCTACCGGCCATTTCTCTATGACGTCACGGAAGCTACGACGCTATGACGTCACGGTGTGATTGGCGGCCGCTGACGTAAGGCGCCGCCAAGAAACATGACTGGGCGATTGTACCGGGGCCTCTTGAGACAGTTTTCTTTACCTGAACTGGTGCAGGTTTGTGGAGTGTCGTGCACACCAGTGTAGAGTGCCACCGGTGTTATGAATTAGAAAAAAAAAAGAACATATGCTGCACTGCTTGCACCGGTGCAACCACTTCGGGTAAAAAAAAAGCCTATTCTGTATAGTTACATTTCACCATATGAATTGAATTCTAAAGTGCAGTTAACACACTGACAACAGTGCTTTCAGCGCTGGCCCATGGTACGTCACCGCTGCCCACATGACGTCACTGTGGCGCGAAATTCGAGTGTTCTTACGTATTTCGGGCTTTCTTCTGGCTAAAAAACGTTTTCGGGGCTATAATGGAGCGGAATGAGTTATCAAACGAAAGTGCTCTCATACCGAGCACAGTTGTATTAACAGCGGAGCTATTCTGGCGCTGGCTCTCACAGCCTCTGCTGTATCGTGTCACGCCATATGATCAGCTGTGGACCCACCGCGGTGGCTCAGTGGCTAAGGTGTTGTCCTGCTGAGCACGAGGTCGCGGGCTCGATTCCCGGCTGCGGCGGCCGCTTTTCTGATGGAGGCGAAAAGCAAAAGCGCCCGTGTGTACGAGATTTCGGCGCACGTTAAAGATCCCCAGGTGGTCAAAATTAATCCGGAGCCCTCCACTACGGCGCGCCTCATCGCATGCGTTGCGTGGGCGCGTTAGCTCTACAGCCAATCAATGATCAGCTGTGGCTCGCTACGCCATTGTACCGTGACAGACGCCAAGGAGCTAGCTGTCGGTCCGGCAGCAGCAGAAGGCTTCCGGACGGGCGGGTCGTTTACAATAATTTCCGACTCCCAAGGGGCCTGTCGACACATTTTGAAGGGACGAATGAGCCACTGCGCACTGCGTGTACACCTCCAGGCTACAGGCGACGTACCCCAACACCCTGAGCATCCACCCAAGATTCAACACAGGATCCTGTGGGCCCCGGCGCGCTCAGGAATAGAGGGAAACACCGAGGCGGACAGGGTAGCTCGAGGCCATACTACCAACCGAGCACCCGATGATTCCGACCTCGAAGAACCCACGCCAGTCTCTCCAGAACACTCCGTCACATTGGCACACTACAGGGGTATCACAAAAAGGTACCCTGCGCCCCACGAATTTCTTGACGAGGGCAGAAGCCACGGATTGGAGACAGCTGCAGAAAGGCACTTTCCCAAACCTAAACGTGCTGAGTAAAGTTTACTGAAATTCGAAACAGCGCAAAAAGACGGGACAAGGAAACGACGACTCAAGGCGCTGTGGACAAGAACGGGACAAGGAAACGACAAGTCGTTTCCTTGTCCCGTCTTTTTGCGCTGTTTCGAATTTCAGTATGCACCACCAACTAGCCAAAACTACCGTTCTAATGAGTGAAGTTTATCCGAGTTGATATGCCTGCAGACGCATGCCCATTGTGCCATCAAGAAAAACCCACCCTCTACCACACCACATGAGAATGCCAAATCACAACGGCTGTCCCCAAAATCACAAACCGAATTCCGGAGCAATGGGAGGTACAGGTGGCCAGAGACTGCTGTGAAGACCAGATCGGTCTGACTCACCGGGCACGCGAAGCAGCAGAGACCGTTGGAGCCTTGGACCAAGGGTGCCACCCCTGCTGACGCCGTCGGGAACTGTCGCACGAGGCACATGACCCCGGTGGAGTGCTGCCCAACCACTAAAAAAACTGTAAATAAACGTTTTCCCTCCTCTCTCCGCTGCGCAGAAATTGGTTCCCAGTATAAACTTCATAAAATTATACAAAACGGTCCTAGGGACTTGACAGTTTATTGATATAAGACTGTTCATATTGCTCCCAGAAAAATGACTTCCATCAGTGCATTTATAGAAATATGTTAAACTTATGTTAAATATGTTAAGGGTATCAATGTAAGCGTGGTCGTTGTAAGCTGGCTTTTTCCACATAGTCGGTTGCAAACTACGGAGGGAGTGTGATTACTGAAAAGTGTTATAACTATTGTGTTACTGAAGGTATTCCAAGACACATTACGTGACAATTAGCCGCTAACACTACTCCAACATTACGCCGAGTTTCATTTAGTTGTCCTATTTCACAGTGAAGTTGTACGCGTTACAGAACTACTGCCTACTACCAATACATGGCCACCTACGGAGAAGGTATGGTTACAGGAAGCGGCTGTAATGGTTGTTTTACCCGAATTATTCCCAAACAAATTATATGACAATCAGCCGCTAAGACGATTCTATCATACGCACCACAGCTTTTCTGGTCATCCTTCCTCACAGAATGAAAGGGCGCTCATTTCTTTTTTTTTTGTTTTGTTTTGTCTTCAGGACCCATTTAAAACTTCTGCTGGAAATTTTACGTTTCGAGACTATAGTCCGGCTTATATCTTAGTAATTATTCGGGCACTACGTTTCTCCCGCTTGGCTGTCGACGCGCCTCGTTCCTTGAGTAAAAGTCGTGACCCAATTACAGCGTCCGCTGCAGCTGTTGGCACGGCGCGGGCCGTGCGTCGTCGGGAAACGACATGGAACAACCGGGGTCTGGTAGAGAACTCGCGGTTAGCGGTTCGTCTTCCCGGTCCAAACTTTGGAGACAACGTTGGTTGGTACGCTGCTGTGAGAGAGAGAGAGAGAGAGAGAGAGAGAGAGAGAGAGAGAGAGAGAGAGAGAGAGAGAGAGAGAAGAGAGAGAGAAAGTAGAGAGCATGCGCGCGCTTGTTTGTTGTCGAGGCAGAGGTAGGTAAGAGGTGAAGTCCGGACTTCGGGAGAAGATGCGTAGAGTTCCAAAATGGGGCTTTTTGTTGCCATTTAAAGGGGGTTGAACTCCCTCCAAAAATGCGTTAATTTTTAAAATTTGGGGTTCCCCTAATAGCTTAAAAAACCCCCCTTTCCTCACTTTTTCTTCAGAACCGGCTCACTGTTTTCATCCGGGATCGTCCAAATTTCTTCGGCTAATGAGAGCCGGGGTAATTATGAAACAATAGCTTTGAACGCCGTAAACACTTCGAGTGCGCATTTAGCTGAAATGATATGCTCAACTTGGGGGGGGGGGGGGTGCGCGTGGGTGCCATTGTATCCATCACCCTCAAGAGAACTCTCAATGCTGCAGCTAATAATAACGTTGGCGATGTTCCCTACTGCTTTAACTGTCTTTATCTTTATGGTTATTCGCAGTTTATGAAAGGTAACGTCTGCAATGGTATTCCTGATAAACAAAGAATTGTGAAAATGTTTTCGTTAAAAACTTATATTGTAGTCTTTGGAGTCTAACCTTATGTCTGACAGCTCCACTTCATTAATTCACGTATATCTGTTTTTATGCAAGGCAGTCCTAAAGTCACAGTCTGTGACTTCAGGACTTTATTCTCCTGTATATACTATCTAACCCTACTGTCTATTAGGAAATCTTTAATCTGGATGGGTTGTGGCGTTCGCACGCGTGCGCGCAGGTGCGAATGTTCGCTTAGGGGCCGAGCTTACGTCATATTTTGTCATAAGAAATATTCCCACCAAATAGGCGTATTGTAAGACGTGCCAGTCGCTACTGCATGTGCAAATATGGCAGCGCTCTTGCAGCATCACCGAAAAATTGCGTAAACGTTGCGAAGCCCGTCCATCAACGAGCAAGGCACTCCGGAAACGGCAACTTTATATATCCGGGTGCCAGCGTAGCGCGACCTCATCGCTGCGTCCAAAGTGCGTATATACGAGGGCGACGGTTCAGTGTGGCGATGCCGTTCCGGTCGACCTTTTTTCCGCCACCCCACGGGCTCCGTTCCGCCGCCGTGGCCGTCGTCAAAGCGACTGGGCGCACGTAATGTAGGCGTACAGGAGGGAGAGGGCTTCGCGGTGGGTGCGCATACACGGCACCGCGCTCATCGCCGCCTCTACCGACCGTCGACGCTTTTGCGTGCGAGGAGGGCCCTATAACGAGAGCCGAGCGCATTTGGTCAAGCGGTGGGCGGGCCAGAATTAGCGCGCATCAGATACCGGTTGCCTTGACCCTCAAATGCGCGCGAAGGGAGAAAGTTTCATTTATCTCCTCAATTAGACATAAGCGTTCTTTGAAGCCAATGCGTACTGCCAGTGAAGTACGATTTAACCAAACTTGTTCCTAGTTAGTCCATGAGTGAAGCAAAAAATGAAGGAAGCTCACACTTATGCGTAAGGCTTGAAGGTAGCGAAGCTGTACGCAACAGTAGCGGTTTCCTCTTTTTTGGCCTCTCGGCGTTGATTAAGCCTCGCGCTGTACGAGGAACCACAGCTGGATGTTCGTCTTCCTCTATCGCACACGGTTTTGCGCCGCACGAGGCCTACTGGCCTTCCTTCGTGGCGCGCTCTTATCGCTGCGGTGGCGGCCTCCTCGCCTTCCTCCGCCACGTCCCGCGCGCGTCTCCTTTCCCTCCTCGCCTATCTCCCCCCTGCCGCCTATCTCTGCCCGCCCATCGGGACGCTACTCCGTGCCGGGCGCTTGCGGAAGGGGGTGTGGTTTGACCTCTAGCGCTCAAGGGCAAAACTGGTCCTCCCGCGAAGACTGTCCGAGGTAGCGTAGTGTAGTTTGCTACAAAAGAGTAGGGAGCTACGCAGACGGGGGCGAAGAAAGAAATTTAACGGCATGTACTGGCGACATATACGTCGTTTGTTCTCTCTTCGTATACGTCTACTTAGCACCCTATTCTCTTTCACCTTTGAAAGTGAAGATTTATGAGGGAGACGCTTGGCGCCTTAACAAGGTCCTTGAAGGAGAACTTGGGTCAGCCGAATGAGCAATAGACAGAAGGAGGAGTAATCTTACACTGTAAAATGATTTACACCCTCAAGGGTGTAAATCGATGTTTATAACTAACATCATTACACCGTAGCAACAAAAAACTAAGGAAAACAACTTTAAAGGTATTTTGTCGTTTATAACCAGCTTACACCCTAGCCAAAACACAAGAATACACCCTTTTAAAGAGTGTTTTATCGTCAATTACACCCGTTCATAGGGTGTTTTTCTTTGTTTTATGGTAGGGTGTAAGGCTGTTCGTTATCGACAAAATGAGTTTACAGTTAAACCTGGATATAACGAAGTAGACGAAAATTTGCAATTTTTTGTTACATGCAGGTTTTCGTTACATGCCGGTTTTGAGTTAAGGCTCGCTTGAATGAAGCAGGAACGAAACCAAAATCAGTGACGAAGAACTCATCCTTAATGGATGTATATGGTAGTAAAAAACAGCGTGATTTCGAGCTGGTGCTTTTCAACGAGCTTAGTCACTACACGGCGCTACAAAGAACCAAGGTCACTAACTTCCGTATTCACAAACGTAACTTAAGTATCCCTTTTGCCTTTTGACACTTTTCGGCGCTTTAACGTGTTTCAAGGGCCAAACTGTGCTGAAAGAGCGCCTTTTCGCGAACTTGATGCTTTTTTCGCACTCAAAATGGTTGAGAGGGAGCTACTATACCGGGCGGCGACGTCCTTCTTTCTCGCCGCGGATACGGGATTTGAAACTGAAGCCTGTCTTGAAAAGACAACGCTTCTCGTTTTCTGGCAGCAGAACCACGGCCGCTCGATGGAAAGGGGAACCGATGAACCGAAACACCGACTCGATGAACCGACAACATAGCAGCAGTCGAGACTGGGGACTACACACCGACAGGCAGCAGCCTAATCGACACCGCACTCACACGTGGAAACGCAGGGGAGCTTGCAGTGAGGGCGCAATTCGCTAAATTAGTGCATTCCTCCGACCGAGTTTTCAGAAAAAGTGCAAAAACAATCTACGCAAAGTTGTTTCCTTAAGGTTAGCAGTCGCAGCGCCTTCGTTGCATACAGGTCGCAAACACGTGGGCTTCAATGGGGGTGGCAACGGGGAATTGAAAGACTTAGTTAAATCCAGGAATTCGTTACATAGAGGTTCTTTACATCCAGGTTTAACAGTAAATCGATTTACAGTGTAGGCATAGGGAACGAGAATTTCATATCCGAGATACAACTCGGGTGATTTCAGGTGCCGGAGGAAGAGATGGACTTGGGCAGGGCATGTAGTGAGACAAAGCAACAACCGATGAACAATTAGGGTAACAGAGTGGATACCGGAGGATGGGTCCAGAAGAAGGGGGAAGCAATTAATCTGATGGAGGGATGAAATAGACAAATTGGGGGTAAACTGGACTCGAGTAACGCAGGATAGGAGTGATTGGAAGTCAATGGGAGAGGGCTTCGCCCTGCAATGGACTTAAAAAGCTGCAGCTGCTGCTGCTGATTATTATTATTATTATTATTTATTATTATTTATTTAGATGAACATGTTTGTGAGAAGGTACTGGCACTAAGGGTCATTTAAGGCAGGCAGCGTTGACGTAAGGAAATAAAGTAACAAGCAGAAAATATAAGAAACAAATGACGGAGATATGGAGAGAAAGTGAGTATAACCTGAAAATCCAATATTTTGCGTATACATCAGGACAACCTACAAGTCCACCAATTATCACGCAATGTACTTTTTTTAACACGGCATAATACTAGAAAAAAAAAAAAACGAAACAGACAATACAACTTGTCGTAGAAAGTGGCGACAAAACAGAGATTTGGAACATATGGTTGTACCTACAGGAATAATGCAGTTTAGTATACGTTGTGAACTGGAACGTAAACACTCTAGCATAGGTAGCTGTTGGCTGCTGTGCACGTCAGTACTCTAGCGTAAGCTGCAGTGTTGCGCAAGGTTAATTTCCAAGTCAGCCAATGACGAAAAGCGACGTTTGCCACACATTTGTTCTTTGGCTAAGTTACGCAAGTTTCTGTGAGTATTCTCTGAAGAGGAGATAGTTTATGGGAGCTCCAGTTAAGGCCGGGTTCAGACTGTTGCCGCAACTGTCGTAATAACCTTAAAGAATGACGTAATTTCACGTCTCAGCCAACCTAACTGCGTGACACGCCGTTTTTTTCTTTAAGTCCATACATCACGATATGGCTTTTGCGTCGGTAGACTGAACATAGCCTTAGGATCAAGAAACGCAAGCGCGGGACGCAAATTTCCGGCCGCACAGGGCCCCTGTTAACCGCTATGGTTGCGCACACTTGCGCAACACTGTGATGGTTATTACGAAACGGGCCTAAGTGTGGGTGCTGATGCTCTTTGCCAGCTATAATGGTTCAAATTTCGCGCGTTTGCTTCAGTTGAAAAAATATTTTTTTCCTGGAAATGCTTCCCTAAGTGAGGCGCTTATTTAGCCGTTATATGACGTTATGGCAGGAAATTTCCGTCTAGACTTAATGGCGGAAAAGCAACAGTATGTATCCAGTTGACTAAGTAGAATTACAGAGGATGTGCAAAACTTTTTAAGAATGTAGAGGCGAAAGCCTATCGCGCCTTCTATTGACCTGCTCTTGAACATTCTTCTGAACTTTGCGGCCGCGCCCGTCACCACTAACCCAGCCCCCTGGTCAGTACCCTCCAAGGTTCGTTCCGCTATCCCCCACCCCCTTCCCCGCCCCCTTCGGTACCATCACGTCAAAGAGTGGCTCGTAATGTACGTGCAGCAGCGGCCTACCGTTCTCCTGCACTGCTGTTTCACTTTCCCCGGCGCATGATCCCAGGCTTGCGCCGAGTCGCCGACACCATAAAATAATTTACACCCTTAAAGGTGTAAATCACTGTCTGTAACTAACACCCTTACACCCTGTCAAGGGTGTAAGGGGGTTAGTTAGGGTGTAAGGGTGTAAGGGATTAAGGGTGTAAGGGTACAAAACACCCTACAACCATATAAAAAAACCCAAGAATACACCCTTTTGAAGGGTGTTTTTTTTTTCAAAAAGTGGTTTTCTTTGTTTCTTGATAGGGTGTACGGGTGTTAGTTATGGACACAAAGGGTGTGAATGAATTTACAGGGTAACACTCTGATATTCCTGGAGGTTCTGTGTACCTCACAATTTTTATACTTCACGCGGTCCGTAACAGATATAGATGTGCTCTGTAAAATAATTTACACCCTGACGGGTCGAAATGATTATTTATAACACCCTTACAGCCGAGAGAAAAAGCACAGAAAAACACCCTAAAGAATGTTTTATCGTTTAAAACTCCATTTAGAAAAATATAAGAACACAGAATTCTAAAGGGTGTTTTATCATTAATTACACCCATTGAAATGGTGTTTGCCTTTGTTTTTTGTATGGGTTGTAAGGGTGCTAGCTATAGACAAAAAAGGTGTACATCAATTTACAGTATAAGGCTTTCGCCTTAACAATGTGAAAGTGGGGTGAAATAATCGACTTGAGCACTGAAAATTTATTTTCTGCAAGAAATGTCAACACCGTTAGCTTCAGTCTTTGGGCCAAGTCACATCGAACCATTTGCAATACGCGCTTGTGTGTGCGTGCGTATACGCATAGGGTGAGGCTTTGCTGAAAATTTGATTGTCACCATTTATGATACGAAACAAATTAGACGAGAACGTGGCATATCGTGGTGTTTCATAATTATCTTTCGTCTAACTGGCTGCAAATACCTATCGTTAATTTTTCGGTGTTGATTTATTCCTACGTGTGAAATCAGAGATAAAAACAAGGTGACGGTACCAGCCAACAATCGAACCCCAGAGTTTCAACCTGATATAATGTCATAACTGGTTGTGGCTGAATTCGCTCATTCCTTCACTATTTTATACCGTCGCTTTGTCATCTCGTTATATATGGACGTCCAAAGCCCTTCTTTAATCTACCGTTAGAGAATGGGAAATACTTCAAAGAGGTTGTCTCCGTAACACGTAGTTTTCCAATCCCGAGACATATTGAGGACGACCACCGAAGCCGTGACTTATAGCCAGCAAACAAAGAGAGCAGAATCAAGGTCATGGCGTGAGGCGAAAACACTTAAACAGCCGACCTGAGTTCCTTGCGTGCGACGCAACATTCGCGGTGGACGAAAATAAATAAATAATAAAAGCGACGAGAAAAGGAAAAACTGCGCGGAGTTGGATGCCGCACGAGGTGAATACAAAAGTCGAGATCGTTTCGATATTAATATACACGCACACAAAAACGCATATCGTCTGCAGCCGTAACAGAGTCAGCTCGGCGTGTCGTCTGCGAGCGAGATGCTGCAGACGAAAAACAACCGGGCGGTGTGTGCGGGTAGCAGACAACCCAACCCGCGCGTACCCTCGAAATAAGGGCGCGAACATCTCCGCTCGCTGTCAGACCTTTTGTTTTCCTTTTCTTGCGGCCGCCTGGCTACGCGTACGGCACACAGCAAACGCCGGCCGGCACGCAGGTCAGTTCTGCCACACGGAACGGCTAAGTGTAGCCGACGACCATAAAAGAAAAACGACAACAAAAGCGAATCTTCTGCGCCGCTAGGCCTAACGTCTCGTCTGCTGCCAAACTCCGTTGGCAGACGTAACCTGAGTGCGAGGGCTCGAGCGGCTGGGCATACAAGCGATGCCGAAATCAGGCCGCACGCATTCTTCGCTTTCTTCGTTTTCTTCGGTGGTCGCCGTCCGTGCGCGCTTATAAGAGGGATGGGGGTCGCTCTCCCCGTAACCTTGTTTCCCCTTTTATGTTTCGGTTTCGCCAAGCGTTAGTGGCCTACAAAGGGACCGGTCCGTTGCTCCGTCGGCGAGTCTTTTCGCGAGGGGCAACAGCGAAACGGCGATACCTGAAAAAACGGAAACCTTTGTTGAAGCTTTCACGGCCACCGGCGTAGCGAGCGCGATGTGGCCGTAATTGGAGCGAGCCGCGCGTCTAAAGTGACTCAGCTGTTCTCGCCGGGGGCTTTGCAGGAGTGGCTCCCTTAGATTTCCGACGATCTAATAAGCACGTTAATTGCTACTCGCCTGCGAAAGTGGCTTACATGAATCACGGTTCTTTCCTCTCGGAACGTGTTTTGCCGTGAATTATCGCTTTGTGGCCGACAAATTATTTTGGTTAGAATGAGGTCGTACGCCTTTCTGATAGAACAATGACTACCTCGTATTCTAATGTGCTGCCACCTAGCGTCGATGCTTCCCGTGGCGTATAATAAGTTTATTGACTAACTGACGTGCTTTAGAAACTTGGTCTTCCTTCCACACCTGCGACAGATCGTTCAGAAGACCTTAAAATAATGGTTCTGTATGGTTGGCCAAGAACGGACCACCGTAATGAGGCCTTTGTTGGCACGTGCTGTCAGCTCCCAACCAATAAATGATGGAAACATAGCGAAATTGTCTTTCTTTTCGGCAACTTCGATCCGATAGGGATAAAGCCGTGGCCCCGGGAAATCATCCTGACACTGTTAAATTGAGGTCGATTTAAATGTTAGAGTATAAAAAGGAAATGCCGGATTTGAGCAGATGATTAGGTAAGACCGAACGTGGGCGCGTTTGCTAGGCCGTTTCTTGGCCACATGCCTTACTAGGCACATATATATAAATAAAATACTCAGTTTTTCACGGCCCTCACAATAATGCGAAAAAAGCAAATTATCCCCGCTTTTAGCGAAGTGCCGCTTATAAAGAGGTGATCGTCTGTCCCTCGATGTAACGATGGTTTACTGTATGCTTGAAACGAGACAAATAAGTGATCACTTACGGTGAATACTTCTTAGCACTGAGGCCAAAATCGCGGAATATAATACATTTGCGCGGTGACAAGGCATACGGTAAAGGAGGGCGACGGTTTACTTTAGACCATCTGGAGACGTTCTACGTGGGCTGAAGTCTCGACACATGGTCGTTCTCGCCTCCTCCAGAAAATAAAAGAACAGCCGAGCCGAGGCAGAGCTCGAACAATGCCGCAGCCACCCAGCCACTGCCATGGTGTCTACACCCCACGAAGCTAACCAACATCCCATCCCTCGAACAACCCTCGCAGGACCTTTATTTTGTTTTTCAAGCCTCGCTCGTGTTACGCTTTCGCGCTGGCAACATATAAGAGATTTTGGGGCCAGCGAAAAAAAATCTTGGAACGGCTGCAGGATTTGCCCACGCGCTGGCGTGCGCGCTGCGAGTCTTTCACGCACGAGATAGATTCATCGGGACTCACGCAGCTCGTGGGATTGAGCCGAAACGTCGCCGACGAGGCCACATAGCCCCACACTGTGTACGCCAAGCTGCGTGAGCGTCGGCTGCCTACCACGGGCGGGGGACGATCGCTAAGGCGCATGAGAGCTCACCGCACGAGTTATGACGTCACTGCTCGGAAAGCGTTGTTCGCACGACGAACGCGTTAAAGACAGAACGCGTTTCGAAACACGTCGCCACACCTACGGCTTGAAGAAGACGCGCGCGAATCAATTCGCGCGTGAGTTGGCAGTGGGTTGGGTAGAGTAGACAGTCTGACGGCGAAGATCTTGATGCCATCCGGGTTACGGAGCAGATGCGTACACATGCGTGCATCCGCTAGAGAGCGGACAAGCTTAACCACGTAGGACGTGACTTTCGCGTTGTATTCTTGATCGGCTATGGTGATTCAAGGTGGTTGGCCTCGTAAGAAGCCACGTAGGCATATCGGAATGTCTTGATGGCATATCCGCGCTAAGGCGGTAAATGGCCTTTCCTTTACAAACTCCGCGGCAGGAAGCTTGGTGTGGGGCGGTACGTAGGTGATGAGTCAGAGGTAGTGCGTGACTTGAATCGACAAAATATGGCGCGCTGTGACGCCACGGGTAAAGACGCCAGCCTTAGGGAGTCTGGTGCCAATTCACACCGGCGTTGATCCGGGTACTATGTGGTCGTATATTGTTCTCTGAGAGACGCCCCACAGGACGTAGGACGCGTTTAGGGTGTACCAGCTGTTCATACCTGCATAACCATGAACAACGCAAGTCTTTGTAAGCAGATAAGTAGCGGTTGCACTGGGATTTTTGAAATAGTTTAAGAATTGTTCAGAAACTTCTGAAGATCGTGCTGTCAACATGTGGCGTCGTGAGAACGGCAGTTCAGTACAGTCAGCAACTGTTAGTCTCCTACGGAGGGCCTCGATGTGGTTTCGCGAACACTAAGGTCTTGATCAATCTCCCTGTAGGAGAAAGCCATCTTTTGGTATGTGTTATCTGTTATGTGGTCGCTGCAGATTTTGTGTGAAGATTGGGGGAGGTTGGAGTTATTCAGAAGGAAGGTTTCATTCATTTGTGAAGGCGCTGAGCGCATTGACTTGGTTCTGTAACGCCCATGATCATCTTTGGTCTATGACGCAAGGCATTTAATTACTGGTGTTTTTTTTCTAATTAAATGAGTTTTTGCATAGTGTTATGTCTTTTTCGCGTAAGAGTATATTGTTATATTGTTGTCTGCTTCAATCTTCTGTATCGCAGCTGCCGTTCCGTGGTTCGTTGTTGTGGGAAAACGAGTCGTAGCTAATAGTTTTCATTAATTTACGCCTGATCACGCACACCGCGTGGCCAAGCACCCACGACCTCACGAAGAATCACACAGTTCAACCACGCAACACTAAATTCATTCAAGACGGCGGTGCAGAATAACCAGCGTACATACAAAACAACGCTCGGTGTCCCACTCCGTGTTCCGTTGGAAACAAGTGAAACAAGTTCCGCGTACCAGCAGGAGTAATCGGAGCCTTCAACACGTCTGCCAGCTCGCCTTCCGGGGAAGGAAGTCCAATTCCCACGGCGGCGCAATAACGTCCTGAATGCGAGACGACGTCCCCCAGAGCCTGTTCGGAGACCTAACCTCGTGCCGCGAGTCGATGGCCTTTCGCTCGCGTTACGAGTGTGATGGAAGGTCGCCCGACCTCTGGAGCCACTGCAGCCGGAGCGTATTACAGGTTTACCGGAGCCGTTGGTCATACGCGTACGCGCGCATTAACGCATGCAGGTTAGACGATTGCATAAAATGTTCCCGGCTGACCGATTAACAGGCGCTTCCGAGTCGACCGGCCGATTCGTTCCTTCGTGGCGTGGAAGGCCACGGGAAGACATGACCAAGAATGTTGATGTACCGAGCGCTTGTGTCTAACCCGGTGTTGTTACTTTTTGTGCTTTTGCGAATGGCGTCTGTATTGGTCGAATTTGTTGCGTTCGTGTTTTCCCCCGCGCAGCACGTCTTTACTGCGGCGAGGGATGAGAGGCATGTCTCCTGCAGAAAGTCAATACAGTCAATGAAGCGTTAAGGTCGCTTGTACACTGCGACGCTGTGGTATTCACTAGAACGCACTATGACGCACTAGGAGACAGTGAAAGAAACTTAAAGACACTAGGAGACTGGTAAATGTAAGGTGTAATGTCACTTGGACTCTCACCATTGCACACTCGAAAACACCAGGAGAGACTAGATGGGACTACACGATACTAAAAGACTAGTCAATGTAATGTGTAAGGTCACTTGGACACTGCGACGATGTGGTTTTCACTACATCAGGAGGAACTACAAGAGACTACTGTGCATTCGAAGACATCTGAAGACAGTTGAAAGCACTATCCCCTAGATGTCAATAGGGTAGATGTTGGCGAAACTTTTTCCTTTCTCAGCTTGCGGGAGGTAGCTCTCGTTAACCGATGCACGCTATACAGAAAGTAAGAAGGCGGTTCATGTCCCCACGTGAAGCCACACACCGGACAGCGTAGGTCGATCCTTTTATATGAACAACACAGGGAGAGAGAGAGAGGAAGAGATCTCTTTATTTAAGAAAGCAGAGAGGTCTGCTGGCGTGCATTCACCTACATGCTACTCTGCGGGGATGGGGAGAGGGAATAAAGGCCCTAAAGGAAGCAGGGCGAGACACAGGGGAAAAACAAGAGGATAAGGTAACATGGAGTGTTCCTTGAATCACGTAAAAATCCAGGTGGTCTCACAGGATAACGATGTATAGTTCTACATTTTCTCTGCGACGCCGACGTCGTGTAAATAATCAATCACTGCATCTAATACTTTTCGCTGGGATGGTGGAGATGACAGGAGAAACTTGAGAGAGAGAGAGAGAGAGAGAGAGAGAAGAGAGAGAGAGAGAGAGAGAGAGAGAGGAAGAGAGAGAGAGAGAATAGTCTTTAATGATACTGGTGAGGTTAGCCTGGCCAAGGGGCCTAGCTTGTTACACCAGATGTATGAAAAAGTGAAATCGATGAAGAGATGATGATAATCACTGTGATGAAGATGATGCGCTCATTAATAGAGTCCTGTTTAAAGAGTCTGATCAAGTCCTGTGCTTCACAGGAAAGACAATAGAGCTTTTGTCGCTCGAGATGCTCGTTTAGAGTTCGACCAAGGCCTAGCACGTCACTTAGAGTTAGTCCTCTAGAAAGCGGAAGACCCAAGGACACTAAAAGGGACGTTCTAGCTGCTCTATACCGCGTACACTCACATTATACATGGTTCAAGTTCTCGCGTACGTCACAAAGAGTACTCGCTAAACCATTTGGCAACCGACAAAAAGTTAGCTCCCCGTCTCGGGAGGCCATGTGTCCCGCGATGAAATCATGCGCCGGCGTTCAAATTGACCGGGAATGTCGGCTGATCATATATATTTTTGACTTGACTATGCTCGCACGGAGCGAAAAAAATGGATGATTGCCGGAACAGCTGTAACTAAGTGACGGTATAGAGTATAAGCTCCGTAGTTGGTTGGTTGCTTAATTAATGAATTGATTCAATGATTGAAGTTTCTTGACGATAGAATAAAACTTTTGTCCAACTCACTGAGTGAAAGTTTTAGCAGGTCCCATTGAACAGTATTCGTTGTGCCATGATTTAAGAACAATCAATGGTCTTGCTTTATAGCGAGAAAGCACAATTGTAGGAACGTGGTACAGGCTGCCTTCTTCCCTTGCTGTTGTGTGAAAATGCATGTTATAAACTGGTTTCATTTGGAAAAGCACGGCGTGTGTTTTTAATTATGACGAGGAGTATTCATAGTTAATTTCCTAAGTTTCTGCAATTGTCATCGCTATTGCCATGATCATTTGCCTGCGCGAGCCCGACGTCCAAGCTTCGTTTGAGACACTTAAATCCGCGAACGATAAACCGGAAGTTCTTTCGCCGAGAAATTATCCTAATTGAAGGCGTAAGATCGCCTTGAGCGTATGCCGGCCATAAGACAAACGCTCGGAGCCGCATCGAGTTCCGCGATCTTCTTCGCCTGCCCCGCCAACAACTCGCCGTACGTCTGTCACGCATGCCCAAGCGGCGTGATTGCCTGGCGGCGTCGTCCCCTTGACTCCGTACAATAAGGTGGTGTTCGCGTACACCGTGTACGCACACAGACAGGCCCGCCGCTGCCACACGTCGCCAGGCCCATTGTGGTTCTGCACTTCCATTGTGTGGTGCCGCAAGGTGCAGCGCTAGCGCCACTCCTTTTCTTTTTTTTCTTCACAAAAAGACAAGAGGGAGGATAAAATACAAGTCGAAAGTCATGAGGGCCCGCAATCACAGGGAAAGCGATGAGGTCTACGAGAAGCCTCGGACGTCTGATATCGTGAGAGTGGAAGAAAGACACTTCCGAGCGCCAACAAACGCGTCTTGGAGGGGAACGACAAGAAGAAAGAAACGAAAGTAGACGGAACAAGGACGCGTACAAAGGAGTCATTGTTCTTTTCCACTCTCTTGCTCGTTACGAGAGGACCGCGAGTTCTGCGTAGAATGAGACGCCAGTGCAAGCGACACACGTCCAGCCGTTCGGCGTCAGGCATGTATATGGGCTCTCCCAGCCAGCCGGATCGGCTGGGAGAGACAGCTCTATAGAGTGGCCTTCTATAGTGGGCTGGATTTGCGCTTTGTTTACGCCTACGTAAATAAATAGGAAATGAGGGGATTCACTTTTTTTCCCGAAAAATACGGTTACGAAATTGCGTGGGATTTCGGCATGGAAAAAATGGCAGCATCTCCACTCCGTGGATGATGGCGAGGGTGCGAGTACGGGGACTCGAAATGACATCCAAGTCGCACCCCGAGTGACATCCGATTTGCGTTTCGACCGTCATTCGATTTGAGCCGTGAGTTGCACCTTGATTATTCCTAAATAAACTGCAACTCACGGCTCGCTTGATGGTGGTGTGCGCGCGGATGGACGCGGACGGACATTGGGAGGTCCTAAGGTACTCCGCACCGTTACAGGCGAGGGAGTAAGCCGTTTGACTCTCGGGTACTAACTCACGGTCGTAGCCCAATAGGTAAGACGACTAACACTAACTCTGTCTGATCTATCAGACACAGGTTCGAATCCTGCCGGTGCCTGTGTGAATTTTTGCGATTGTAAATGTTATGCGCATGGACGCGGACGGACATTGTGCTGTCCTAAGGTACTCCGCACCTAAAAATTGCGTTCTGGGGCGGATGGATAGGCTCGACCCTAAAATGGAAAAGGGGCGGAACGAGCGCAATCCCTGTCGCGTTTCATCCTACATATCGCCCAGATAAGCAGCGGAAATTTTTTTTTCACGCACCGCCATTATCGCTGATTCTCCTTTTAAATGCGACGAGTCTGTGTGGCGCAACAATTGCTTCGTGTGAGCTGCGGCGCATATCAGCTGTGCTAAGGAATACAACGACGTTTTGAAAATTCGAGAAAGAATGGTACTCCTCGAGCAACCAGGTTAATGAAAGGTCAGCTTCGTCGTGTGTGAGGCGTAGCGACGAAACGGGATATAGTTTGTTTTATAGTTCTTGTATTGGACCGAGAGTTAAAGTCGGTTCTCGCAACCGTACTCCGCTTATTAAATGGACCTTGAAATCACGTTCAATCCAAATTTTGTTGGGACGAACCTATTTTTGGTGACTCGCTTATCCCCTTCTGTCCTGAAAGACGGTTTTTGCGAAAACGATAAGAAATGTTAATCTGCCAAATTTAGGGGAAATCTTACATTCTCGCTCTGCACAATGTTAGCAGTGGTGTAATAGGGGGGACGTAATACAACGAGAGCTATCAGCGTATTAATATACACCAGGTAAGCGTTTCATGGGTACGATTCAGCAAAACTGAAGGCCCCCACTACAGCCGCGCAGTTCAGCTTCTGGTTCGTGAAATTTCATAAACAAATCCCTGTGATACAATAAGGTCTGGACGAAAAAGTGGATCATGAGTGCCGCTACTTTGTCGTATTACTTTGTTATTTTTATTATTCTTTGGAATTTAGCGTTAAATATGGCCTCATTGCCATTGTACTAAGCAGTGTTTTATTTACCCAACATGTATTTTAGTTTCCTATCCCCTTAAATCTCGGCTAGTGGAATCGGGCTTCAGAATAGCCGGAATAAGCTCACACTACTGAGTAGGAGGTAGCCGGTTCGACTCCCTGCCGAGGAGGCTGTAGCCTGTAAATCTGGTAGAGGCCGAAGTAGAGAATTGATTTGTAGCCTTCGCACCACAGTGTGCCCTATCAGAGCCAAGGCGTAGCTTCCGAAATAAACATCCCCATTTGAACATTTGGGTAAATACAATAACACTATTGTGACATGAAGAAAGGGATAAAACTTCCGAGAAGGAAGCCATGAATTAAGAAGTTGTCGCTAACCTGCAGTATGAACGTATATAGTAAGGCCCCGTTAGAACAAAATCGTTTTATTGGAAGTGTTTCAATGTCCGCACTGAAGTGCATACAGAGCAAACCGTCCCTGCTTTAAACGAAGCATTGCTTATAACGAAGCCAGTTTCCTGCCTGGCACTTCCTTCTCACGAAGGTTTACTGTATGTTCAACATTGAATGTGCACAAGGTTTCCGTTGCGTTGACAAGAGCTTACAGTAGGAACTTTCCCACTGCCGCTCATGTAAGGATTGTTTCTTACGACTGCCATATTACTCTCAGTTTAGTTGAAACACTTCTCGCCCTCATCTGTTCGCGCAGCCATTCAAACGTGTGAGCTGAAACCGGCTCCATAACGGCGATGCAGCAAAAAAATTCACCCATTTCCACGAAGTGAATCATGACGAGTGGGCGAAGCACTGGGGATCGTTCTTACTGTAAATCACCCGTGGCATTGCCCACTCGCGCATGTAAATGTAAATGAGTGACAACGCGTGTGTACAGTTCCAATCCGATACAATCCATTTCAATCCAGTATAATCCAATCCAATGCTCATCGCGCATGCGCAACGCTGTGTACACGGACGCCAAGCCCCGGACGAAGCAAGGTCCTAAGGTGCTTCGCCCCTAAAGCCTCCCGGGGTTCACCCACATATGCTTGGCATACCGAAGAGCTGCCGTGAACCGGTGCGGTCAGTCTCGCAAACTGAATGCCGCAAAAAGTGTAGTTCACCCAGAGCATTACGTGGCGTTATTCTAATACACGCACGCCTTCTTCCGCAACCGCTTGCTACACAAAGCGGTACACTTTGCCCAGGAGTGTCGAGTGTCAACAGTCGCGCGACCGCGGCAACGTCCGCTCCCCCGTGGCCTTTGTTGCGGAAATGTCGCTTAGGCCATCCCCATCCGTCTTCGGAGTCACCGTCTGCAAAGCGGTTTCGCGCAACGGGTGTCCGGATAGCTTCACTCTACCGAAACGCCGTGGTGTGGCAGGGAGTTGCGTCAAGGACAGTGCCTCGGGACGTTCTTTACTTTCCGCTCGACTTTTGCCCTCACCCTCTCATTCTTTGCGCTTTCGCTTTCAACGTGTCTAATCGACAATTAACGGAGGCAATTACAGGCCCCTAGAAGGCACGAGGTGAAAGGCCCGAGGATTAAGCCTTCCAGGGGCCATAGAGTCAACCGCGACCACTCGTGGGAGAGAGGGCTACATTTTTCTACTTATTATTTTGCTCCAGAAAACGTTTGTCGCCTGTAAGAAGGAGAAATGGGTTACGCGTTGTTCTCCGTCGGCGTACGTGGGTACGCCCTCGTGGTCGTTGACTCATACGTCTCTGGAACAGGGACGAAGCCTACTCGGCTGTGAATCGAGGTCTGCAAATACGTAGGGGGGCGTCGCCGTTCGGAGAGTGGTCCGACTTTCAAGAAGATTGACGTAAATTGAGGACAACACAGCACGTGGTAGCTTTTTCGGCTCATTTATTTGCTCATCTGTGCTGCTAGCGCATCGCGGCAAGTTCTCATAAGATTTTGTTATCGGTTGTTACCATTCTGACGCTTATAATAAGCTAATCCGTTATTCGGTTGACTAATTGGCTAATCTCTAAGGAAAGCTGGCACTTTGCTCCCACTGCGTGGATGGCCCACGTACATACTTCACTTTCGACCTATTGGATATTACATCATGCCACTGCCACGCTTACTTTATTTTCTGCCAAGGCGAAGACTGACTGCATTTGTTAAACACGATAGCCTTTCTTGGGGTACTGAAACCCGAAAATGTACGTACGTACGTACGTAGTATGTATGTATGTATGTATGTATGTATGTATGTATGTATGTATGTATGTATGTATGTATGTATGTATGTATGTATGTATGTATGTATGTATGTCCCTTCAGACTTCCAGTCAAAAGTTAAACGAATCCTGGAACGAGAGGTTTATACATGAAAAACGTTTCCAAACCACCAAATTTAAACATACTACATATTTGTCAACATTATTGAGCAAAAAAAACATTTTTTGGTCAAGACACCAATACATGGTTTGTACTTGCAATATTCTTTTAATTAAAAATTTCCCCTGGCTGAGTAAAATAAAGGAATACGCGTGGAAAAAAATTTTGCCCCCAAAATACCAAGAGAGCACGCGGCGAGTGGGGACCTCGTGACGGCGTTGCAAATTCTACAGAAACGAAGGGTTCCATCAAATGACGCGCGAACAGTAGAACGTGCGAAAATTGAATTAATTTTAGCAAACTTCCTCCGTGTCAATCGCGGGAGTAGCAAAACGGGAGAGAGAAGTGCGGGAGAGGTGGGCGAGGAAGAGAAAGGAGGAAATTTACGTGGCAGGGGCGGCGGGAAAACTAACGTCTTTCTACGATATTTGCAGCGAAGTCAGCAGATGCAGGGCCAATTATTTTTCTAGGCACAGCCATACCGGGGTTTCTTTTTCCGTGCTGGCAGTAATTGACTGATTGGCCAAATGATTTGATCTTAGCAGCTCGTTTTATTATTGGCCTGATTACGGCTCGTATGTTGTTGAATTGGTTTTGAAGAGTAGCTGAAATGGGATGTCACGCACTTAAACAACAGGTGGGCTATGATGTGGACCGTAGCGAACTTGTAAGGGTTAATATAGAGAATCAAATTCTAAGCGTTGTCCCCGTCATACTTGCGACCTCATGCCGATGGCCTTAGTCACTGAACCACCTCAGCAGGTTATTGGGGAACCCGACCACAATCTCTCAATCCTTTGCTCTTTCTATTTTACAAAGTAATACAACTATTCGGTTGGAGTCAGTGAATTAACTTTATGAAACATCATACGCGATCTTTAGGTGCTCTCCCGATCAGAAGTGTCCTCAGTCCAGGATAATTTGGTGGTTCGTGGCAAGGTGGTTTCTCTCCGCCAGTTTACGCTGGATGGTCGCGGCCGAGCTTGTCGACAGCTCCACCCACTGTTTTGGAGAAATGTTGGGGAATAGGGGAAACGTTTCTGTGTGTGAGCATGCAACAGCTATGTGAAAGAGTGTATCTAATCGTGGGCAACGTTGACACGTAGCTGTGTACTGCGTGGTAAGCATGGCGTGGGGAACTGTGTTGTAAGGTATGTGTTGATCTGCAGTTTTCGGAGGGTGGTAGCTTCAAACCGAGAGAGTCGTGGATGTGGTGACGGGAATTTCCATTGAAACAGCCGGTAGTGGGAGAGGATATCTGTACAGGTCAAGAGGGCATCAGGGTGTTTAGATGCGAAAAAGATGAGCTGTCGCTTTTTTGTTGTCGAGAAACCCTTCAGCACTTTCCTCTCAAAGCTAATCCCAACATTCTCTAATGCAGGTCGTCATCAGCTCGACCTTAGTCACTCCAAGAAGCCCCAATGGATTCCGAAGCCATGGAGGAGATGTCCAACATTACCCACCACCATTACGCGTGCAGCGAAGGTCTCCTTCTTCCGTTCCTGGACGAGTCCAGCTGGTCGCGCGGGGGACGCTCGTTCGTCTACCTGCTAGGCCTGATATACTGCTTCCTGGGCGTGGCCATAATCGCGGACGTCTTCATGTGCGCCATCGAGCGCATCACGTCGAAGACGAGACGGCTCACGCTGTCGGCCCAGGTGCCCGGCGGCCAGCCGGATGTCATAGAGGTCAAGGTGTGGAACGAGACCGTGGCCAACCTGACGCTCATGGCACTCGGGTCCAGCGCCCCGGAGATCCTGCTGGCCATCATCGAGATCGTCGGCAGCGGGTGAGCAGACGCCACAGTTCTATGAACATCTGGCCGAAATAAGACATGACAGAGTGAAATATTGACGAAGTCTTGCAAAGCTGGTTGCCTATTTTGTGGACCGTACCACGAAATAATGGTCAGCTTTATTCTGCTTGTAACCTTCTTTAATTCGGACTAAATTTACCCTGTTTAGGGCTTCACTAACGTCTTCCGTAATTCAGACTGCATTCCGTGCAGAGCACAGTGCTTTTAATAATACCCCTCTTCGAAGCACAATTTTCAAACCGACGACTAAGGCTTCAGTAATCAGGAACGTTTGTACCCAGGGTCAAATGCCACGTGCACAAAAGCACAGCAACCAAACCACGAACAAGTTTGACACAACTGGAGGAGAGGACCCCACATTCGGATCGAAGCAAAGCACGGTGTCGCACTGCTGACAGCTGTCAAAGCACTCTAAAACAAGGGCGCTAATGGAGCCGGAGCTGTTAGAAGCAAACGCCTTTCGGCAGCTGTGTGTTCTGCATTGTCTTATATAATATCTAGTGTAATCGTATATCCAGCTGCCTACTGCCGTAGCCGCCGTAGCAGAGCATGGAGGTAGAAAGCGCAGTAACATATCCGAAGCTCGCTTTTTACGCTTATGGCTGGTGCCGGGCACGCAAATCCCTCACCCACAATTTTCTTTTTGCTGATTTGGTTTGAATTTGCTGGAGCCCCGGGGCACCGCTGAAACACGCTGGTCGACAGGTTGGCGCCGTATTCCCGCGAGATGCCTACCAGGTCGGCTTAGAATTTCATAGCGCGCCGGGTACGGAGGGTGCGAGGAGAACGCCAAGCACTCTGTTGTTTCATGTTTCATGGTTTCATGCGCGCTATTGTTAGCTCCAAGATTTCGCAGCATCAGCTTGCGGTGAGAAACACCACGGCTTTGGATTCCCGCCGTTTGTGTACCCCCTCCCCCCTTGCTGCTCGACGCTATTCCCCGCCTGCTGGCCTGGCCACACGGCGCCTGCCACTGAGAGAGACGCCGGTCTGCCATTGCCGCCACGGACAGTTGTACAGAGAAAGCTATGCCTCAAAAAGCCTGCCGAAGCACGAAGAGCCGACCTAACGGCGCCACCGGCCAGACGCGAATTGCGCCGTTCCAAGTACCGACGCAGTCGTCGCCACAGACTAATTAAGTAGCCGGAAGGCGCCAGCAATCATGACGCCGTCATCTAAAAATCCCCATTCCATTCCATTCCATTCGGGGAAAAAAGGCGCTTAATTCCATTCCATTCCATTTCTCCAAGTGTTGTCCTCATTCCATTCCCATTCTATTCCGGCATCTCGAAAAGGCGGAATGAATCCGGAGTCATTCCAATTCCGGGTGGTAATTCCGCAACACTGCTCCCAACCTGGCTAAATAAAATACTGGCACCACCAGGGATCGAACCCGGGCCCGAAGAGAAGCGGAGCGAGAGCCCGTCGTCTTAGCGACTAAACTAGGCCCGCACGTGGACGGGAGACAGACGCTGGTTTTGATTCAGCGGCTGAGGAGGGGAATGTCGCTTTTTGGCGCGAATCCATTAACGGCTGTTTTCACTCTTTGTAGAGCCACGTATGTGAATTCAAGGGACGTCGCATGGGTAATTGCTGTGGGTGTCGTTTACAGCTTTGCTTTCCAACCACCTTCACAGCGTGGATTGGAGCCAATTTTTAAAGGTCCACGACTACACAAAATGCAACTTTGTGCAGTTTGAAAGTACTAGCATTTAGTAAGTCGCTTAGACCTATTACAGCCTCAATAGACGCTTTTTTATGAGAAAATACACGAAATTATTAGTAAACATTGAAATTTGGCACTACCGTGCCATATCATGGTCAGGAGTGACGTATTATGGGCCAGCACTAGAACATAGTTGTCTGTGTATTAACCGCGTGTCAGCCTTAAATAAACACGGTAAAACGGAACTAGCGGCCCCATTACAGTCGCCCAATCATGTTTCTTGGCGGTGGTTCATGTCAGCTGCTGCCAATCACACAAACATTGCTTCCGTGACGTCACGAAAAATCGCCCAAAAGTGGCTGTGGAGTTGCCACTGCTTCATGTGTTTTCTTTAATATATTGACTATTTGCTTTAGGTTTGCGATAAAATTAATACCTTTCTTATCGGGACAAAGCAGTCTTTTTAATGAGCCAGACCTGTATTTAGTCCTCTTGGTCCCTTTAATACAAGTTACGGGTTGCGGCGGAAGGCATGATGTCCTCCACAGTAACATTTTCAGTTAATGACGTCACGACCGGCGGCCACGGCTGCTGATGATGTTCGGCTGCATAAATTCTATCTCACTTAAATCAAAGTGGTTCCCGCTTCCCGCGCAACAACCTGTCATTACCAACGCCCTGCAGGTTTTCGGCAGGTGACCTCGGTCCTGGAACTATCGTCGGCTCGGCCGCCTTCAACCTGCTCGTCATCACTGCCGTGTGTGTCATGAGCATACCGGGCACGGAGACGAGAACCATACGAATGGTCAAGGTGAGCTGTACGACTGCATTACCAAGGCGAATACCTTGTATGTCTCATTCGAAGCTAGGTTCCCTTGAATGATACCGGCGTCAAGACGTATGGCAAAAAGACTAAAGAAGGCCAGAAGCGAAACCAAAGCATTCGAACTGCGTACAAGAGTGGATTAATGATTACCAGGGTCACTCGTAACAACAACAAAAAAAAAAAAACAGCGCAAACTTGACAGAAGGAATATAAGACAACAGAAGCGCTTCTGCTGTCTTCTATTCTTCCCGTCAAGTTTCCACTGTTCTTTCATTATGAATGTACACCAACTGGGTCCTTTCTCGACCCTATTACCGGAGTTAATTCATCATTGGTTAGTGATTAATAGTAATGATTAAGGGCAGACTCGGTTGGGATTAAGGTAGATTAGGGCCAATTAATATGGTATAATGATAGACTAGTGAAACGCCGGTTCGATCCCGGTCTAATGATTAAGGGCAGACTAGGTTGGGATTAAGGTAGATTAGGGCCAATTAATATGGTATAATGATAGACTAGTGAAACGCCGGTTCGATCCCGGTCGCGGTGGCGGCTTTTCGGATGGAGGCGAGAACGGGAACGTCCATGAGTCCAGATTTCAGCGCACGTCAAACATTCCTAGGTGTTCAAAATTAATCCGGGGCTGTCCACTATGACGTGCCCTGTAGCCAGCATGTTAATTGGGTGCAGTAACACCCAAAATTTCACTTTGAATTTCATTTATTAGTGGTAGTAATGACAATGAATGTCGAATTAATGTGAAATAATGTGGGGCAGAAGTGCATAAAGACGATTGAAAGGCCATAAAAACATGACCGCTGGGTACACAGGTGGATGTGCATATTATAAAAGGTGCCTGCCACGATAGCACCCGAAGCTTTCGCCTTCAAAATATGCAAACAGACTGAAGTGCCCGATAGATTTTGATGCTAAGGTATCCTGCCAAGCACTTCTGTTTTGAAAAACAAGGTTTCGATCGCCACAAGCCCGTGATTGCAGGAATACTGCGATGACAGCAGTCACGATGGGTTATCGGCGTGGTTGATCCTGCTATTCTGAGCTGATGACACTGACCGCATTTAATAGCTGTCATCGAAACTGGAAACTATATTATGGGAGCAGTTTCGCTTCGCAGCATCCTTAAACTTGCATTTTGGATGTTTGCAGTCTGCATAGGTATCCATTTGTAGTTTGTTTAATTGCATTAGCGTAGTAATAGTTGGCCCGTAGCTCAAGGGAAACCTGTGATTCGTTCTTTCGGTTAATAATGCCACGACTGTCACAGGGGTCAAGTGGGTATTTCAGGTGTTACTCCACCGCGGGCTTTTCTGTCAGGCGAATTTTATTGGATACTAAACGCACACAAGACACCAAAAATGAACGTGAGTTTTCAGGTCACACTCTCTTCTAGGGCCACTTCTTTTAAGTGTGGGGACGTTTGTAGCAGAGCGCCTGTATGTTTATCGTCTCCGATTACACTTGTGTTCTCTAGCGTTCGGCTTGCTTGCCACATCTAATCTACTTCGGTGTTGCGCGGTTAGGTTCAAGGTTGGTCTCAATCAACTAAAGAGGAATGAATTGCGCGAGCGTCAGCAGACGGTGTTTCGAAGCCGTCTGTTGACTTGCAGTGCAAGGTCGCCTTCAGTGCAGTTTTCTTATTCTGTAATTCATGATCTCACGACACGAATAGTTTGCGCACTATTTCAACATGTATTGCCGTCTGAGGCAGGTTTATTGCGGGCGACGGGACAGCATATATTTGGGCATTCTGAATGTAGATTTGCAAGTGCCGGCGCCGAATATTGTATCTGACCTATTGACAAATGTCCCGGTTGCTACTACGTTTTGAGAAAGTACGACGTTTAAGGCAAGCTAGGATTCTACATGCGAGCAGGCCAGCATTTTGGCCAAACGGCCTTTATTGAACTTGGTAATGCAAAACAACCCGTCCCGTTCAACCGAACTAAAAGCGGTAAAAAAACGAGGGAAATATTCTCCTAAAAAGCTGTATTCTTCAGCTCCGCTAAAGTTATATATTTGCGTAAGATAATTCTAAAAAAAAATAAAACTTGTTCTCTCTTTTTTTTACGCTTATCTTGTTTTGATGCAAAGTTTGACGATTGTGCCTTTTGATGAGCCCTTTGGGTAAAAGTCACAGCAAAAGTAGTGGTGAATATTGTCGTTCAGTAAGACTTCATTGCTTCTAAAAATTTTAATGCTTCCGTATTATGAAGAGTTCCAGCTACCCAACATCTTCGGACGCTAAGATGTTGCTTTCTGCCTTTTTTCTTTTGTTAAGGACAGTTCTGTAAGCAGCGGTCGTATTTTTCTCGTATCCTGTTACATCTACATTCGCTTTTATCATGCAGACCGAGGTACAGGGCTGGAATTAAAAAGAAGCTTGAGGGCGCAGTACAGAAGGGGTTAATTAGGAAAACACAGACGGAGATGGATGTAGTGCTCTTCGTTTAAACTGACGACAACAAGGTCTCCCTGGACCGGAATTACGTTCAGTGAGTTGGCCAGTTCTTTCAAGTAAAAACGATGTATGTCGTTTTCACACTTTCTCTAATTGCGCTGTACACCTGATGCAACAGACCGATGCCACAGAATTGAAAAGAAATGAAGGGAGCTTACGCTAACGCGTAAGAATTGAAGGTAGTGAAGCTGTACGCGACCTTCATGCCCATCATGACGATTTAGGTCCACGATTCCAGCCGATTTGCTTGTTCATCGCTGCCGCAACGACCTATACTCCATCATTGTTGCTATAAGTGTGAGCTTCCTTTATTTTTCTGGAAGTGATAATCATTGGACATCACCTTGGAGGAGCGTACGCTATAACGGGTCTTTCTCGTTCAGAGCAAGTGTTGCCACTATTACGACGAACGGTGGAGTTGTTTTTTTGGCCAATATTGGCAAATCCCCCAAAGTGGGTCTGCCTGGCTTGACAAACGTGCGCAGGGGACGCTGGGCGGTCGCCGCGAGGCAAGCACACACGCGCGCTAGACATTTTCGTGGTTTTGTTCATGTTCGAGCGGTGCCCCCGAGGCCGGTGCTCACGTGCGCGCGCTCCGCACTTTCTTCGAATTTGTAACGGCGGACACGAAAATTTACGATTTCCTAAACAGCTTCTCTGTGAAAAAAATTGAATTACGGGGTATAAAGCGCCGAAGCTCCACCTGGGTTATGAGGAGCCCCGTAGGACGGGAGGAATAAATTCAACCACCCGGGGATGTTTGAAGTACGCTGAAATTTCGACACACGGGTGTTATGGCTTTTCCAATGAGAAGCAGCCACCACGGCAGAGACCGAACCCGCATCCCTGGCGCAGCAGCTGGCACCACACCTTGGCCACTGAGTGGCCGCGGCTGGGAATAATAAAAACGAGCCAGAACGGTCTAGCCACTAGTAGCGACGGAGAAGGACTCCGCGGGATCTCGCAGTTCCCGCTCCCGTTCCGACTCTGTAGAAAAAATCTAGCAGATATTCAGAGAACTGCCTACAGATGCGTAGCAGTCTTATGCCGATTTTCTAGAGCATAGCCGGTCGTGGTCTAGAGTGCGAGTTTGTTACAGCCATAAATGGCTATGATTTGCAAAATGCAATAGATTATCTTATTCGTTTCAAGTTTTCTTTTGTAGGTTTTTGCCAACGATGTACATTTATACCATTATAGCGATGAAGTGCCTTTAATTCACTAATTATGTTTTTTTTTTCTTGATAATGCGAGCCGTACTGCCGACTTGATCCACTTACGCTACTTATTAAAACCGCCACTCTTTCATCTCACACTTTCGGCGCGCGTTAAAGACCCCCAGGGGGTCAAAATCAATCCGGAGCCCTCCACTACGGCGTGCCGCATCGCCTGCGTTGCGTCGGCGCGTTAAATAATCATCATCATCATCTCACACGCCTAACAATCACCAAACCCTACAATGATCATCTCACACACGGCAAGCGAGGAAACAAGCACTCAATTACGCTGCCAAAGGCGTAGGTCTGTTTGGCCGGACTGAGTGCGAAACAGGAACGCAGCAATGAAGATAGTGTCGCCGTGGCAGCCTCGTTTCCATGAAACTGCCGAACGCATCGACGGCGAACGGCAGTTCGCTAACGATTTCCTCCGCCATCGACGACCGAGTGTCAAGCGGCGGAATAAACCACTCCGGTTTTGGCATTCGCCGTCGAGACTGAGCGACCGCTTTTGCCTTGCGGTCTTGTTTCAGCTGGCTGGGAGTGCTTGTTCCTCATCGTTTTTTATTATTGGCGGAAGCATTAAACATTTCCTTTGAGAGGCAAGAGGCAACATTTATTACACCGAAGCTATGGTCTCGGCCATTCTTCGTAAACCAGGCCCCGAATTTCAAGCCGTATCGTCTAGTTCTAGGCAAAAGATTATACGGCTCATCACTTAATATGCATTCGAAGTAGATTTGTCACCCGTGTAGTCTCGGGAGGGCAAAGAAGGTTTCTCAAAGATTTACCGCTGTGCGATTCGCAGTGACCATGTGTACAGGTGCCGTCAAAAGTAATTGGAACGCGGAAACAGCCTTGTTCCAATTATTTCCGGAAACAGCCTAGCTCCATTGATTTGCATTTAAAGAAGTCCTCCCTAATAGAAAAAAGCTTCTTGTACACTAGAAATTGCTGTCACAAGGTCAGTAAGGCAAATATTGGGTGATATTAAAATCCTTGTTCCAATTACTCATGACGGCACGTGTACATTCGCCCTGTCCTCTCCTTGTGGGAATTCCAATCGCTGGTGTGGCTAGTTTGCTCCGGTTTTCCCCCCCCGGGGTGGAGGTCCCTTCAAAAGACAAAGTTGTGTTGTCCATTTAAATTTCAACTTGTTTCTGCTGCTGTTTGCCCTTTTGGGGAGGCGAAATGCCCCGGACTTCACCTTTGCTTGTGGAAAAACCCTTCCCCAAAGATCGGTACGGTTCCTTGTGTGTGGGATGTTGAATACTTTTCAAACTGTGTTTCCGGGGGCCCCACGCTTGTTTCCCCATTGACCGTTTGGTGCCCAGGAAAACGAAAGGTGCCTCCCTTATTTTTCATATTTTCTTCTGGAAAAAACTTCCCCAAATCGGACGCCGGTTACCTTGTCTGAAGATGGAAAACAGTATCCGTTTTTTAAAGCAAATCTTTTTTTGGGAAATCCGGTGGTTTCCTGTTGAAAAACTAATGCTTTCTCCGTTTCCCGGTTGGTCCCGAAAAGTCTGATAAGTTTCCTGGACACACGGCCGCGTTCTCTGAAACTCGGCTTCATTGAAGTGAGAAATTTTTTCAAATGCGAGCATCAAGAACAGTTCCCCGGTTGAGTCAGCACACGCATCTATCATAAAGAAAAACAGTATACCCCTTTCATCTCGAAACCCTATCGGTAATATTAATGTTCGTGGTGCTCTACCCACTGCGCCAAAACGCCGCATGGGCTACTTTCTCCTTTGCTCATTATGGGCTTTAAACGTTTATCCCGATCGGTTCCACACTTTAGTAGCTTGCGCGCTTTCTGAACTTCCTTCATGAAGTGATAGTAATTTTTTGGTCTCGGCATCTCAGGTGAAACTTAGCCAGTGCGAAAAGAAGTCGCACCCGCGTCCTCTTGCTCGGAAGCATTACTAGCGGATACAAGGTACAAACGACATTGTCTAAAGATGAACGTCTTGAGTTGAATCAAGTGTCTTTTTTGTTGTTCTTTCATTGCAGCCGTGGGCAAGCCGTTTCGGTGCAGATGTTTTGAGTTGATATACACGTATACCCTCCACTCTCTCTCGCGTCGTTCGTGCAGGTGTTCGCCATCACAGCGTTCTTCAGCGTGTTCGCGTACGTGTGGATGCTGGTGGTGCTGGTGGGTTCGAGTCCGGAGCAGATCGAGCTCTGGGAGGCTATCTTGACGCTGCTCTTCTTCCCGCTACTGGTGAGTACCGTGCGGACTGGTACCAGGCGGAAGCCGTAAGTGCCGCGTTGGGCGAGGAAACGGCGTTACTGGTGTCCGGTAAGCGTATATGCGTTTCCTAGTCAGTACAGCCAGCCGTCACCTGAGCTTTCTTATGGGGGTTATATCACAGCATAAACGTACCTAAAGCATACAAAACCACCCGAACTGAAATAAATAGCAGCCAGAATGGACCTGCAATGGTTCAAAACCACGGTGCAGAAAAATAGTCAACAGAAATAGCCGAAACCGATTTAAAAGGGGAAAACCAGCAAACACGTACAAGAAGCAGCAGCTGAAACTGACCAAAAGGCAGCGAAAATGCCCGAAAACTCTTTTAAAGTGCACTAAGATTTCATAAATAGATTATATGCGTGATAACAAATGTTAATATACAAATATGACAATTCCCCTCGAAAATGAAAAAAAAAAAGCGGTAACGAGATTTAAACCGGGGTTAGTATGTTTGCTTCGCACAAGCGGAACTACTACACTACGAGACCAAGCTGTTCCGAGCAATTAAATTGAGGGCCACATGCACGTGGACACAGCTTCAAACATGCACCTAGATGGCGCCATTCGTCGCTTGGCTGTGCTGACTAGGAAACGCCTATACGGCTGCCCCCTGTAGAAATAAATCTGAGTTCGTATAATAATTTATCCCGGGTCTCAAGCCCCGAGACGCGGGTGCCGAGTGTGTTAGAACCGCGCTAACACAGCTCGGTGCCAACGGCGCAACAACGGTTAGTCTAGTTCGTGCAGCGTGACAGGCGTGCGTGACTCGCGCGCAAAACAGGTGCAACCTTGCTTCGTATTTGACAGACCTGGCCGCCTAGATGAACCCCACGAGTGCCTCTTTCTCGCGTCACACTAGAAGAATCCGAGAGGAATAGGAGAGAAGACGTGTATTTCAGCTTATATTAAATTAAAAAAAAAGAAAAGAAAGAAAAAGGAAACTGGGTGGACTATTTTCATTTCGGAAAGTCTCGGGATACCGGTACTGCAGGTTGGTAGGCTAAAGTTACCTTAAAATAACCAAAACACCCGTATTCCCCAAAATAATGCGAAGAATTGATTCAAGCAAACGTGATGCAGGGAAAAAAAGTCCTAATCTTTTGAACACACGTTAAAATCACTGAGACTCGAACCCACGCCGTTAGCGTGAAAACCCGCGACTCTACCCATATGCCACGGAAGCCGTATAGCGGAGCCGTGTTATCAGATTTCTAAGAGGATGAACGAGCGTTCTCGGCTAACCAGTAGAGGGCGCTAGTGTGGTTTCGCCTATGGTTGCGTGTGGCTGCGGTTTTTGTGCCTGCCCTAAGCAGCGCTAGTAGAGTATAAAACATAGGTATATTAGTCCTTTTTGGTAAGATGACATGTCATCACCCCGCTACAAAGGGGAAACCAATAGCAATCGTCATCATCATTATCATCATCATCTATGCGGTCAGGTTTGTCAAACACGCACCCCGGTCATGGAGATGTGCAATTCGGCGAAATCTGCAATGTGAAGTGTGGCGAGTCTGAGAACATTCCCAACGCCAACGAGATGGCCCACGACTGCGCGCGTGAAATCACCCGCCGCGGCAGCGTAGGACGCTCGACGACCAGCGACTGGAAGAGTATAGAGTCGCTACAAATTTAACGAGATCACGGCACACTACAAGCTAGAGAGAAGTAATATCAGCCCCGCACACCAAGCTTCAGCGATCACAATCCACTGCCTTTAGAATGCCAAACGGGTACATTCCCCTCGAGAGCGTATTTAGCCACTTCGCACACGACATCCAACCGCACTGCACAAAATGTAGTAGCACCACATGCTCGTTAAACACATGCTCTGGCAATGCCCTGCGTTACCGCGCGGTGACTTTTAACAGAAAAGATGGGAAGAAGCCCTACAAAGTGAAGAGTACATGACTCAACTCCGGGCTGTCCAGATTGCTTGCGAGAAGCGGAGGAACAAGGACTTCCGCCCTGCGCAAGTGCGGCCCGCATCGCAGGACGCAGTCACTAAGACTGCCACGGATTTTCGGACCTCAATAAAGTTCTCTGTCTGTCTGTCTGTCTGCCTGTCCAACTAATTCACGCAAAAAAAAAAAGAAAGGAGAGCGTAAAAAGGGGCGGAAACACGATGTTGCTCAAAATAATTGCTCGACAAGGCTTAATAATTTTGCTTTCAAAGCAGGTAATTTAGAACTCGTCCTTGGTACTTGCACAATCATCATCATTGCGAACATCAGCAGCGGTATGGTTATTTCTTCATCGTTTCACCACTATCATCATAATTGTCTTTTTGTACGAATGGCCCGGAATGGGTATTGACGGCGATGTAATACCACTAAACTTTGGTATCGTTGCTGGTACAACTAAATAGTAGTTACGTAAATGGTGAATGTCATTATAATCATCATTATTACAACGACCATAGATTTCATCGTCTCTGTACGAAGACGGACGTGGGTAAAACCACTTCGCTCGTGTGGGATGGTAGTTGGCCGTACCAAGCGAAATATTTCATTTCCCAGGAAATAATTCATTTCGCTTAACCTGATATGCTAAATATTGTTATAACAGCATCGTTTTGTTGTTATTTGAGACTGTCTGAAGCCTCTGTGACATCATCATCATCATCATCATCACAGCCTATCTACGCCCACTGCAGGGCAAAGGCCTCTCCCATTATTCTTCAATTACCTCGGTCCTGTGCCAACTGTAACCAATTTATCCCCGCAAACTTCTTGTCTTTAACACCAGTTTGCTCCCTGACCCACTCCGCTCTCTTCTTGTCCCTTAATGTTACACCTATCATTTTCCGCTTCATTGCCCGCTGAGTCGTTCTCAATTTAAGTTGAACCCTCTTAGTGAGCCTCCAAGTTTCTGCCCCGTAGGTGTGTACCGGTAAAATGCAGCTGTCATAAACGTTCTTCTTCAGCGACAATGGTAGGCTGCTATTCATTATCTGAGAATGTCTGCCATATGCACCCCACCCCATTCTGATCCTTCTAATTATCTCTGCCTCATGGTTGGGATCTGGGGTCACAACTTGGCCTAAGTAGATATATTCGCTTACCACTTCCACTGCCTCGCCAACTATCTCAAACTGCTGTGCTGTCCCGAGGTTATTGATTATTACTTTAGTTTTCTGCATATTAATTTTCAGGCCCACGGTTCTACTCTGTTCGCCCAGTGCGGAAAGCATGCTTTGCAATTCGTCCCCCGAGTTACTTAGCAAGGCAACGTCATCTGTGACGTAGGGCTAGTTAAATGTCCTTTCAGCAAAACGCCTTCCCTCAGGCCGTCACCTGATCACCGTAATACGGTATACAAAACTTTCACAAAAGGCGTTTGGAAAAGCACGTGCGCAATTCCACCCCATTGTTATGTCCCTAGCCAACTGTGTTTTATTACGTTAAAAAGTGATTCCTTGAAGTATTCGTTAAACTGACTAACGGCATTTGACTGCACCCTACGAGGGTATGTATGTTTGATCGATCTGTTTACGCAATGCCCTGTTCCACACCACACTCCCGCATATTTCTCTATCCGTCTCTCTGTAGTACTAGTAGTAGTATTAGTGAAAAAAACAATGGCGCAGCTTCCACAAGTGATGCAAGGCTGGAGATACAGCAGAGCTGACGGCCCAACTCCCTTCGTCGGAGACTCGGAGTTGGACCGCGTCCAAGTCCCGCGGCCAAGTCTCAAAGCCAACACCCGCGCTACGCACTCAAAGGAAATGTACTGCGCCCGGAATGCGATGATAGCTCAATCGGATATACGCCGGTTTCATAACGGGAGGGACCACTGATCTCCACTTAGTTGCTGGATGGCGCTTCGCCGCTGTCGCGGCCGGGCGCGCGCACGGCCACCGGAAGTTCAACGGCTCTTCCCGGAAGTCGGGCGTCTGCTACGCTTCTAAACCGCTGATAAGCGTCCCCATTGGCGCATTTTGGCATTTTGTTCTCACTTTATTGCATTTTGGCGATACACATCGCGTTCAGATCGCAACTTATGCTATACCGAAACATGCGACGTTAATATGAAGCAGAATGTACTTGCGAAGGAGAAGGAAAATGTCACTTGGGTCTTGGTTTGAGAGGAGACGACGCAGCTGGAACGGGATTTATGCTAGCGAGTGGACTTTATGACTCGTGTATGACTCGTGTGAAGATGCACGTCTTACAATAAATTAACAGCCGTGAAAGGACTTGGATTATCCGAAAATCAACTAGCTGAGCGAGTTTGATATCAACACGGAGTAAGCTGCCTGAAACAGAAGAACCGATTTGAGGTTTTGTTACGTGCCGACAAAAAACAACCTGAAAATGACTGAGCGCAGCTTTCTCCTGCCTTTGAAGGTCAGTACATCGGAATCCTTTACAGTATGAATGCAAGCATATGTGTGTAAACAAAGTAAATTATTTTAAAACGCGCTTTCTCTCATTGCCTGACACAAGGTATCGCCCACGTTAAGTTTTTCTCTGGAAGCAAAATTTCTTGCTTATGAAGACATTTATTGCTAGTTTTCAGCGACACACACGCAGTGCCTAATGCAAACTGGCATTGCCTATCCAGAGTTAGATTCGCCTAGTGGTTACGGCTTAAATTCGGCATTTCAGTGAAACCTTCAGAGGATGATAAAGGAGACCGCACGGAACTGTTTCATTCGGATTGAGAGGCCTGCAATTGTACGAAAAAATCAACAATTACTCACAACGTTTGTGCACATGTCCTTGTTACTGACAACGCAGTGCCCGGAGATGGTTGGTAATAGTGCATGCACGTTAATTCTTAATTATGCTTCCCGCCTCCCCATTGAAAAAAAAACAGGCATACATGTACAAAGATGAATTTCGCGTGTTTATTGTACTGGAAGCATCTAAGAACTGCGATAGACAAGGCTGTGTCAATGCATTTTATAGTAGTTGAAACTTCAAAAAGAACTGCAGTTTCTTGCAAATGTTGAGTTCATAGAATTTCATGCAGCACTTTTCCACCCAACGCCGGTATAAATCCGGCTTAGAGCGAGGGAATCTGCGTAACAAGAGCCACAGCTTAAAATCAAATGCAGAGCATTTCCGTGGGCGCACGACGTTAAGTAGTTTGCGTTACGTTAATGTTGTTGCACTTCTGGCAACTGCTGGCGAGAGAGCGCTCGTCAGCAGTAATTTGAATGAGTCAACGATATAAGGCGCGTTCGTAGCGTCCCATTCTGTGTCGGCTTTGTGGCGCAGTGGGTAGAGCAGCATGTACATTGCGTTCCCCCCGCAGGGTCGAGGTATCGAAACCGGTCGCCGGATAGTATTTTTTTTTATATAGTAGGGAGGGGTGAGGTGCGGACTACGGACGTCAACGCGGGTGACATCGTGAGTTACTGAAATGCTCCGCATTTAAAACTCCCACCTCCCCTCGCGCGAACCCCTGTGTAGATGCGACGCATAGGGGGTTCACGTTGCAGCGTTGGACAGCGGAGGAACGGCGCTGGAACGATAGAGCGGAGCGGCGCAGGCACCGCGTTTTATAGCGCGCATAACGGTGAGGGGACGCGCCGGCGCCAGTGCGTCTGCCGCGGCTATGACGCAACACAGTTCAACACAATCCACTTTAATCCAATCCAATCCAAGCCAAGCCAATCCATTCGAATCCAATCCAATGCTCCTCGCGAGAGAGTGTTCGCTATCGGAGAGGAGAGGGGGTGAGCGGCGGAGAGCGCAGCTGGCGCGGCGAGGAGAATGGGGGAGGGGCGGACGCCGACGACGCCGGATGCAGGGACAAGGCGAGTGTATGAGATGCAGTCGCATCTAAAAACGACAATGATATGACATTTGCGTTTCGCTGCGTATCACACACGTCGTACAGAATATTGTAATACCTACAAGTGGAACGTCTTCCCAGACGACTTCTCTGGTCTGCTTGTGCAGTTGACGGCGCAACAAGCAGGCATTTTAGGCGGAATGCGCGCGAAACCAGCCCATACGTAGCATGCGCTATGCTGGAACGGCGGTTATTTGCTCGACTTCCGGGACGAGCGCTCGAACTTCCGGCGGCCGCGCGCCGGAGAGCTCGAAGCGCCATCCAGCAACTCTAGTGGAGATCAGTGGGAGGGACCCATCTTCGATTGGGACCACGGGGAGCGTTTTCTTTTTCTTTCCTACTGGCTGCACACGTTATTGTTCCCGGCCGCTGCAAACCCCTTACCGTCGCACCTTTATGGTGGCCCAGTGGTTAGGCTGCCGGTTTCATGGCGTAGGGAGGCCCCAAGTTCGACTACCGGGACCTCCCTTACCGCATTTTTAAAGACTACAGTCTTTCTTGGGCTACTTAAACCCAGAAATTTTGGTCTGTCTGTATGTCTGTCTGTCTGTCTGTAACTCGATTCAGCCACCCGGCCAAAGTAAAATTGATATTGCGCAATAGTCTTAGATACTCACAGCCAAATGTAAACTTCTAAGCCCGGTTTATATGTTCATACTTGTTAACTTTGTAGAAGAAGAACAAGCCATTACGCAAATATAAGACAGGAAGTTAGTACACAAGAAATATTTACAGTGTTCCTTTATTAAAAAATTCATGGATGCTGGGGTTTTCGATAACAAATGATATTCTACATCTACTGCAGAAAACCGCCGCCTCCTGGCGGTATATGAACACGCGGCAAGAGCAACGAAAGTTTCCACTAGCTAGGTTACACGTTCTGATTGAAACACACGTGCAGCACGGCCACGCGGTTCTATAAACCTTGTAGTCGGCCGCCTCCGTTCACGCGCGTCTCCGCCGTACTGCAGCGCTGGCATCGAGGAACCTGGCCTGTAGCAGTGGAACGCGGTAAATTCAAATCGCCTTGCGCAAACTTTTAGTGTGTTTACCTTGGGATGAGCGCGACTGTACAGGAACAGCATGAGAGGTGAGCGGGAAAGCAAATGGGGGCATTTCCTTGGCAAATGTCTACAAACACTATCGTCTTTTGGCGACATTTGCAACGAAAGGAACAGATACGCGGCCAATGTTTTTTCTTGAGACGCGCATTCCTAACACCGGTTCGTGGGCGCCTTTCCTCCTCACCACTTTCCGTCACACTTCGAGGATTTTTTTTTTGTGCAACGGACGGATATTTCCCAGCCTAAATAGCTCCGCTATTAAAAATGTTCTATTGAGACGGTGAAAGGGAACAGGTTCCCCATTTTAGGATTTATATATTGAATGGGCAGCCTTCACTTTAGAGAATGGGTGAGGAAAGATATTGCTTTGCAATCGTCGCAGTAAGGATTCTTCGGTTCATTGGGGGGTTTAACGCGCCGAAGCTACACTGGGTCTATGAGGCGCACCGTAGTGGAGGGCTGTGGGTTAATTTTGACCACCTGGGCAAATGTTTAACTAGCGCCAAAATCTCGAAACTCGGGCTTTTTCGATTTTCGCCTCCATTAGAAAAACGGCGAACCCGCCGGATGGAACCCGCGTCGCTGGGCTCAACAGCACGACGCCATATCCACTGGGTGGTGGCGGGCCACCGTGGCGGGTGGAGTAAGGATTCCTCTTCTTTTGAGAGTACCGTATTTACTCGCATAATGATCGCACTCGCGTAATGATCGTGCTCCTGAAGTTTCTCGTCAAAGTTCGGCTTTTTTTTTATTTCCCGCGCAATGAACGCACCCTCAACTAGCCGCAGCAATATGTCGTATGTGTGCCAAGTCTAGCTGGTGATGGTCGCGCGTACCTCTGCTTCCTTCCATTTCAAAGTTGACATGGCTACGTTAATGCGGAAGACTTGCCGATATTAGCGATATCGGCAAGAATGCGTTCAATATTGATGAGGAAGAAACTCTGACTAAGTGCACTTAAGGTACTCACGTGACTTTGATCTAGCCACCATAACGAGACAAAGAAAAAAAACGCACTGAGGTTGCTGAATCGGCAACCACGTCTGTTTTGATGTCCTGCACTGTGACAATGGCAGCCACTTATTGGTTGAACTGTTCTCACCTCGAAGAAAACTGGTTTGGGCGTGTTGGGTAATTTATGAAAACACTCCATTTTGCACCAATTTACAGAGCGGGTGGCGGTGGTGTCCGTTGTTTTTATTATGTTTTTATTACTTTTATCATGTTCATGAGACCTACTGTAGATAATTGAACGCACAACTTGCTTGCGTTTTCTGTGCTCAGAAAGTTTTCGCGAAAACGTTTCCCCGCGTAATGAACGCACCCCTAAATTTGCATCAATTTTTTTGAAAAAGAATTGCGATCATTACGCGAGTAAATACGGTATATGGTGAGGAGCAGCAAAGTGTTGCCTGTTGGACTGGTAACACCGTGTAGTATTATGAAAGGTCCATTGTGAATTGATGGCGGGGCAAGAGTAGGTGACATTGACTTACCGATTATCACTGCGTTTTATTAGGACCTGTTCACGCCAACAAATTCAACCCCAAACGCAGGTGTTCCTGGCGTACGCCGCGGACACGGGCATCTTCTGGCCGGGCGCAAGGAAGCGCAGCGCCGAGAAGCAGCTCGAGCTGCAGACCACGACGGACTACTCCAAGGGGGCCAACAACGCCGTCGCTCCCGCCGGCGGCCCTGGAACACCGGGCTCCCCGGCGGCGCGCAGAGAGTTCTTCCCCGACGGCCAGCTCAACCGGGACAACCTGCTCGACTTCATACGGGTCAGGCTCTGAACGAAGAGTACTGTGCACGAGTGCGTAATGTCTGTACGCGGGAGAGAGAGAGAGAGAGAGAGAGAGAGAGAGAGAGAGCCTGGCCAAGGGTATGAAAAAATGAAATCGCTGAAGATATGATGATAATGACTGTGATTAAGATGATGCGCTCGTTAATAGAGTCCTGTTTAAAGAGTCTGATCAAGTCCTGTGCTTCGCAGGAGAGACAATAGAGCTTTTGTCGCTCGAGATGCTCGTTCAGAGTTTCGGACCAAGGGCCTAGCACGTCACTGAGAGTTAGTCCTCTAGAAAGCTGAAGACCCAAGGACACTAAAAGGGACGTTCTAGCTGCTCTATACAGCGTACACTCACATAATACGTGGTTCAAGTCCTCGCGAACGTCACAATGAGTGCAGAAGGGGGAAGCAGCCTGTTTCATCTTGAATCGAAAATAACTTGTGTAAGCGACATTTAGCCGCACGTGGTGAAGAACCGCATGTACATCCCCGCAATGGAAGTTGGTTGGTTGGTTGGACCCTTAAATTATGGTGCATACCCACGGGGGGATTGGCCAAGAAGCTTCCTGTAGTTATTTGGCTGTGACCCGGTTTATTTTAGAGAGAAAAAAGAGGAAAGTAAGAGCAGAGAAATAAATTTTTGGACATAACAGAATTGTCAGGAAAAAAAATCACGAACGAATAGTCAGCTGTATAGCAGGGCATCCGGCCTGTCGCCGCAACAAAGCAGTGAAAGGCGATCACAACATCTCTGCGGCAAACTCCTACGACGGAAGCAAAGAACAACGGTGGGAGATAACAGGAGATTAAGCCGATTAAACGTGTATTCAAGGTGCGTGCGTCGCATCGAAGAGAAGCTGCGGGAACTTAAGAGCAAGTGTTCAGTATGCCCCGACGTTTACCGCAATTACCACCAACCTCGTCATTGCCGTCATCGCCATCATCGTACTCATCATAATCGTCGTCGTCGTCATCGTCATCATCGTCACCCCTGAGCATGCTTAGATTAAACATGTAAATTAATTAGGATGATAAATACGTGTGGTCCGGTAATTATTATCATAATGTATACAATTATCCCTCTGCAGTTTGAAGTCCTAAAATCCGCTGAAAATTTCGAGATGAGCGAAGTTTCGAGTTAAATTGAGGCAAATACATGGCGGCTATGGGAGGCACGGGGAAAAAAAGTTTCGACTTAACCGATATTTCGAGATATCCGATATATCAGAGTTCAAGTTAACGAGGGATTACTATATTATAGTCGCTGTTGCCCTCATCATGATAATGATGATGATCTAATTTATGGGATGCAGACAGAGTGCAAATTTCTGTTCATCATCATAATCATCAGCAGCAGCGTCATAATCATCTTACCTTCACTGCAGGAGAGAGGAGAGAGAATAAACTTTAATTAATCCAGAAAATGCTTGAGAGAGGCGTCCTCATTCCAGGATGCCTTGAGCTCGGGCCGCGTCGACAGCCCTTTCGATCAGGCGCAGCTGATCTTCGAGGCCGGAGCTGGCCAAGGCTCTCTCCCAAAGCTCTGTGGAAAGGCGGATGTTAGGGGGGGTCTAGGTTGGACTTGTCGCAGCCGCCCACTATGTGTCTGAGAGTCCCAGGCTCTCCACAGAAGCGGCAAAGGGGAGAAACGTGTGTCCGGTCAAAGAGGTGTAGTCTGGTGGGATGCGGGAAGGTGTTGACCTGCAGGGCACGCAATAATCTTTCCTGATCTCTCGGTAGCGATTTGTGTGGCGAAGAGTAGGTTTTACGGGACAGCCTATAGTGTTGCATGATTTCCTGGTAGGTGACAAGAGGTTGAATGCGCTCGGGCTCGGCTTCGGATTCACCAGCGCTGGCTCGGCGGGTCAAATCTCGAGCCACGAGGTTGGCGATCTCGTTGCCGAGGATTCCGCTATGAGCTGGTGCCCATACAATGCTCACTGGTCTCGTTGGTAGTCTCTGATTGATTAGTCGAAGTGTTGTGACGTGCAAGCGACCGTTGGCAAAGTTGCGGCACGCCTGCTGAGAGTCTGAGATTATAACTTTGGCGTCGCTTTGGCTAAGTGCAAGTGCTATCGCCGCTTCCTCGGCTTGGAGAGGGTTGTGTCCAGGAATGGAGATGCTGCACCTGTGCTGCTTATTTAAAACGACGGTGGCTGCCATGGCTTCTCTTACGGGGTAACAGGCTGCGTCTGTGTAGGCGGTAGATGGTGCATCTCCGTACAACCTAAATATTGCCAGGGCTCGGGCTTCTCGGCGATCCTCGTGATGCACAGGGTGCATATTGCGAGGTAAGACGGGCACTATGAAGTGTTTTCTAATAGAGTAGGGTACATTTCCAGTAAGGAGAGGTGGGTGGCTGAGTGGGGCCGACAGCGCCAGGCGTGAGAGGATGAACCTCCCCGTTTCGGTACAAAGCCCTATTTCATTGACCTCCAACCACTCCTGCCCTGGTTCGGAAAAAACCATCATCCCTGATGCTGGAGGGCTACACTATTGATTGGACATGTTTTTTTAAGGAACAAGATTTTCTGAGCTATACTGATCGATGCATCAGTACCCACGAGATGACCGCTTCTCTGCTTATTATATCTTTCCCCGCAACTTTCCAGTTTGATCCCAATTCTTGTAATTATGGATGATGGTTCCTGCGGAGATGGAAGATTCCAGTAACTGCCTAACTGGGCGGCACTGGGCATTCACGTGAACAAGCTTATATATCATTTGACTGTAGGAGCTATATGTTATACTAAACCCACATAACGGAAAAGTCGAGGGGAGATGAAACTAACTTTGTTATAAGTGATGCTTCGCTCAAACGGCACGATATGCTTTCAATACACTCAAATGGGGACCGTGCAATGTTTTCAGTAAAGCGACGCTTCGAGTAAAGGGCCTTTTTTTTTACAAAGAGACGAGGGTTTTACACCCAAAGCTATCGGCCGCCGATATGGAGCGTAATTTCAACGCCTTCCCACCGAAAGTTAGCGCGTATACGGATGTTTACGATCACGTGAGGAACCATACAAAATGTTACATGTACCATATTTCAACAAGCTTGGACAAATATTTCTGTGTCATCAGTTTCCTGAACAAAGGCTGTTTGGGGCTGTTTTTTTTTATTTGCTTTAACCGCGTTCGTCAGCGCCCGCCTTAAGTTCTCTGCCATAGAAAACGCTAAGCCTTGCCTTTTGTGAAACGGCGTTAGACCCACCCTCTGCTCAGAAAGCGTTAGGCCTAACCGCTTCTTAAATAGCTTTAGGACTAACGTCTTCTCAGAAGGTGTTAAGCCTAACCTCTCCCCACACAGCATCAGGCCTAAAATTTTCGCAAAGAGTATTCGGCCTAACCTTTTCTCAAACCACATGAGGCCTAATGTCTTTTCAACCTCTTCTCACAGAGCATTAAGCCTAACCTCTTCCCAGAGAGTGTTATGCCTAACCTCTTTTTCCTTCCCACGCGCGAGCAGGAGATCCGCAAGCACCCGGGGCTGACGGACGAGGACGCGGCGAGCCTGGCGGCGGCCAAGCTGGCAGAGCAGCAGCACCACACGCGCATGTGGTACCGGGTGGGCGCCATCCGGGACCTGACCGGAGGCAGGCGCACCAGGCCCAGCATCAACGAGAAGCTGCAGCACGTGAGTGCTGTGCCTGCGTAGGGATGGGCCGCTTGTCACCCACGCCGCTTGGCGCAGGAAGGGCGCGCTGCGTTCGAATTCAGCACAAGTAGCAGGAGTCGCCGAGCAGAAAACTTACACTGCATTCTAATCAGCCAACTAAATTTAGTCGGGCAAATAGGGAAATATTAGAATGAACAGCAAGAAAAAGAAAACTTAGAGTGAGAAATGTGCAGAGCGAGGGGGAATTTTCGTGCCGGTACATTCCCTCTGGCATAAATTAACGTACCTCTAAAAATACAGGTTGGGCCCCATCTCGTGGAGGAAGGAAGAACGGAGCTGTGGTGGGGTCCCCAGATCTACCGATGGAGGTCGGGGGGTCTCCGATGATTGAGGCCTGTGCCTCGAAGGTGTCAAGTGCTCGCTCATTCTAGTGAAAGGAACGTCCCTAATGGGTGTTTCCCATCAGCATCTCCCGCTGGAGCTGTGCAGAAGGAGAAATTCTCAGTTAACGGTGCATGGCAAGATGGGAGGGAATACCAAAAGAATAAACTTCAGTACCATTCCCCTCTGTGAAGATGGATTATCAGGGTAATTTTTTGTGGATTATTGGTTGGTCCACGGAGAAAAAAAGTATGAGAGGAGGTGACTCCGCTGGGCTGGGACAGCGCGGGCGGGCGGCGCGTTAATGTCACTGTCTGGCGAGGAGGAAATGCTGCTTGCGGAGAAGCACAGCAGATGGCGCGTCAAGCGCGTTGTCATAGTTTGCAGGTTCTTATACGGACGCGACGCACGAAAATCGTAATATCATAGAATGTATTGTTAAAATTGCAAGCGGCCTGCAAAGGGTGCACCCTTGCACACAGGGTCTTGCGGGGAAGCAACCTTTAGTACTAAAAAGTACGTTATGCTTCAGGTTGTTCGTTTTCGGGTTTTGTATTTTAACACGAAAGTGTTTTATGCCGGGATACACCAAGATTTCACTGACGTCATATCCGTCACGGCAATGAAGCCAGTACACCTTTGCCGAAGCGAGCCGCCAGCAGGACGTCGCTCGCCAAGCACACCCACAAGACAGCCGCCGACCCGCAAATCATGCTCAACTGCAGATTTCGCTGCACATTTCGCTTTCGTGTTTTATCTTTCCTATGACAGAGGAAACAACCACAGTTTTTTGGTATTATACGCCGCCTTATATCAAAATATGAAGCGCTGGAAGCGAACATGTGGCCGAAGGGAGAGGTTGTACCAAAGTGAGGAGGATGCGGCTTTTGTCGTGCTGCAAACGCAAAAAAACAACAAAAGAGTTACTGTATAGCAGCTCCGCTATAAAAAGTAACACTATGGGTACGACTAGAGCCATTAGATCAGCTAAGTTTCAGAGTATCGGCACTCTTCTCTCTCATTGTTGTATACTGCTGGCAGGGGCCATTGGTCGAACCGCGTCATGTGACATTTGTTTACCCGGAAGACCCATGGGCGCTGACAATTTGGTTCCTCTGTGTTTCCGCATGCGCGCTCTTCGATAAGTCGTGATTTTCGGAGCGCAGTGTGCCTGCATGATACGTTGAGAGTGAGTTTTTAAGCCATCAGACAGGGTAGTGATGCCGTGCTGCTCTGTCCTGGGCTGTTTCAACCAGGCTGGAAGGTGGAAAACGCCTGCTTCGCTTCCCGCTGGGAAAGAACGACAGTGGTCTAGCGTAACCTACAGCCGCTAGAAAAGCGTAGCTTAATTAGTGGCTCTAGGGTAACCTAGAGCCACTAAATAAGCTACCCTAGCGTAACCAAGCCTGACTCTATCGCCTCGGCGTGCTGTCTCTAAATCTTTGAAAAGTAAACACAGCTGTCGTGGTCGCCAAGCGGCGCCCGGACCAATGCCGCCCGTCAGTGTCAGCTGCAATAGGGCGCGTAAAGCTGGCCACCCTGGCGACAAGCACCAAAATGGCTTCTGCCGTGCGTCAGTGCCGTTACTCTTAAGCGTAGCTTATTTAGTGGTTCTAGGCACGACGATGCCACGAATATATAGCAAATGTCACTTGTTATTCCTCAAGGACTGAATAAGTTTTTCAATTCCAGTATCCCGTAGGAACTGTAAAATTCTTGTCCTTCAAGACGATTCGGCACTGACGTCCCAGGTTTCAAGGGAGTGGCGTAGTTCCAGCCTGCCAACACGTCGTACTCAAGCCAGGCACCCAGCTGCTGTTGCTCGGGCAGCGTCTAGTGAAGGACAGCTGTGCTACAGCTTGTTAAAACAGCCCGCTTCGTTTAAGGCATGCTTACGTCGTATTATTGCTTGCTTACAGCACATTTCCTGTTCCGGTTTGTGATATTCATGGGGTTAACGCTGGTAGAAATCCACCTTTAAAGTCAAAACTCGAGTAGTAAGCAGTAGAATGATACCCCAGGTTAAAAAATTATTCCGGCTTCACTGTCTTAACGTGGCGATCGCCGATGTTAACAGCGAAGCTACCTGGTATTTGTTAATCGCAATGCTAAGCTTCATATAACTTCGTAAAGCCAGCAGGTTGACTCCCGTTAGCGCCAATTCATTATTGCGGTGTTCCACGGCTCACGCTATCTACTGGAACATTTTGTTACTTTTTGAAGTTTTGAAACCCTGCTACCAGGGGGCGCCACGAGCCCTTTTTTTTTTCAGGATCTATATTTACTTGCTATCGGAAAATTCAAACAGAAATGTATTGTTAAAGAAAAGAAGAACACATTAATCACTTCTGTATTGATGTGTTGCCTCAAATACACTTATGCCTTCTTTTTCCTCAGGACTGTTGACAAGTATAAGCACTGCCACCAAATTTAGTAGTTTAGAAAAGCTTTGCCCATATAAGGGTCTCCTTCAAGCATTCTCAACGTTGCTGCACGTGTGCTTGGCGCTTTCGCTTCCTCCTCGCTAGGCTGTGCCCTCTCCACATCACTGCGACCACGTAGCCACATGTCGCTCCGTGAAAACCTCAACCAAGCACAATTTCGCTGTTAAAAAACGTTTCCTCTAAAAGTACCCTTCCCTCTAGAACTATTTTTTCAGCAAGTCGAATCTTTGGAACGGGCCCACATAAATGGCGCTTAAAATACTCAGTTTTCCTCCTGCGTACGTTGCGCATATCGCTTTCTATCGCATAAGAAATCGATGCGGCATGTCGGGAAAATGTTCTCGTCGATACGCGTCGTTCTATAACAGAACAACGAATGGCACAAAACGAAAATAAAGTGGAGAGAGACCGCCGCGATAACTGCGTGGAGACAGTGGGACATCAGTCAGTGCGCATCCCCTGTTGCTCCTTGCTGCCCTAACCAATTTACGAGACTTCCGGCGTGCTCCCGGCTTGGCCTGCGTCAACATACGATTTGCAGAGTGACCTGGTGACACGTCTAGGGTACCTGGATGCACACTCTCCCGAACGGAGGAGCGTAGGGCGCGTGCATCAAGGCACCCTGGGTACGTCCGCCGGCGCGCGCCCCACCGCCGATGAGTGGCCGGACTGGACGTCCCTGTTTCCCCCATTAGAAAACGTATAATACGACGGGCGATAGGCTGCCTTGCTTGGGGCAACTTGAGGTACAGACGACTGCAGTGGCGTTAGAGCACGTGTTCATATAACTCACCGCCGTCCGTCAGTGTAGGGACGACATACTCACGCATTCCTAATGTACCCGGATGGTGTTCAATTCATTTTTTTACAATAGCACTGTCTCGATTGAATTATCGCAGAAATTGGACCAAGAAGTCCGTGAGATGTTCGCACTGGCCGCCCAGGACGAAGCTGACGCAAAGGTGAGCACAGTCATTGAAGTACTCAATACATAGCTGAGAGTTCGACACTTGCGCAGATTTCGGTGCTGGCTTAAATGTGAATTACCTCATACCCTTAAATTGTTTTTTGTCTGGCTTTCGCTTGAAAACTTTTGTCTCCACCAGTCTTATACGACTGTTCAGCAAAGCACAAACGTCTTTAGTGACATGGATAGCACAAGAAAATATGCATGCGCACAGGAAGAGGGTCTCGGTGAGCCATCTCATCTGATTGATTGTTGATGGCATCCCCTTTCTGCCGGGGCGATGTGTATCTTCTTACGTACTTCGTGTCTCAATACTACCTTCCTTAAATTCTGTTTCGCAGGCATAAATGGCTTGTCTGCGACGGCCGCTGCGCGCACTTTCACATGGAAATCTACCTGTAGTGTGCCGAAGAGTAAAAGCATTTCTTGCTATTAGCATGGTTCTTTCAGTGGAGCAGTAATCCATAGCTTCGACAAAGGACATAATCATTATGCTATACGATTGAGTAAAAAATAAACAATGACTTATGGTCTAACGCTTTACCAAAAACTGACGTACACGCAACTTCCCATTGATTTTAAACACAAAATCAAATCTCCTGTGCCACATTCCCAAATTCAGGAGTTCCAGCTTGTGTCTGTATTCTTATAACGCTTGTGAGAGAACAGTGTTGTTGATAGGAAGCATTCTTAGAAGTTCAACACTTCTGGTCGTCGAGTATGAACACATGCACATAAAAACGAATCTACTCGCACGAATAAGTCTTCTCTTGGAGGCAGGCGTCCATCACGATCATCATCATGATCATCACCAGCCTGTTTGTTTCTTGTGCAGAACAAGGTACTCTTTCATTGTCCTGCAGCCGTTCCTCTCTTGCGTAATTTATTTTCTCTTGCCGTAGTTTATTTTCTGCATCCGACCTTTCTGATTTTATCTTGATCCTTCCATCGTGTAAATGAATATTCATTATATTCTGTGGTTAAAAGAAGTTTAATGAAACAGCCACAAAAAAACCATCCTGCGGAGATCGTTCTAATACCGATGCCTTGGTGCACTTTTTCTCCGCCTTCCAGCCGGCAGACGAAGTAGAACAGGGCAAGCTACTGAAGCCCGTGACGGAACCCGAGAACAAGAACGTGCCACGATCGAGTTCAACGCCAGCTCGTGCGCGGTCCTGGGAAGGCCGGCAAGGTGGACGTGGTTATTCGCAGGAAGGGGAAGCTCGACTGCCCCGCCACCTGCAGGTGGGTGCGGTAGTTATTTTGTCCTTAAAGGGGCCCTGAAACGCTTTCTGTCAACTTTTTTTTTCAAAACTTATAGGATTTCCGGTCAAGCGGACTCGGTATTTAGATTAGCTGGTCAAAAGGTACTCCAAGTTAAATATCCTACTTCCTACACCCATGAAATAATTTGGAAGCGTACCCCACCACCTGAAGGTGGGTGCTGTCGCTAGCTTGTCCTTAAAGGGGCCCTGCAACACTTCTTGCCAACTTTTTTGAAAATTAGGATGATTCCAGAACAAGCGGACCCAGTATTTATATTTGGTGGTTCAAAGGTACTGCAAGTAATATACCCGACTGCCCTACACCCATGAAATTACTTGGAAGCTTGCTAATGGACTTTCCTTTGCTTATCTTGGTTCGGACATTGTTTGCGTGCTTGAATGATCATTCGAGCAGTATTGTAGCTATTGGCCGGCTTCCTTTCAGTTAACGCTGAAATTGGGCTAGTTGGGTAACCTGTAGGAACCATTTTACCAGCGAAACAAACGGACATGGACCTAGAAAAGAAATAGACGGGACAATTCCTTCAGTTGCAGCGATGGGTGGACGAATTCAATAGCAAACTTCTAGACACTGCAACAAAAGCAAGCGAACGCTGTAAAACGTAATCTTCTATCTAAAGACGTACCTTAGGGCGCTTTCTGATGTCTCGAAATATTTTCGGCTTTGGAACGTTGGTTAAAAGATCAAATGAGTTCGGATCGGCACAATTGGATACAGACACATTTATAAAACAGTCACCTTATTCTCTTAAAAGTGGGATAGCACGGGTGCTGTGAATTCTGTTTCCGCATTGTTGCCTAGCTACGACTCCCAGGACCGAACCGTCAGTGAAAAGAGACGAATTCACGGCGGCCCATGGAGAACTCTTTCGGTAGCAGCTTATATTCTTTTGCCTGTGTAGATCATCACCCAGTTCATAATCACCCATTCCCCCACTTGGACCACGGGTCTCATGTTTAGTTCTGCTGCTACTAATGCTCGCGCTGCGCGTCAGTGAAGGCTACTGAGCCTGTCCCTTCGCTGTGTCCCTCCTTGAGCATCTCTGAGGCTCTGTCACACCGTTCCCGTCTCAAACTGCCATCGCAGAGTGGAGACGATCGACGGCACTGCGCTGGCGGGCGAGGACTACATGGAGCTTCGCCAGATGGTCATGTTCCAGGCGGGCGAGACGCAGCGACGCGTCACAGTGCAGATCGTGGACGACAACCAGTGGGAGCCCGAGGAGACCTTCTTCCTGCGCCTGTCGCTGCCCGCCGGAGGGGACGGAGCCGAGGTCGCCTGGGCCGGAAGTCCGTCATGGAGATCACCATCATAGACGACGACCGTGAGTGGTCCTGTTCGTGGGTGCTCACGCTGGTGTCTGTAAGAAATCACTGACGAATCTGTAATTGAATGTGAAGACTTGATTTTTCCTGATACGAATCAAATATCAACTTTCGTTATAACGAAGTCTCCAGGACAAGAGACTGGCGTTGTTATAAGCAGCACCTCGCTGAAAGCGGTGATTCGATTTCCCCGCACTGCACTTGGTCCGTAGAAAACTTTGAATACAGAGAGATTTCTAAATAAGCAGAAGCCTGAAGGCCAGAAGGGAACCAAAGCACAGCAGCCATGTATAAATATGGACATATGGTTACCACAGTTAATACGTGATTGATTAAGGCTATTGCATAGTAGTGATTAATGAGGTAAGATGAAGGTGTATTAATTGGAAGTACATGAATTACAGTAAATTGAGCTGGACATAAGATGAATTCCGTCTAACGTAAGGATAAAGATAAAGGGGCAATTTGGTGGTGTGAGACTGGCTTCGATATAGCACTAAAATGGTAAAAGTTAGACGCTAAAACAACGTGGCTTCTGTGTGTAGACGAATACACGTGTATAAAAAGGTTACCCTGCACAATAGTATAATCGGAAGTAGAACGCCCCGTCGGCAGTGGGCGGAAATAAGGATCGCCAGGCTTTCACCCGTCAAAGGGCGTAAGCAAACTTAGGTACACCGGGAAATTTTTCATAACTTCCACGCGCCATTCCTCCGTCAATAAATTGCTCCTTCCTACTTCATTTTAATGCTTTACCGCCGCCGTGCAGAGCCCGGCATCTTCGAGTTCCGCCGTCGTGGCCTGCTGGTCAAGGAGAGCGTGGGCATGGCCCAGGTGGCCGTGATTCGGACCAAGGGGGCCGACGGCATGGCGTACGTGCACTGGCGCACCCGCAGCCAGACAGCGAAGGAGGGCGAAGACTTTGTCGGCGGCGAGGGCAAATTGGTGTTCGAGCACGGCGAGACGCTCAAGAACATCGACATCCCCATAATAGATGACTTCGTGTCCGAGAAGGACGAGCACTTCGAGATTGAGCTCTTCGACGCCTCGCCTGGATCAGGCCTGGGTCATCTCACCAAGACCACCATTACCATCACCAGTGACGAAGGTATGGGACATACACATAAATATTTTTCCTGTGTGTGTGGGAATGCATGTGTGTTCATGTCCACGTGACTGACAGATGCTCCACAAGAAATAAAGGTAGCCCACTCTGGAACTGTGCCTCTCTTTCCCATGCAGCTAAAACTAATTAATTTTCTCCGAGAACTGGTATATCCATTACTTTCACTAGCATTGGTATGGCCCTTGGGTAGGGTATCTCTCCGTATTTCGCAGTGTATGTAGATTACCAGGAGCCTTCTAGGCTTCTTTCGTTCTCCGGCCATCGCCAAGAGCCCTAGTTCGCCGCTGTAGGTACCTTCACGTCTCAGGGTGGCTGGCATTCAATAGAACGCGTGGAAGTGGCTTACCCTTTTTTGGTGCAGTTGTTTCCTTTTGCCGTACAAACAATTCCTTCACCCTTGATAGACTGTACACGTCTGGCGTGCAGAGTTCAACACCATCGTGAATCGGCTCATGCTGATGACCAACACCAACGTGGACAAGCTGCGGCTGCACTCGGCCAACTGGGCTGAGCAGATCAAGGACGCCATGAACGTCAACGGCGGGGATATCGAAAACGCCGAAAACGTCGACTACGTTATGCACTTCATCACCTTTGGCTGGAAGGTGAGCGGGCAGTGCGTACGGCTCGCAGTCAGAGGTACTCTGGCGTTTAAAGACGCCTGATGGGCATCATCTTCAGTGGTGCATCACGCCATAATAATGATCAGTACGAGGAGCGGAGGCCACCCGAGTGAACTGCATGGCTTTCTTACACCCCTGCTACACGAGCGTTTCAAAGGCCTTCGAGTCGAATGTCATTTGACTCAAATGACACCTTTGAGCTGCTACACGATGTTTTTCAAAGGCATTTGGTTCAAAATGGCATTTGAGTCAAAGGAGCACGACAACTGACTTTTGAGAGTCTCAAAGGCCTTTGAAACACGAACGGTCGTACCCTTGGGCTCAGTTTCTGCAAGCCGTGATAACAAAAACAATTATTTACGAGTAAAACATCGTGTTTGAAGTGCAACATCTTCATATTTTTTCACTTGTTTTCGTTTTCTGTCACTCGCTCAACGATTACGATGTGACTTGGTGCTCTCAACACCGGCGGTTCTAAAAAAGACAAAAAAACTGGCTGCCTTGTGCATATTGTGTGCGCGCTTGTAGATCATTATCAATTTCATCACTAATAATTGCTTTTTTGCCCATTTTAACTCTAAAATTAAATTATCGCCAAGAACAAAACCTGGCAGTAGTGGCGACACCAAAACATGGCGGGCGAATGCGGAAACTTTCAACTGCCTTTGCGTATGGTCTGTTGATCGACAGAACTCCTTCCAGTTCGAATGACATTTGAAATTTTGAAGGCCATTCGGCTGAAATGTCCTTCCAAATGCTCGTGGAGCACGGGTATCAGCTTACTTCGTACTTCACGCTCCTGATTACAACCCTGTTTCCTTAATCATACGTGAGATGAATCGGAACAGCGAAATGGCCTCGTAAAACCCTGGGTGTGATCATAAAAACGGAGTCTGCGGAGCACGTCCTTAAAGCTCAGATGCTTGATACTCTTGTTGAAGTTGGTTTCGGATCTGTACACATATTATAGTGACGGAATCAATGCCTCTGTGGTAAAATCAAAAGCAGGAGTATCTGCAGAATATACGTTCATGTTCATCGTAAGTAGCGCTAGAGACGGGACACAGAAGAGGAGACACACACGACGGCGGGACAATTCTTACCGACCGCTATGATTGGCATCATAGCGGTCGGTAAGACTCCTCTTCTGTGTCCCGTCTCTAGCGCTACTTACGATGAATCAAAACCAACTAGCCCAACTGTAAATTTTATTGAAATACGTTCATGTTATTTACAACCACTTTTGGCGCTTCAATAAAGACCTAGCCAACCTAAAAGGTTACAAGCACAGAAATAGGGAGAAGAGGGCAGATAATATTGAAGGACAGAAACTTGCGTGGTTTGTTCGCGTGTCGGCTGCAACATGAGTCTTTTCAAGCCAACAAATATAAAATTAAAAATTACGAGGGAGTCTGTTTGGTCAGGAAAATCTGTGACAGCTACGAAACGCGAACTGACTACAAAACATTAGCAAAGCAAGCAGGTCACTTGTGTGCAGTTGTAAACTTCTGTGGTCGGTGTCTCTCTTAGTATTTTTCAACAATAGAGGTCTTGTATGGTCAAGAAATCTTTCATCGAATGTAGACTCTGAATGGTCATAAAGTCCTTCGAGGATTCCCTTAAAACACTCGTTTACTTCGCATGCATGGTGCTTGGGAGTTCAACCTGCTACCAGCTAATAGACACTTATTTTGGAATGGCTTTCGGCCCACTGCAGGTAATCTTTTCTCTGGTTCCGCCTGTGGGCTTCCTGGGTGGCTGGCTGACGTTCTTCGTGTCCCTCGGCGCCATCGGCTTGCTCACGGCCATCATTGGCGACATGGCTGGCATCTTCGGCTGCCTGGTGGGGCTGAGGGACACCGTGACAGCCATCACGTTCGTAGCCCTGGGAACCTCGCTCCCAGACCTGTTTGCATCCAAGGGTGCTGCGCGGTCGGAGAAGTACGCCGATAACGCCATCGGAAACGTGACCGGAAGCAACTCAGTCAACGTATTCCTCGGGCTCGGACTTCCGTGGGTTATGGCGGCCATCTACTGGCACTCCAAGGTCAGTGGGGTTCAAGATTCGCAATTATTGTTGGTGCAGTGTTGACGGAAAGGACAAACCAAACTGTCAATGCATGCTTCATGCGTACCCGGAAGGAAATCTTGAAATGCTGTAGCGCGTGGAGAATGTAATACTCAGGAGAGTCTGCTATAGTACCCCCAAGGCGTTGCAGAAAGTACTGAGGAAGATACGTTATTTTATAGACGTCCACGGACAACTTTGCCCATTTTTCATAGCGAAGATGGCTCTATTTGGCTAATTGTCATTAGCAATTTTTTACGGCGTGTAGTCCGAGCTTTGGGTACGAACAAAATTTGCGGTGGAGAAGACTTGTACGGCTGATTTGGAACAGATTTTGTGGCGTCAGTGGGTTTCTTCGGCGTTCGTGCACGCCAACGTGTGTTATCAGCCTCTCTATGAACGGAAGTTGCGACCGAGAAGGCGGTGCACAGCAAAGGAGAATGAGAAATGGTAGGGAGCCTCGGGAACATCTCCGAATAGCGGTAGCGGCTTCACAGAACGTTACGTCCGGGCCTCTCTTTACCTTTTCTTTCCTCCTTGCGGTAGCGTATCGACATCAAACAGTGCTTTATACTCTGTGACAGTAGTCCGTACTCCGGGGAAATGCAAATATACAGCTCTTAACGTGCGAACATTCGTGAGCCTAATGCAGCTAAGATGCAGAGACGCGCTTCTTGTACAGTGCGTATAGGGATACGGCAGTGGCTTATGTGGTGTGAGCTTGTCTGCGTGGAACCCTAACATGCATGCTTTTTGGCTGGAATCGGTCTTTGAACCGTGTATCACATGACGCAGGGTCAGCCTTTCAAGGTTCCATCCGGCTCCCTGGTGTTCAGCGTCAGCATCTACTGCGCCGTCTCCATCACGTGCATAGCGCTGCTCATGCTGCGGCGAAAGCTGCCCTTCTTCGGCAAGGCGGAGCTCGGGGGTCCGCGCGGTGCCGCCATCGGCAGTGCCGTTTTCATGCTGCTCCTCTGGGTCCTATACATCGTCCTGTCGTCGCTCAAGGCGTACAAACACATTTGAGAAGACAACTTCGCACGCCCTGCTTCCAAAGAGTCTTGGACTCAATCAAGCACAACTGCTGATGTTCTCTTCACGTGTTTTCCTTTGGCAGCGTGGTCAGTGTTGCGGACTTGTGGTTTGTACGCTGTGTTGCCTTGCTACTTCTGGTTGAGCGATGTGCAGCTGACACATATCTCCTAACCACGGTGTGAATGATTAAGTAATACCCGCGCTGGAAGCTGGTTGATGGGTCATTGGCATCATAGCGGTCGGAACTTTCTCTCTAACCTTGCATGTTCCGCACTGGTGCCAAAAATCCTTCATTTCATGGTTGCAGCTCAAAAGTAAGACTCTACATGAGGGTGTAGGCAGCATTTAAGTATTTGCGCTGCTCGTAGAAGGAAAGCTGAACATTCGGAAACGGGACGTGGAGAGGGAGGTACTAGGGGGTGTAGCAATGACGAATTATTGTTCATTGCCTCATACCCACACCCCTGTTCCAGGAACTGTTCACTCGGGGCACATTAGCTTCATTTGGTTTAGCACAGCTGTTGGATGTCTGGTAGCGAATTTACTGGCCTTTGTGTGTATGGAGTAGCTATGTTCAGGTGCAACTGTACTCCTGTTATATGGGCCTCTGCTTCATAGCCTACCGCTCCTGTTGGGTATTCCCCACTTCCAGCTCGGAGCTCCGAAGCTATTCTACAGTGTATCAAATTGCCGCCTCTGTGTGCTTCTGATGTACCCAACATACCTATATGTGCCTACACGTTTGCTAGAAACGTAAACATGTTTACTAGACGTAAGCATAAATGTTAAACTGCTTCCGTCTAAGAGAATGTTCAGTGGGGCAACATTGCTGTACTCAACGTAAAAAAGCTGCCACCGCTTTGGTGCCAATCATAAGGCCGTCCTCACTCCCGCGGTATTTAAATTCGCGAGTCTTTGTTTCGTGTGGATGAAGTTTTGAGGCATGTCGAAACGGTTCAGGGTACTTGACCACCTTTCAAAGCGACCTCATCTTGTAAATATGTTTTGCCACATTATGTCGCCACTCACTTTCTTTCTGCCATTAAATAATAATTTGACCATTTTTACAGTCACAAACAAGCCTTGTACATGCACAGACAGGGACAAATGAAACGGCAACAAAGATAAGAAGTGGGACACACAAAACCGAGTTAGTCACATCAAATCAACTATTTTTAGGGCTTCTTGTACGTTGACAAAATGGGGCTTTTCAAATATATTTAAAAAGAGCTCTTTCTGTAATACATTACTGTAACTGTGAAATGCTGTAATTTGACTTACGTGGAAATAAATAATGCAATTAATATCGTGGCTTATATTACGCTCCCATTCTTTATTTATCTATGGATGTGTAAACAAATTTGCAAATATAAGAAACACAAAGAAAGTACATGACGAACTTTATTCATTGAATAATTCGGTGTTACATTTAGAACAAAGGAACATGACAGCTGAAGCAACATAGTCGTTTATCTGTTTGGTCACTGCAGCAACGCAGGTGGCTGTTGCTTCGTATTACTTCGCAGCGCTAATAATATTTTTAACACGCCACTTATGCAAGCCCCCTCGATTTCATATGCCTGTTACCTTTCGTATTACTAACTACTGTACATAAAATTTAGCTTACTTGATCCTTTATATTCTCACGAACACGACGCCGTCAGCCGTGCATACTTAATGTGTGTTGTGCTGTCGATATCCTACACGTGTGCTACTCACGTGTCGCCAAGACATGAGCCGACGAGATCAAAAATGTGATTTGCTATCTTGACTGTGTTAGCTTGTAATGTATGTATAATCGTGATAAGAGCGAGTGTCAGAACAGCGTACGATACCTCTTCGTGCGCAAAGGTCGTTTCCTATTCGCCTCTAGGGACTGGCAGCGACTTCCTAAGTGTTAAAACGTGGTCTTTTGTCCCCGTTTGTCTTCGCATACATGTTTACAGAACTCCCTAGCACTGCTTTTTGAGTGGGATGGGGGTGTGCGTGAAGTTGTGCGTCCATGTACGTGTACGTGTCCGTTATTTTGAGCGTGATATAGGAACATGCTAGGACAAATCTCTCGGTGTTATGATCCAGTGATTCTGATGGTGATTTTTATGAAGCACTTTTTTTCTCAACGGGGCGTGAACTTTGTGCGCTCCCTTCGCACGTACGAGCCTATTGTGCACTTGGTGTACGCAGTATGCTTCCAGCTTGCACATAGCACCAATATTAAGTTTTGTGTACAGTGCAAATTCTAACATTCTTCTGTGCAAGCAGTCGTTATCTGCACTCTCGTTGGTTTCTGAACGTATTTCTAAATCCGACGTGAACACCGGTCGGATTGCACAAATGTTCGCAAATAAACCTTTTCAGCTTGTTCCTTCAAGGAGCCGCCATTTTGTCACTGGGCTGAGCTCACCCCCTGTTCAACTGGCGCACTCAAAAGGATGACTTAACGGCGAGTGCGCAGAGCAGCCAGGAACATGCCAAGATGTTATCAAGACTAAAATATTAGAAGGTCTACACCATGCGGATACGCGTCTGTTTCATTGCATAAGTAATTCGCTTCTGGCTACAGGCCGCCCCATCAATGGTGTCGGCTATTCATCTGTGTCACTGCGCATGCACTTTACGTAACTCAATTGTGCTTGCGCCGGTGTATTAAAACGTTTGCAGCTCCACCTGTCTATTGAGCCAACTGGAGTGATTCCGCGGGAAGAGCCCTTTCAGCAATCTGGTCTTCGGAAAAAGGCGTAACGGGCAGGTGGGGCTGTTAAATTGTGATTTTTTGCAGTGAGCGCACAAACCGGTAATAAGATGACATCTCCTAAGAAAGAAAATTTCAAAGAAAACGTGGCTAGCCCCCAAGAAAAATTACAAGTGCGAAGAATTTTGTACGTGTTGCGGTTCTAACGGTCGAATCCCCTTTTGTGCACGCACTAAGTGCAATTCCTGTGCTAAATATTATTTACATTTATGAAGAGTACAGACAAATGTATATTTACAGCCCTGTGTACTTTGTATTTCGATGTAAATAAGCAAATTGAAGCGTTAAGCGTAAAGGCTTCCATCTCTCGTTTCGTCTATTTTTGTGACTGTGTTAATGGTGAATGTTAGCAGGCGTGTGACTGAAGTGAGTTTGGTTTTACAACCGCGTCTTTTTCATTTAAAAAAAGGGTACTTGCGACGTGCGAAATGAATTGCTTGTAACCATATCTTCGATGTACAGGGGGGTTAAAAAATGAGAACAACGGAGTGTACAGCCTCCGACGCATGCTGCACCACCTGCCTGCAAAGTGAGCAAGCTGCGCGCATGCGCACTTCTTTGAGGGCGTTTGAGAGTGTGGCCTACATTTATGGGAAATGCATGATCAAGAAGCGACGCCCGTCGTTAATTTTGAGGCATCTTTTCACCCTGCGTCGTCACTGAGCAGGATTATCGTTGAAGGGCATCATGCTGGCTGCAATCAGCCTGCTGTGCGCTTGGCTGCTGAGTGTAGTAGATAACAGGATGCTCAGTGGCGCCATAGTGTTAAAAAAGACGCCTCAAAATCAATGACCGGCGTCGCTTCTTTATCAAGCACTTCCCCTAATAGTACGCCACACTCTGAAACGCTGTGAAAAAACTACGGATGCGCGCAGTTTACTGACAGTCCAGCCAGGCGGTGCGGCATGCGTCGCGGGGTGTGTGCTCCATTGTTCCTATTTCTTTTAGTCCCCCCTGTACGCAAGTGTGTAACCGTTCAACTTAGTTTAAGCGTACCGGTCACTCCCTCCAACCGCGATCTTATCGAATGCCTGAAACTGCTTTGTCAAGCGAATGTAGCTATATAAGCTGCTTGTAAACCTGCCACGAGTATCTGTCCTATATCAGCCATGGTCTCGTTGCACTCCTTTTCGCTGACGAGGTTTAATTCACTCCCATAAAAGTTTCAATGTGCGCACACGGAGGGTTTAAAAATGTGCTCGCTCTTTTTACACCTTTTTGCTGGGTACTAAACAGGCCTTGCAGACGCCTGTGGTGTGAAAGTTTTCCTTGGTCGGGGCCCCACTTTAATCAGAATGGCGTGTTTTCTTCTAGTGAATGGGCTGTGAGGCAATGCGTACTATATAGAATTTATTTTTTCACAGCTGTGGGGGTATAGTTAGGTGCGAAGAAGTAAGTCCCCGCGTCTCCGCCCCACGCATACGTCTTTATAGCTTTCATCAAAAAGCATCTCGTCCTACCGCATGCAATGTGTTCCTGCTTGAAACAATTTTGCTCTTGTGCTTTTGCCTACATTTCACAATAAAGAATTTCTTGTGGAGCACTCAGGTGGTGTTAATGTCCAAAAACAGCTGCTCAATTTTTAGTTCGTTTTATAGCGTCGCTGACTGGAACAACTCAGTGACACAAAGAACCTTATCTTGATCATTTAGAGAGTACACGAGGGCCGGAGTCCGGCAGGAAAGCGGTCTTCAAATAGGGCTTGACAATGCTGCGGGTCCCGTATTGTCACCAGCGCAAAAAAGAGTAAAACATCCAGTTCTCAGCAGTACATAAGCACAAAAAAATGAACACTTGTATACAAACTACAGTTGGCTACAGCGGAGCACCTGGTGTGCAGCTTCCCTGCCCTTCGAAGCCTACACTGTGAATGGCTTACGTTGTCGAGTGTGTATATCACTTTGCATAACTAACATCCTTAGAGCCTAGCAGAAGAAAACAAAAGAAAACACCCTTACGGGTGTTTTCTTGCTGGAGCACAACTGCGCTCTAGCAGAAACACAAAAACACCCTTTCAGAGGGTGTTTTATTGTCAATTACACCCATTTGAAGGGCTTCTTCTTTGCATTTCTATAGGGTTTAATGGTGTTTGCTATAAACCAAAATGGTGTAAATCAAATTACAGTGTCCGCCTTCAGCACATGGCTCCTGCGGCCCGCGCCTCGGATGTGCGTAAAACTTTAAGGTAGGGATAAAAGGTCGACGTCATGGCCCCTTGCTCCGATTTTTTTGGTATTCCAGAGTGTATCTGTACAGATAGCTTTTCCTTCGCCGGATAGCAAACTGCAAAAAAGAAATATTTGAATGACAGCCCTGATGCCAATCATTACGTACGAAATACAAAACACACAAACGGTTCAACACATGCCAACAAAGAACATGATGTGTTCGAAACCATCATGTTCTGCGCAACGATTATCGTTATTTGAAAAAAATGTGTTGCAAGTTACTTCGGAGTTCAGTACGAGGAAAGTAACATGTGGAATCTTCGAAATATAAAATATTTGAAACATGCTAATGTAAAAATCAGCAATTAAATGGCGGGCTGACAGCGGCTGCCAGAAAAATTATACCTAGTTCCACCCATTTTGAAATTTGCCGAAACAGCAGAGTTGTGGTTCTCTTATTCAACTCGAACGTAAACGAGTGCTTGCCCGAGAACCACAGCGGCGCTGCCGCGCAAATTCTACAGTTCGCGCAAAGAAATCAGCAGCTAAACGGCAGCGGCGCGAAGCTCCCTGCCCTAGCGGAAGGGAGAGGAACCCACCATGATGATGATGATTGCTATTGGTTTCGCTTTTGTAGCGGGGCGATGACGTGTCATCTTACCAAAAAGGACTACAAGATTACTGCGCCCTCTATCGGTGGGTCTGGGAACCACCGATAGAGGGCGGAGTTACCTGGGAACGCAGAGGAACTGGTACTTGAGAGGCGGTTCCCAGACCCACCGATAGAAGCCGCGGGCAGATCTGGGAACCTGCTCCTACGCCTGCGTAACGCACGACTTACAGCAGACGGGCTAAAAGGCTCTCCATACAACACTTTCGCTGTTAAAATTTGGTGTGACATACAAAAGGACTGCGGAAAACATATCGGTGGGGAAAATATCTGAGTAACGTCACTGAAAAACACGGAACCGCCATAGCTTTCACAGGCCGCCACTTACTTTTAACAGCGCAGATGTTTAAGCTTTTAGTTTTGCCGTGGAGCGATACCAAAAAACAGCCCATCTGAGCACCGCTTCGCGTTGCCTAGCGGCCACGTTCTACAGGTGCGCCTAACCAAGCTTAGCTTAGATACCGCCTGCTTGATTACGAACATCATGTAAGCTAGTCACGCGAACCTAATCACGTAACATCACGCAAATCTAGTCGCGTGAACCAAATCACGTAACTACTGTGTCGACCTCGCGGAACGCAAAGCTAGTCATGTGACATGTTCCATCCTTAACGTAACATCGCGCAAAGGTAGTCACGTGATATGTTCCCGCCAAATCACAATTATTACGTAAAGCTGTTCACGTGACATCTTCCCGGCAAAATCTCATGAAGCTAGTCACATGACATGGTAAAGACAAAATCACGTAACATCACGTAACCACTTGTCCCGTGACATGTTCCGCCAAAATACTGTAAAGATGTTACCTGACATCACCTAACTGGTCACGGTGACACGTCGCTGACAAGCAAACGTGAAACTAATCACATGGTATGTTCCCGCCAAACGCACGCAATGCCAAGCACATGACTTGGCCTAGCAACAGTCATTCCTCGCAACCCACCGCAAGAGCACCGAGCAACGGCCATTCCTCGCACCCCACGCGCGTAGGGCGGATTCCGCGCCTGTGTGCGCTCCGTTCTCTTCTCTTCATGCACGGACAACACGCGTGAAGGCCGAGCTTGGCCATGAGTCCCAGGCGACTAGAAGCCTGCAAAACCCGGCGTGGCGACAGACCTCGCACCTCCTATGCTCCATGCGTACGTTTGTGCGAGGTCTTTGCTGCGAAATCCTTCTGCCAACCTGCGTTGTTAAAATGGCTTCAGGTCAGCCAGCTGGCAGTTAGCGGTTTTCAGATGATATAGTGGGTGCGAAAAGATAGGCGTCCGCTTGCCGAACTCATGCTCTGAGCACCCGCATTACCCTTTTCTGTTTGCCTGTCCCTCATTATAGCCATCATCCTTGCATCTTTGCGCCAGTATTCAGAGTAAGCGCACAGAAATTCTCTGTTAAAGCGCTGGCCAATGAGCCATTGCAGGTAAGTGTGTGAGAGAGAGAAGCATCTTTAATGGGCAAGTGCGGTGACCCAGGCTGGGCACCCGACTTGCTACACCAAAGTGTAGTATTGGGCGAGTTGGTTATCCATCATTACTAAACAGCGCAACAAAAACACGGACTTTAGCTGAGGTACACAGGACGAGTGCTGCTAGTGGCAGCGCTCGTCCTGTGTACCTCAGCTAAAGTCCGTGTTTTTGTTGCGCTGTTTAGTAATGTTGCTACACCAAATGGGGGTGAAGGTGTGATGAAAATATATGGAAACTCTCACTTACACATGAATAATCAAACACACAGACACACACAAAAAGCACACACACAATCAGGCGATATACTCATTTGTCTCAGAGGTTCAGAGCTCAATGCTACGGAGAGAACGCTAAGAGCACTTTTGTTGCGCGACTTGCCATGCCGGTTGTATAGCCAGGGCCCAAGGAGGTGCCTCGAAGAGATCTGGGCGGACGCGGGCAGGCCCAGAGGAAGCTTGCTGTGGTACGCTCAAGTTCGTCGCCAGGACATGCGCAGAGATCTTGTTTCAGGTCTCGCGAACTGTACAGGTAGTGCACAGAGGTGAGGAAGCCTGGCGAAGTGTAAAAAGGAAATGCTTAGTTTAAGCACATTGGGTCGGATGCGATGCAGGACAGCTTCATCTCGCTTCCACAGACCGCTTGGCATCCTAAATCGGCACTCTGGGTTTATTGTTTGCAACGGAAGTAGGTCTTATTTGGATCGGTCCACAGACCCAAATAAGGTATGGCTACTACGTGGGCGTATATACCATTTGCTGGACTATAACAGCAGCCAGCTGTCTATTGCGCTCGAGGATTACGAGGTTAGGCCTAGCGTTACGGTTTGGGGTTTTACGACGCCAGCCGGTACCCGGAGCTGGAGATATACGACGGGACTGGATATTGGGACAGGCCGGAGTAGAAAGAAAATTCGGGGCCGTGGAGATCACGCCAGGATACTCAGATAACCGCGCTGTTACACTTGAAGCCACCGATGCCTAAACCCCAAGCCCGAAACCGTTCACTTTATCAGACAACCAGAATACTCCAGAGGTAGTAGGAAATGGCACTCAAAACTATACAAACTCGACAAAAGAGAGAAAATGGCATGAAGACAAATCCAAATGAACGCTCTACCCCAACTTCTTCGAAGAACGACTAACTTAACGTTGCTACTGGTTCATAGTGAAATAGTGGTTCATAGTGGTTCATAGGTGCAGGTTCATACTGGGCCCGGGTCATACGTTTCTTTGTTCTTATTTTGTGTGTGTTTCTGAGCAATTTCTGCGCATTTTTTTGCTACCCCAAGTGTACCTGCTCCGCAAGACGTGTCCCAACCATGTTCATGGTGCGGGTACACCAAACCGCGACTAACACCACACAAGCACCATACTCGTGCAGCGCGGTGGCATCAGGTACTCACCAATGAGGACGAACTGGGAAAACGTGCTCTGATCCAGCGGTTCAAGCAGGCAGTACAAGACAGCGGCGCCTTGTACTAGGGGCCCCACCATCGGCGACAGGGTCCGACAAGCCCGCTGCGATAAATCAATATGACGTTTATTTTATTCGTCTCCTCCGCGCCCTTAATGAGGAGGTGGGGCAAATCAGTAAGGAAGGTACCGAGACATGGTGCCTCACTGCAGAATAAATGCATTTTACCACCACTACCTGGCGTCGACGAAGCATACATGCGCTATTCACTGATATATACGACGGATGTACGGGAACAATACAGTTCCATCACAGAACTTGCCAAATTTCCTATACAAAAGGGGGTCCGCCAAGGGGATGCAATATGACCAGAATTATTTACAGCCTCTCTGAAGCGTGTGTTCAGAGAAGCTCAGGTGGAGGTAAACGGGGGTGAGAATCAATGGAGAATATCTCAGACACCTACGGTTTCCAGATGACATTTTTCTGTTCAGCCAGAGCAGCACGGATTTTCAGCGCATGCTTTGCAATTGTGCTCAGAAATAATGACTTCAAGCTTAAAAATAAACCCGAAAAAGTCCAAGGTACTGTAGAATCAGCACGCCAAGTCAGAATTTGTCGAAATTTTGTGGGCCACGGCGACCGTGGCCAGAGCAGGCGCGCGGCCGAGCAGGTGCGCTGCGCTTGCGTGGCTAGTTGCGTGGCTAAAGAGAGCGAGAGAAACTTTTGCTCTTGCTTTTGTAGTGTGTCCGTAGTGACAAGTGCTGCGCCAAGTGCCTGCGCTGAAGCGAGGTGCGCCTGCTCTGAGAAACCAGCCCCGCTGCAGTTATTGCACCAGCCATACTACCAAAAGAAGCGCGCAAGTTCCCCTCACTCTCTTTAACCGCGTAACCAGCCGGCAGCGGCAAGCGCGGCGCCCCTGCTCGGCCGTTGCGCCTGCTCCGGCCACGGTCGCCGTGGCCACAAGATTTTTACCAAGACTGTACATCACTTACAGGTAGGCATGAGGCTTGAGCAACAGTCTCCGAATACGATATATCTTGGGCAAGTCATAGTCTGCTGATCCAAACCATGAACGGGAAATTACCGCTCAGAATAAGCATGGGGTGGGCTGCGTTTGGTAAGAACTCCGACATCCTCACTGGAAGCTTCCCCTGTCACTCAAAAAGTTTGTACTTAATCAATCTATTCTTCCAGTAATGAGTTATGATGCAGAAACTTGGGTTCTCATCAAACGAGTTGACACCAAACTTAGATCGGCACAACGAGGCATGGAACGCCGAATGCTGGGGGTCACGTTAGGGACATGAAAACAGCCGCATGGATTAGGGAAGCAAATAAAGGTGGAGGACATTGTAGTTCAAATTAAGCGAAGGAAAATGGGCATGGGCTCGTCACGTAAGCGAATGAGGGACAACAGGCGGTTCATCGGTTTGACAGACTGGCTGCCAATAGACCGCAAACGCACTAAAGGTCGGCTGAGAGCTCGTTGATGAGATGAACTACGAAAATTTGGGGGAAAACAAAGGACTCAGCTAGCACTCTATAGGCGTGGCTGGAAATCTTTTGGAGAGGCTTTTGTCCTCCTGTGGACACAGACAGGCTCGTGATGATGATGATAATGATGATGGTGACCTAGAATACACAGAGGGCAGCAAAGAAACCACTGAATACTGCAAGCCAATTGATGCTTTCATAGAGTTTCATACTAATATCCATATACTGAAAAGAAAACTGTCTCTTAAGTGATATGCCGCCACGGACGCCGCCATAACAGCTGACAGTGTTCCTTTCTTCTTTAACCTGGCTTGCAGCATGGCTTGTTGACGCTCCTGGACCACACACAATTAAAACACAGCATGGGGAACATTTTTTTAGTGCGCAAGCACTTTGGCGGCCGCTACTGGGGTTAGGCGGCGGTCGACGGCGTCGTAACCGAGCGAGCGAAAGGCAAGAAGGGAACGGCGGAGGAAAATGTGGCGAAAGGTGAGGGGGGGGGGGCAGTATTCTTAGCCCGCACGAGACGCTCGTCGGAGCGTCTGGCGAAATTGTCAGGGGGAGGGCGGTGATCGCTGCTATGGCGCCATCTCTCTCACTGCCTCCCCCTCACACTTTCGCCAGGAGCGACGTCTCCGTGCGTGACCCAACCGAACCAAGTTATCTTTGCGCGGGAGGTTCAAACACTATTCGCACTAACATGGTAGCCAGTGGCGGCGACGCGCTTGGAGCTACCGGCAGAGTAACGCGCGTCGCCGTGCCTTCGCTGATCACGCGATCACTTTCTGAGACGCAGAAGGTATGCGCCGTGACCGAGAAGACAGGAGTTCTCGCATTGGGTAGTACAGCAATCGCCAGTGCAGTCGTTTTCTTATTATTAGCACTCTTTGTTTGAAATTTGCGATAAACGCGGTATCGTCATTATCGGGACGAAACAGTCGGTATCAAGGACCGATTGAAACATCGGTTTCTGCGTGGCCTCAATTTCCGCAAGCCGTGCTCGAAGCTGCAAATTTCGCTTTTCGATTTCTGCTACCTCTGCGTGCTTCTAGCTCTAGGGCTCTTTCCTCGCGCTCTCTTTTTTCCTGCGCGAGCACCCCCTCTGACAGGTCCCCGTCACTTAATCCTAAGCGCTTCCCAAGTTCTGTCAACCTGATTCGGAGCTCCAACTGCAACTTCCTTTTCCTCATTTCTTCTAGCTGGAGTTGCACCCGCACAGCTTCGCGCTCTGCAGCTCTCTCTTCTCGTGCCTGCGCGAGAGCATCGTCAACCCACGCCCGCAACTCTGCATCAAGCAACCCGAGACGCTCCCCTGCGGCGAGTAAATCTTGCACGTTCATAGTGCACGCACTCAAGGGACCTAACGCGGCGTAACTTTATGTTGCAAAAACGCCCTCAGTCCTGCCGTGGACAGCCGAAGAGAGGGGAGGCCAGGCGAGAACAGAGAAGGACGCCGGTAGGAGTGGACGGGGCAGGTTGGAGGAGCGCGACGTCCAGGTCGAAGACTCGAAGCTCGTCGGATTTTTGGGACCCGAGCTCGAAAGGGGTCTACCCGGCGCCTTGGCATGCTGGAGACGAGGGTGGCGAACTTCTGACTCGTGGAGGCGCGCTAGGTTGGCGTGCTCCACCCCTGGGGCCACCCCGCCGCCTGCTGCCAAGTCGGCGACCGGCAGTGCCCGGTCGCATCCTGCCCATTGCTACAGGGCGCCCGATCACAAGCGGGGGCTGAGCAGACCGTTGTCAACGAGGACAACGGTGCGTCTTCCTCGTCGACGCTCCGGCGTGTGCGACTCCGTCGTCGTAGGCCTGCAACGCCACCCACCGCATCGTCACCAGCACCCACGACATCCTGCGGACAACGCCTCATCGCCCAGAACAGTTGGTGGGGGCTTTTCTGTGTGCTTTTAAATGCAGAGCATTTCTTTAACTCACATGTAGCGTCCGATGTCCGTCCGCAACAGCTCAGCGCGCAGGCGCGCCCTCTCCCCCACTCCTCCTCTCCCGCATCACGCTACCCTCCTCGCTCTCAACAACAGGTCCGCACCCCTCCCCCTACACTATATAAAAAAATAATACTTACCGGCGCCAGGTGTTTCGAGGTGCTCTACCCACTGCGCCACAAAGCCGACACAGAATGGAAGGCTACGAACGCGCCTTATAGCCTGACTCATTCAAACTACGTCAAGAAGCTGCTGATACAACGCATCAGTACCTGTGGGCGGAACGCGAGGTACATGGTGCTCTTCCCACTGCGCCACAAAACCGACACAGAATGAAAGGCTACGAACGCGCCTTATATCCTTGACTCATTCAAACTACGTCAAGAAGCTGCTGATTACAAACGCATTCACTACCACCAACTCCCAAACACTAAACGTTAACGCAATACACCCACCCCCTATGCGACGTATTTACTCGAGTCCCCCTCGCGGGGAGATGGGCCCTTTTTAAAGACGGTAGTCTTTCTTGGGCTACTTAAACCCAGAAATTTTGGTCTGTTTGTATGTCTGTCTGTCCGTCTGTCTGTCTGCGACTCGATTCAGCCAACCGGCCAAAGTAAAATGAATACTGCGCAATAGCCTTATATACTCACTGCCAAATGTAAACGTCTAAGCCAGGTTTATACGCTCATACTTGTTAACTTTGTTGACCAAGAACAACTCATTACGCAAATATAAGACAGTAAATTAGTACACAAGGGATATTTACAGTGTTCCTTTATTAAAAAATTCATGGATGCTTGGTTTTTCGATAGCAAGTGATATTCTACATCTACTGCAGAAAACCGCCGCCTGCTGTTGCCCGCGCCACCTCCTGGCGGCATATGAGAAATCACGCGGCAACAGCAACGAAAGGTTCCCCTAGCTAGGTTCCACGTTCTGCTTGGAACGCACGGGGAGCAGGCAACACGGTTCTATAAACCTTGAAGTCGGCCGCCTCTATTCACGCGCGTCTCCGCCGTACTACAGTGCTGCCATCGAGGAACCCGGCCTGTAGCAGTGGAACGCGGTAAATTCAAATCGCCTTGAGCAAACCTTTAGTGTGTTTACCTTGGGATGAGCGCGACGGAACAGGAACAGCATGAGAGGTGAGCGGGAAAGCAAAGGGGGGCATTTCCTTGGCAAATGTCTACAAAGACTATCGTCTTTTGACGACATTTGCAACGAAAGGAACAGATACGCGGCAAATTTTTTGAAGATCTGGCATTTCTTAGAGTTATGTACAGGTGTTTAGCCTTGAGTTGTACTTGACTGCCGTGTGCGTGTGTTTGGTTTAGGAATATATGTTTTTGTGGCGTTGTCAAGCACCCTCGTCTAATTATCCGCACTGTGGCAGGGCCCAGTCGCAACAGAATACCTGAAAGAAACTGCGAAGGTGTTTCCCTTCCCCCACACCCTCCTGATGTGCTAACTGGGGGCTACACCAGCGCGCGCAATAAGCGTGGGCACCGAAACAATTCGGCTTGTGAGCTTAGTGATTCCCAATTATACCGATTTATACTAGTTAGTTTAGTAAGTTTGAGAATCGAGAGAAAGCTGAGGAAACTCCTATAATCGGTATTTATGAGAACCAGTTGCTCTTTTCACCTTTTGTAATACCTGTTACAATATAACCGAATTGGTATTCACCAATTTAGTAAATGGAGTCTCATTCGTGTTAAGCAATACGCAAAACGTAGTGATTGTTTAGCGGCCAGATATATGTATGTATGTGATCTCTACATTTTGTTTTCGTGCCCTCCAAACCATTCTTTTACGTATCTTTGACGCACGACAACTAAATTCCGTCGTATCCGGGTTACCCAGGAGGTGCTGCCAAACAATTTAATCAATCCGTGCGAAGGAAGCGCGCAATAGACGCGACGCTGTGCCTAAACAGGCCCAAACAACCGTCGCTAAGCAGACCGACAAAGGCCGGGTCGCACCGATGCGCCTGCCGCGCATCTACACTGCGCTCCCTGAGGGAAAACCGCCCTTCCATGAGCAGCCGCATTGGGAGAGAGAGAGAGAGAGAGAGAGAGAGAGAGAGAGAGAGAGAATTTATTTGCCCTTTAGGCGAAGGCCTCCTCATTCCAGGGGGCCACTGGAATTCCTAGCCGCGTTGGGAGCTTCTTTTCCTGCATCGCCACGGAAGAACCGCTGGCTGGTAGAGGTAGAAAGCTTTGCTTTAAATACAAAGCCCCTTTCTTAAGGGAAAGATGATAAGACGTGAAACTTTTTTTCTATGCAACCCGAGACCACAATCTAAACTGCTTTGACAGTGTCGGGATGTCGCAGTAAAGCCATGCAATAAAGACCAATGTTAACGCAATTTCAGTCAAAGTGAAAGCTGAAAAATGCGGAGCAGGGACTCACCGAGCGTATGCGGCGCCCCCTCTTGGCTAGTTTCGGTATGAGCCTGGAACTAATACCGAAAGTTGTCAAGAGAGGGCGCTATAGCTTCTGAAAACGCCTATAAAAAGGCTCTGCGCTGAGCTTTGATTAATTTGGGGTAATTAATCTGTTAATTCATGAATTTTTCTTACTTTATATCGCGTACTTATTTGTGGTCTAACCACGGCAGGCTACGTTGGTACGGCTCAGCGCAAAGATCACCTACATCACTTTGCTTCTGAGAAAATTGTACCGCTGTGGCGCAATAGGATTGGAATCGGCTTCGTAACACGAGGAGGGACCCAGGTTTTATCCCGACTAGGAGAAGTGGTGATTATTTTGAAGCCTTGGTTGGCCGCGTAGGGCTCGCTTCACTGCAAATCTCGTCGAAAGACGAGAGTGGTCAGCCGCCTCTGTCAAATAACCCGTTCTCCGCTTTTTGCTTCCAATCCTCATGCTCTTCCGTTCACTGTCTCACTTCGCTCTTGATGAACTGAACAGAGATTTGTTTAAGGTAATTAGATTTTCCCGCTTTCGCAGAGTTCGCGAAAGTGGGAGAATAGCACGAGCTCTCCTGAGAATAGCACGAGCCTGAGCCCCATTCATTTTGTGCTTGCTTTCATCTTGCATTTCGAACGCGTCGTTTTTTTTTTCCGCGGCCCCCCTTTTTTCGCTTACTATCGTAAAAAACAACCCAATGAGCATTCCTAACTTAATGGATGAGGTCACTGCCGGTTAAGTACCTATAGTTTGACTCAAATGTACCTGCAGTTTTCTTTGCGCTAAATAATGGGGACATGTATGACTAGTGCCAGCGGTTCCAGGAGTTTCGAACGGTTCCGCCTATAGCCTGTATTCAATAGCGAGGCACGCATGCAGGCAACCATGTGAGTGCGCCGTCACTGGTGACGTCGGGCTCCGCGGGATGGAGGTACTTGTCCGTGCTAAGCGCATGAGATGGGTTGGACATTCCAAGCTCTAGCCCGCCGAACGCAAAGTAATCCCTCTACTATGATGTGAGTGCGATTAAGAACATCTCTGTGTTGACAGCACCGTTGAGAATCGTGTTGTAGCGGAGCACACGACGCACGCCGGTGTTATTTTTTTCTTCGGCGTGCGACCGCAATGGTACAAGCCGCGCCATGTCCGTGGCGCTTCGGCCATGTCCGTGTCCATTTCCAGTGTTGCCGAGCGAAGAAATTGACAGCTAAACTTTTCAACGAATACCGCCTATACAAACTCCTTGTTGAAGTATTGTTTGAACTTTTGGCAGGAAGGCTGAATCTAGGGACAAGCGGTGATCTTTTCGAAGTTTCTTTTCGGGTGCGTGACGCCGTGTGACAGCGGTGGGTAGATACCAGGGCAACGAACGAGCTACGACGAGAAGCCGATTCCCAAAGTGCTCCACACTGAAAAAAAAACGGAATGACGCTCTCGGATACAAATCGACTTCATAGCGCCAGGGACCCAGTTTAGATTCGGGTAACGGGAGGCGTTTTTTAACACGAAACTGTTTTATGCGCGGGTACACCCAGAGCTCACTCACCTCATATCCGTCACGGAAGTAACGTCGCCAGAAAAAGTGCAACTGACACCGCGGCGCCCGGATTCGAGCCCATGCCCTCTCGAGCCCTCTCACCGCAACGGGAAGTACCTGGTGTTCTACGACTGCGCTATAAGCAGCGACGTCAGCAGCTCTACGAACGCGCTTTATGTCCTTCCCTATGACTCATTCAGATGGTGCTGCCGTCTAGAAGAGGCGAAGCGAACTAGCGCATCATGACGCTACTGAGCGCCGACAGTCGGCGTCTCGATGCCAGCGCCTTCGTGTACGGGGGAAGCGCGTGAATTGAGGAAAGGCTCCGCTGTGGCGTTGTTCCCATGACCGTTGTTTTTCGAGCTGCTGATTCTGTGCATATGATTTTTGGTTTTGTTGGCCCGGAATAAACCGGTTATATCTTTTGTTTCTTGCGTGTCGGCGTCACTTCGTCTGGTGCAGTCAGACTCGCGAAACCTTCGCACATGAAGGAGGTTCCTTTAACATTCAACTGCTCCAGTGAAGGCACCTTTCATTTCCATGTTATACCGAATCCTATAAAAGACGGATCAACCAGAATTTTTTTGTTCTTGAGGAGCTTGGTGTGCTTTTGTGGAAACCCATTGTGTAAGCAGGCTTTCCTGCACTGTGTTTTGGGTGTAACGATTTGGATTTTGGGCATGACTTCGTATTTTGAAGACACCAGCTTTCGACCAGAGAAGCTTCGTGTTTCAACTCTCACTTCAGCCACCACCATCATCATTGTCAGAGAAAGTTCGCTTTCGTAGAGTGCGCATGTAGGATTCATTTTTGGGGATTAGGTGGAATTTTGAGGCTCGCTCTTTGCTGAGGGGCAACTTCTGTTATCTTTTGTAGGTACCCTTAGTGGACTGAGTACCCGGCTCTTTTGAGTATTTCTCTTCCAGGCTTGATTTTCAGCAGTCGTTCTTTCTGGGATTCCAAGAGAGTCTCTTTGATCTACCCAAAGGGGTTGCACATTCCCAACTTGTGGAATGTTTCATTGGAGGTGTGTATCCGAAGGTCGAGACCTGTCTTGTTCGCAGTTCTGATAAGTGAATCGACTCTTTCATGTTGATTTTTGTCGAGATGGTACGGTAAGCTGTGAATAATTCTACTCATCCTTAATGTTTTCACCAGCTTGGGAGCGTCTTCTTCCCTCACGCCTTTTGTTTTTGTGATTTTTCGGAGCACTCTAGCCAATTGCTGTCTTCTTCTTTTAGCTTGTCCAAGGTGGTGGCCTTGCTGATATGCCTGTCTAATATACTTATTGTCGGCCTGAAGAAGATTGCCAAGAACACGATACATTCGGAAGACCCATGGAAAAGACCTGGACGCAGTCTACACCGACGCGGCCACTAACAGCCGTAGCAACGCCTCAGCGGTGGTAGTCAAGTGCTACGAGAAAACCGTAAACTTCCTAATGAGCAACAAACGGAACATACAACAAGCCGAAACCACCGCCACCCTAATCGCCATAAGGTGGGGCGAGCACAAAAATTGGCCGCGTATCTGCTCTTTTCGCTGCAAATGTCGTCAAAAGACGAGAGTCTTTGTAGACATTTGCCAAGGAAATGCCCCTCTTTGCTTTCCCGCTCACCTCTCAAGCTGCTCCTGTACTGTCGCGCTCATCCCAAGGTAAACACACTAAAGGTTTGCGCAAGGCGATTTGAAGTTACCGCGTTCCACTGCTACAGGCCGAGCTCCTCGATGCCAGCGCTGCAGTACGGCGGAGACGCGCGTGAATGGAGGCGGCCGACTACAAGGTTAATAGAACCGCGTGGCCGTGCTCCACGCGCGTTCCAAGCAGAACGTGGAGCCTAGCTAGTGGAACCTTTCGTTGCTGTTGCCGCGTCATTTTTCATATGCCGCCAGCAGGCGGCGGTTTTCTGCAGTGGATGTAGAATATCATTTGCTATCGAAAAATCAAGCATCCATGAATTTTCTAATAAAGGAACACTGTAAATATCCCTTGTGTACTAATTTCCTGTCTTATATTTGCGTAATGTGTTGTTCTTGTTCAACAAAGTTGACAAGTATGGACATATAAACCGGGCTTAGACGTTTACATTTGGCTGTGAGTATATAAGACTATTGCGCAATATTAATTTTTACTTTGGCCGGGTGGCTGAATCGAGTCACAGACAGACAGACAGACAGACAGACCAAAATGTCTGGGTTTAAGTGGCCCAAGAAAGACTATCGTTTTTAAAAACAAAAATCTCCCCACAATTACTAACTCCACGAGAGCAATTAGGCACCCAATTTACGAAACTATTCCTAAAACAACAAAGAATATAATGGCTCTGACGCCAAGAGTCAAACACACAATAATATGGACCCCGGCCCATCAGGTACTCGAAGGAAACTAAAAAAGCAGACTCTCTCGCGAGCAAGTCATGGACCGCGGGTAGTCGAGCATTCGTACGCCCTTCCTCCCTATACAGTACGGCCACTGACCGACTCCAGTTATGCAGACAAGACAGAAAATAAATGCCGACATTTCACCTTCTACTAGACGCGGAGGAGGCCTAACGGCTTAGGAAAATACAAACCAATACCTACACACCTAAGTCCAGATTAGTACTTGTTTCCAGACAAGTACCACGAAGAATGCCATAAATGCCATCGGAAGGCAGACCTTTTCCACACCGCATAGAAGTGCCAGTCCGTATGGCAACAGAACTTCCTAGAGTCCTGGGAAGTGACACTGTCCGTCCCGGACCTCTCCGGTCAGCGATAACGGCTTCAAAGAGTCAAGCTGGAGGATCGACGTTCCTTGAAGCGCTGCTCGTCTAGACAGTAGCGCCAAAGTTCCCTTTCGTATATATTAGTACAAAACTATCTGAACGGTTTCGCATTAAACATTGACCGGAGTACTTCATTCTGCTTATTTATTTGCAAGGGAACCACGTAACTTTCGTGTGCACAGCACGCAGACGGGCTTAAGTGGCGCGTTTTTTTTTTTTTTGCTATAAGCGTTCCGGCATTCGACCATTAGGCACTATACTTATAACGTTCACGAGTGCAGCAAGCGGGCAAAGTCGGCACACGTTTATTATGACAACAGTACATTGGAAGACGAAGAGAGAAAAGGTGAAACACAGACACTACAGACAGTGCCGTGTCTTGTTTCGCAGTGTCCGTTTCGCCTTGTCCCAGCCTTCGTCTACTCTTGCGCTGTTATCATGATCACACGGTTCAATTGAGAGCCACCAAAGCTATTTAAGTAGCGTATCCGTTATAATACTATATCATTTGCATATTAGTAAACCATTAACAAAACAGTGGGTAACGTAAAAATGCCGAACTTTCCTGCTGCTACCTTCAGTGCTCGCTTTATCGACACTCTCAGGTATCTAATAATTAATTACCGCCGGTACATGGCACAGTACGAAAGAAGACGAAACAAATGTCGTCGGCACACTTCACGTGCTCACGCAGCGGTCGAAACGAGGAAGAAGCAGCAGCTATCGTCGCCACAGCAGTCGCATTCCAAGACACTCCACCACTCCCGCCTGCTGAAGCCGGGACGAGCCACCAGCGCAGCCCTGACAACGCAAAATGAGCAAGAAGGAAGGCAAGAGCCCGACGCACTTGCACACCGAGCACGACCAACGGCACATTACCCTGCCGTCGCAACCTGCGGCGTCAACTGATGGGCGACACAAGGCCGGCGAGACGCGGAGCCCAATCCGAAGAGAGAATACCCCGAAGGACCAGCCATCCGCATCCCACTTGCCATCCTCTGCGTGCCTCGAGGGGCCGCAGGAGACCAGCAGAAATAAGGGTCGGATCCCCGAGGAATACACTGCCCCGCTTCAGCCCTCACAGCGGGCGACCGAGGGACGAAAAGAAGCCACCAAAACAAAGAGCCGGATGCGAGACAAGGACACGCATAACCGAAAGCCAACCGCTTCTTCGGGGTCACGCGAAAGACGACACAAGGCTGGCAGAAAAATGAGTACACGAGAAGGTGGTCCTACCCATAAGGACTTCGCCTCCCCTGAGCTATCCCCGGCGTCACGCGAGGAAGCCCGCGCGGCCAGCCGCAGAAAGAGCATGATCCGACAAGAGCATCAACCCGAGCAACCACACGCTGCCCCGTCGCACCACCCGTCGACGCCCGGTGGAGTGCATGGGGACGACGAGAAAAATGGCCAGGAGCGATTCGAGCCTCGGACGCAGCAGCCCCACAACTCCCCTCCGCTGCCTTCGACGCCAACCGAGGCGCCGCACGTGGTCCGGATGCGAAAAGGAACATACGCAGAGGACGTCAATGGGTCAATCCACCCTCCTCTTCGCCGCAGTCACCCTGTGTCACCCGAAGGACGACTGGAGACCGGCGAACAAAAGGGCTCTACCCAGAAAGACGCACTGGGTGACCAACCACCTGCCTCCCCGGAGCGGTCCCCGCTCTCCCCAACGTCACCCGTCGGATTAGAGCAGGCCGGTACCCGCGTCTCTGGAGCAGGCTCCAGTTGACCCAGAACTGGCTCCCTTTTCGCTGTCCCCGGCCGTCCCCAGATGAACTGCAAGAGGCTGGGGTGACGACAACCGTCGGGGCCACTGGCACGGCAACCGCTCCTGCGGCGTTCACGTCACCGCTGGACCACATCCTCATCTTCGGACATGGCCGCTACCAGATGCGCGTGCTGCTCTGCACCGCCTTGGCCTTCTTCGCGACCTACATGCACGCAGTAGCTGCCGATGACCTTGGCAAGGCCCGTGCGCCATTGGTGCAAGATTCCGCCAGAGTATTCGTCGTTAAGTGTGGAGACCTGGAAGAACGCAAGCCTGCCTCCGGATGCTGACGGCGACACCCAAAGCCAGTGTTTCCGATACGAGCCGCCGCTTCCCCTCACGGTAAATGTCTCAGGCAACCGGACCATGGTCCCATGCGACAACGGCTGGGACTACGACCTGGGCAGTGGAGTGCTCTCTATCGTGAGCGAGTGGGACCTCGTATGCGGGCGCAGCTGGATCAAGACGTTGCTAGATGCAGCCTACATGCTGGGAGGCGTGGTGGGCTCCCCCATCGCGGGAATCATGGCGGACAACGTCGGACGCCGGCCCGTCCTCGTCATTTCTGTGTTCCTGCTCGTGGTGGCGGGAATAGCGCTGCCGTTCTCGATAACCCTAACACTTTTCAGCATTCTTCGCTTCGCCTTGTCCGCCGCGGCCGCCAGCACGCTCGTCACGTCCCTGGTCCTGCTCTTCGAGGTCACCGACACGCAGCACCGTGCCCAGTTCTGCGGCTTCGCCGTGGCCGGGGCCCTGCTGACGGGCACTGTCTACCACGAACTGGTCTACGGTGTCATCTACAACTGGAAATCGCCCAAATCGCTTACATGGTGCCCACCTGTGGACTGGTCTTGGTGGTGTACCTCATGGACGAGTCGCCCTGCCTGATCCTGGCCGCTTCGGACTTATCCCGCGCGGAACGCGTGCTGATGTGGGCTGCACAGGTGAACGGAATGGATCCTGCCGACTTCAACCAGCGCTTGGCGGTGTTGCGGCAGAGCCTGGAGAAGCACGTGGATACAGCAGGGGTACTGAGTGCTGACAGCGACACTATCCGCCAGGAACATGGTACGTAAACCGTCTTGTAGTGTCGTGATGGCGATGGCCTCCAAGGCCACGACAGAGTCGACGTTCACTTGTGAAAGGAGGAATCATCCGAGAGGGGGTTTATTCAAGATGGCGTCGCCTTTTAAACCTGGTCGCAGCCCCCTGGTGGTAGCCACCGAAATTCTGGGATCCGAAAACCACGATTTTCCCTCTGCGCTTTATAGTGGCATGAAGCTAAGAAAAGAATTACAGGCAAAGAATGATCGCTGACTTGTCTCTGTCGTGTGTAACTGAGTGTCGCAATACAAAGCTATACGAATTTGCCAGGACATCAGGTTTTAAAGTTAAAACTCCTCGAGAGGCGGAAGAGTAGGAGGAATAACCTAATCACCTCCTCCTTAAGGACGGGAGGTGCCCCTATTGCAAGGCCTATGCAGCTCTAGCTGCGCGAGCGACCCGTCGTACCAGCTGCCACCGATCTTCCGGGTGCACACTGAGCAGCGCAGCTTTAAATTGATCCAGAGGTTGACTGGGTGCACAGAGAATGTTCGGGATGTCGGGGCAGGCCGCGTAACGTCGTAAAGAGGAGCGTACTCTTTTGTGTAGGAAGGGCGTTTGTCCGAATGATGAATAGTAGGGTACATGGTGTGAAGCTCTCGTAGATGCGGTAAGGTTTGAAGCTGACGCCAAAATGTTGCCTCTTCCCCGTTAAACACTGGTGCAGAAGAGGAAATGCTTCTCGGCCGGATCGCTGCTGCCGTAGAATGATGTACTGTAGCAGTTAGGACTCCGAGTAATAATCCTCCAGTGGCGCCCAGGGAGGCATGGGCTCGGACTGCCCCGTTAAGTCGCTGGGAGTTCATATTATTATGACTTAGGGAAGTTGTTCTGGCGCCTTGCTGGCGAGAACGCGGTTCGCGATAGAAGAGACCTTGCCCTTTGGTTTTACGTCGCCTGTAGCCTAGCTTTGTTACCGCTTTGAACGCCATCCCTATCCAGCTTCTGTGGCACCAAACGCGTGCTAGTTTACTTAACATGGGGCGGCTGGCTTCTTAGCTGCTCTAAATGACCTCCGTCTCAGTGTCTCCAAGAGATAACCAGACGACGCTGCACCGCTTCATCCCACTTTAAACGACGTCTGTCAGAGTCCAGCGAGGAGTCCAGTGTGCAGGGACATTGAAGCTGCGAAAGGCTCTACGCGGAAGCGCATAAGAGGAATTACTGTTTCGGCTTTCGTCCTTACGAATGTTCAACTGACTTCAGGACGTTTGGTCAACTAATGCGAACCGTTCATAGGCTAGCCAGTGTCGAAACTTCGTGGGTGTGGAAGTGCCTCGAGCCTTGCTTGGTCTCGCCGGTTCTGAGCCGAACGATTAACGCTCCGATGCGTGCCTCGCAGGACTGGGAGCACGTGCTCATAATGGTTGCCCAAAGAAAACTTGAATTAACTTTAGTAGAAAGGAGGAGGATCTATGTGCTAAGAGAGAGGAACTTTACCACCCATTAATAAAAAAGTTGACAGAAGCGCGAAAGCTTTTCACGCATCAAAACTGTGTCAAAGTGCGTCAAAACCTACCTAAAAGTGCTTCAACCACCGCTGAGAGTGCGTCCAATCGAACGGCAAACCTTGAAAGACGCAGATCCCAAACGGAGAACGAACCCATGCGGCGATTTTTCGAGCACCAAGTAAATGCATCTATAACCGATCTAAATGTATATCGATATGTGCTTTAAGACATAAAGGTCTACTATTGTTCTTCTTCTTTATGATCGATGCGTGTACTGTCTTATAGAAGCGTTGGTTTTTCGCGATTTTAAAGTAGCTATTTGCCACAAAGGAAGCTCTATTTAACGCAGGCGCCGTGTGTCTAAAAATCTTTGGAAAGCTTTTCAGTGGACCCACCGGTCTATGGGGAAATACATTAGTTTCTTGCGAAGACGCCGCACGTCCACTTAAAAAGCTTTCGCTTTAAAAAAGACTGAAAAGTCTGTGCCGGCTGTTTGTTCTTGATGACGAGACTGCTCCTCTCGACCTAACCGCTTCGTACCACTACGCTGAGGGGCGTCTACTAATTCCGCATCGACGCTCACGTCTCTCCCCGCGCTACTCGCAGACGTCAACGTCTTCTACCTGATGACCAACAAGACGCTTTGCCAGCGGTCGGCTGTGATATTCGGCTGCTGGTTCCTCCTTTTCGGCGTGTTCTACAAGCTGACGACCGGAGATCTCCTGGCGGGCAACCTCGTGGCGCGCACCTTGCTCCTCCTGCTCCGTATGCCCGGCCTGGTGGGCGACGTCTTCATCCTTGGTCGAATCGGCAGGCGGAAGTCCCTCGTCGCCAGCATGCTCGCGCTCTCCGCCGGCACGGCAGCGCTCTCCGTGGCACTCGTCTTCTTCGTCGACGAGGCCTGGCTAGCCAGGTCACTCATAGTCCTGAACCTGCTCCTCTTCGACCTGTCTGCCGTCACCGTGTTCACCTACTCGGCCGAGCTGTACCCTACAGTGCTGCGAGGTGCAGGTTTAGGGCTCTGCTACTCGTGCGGCCGCGTCGGAGCCCTGCTGACACCCTTCTTCAACGACATGATGTCGCTGGTGGCCAAGGGCATGCTGTACGCTCTGTACGCGGCGGTGCTGTTCGTGTTCGGCCTGCTCGCGACGCAGCTTCCGGAGACGACGCAGCTGCAGCCGGCCAACACGCTGCGCGACCTGCACGCGAAGAAATGGAAGCTCTCCTCTCCGCTCAGGGTGGCGCGACGCCGTAGCGGGGCCGCCAAGAGCACCACGAAGTTGTCAATCACGGTGTCCAAGCGTCGGAACAGACGCATGAGCTGCGCGCAGCCGCAGTGATCCGCGAGGGAATGTCGAGGACTGGGGCGGAGAGTTACGAACGGCTTGTTGACCGAACTGGTTTGAGATTTCTTTTGTAAAGCGGTATTTTTCTTTAGTGACACTTCCCCCCTGGATTTTTTTGGCTGTTTTCTACTGTAAGGTTTGAAGTATGGTGTCGGATTCTTGTAAAACCGGAAAGAGCTCTGGACCCGTACGTGTGCTGCAGACATCAGGTGCAATTTTGGCTGTCCGGGATAGTATACCTTTCTTGTGCTGTTGGCGTTTACAGGATTTCGCCTCATCATTTAGATGGCAAATTACACATTTATTTATCTAGTCCTGAGTGAAATCTCTTGTCAGCTTGAAGAATTTTTTCGCTCACGTGTAAATTAGCGCTGAGCCTAGGTTTTAGAGTTTGTGTTACCTGCTCGTGCGAGGTAAGGCTCCCCAGCTTTTGTTTGTTGTATACATGTGACTATACTACTAGGATGAAATCGGGCAGTCCTTCATTCTGGCTTCCCAAACGAATCGAGCTTTCAACGTGAAATGAATGGAGCTTTCAACGTGAATCGGAGAGTTCAACGTGGCTTTAACAGCGCCGAAATATGCTGCTCGTTATTCTTACTGTGAATCGACAACGCCGTAAATATATATACGTCTTCACAATACAAACTTATTGATGCCCTGTTGTTGGAAAATTTGTGTCGACCTCGTTACGATGGACTCCCTCCCGCACGGAACTTCTCCTTTCAGACAACTATGTTCTAAGCGGTATCGGACGAGCAGTATATGTACAGTAGTGAATCCACTTACTTCACCTCACACCGGGCTCGCAAGTCTTCTTCCCTGTGTGCTCTGAAGAGGCAACCCACACTCGCCTCGAACATTCCTTCAGGCTTCGAGGGGTCCGCAACCTTAAAGGGACGGACAACCGATTTTCGTAGATTGCATGTCGTCTAGCTCATATGGAAGCCATCATTTTATATACTATGGTAACTTCAACGAATTTCTAAACAGGCGGAAATAATTTTGGTCTTGCACTAAAATTTCTCAAGCCTGAAAGGCGGCTGACACGTAGTGTCTAAGATGGACACTATGTTACGTGTCCAAACAACTCCGTTGATTAACAACGGGTTATTGACAAACCGCATCAGGGAATAGGAGAGGTTGCACAGCATCGTTGTTTCATCCAGGGGCAAGTTTTTAAGTACCTCTTTCAATCTTACGTGCTGTTAAGTGTGTTACCGCTCGGATCACTGTAATTGTTGCTAGCATTCCTTTAGGCGGGGCACGTACGGCTGGTAGATCTGAAAATGCCGATTTCAAAAGTTCCAGTGGACTTTCAGTAAAACCGTTTTGGGTTAAGGCGTTTTAAGTGACGCCCTTTCCTTTGGGATAACCAGAATTTACTCGACAAAAATCGGCTGTCTGTCCCTTTAAACACCCCCTACTACACCCCCTTCGCCCACTTGACATTTAGTGCTCCTGCTCAAACTTACCGCCGCGAAGAGGTGCCCAATCAAACATGATCATAAGAGCACATTGAATAGCCCGGCGATAGACAGAAGCTTTATTAGTCGTGGGATGGCGAGGATGCATCAGGCATTTTATGAAGCCACGCTCTATTGGGAGCCCAGCTGGGCTCAGCCAGAGAACGCGTAGAGATAATTGGCAGACGAGCGAGACAGCTCTCAACTTCTTGCTGCCTCCATTGTTCAATTCATTCGCTCGGATGAATATTGATAACCCGTCAGAGAAGGGGGTAGTGCGGGTATGCATGTGACGGTCGTATCATGACGCCTTTAGATCTGACGTCGTCAACAGGTACTGGCCGTTCGGCATACAAACCAATCATTATCATCACCATCACCATCAGCCTCTCTACGCCCACTGCAGGGCAAAGGCCTCTCCCAAAGATCTCCTACTATCCCGGTCCTGTGCTAACTGCAACCAATTTATCCCCACAAACTTCTGATCTCATATGCCTCACCTAACTTTCTCCCCGCCCCCTTCTGTGCTTGCGTTCTCGAAGGACCCACCCTGTTACCTTTAATGACCAATAGGTTTATCCAGCCTTCGCATTGCATAGCCCCCCTCATTTCGTCTTAAAGAAATCCCGCGAAATATGAAAACTACCAAGTGACGCCACTCCCACTTGCTTCATTAAAAATTGCCCTCAAATAAGTTGATTGAAGGCAACTGCTTTGCCTGTCACACGCCCGAAGAGACAGCGCATCACCTAATAGAGTTCATACCCTTGATAATGGCATCCATGGAAGAAGCAGCAACAGCAAGTTTCGCGGGGCACTTGCGGGCAGATAAGGCAACACTACTAGGCGGCGATAGCTTCTTTCTTTTCTTTTATCATTCTGGCTAACTTCAGAGTGAGGGTGTTCGAGGGCATTGCTTTACGATGCGGGCGGGAGCGCCTTCACGTGGTATATTTTTCATATTTCGCAAGGTTGCTTTATTTGTCTAAATTAATGAGTACGCAATTAGTTCGTCGATGACAATACCGCAGTTAGATGCCCCTCGTCAGTAGCTGACAGGTGCCTCATTGACACTTTAGATGATTGGGATAGTACTTCTCATGCTACATCATTAATTCAAATTAATTCATTATATCCCATTAACGAAACCAATTACTACCCGATACTTCACTGTGGTGGAAAGCATTATGCACTTGGTTTTCTTGGAGTAACGCCATTGCTCTTTTTAAACATCTTGGTGATGATAGGAATTGGACACTCTGCATAAGGCATCGTCACAACAAATGTACTTTTGGAGTCGCTTTTTAACGGATGATTTCCGTATATGGGATTACAGCACAGGCAAGTGCATTTTTAACATTTTGTGCCAACTGGCTTTTATGCCGACCCCAGAAATAAACTTACGTCAGCTCAACATACAATTGAACGAATAATGATCGGAGTAACACTTAATGACAGGAAACGAGCTTCCTTGGTCAGGGAAAAAACTTCAGTGGATGATTACATAGTCCAAATAAAGTACAAAATCGGCTTGTTGCTGGCCTCGTAGTTCGGCGAAAATGACAGACGGTGGACAGACAGGAGGACACAGTGGACGCCGAGAAGACGGGTCTATAAGAACAGGAAGGCCGATTACTCGCGTGTAGAGACAAAATGTGGAATGTCTCAGGCAAAGACTGAACTAGAGCGGCACGGTACTAGGAGTGGTTGTAGGTCAATGGGAGAGGACTTCGTCCTGCAAGTGACCTGATTAGGCTGCTGCTGATGATGATAGGAAAGCATCCGCTACTCTTTCGCAGTCCCAAATGCACAAGTGAGCCATAAAGCGTAGTCTTGTATTGTGCCCCCTTTTTTTTTCATTCAACGGTTAGTGCCAGTACTCAAACCAATATTGTAGATTTCAATACGTCAGTACTGCGACCGCAGAGTGCTCCGGACCTAGTGTTTGACCACAATATTTTATTGTTTTAAGTGCCCATTCGCATGACACAGCTGTCCTAACACTGCTTATTGTTAGACTGGTTACAGCGTGCTTTGGTTGCGTTGATTCTAAAATCTCAAGTGGTGTTAAAAAGCCGGTAAATACGCCCTATAGTTTGGCTGGTGTGTTGATTTATTTGTGGGCCAGTTTATTGGGCATTGTGCTCCAAATATAAGCTAGGACAAATACAGGACAAAGATAAGCATCCTCTGCTCGTCTGTTGCTCCGAATTCCGGCAATGTTTCTTTATTTTCGTGTTGATAGCCAACAGCGGTGAGGACGACAACTTTTTAGCATCATGAACGTTACAGAGATATAGAGTGTGTGCGTAAACGTTTAGTTTGAGCAAGCGCTGTTGTTGGGGCGCCCGCCCGCCCCTTACCACCAACAACGCAGTTGGAGAGCACGGGAATATATACGCAAGAAACATAGACAGATCGTTCTCGATGCGAAGGTTTTGCCGAAAAAGAATTCCGTACCTTCTGTAAATTTATTGCGCCGACAGCGCTTGCCGCTTCGCTGTTATTGTCCCGTTTCACCCACTTTCCAACCCTTCATTCTCCGTAGAAGGGAAAGTGACCGGGTGTATTTTTTTTTTTTTCAGTTGGAAAGACGGCGAACTTCAACTGGATTTTCCCTCGCATTCTAGCCGCTCGCCGCATAAACAACAGTGACGACAAACACACGCCTGTCGAGGTGTTTTGAGAGAGAAAAACGTTCGATCTGCCCAAAGTAAACAGCGAACATTTCGAACGTACAGGTGCCAGCTGCCGACATCATGCCGAAGCTCCCTCTTGCAACGTACCAGCAAGCAACCCTATGGCTGTATGTTATTTGCAGTAAAACCACCTTAATTAAGATCTCAAGGGAGTGAAAAAATGTCCGAATTATGCGAATGTCGAATGATTGAATGAAAATAGTTGCGGCTTGGCTCAGCTAACCTTGGATGTGCAAAGCAAAACCTTGGCTTAGTCTGGTTGAGTCTTGCTTTCGCTTGGTAACCTTTGATGTAGCTGTATTGCCGACCATGGCTCAAAGGCGTTCGGCCCCGTGCAACGCTCACAGGAGGAGACCCGGCCTCGCTTTCATTCTCGGCGAACGCGGCGCAAGATGAGTCACATAGCCCGAGACGACCCAATGGCGCATGTGCGGGAGGTTGCGGGTTTGGTCAGCTACAGACCAGCTGAGCGGCCGCTCCCGTCGCGGCCGCGGCCGCTACGTGAGCAGAGACGACTTAAAACTAAAAACGGGGCCTTGTGCGCAGCGTCGACAGCGGGCCCGGCGAATCACGCGATGCGCTTCGGGGGGGTGTCGGTGGGGGTGTGTCTCCGGTCAAAAGGTTAATTTCCGCATCCTCCGCAAAACCGCTGGAGGAAAGTAGTAAAGCTTGTTTTAAAACAGAAACGCGCATTTTCAATTCTTTTATTTCCTACATTTACTTTGAAAAGAAGTACGCGATGCTTCTGGCGCAAGCGTATTGTCTGGAACATCGTAGCAGAACTCCTCTAGAATCACGAGTGCGACCGCGGCTTTACGACGCACCGGGAGTAGCACATCGCACGGTTCTTCTTCGTCGGGCGCCTCATCCGCCACACCGAGGGCAGCGCTGATGATCTCGTCATTGGTCAACTGGCCGGCGACAAGGCACCGTTGCTTCAACAGCGCACCGTTGCACCAACTCCGACAGCGCGTCGTTGCTGTCGACGATTGGCAAGTCACGACCCCTCGAGGTCGGCAAGCGATGGCGACGGATGGCCCTCCGTGACGGCAAAACCGGTCGCTACTCGCTTTCGTTCTAAACTAGCGTGAAGGTCGTTGATACGATAAGGATGCGTTGTCCGAAAAACTCGTTTCAGTTGAGAAATCCCTCGACTTGCCTCAAGTCCGAATCAACCGGTGCGCTTGCATCTTTGCGTCCAATTATCGGATGTTTGTTGCCATAGGGGTAGTTACATTTCGAAGTGAGGGTTTCAGAATGATGAATTATCCGAATTTCCGAATTAAGTGGCGCGGAATTAAACGAGACTCTACTGTATTAACAACCGCGAGGCCGGTGGCTCCCAGCAGGGTGCAATAATTATAAAATCCTACTTGACAGATAGGCGCACTCACGCAGTTGTTTAACTTGCTGTATGTGAACTAGCCAACCGCTCTGTATGCAATTCGTTGAGCACATTTCAAAGAGATATGACAAAATTTGCCGCTGTGGATCGCAATCAACTGCACAGCGTTTCAAACTATACCTGCACATTCGTTGCGAAAGAACAGCTCGCTTACTCATAAGGAAAATCACGCCATATGCATTCGAATTTTACCCTTCGCATTTGGCCTTACTTCCCATGACTGACCAACTCACCTCCTGGGCCTAAGTACGCAGCTGCTCTAAAGCACCCAACCACGGCGGAGATCAGGCCAGCTGATACAGCAGAGGGTGCTAAGAATCTCCGGTTCTGGACTAGGGCTGCCTCAGAAACTTGAAGCTGGCAACGTCCAACGTGCGAACCCGGTCTAGTGGAGGAACCTTAGCTGTATTACTAGAGGGGCTCTCGGACGTTAAGTCGGATATTATAGGGTTAAGCGAAGTAAGCAGAGGAGGAGTAGGCTTTATGGGTCTGACAAGCGTGAATTTTGTGTGCTAATGAGAGGACATCACGAGAAGAGAGACGACGGGGTGGGTTTTTCATCCATAGGAAAATAGCAGGAAACATGGAGGAACTCCTCAGCATTAACGAGAGATTCGCAGTCGTTGTGATCAAGCTAACCAAGCCATGCATACAGGGTAAAAAAAGTCCAAGCCGATGCGCTAACAGCTAGCTACGATGATGAAGCCGTACACAGTTTCCACGAGGACGTCGAACCAGCAATGCAGAAGGGAGCAACTGATTTCACGATTATAATGGGAAATTTAAACGCAAAAGTACATGAGAAGCAAATGAGAGAAAAGTCAGCGGGAAACTTTGGAATAGGCCGTCACAGCAGTCGACGAGGTACACAGTTGGAATTTGCAGAGGGAAATGACCTGAGTGTAATGAACAAAGTCTTTCTGCAAGCGCCGTAGTAGGAAATGGAGATGAAGTTCAAAGAATTCAACAAAAATGAAATTTACTTCATTTTAACTGACTACCCGTTGATTTTACAGGAAGTCGATGTGCTAGGCCCGACAGAAGCAGCTACGACAGGGTGGTTCGGTGCAAAGTAACGCTCAATGTCACTACAGAAAGGAAGAAACTCGTGAAAAGTAAGAAACCCAGCACGGAGTCACTCAGATCCAGAACGCGGCGCTCTTTGCCCCAGTTGGCCTAGCGCCATAAACATCCAACCATCATCATCAGATCCAGAACGCGGAAATTTAAAATGACCCTTCGAAACAAATTCGGTATTTGCGTCGCGTTGCGCGTTGTACAAGCCTGGCCGCACACTTTCACGAGATTATGGACACTTATCCATGCCCTGTCCACGTTTCGTGGATTCGCCGGGACATGCCTCCTGCCCATACAGCGGCGGATCGCGCCTGTCACAGGGACCTCCCACGGCCACTACCACTTCTTCCTGTATCTACGCTAGAAGAACTGCTGGTGGAAAAGGAAACCCTCCGTCGCGCCACGCGTGCTTTACTTCCAACGCATGGAACTGACCTCCCTAGTGGGCTCCTTCGTTGGAAGGAGGTCGTGTTGCGGAGGCTTCGGGTTGGGGTGGCGTAATCCCCAGCAGTTCCACACGCTTGGCCTGCTTACTATCACGCGCCGTTTGCGGACACTTGCCCATCCTGTGCACTTCCTGCGTCAGAAGCTGACGTTGAACATTTGCTGTGGAATTGCTTAGGCTTTAGAGACGCCCGAAAGCAACACCTCCGAGCCACAGAGCTCCATCCTGGCAGACCCCCAGATCTCAAGCGCTGAATATGGGGGCCCCAGCACCCGTCTATTGATGAATTTTTGCGCGTTACGGGGGCAGTGTTGTATATATGACAACATTTTCGTATGCCGTATGCCAATATATCGCAGAAAAAAAAATCGTTGTTCTAAACGAGGAGAACCAGGATAGTGTAGACTGGCTATATGACAACTTTACAACGGCAATCACAGAGTCAGCAGCAGCTGTGGGAAAAGAAGCACGTAGGAAACAAGGTGGAAAACTAACTCAAAAGGAAAAGACTGATTGCTAAACTTAAAAAACACAAACGTTTCGTGTACGGCGGATCAAATTGAATTAGCAGAGCTGTCGCGATTGATTAACAGAAGGAAAACGAACATTTGTGCGTACTTCATGGAAGGGATTCAGAAAACGCTGGAAATGGAAGGAAGCTTATAAGCGATTAAGAGGAAGCTAGCTATCGTAAAAGACAGAATGTACGCACTTAGACACGAGCAGGGTAACATTGCGGTGAAAATGGCCAATATAGTGAAAATAGCAGAACGATTCTACAGTGACGTTAGACCAGAGAAAAATTCTGAGCGTACAAACTTGGCTTCTGAAGGGCTCCCAAGAGCCTGAGAAAAGGAAAATATTCAGGTTTCGACGGCATAACCGCATAACCGACGGCATAACCGCTGACGGCATAACTTGGCAGCTGAGGCAGCAACGGGGCCACACTTCTGAAGCTGCTTGTCCGACACTTGCAGATAACGGGATTTCTGGCCGTCGTCAGCTCCGTGACCGGCCACCGGTGCCCCCCTCCCCCAACCAAATGCACGTCACCGTCCATATCAGCCGTTCCTGCTGGCCACCGCCAGGGGTGAACGGGCTAAAAAGAGACGCGGCATCCCGGCTCCGTCACTTGGCAGCTGCGTCAGCAACGGGGCCGCACATCTGAAGCTGCTTGTCCGACACTTGCAGGTTGGAGGCAAAGCTATTGTATTTTTCTTTTACGTCTGCTTTTGTTGCTGCTGCTGCTGCTGCTGCTGCTGCTGCCACTGTGTTTGTGCTATGAGTACCGACGTGGTCCAGTTGTTGAAAGAATGCAGACAGGACATAGAAAGGGAGTTCATAAAAGAGTACAGGTAACTGAAAAATAGCATGGACTTCTTCAACAAGTCGTTTGAAGAAATGATGGCCGCATTAACGGTGTCCGAGGCTGAAAACGCTGAAATCAAGGCTCAAAATGCCGCTCTCACCGCGGAGTGCTCCGCGCTTCGCAGTCAGGTGCTCGAAAATGAGCGTAAGATTGTGCAGCTGGAGCAGTACTCTAGATGCAAAAACATCGAGATCAGAGGTGTACCATCCATTGAAGGAGAACGCCTACCTGCCCCCTGCATAAGGTGGGATCAGCCTTAGGCGAGCCGATCGTAGAAACCGATGTATAGATGCCTGTCACCGCGTACCAGCGAAAGACGACACAGTCAGCAACATAGTGGTTCAGTTCCGGAGTAGGTCCAAGCGAGACATCGTCCTCGAAAAAGCAAGGAAAAACCGGGTTTCGACAACTGATCTCGATTTTCCGCACCCTTCTCCAGTGATTCTGAATGAGCACCTTTGTCCTGACCTGAAAAAGTTGCTGGGTATGACTGTGGCAAGAAAGAAGGAAAAGGGCTGGCGCTATGTATGGACCAAAGGTGGCAAAATCTTTGCAAGAAAAACCGAATCCTCACGCACGTTGAAGGTGACACGTGTCAGCGACCTCGAAAAAATGGAATGATGTGATCATTCTATCTGAAACTACGACAGCTCGTCATGGCAGCCGACTTATCTGACGCCACGCGAAGTGGGCAGTTTACATGCGCAAAATCAAAACACGATGTCTTGTATTCATATTAACGCACAATCGGCAAGAAATAAAGAGGATGAAATTCCTGCACTGCTTGCCACCTTTGCTTTCGAGCATGACATTATTATGATAACTGAAACGTGGTACGAAACCGATCTCGATGTACTGAGGCCTCCCGGTTACACAACCTATTTTATCAATCGATCTTCTAAAAGGGGGGGGGGGCGGTGTACTGTTAATGGCAATAAACAACTCGCGTTGCCACTTGGTTGCCTCGCATTCTTATGTCACTTGCGATTACGAAGTGCTTACTGTAAAATCTAGGGACACTCTCTTTTGCGTTTTGTACCGACCACCAGAAGCAATGTATCAAATTTTCTGTCTTTTTTTTTGATAGCTACTTAAGTTGGGTGAACGAAGATCGTTTCAAACTAATCTTAGGCAGAGACTTGAATATCGATTTCCTCAAAATTTCTAATACGCACCGAGACCTCCACGTCTGTTTGGCATCGGATGGATTTGTTAATGCTATCCAAGCGCCTACACGCATCCGAAACAGCTCCTCGACTCTACTTGATGTTTTTATCACCAATATTCACGAATGTATTTCTTTTTCTGGTGTTCTTAACGTACATATTAGTGATCATCTCCCTATTGTTCTTCTTCTATCTACCCCTCTTTCTATACATAAAGTGCCAGATGGTCAGCGTGATTACTCGTGACATTAGCAGCTCAAACTTAGACAGGTTTCGTGACACGATATCTCTAGTCGAGTGGTCAGATATTATGCGCACCACGGACCTTGATACGGCTTACGATTGTTTTCATGGAAAGTTCAGAATGGTATACTATAATTGCTTCCCGTACAAATCTTTCAGCTGCATACGCAAAGGCAAGAAACCGTGGATTACAAAAAAGTGTTTGAAGGAAATCCGCATAAAAAATAGATTGTACAAGGAATTTCTTCAAACCAAATACAACGAAAAGTTCAAACAGTTCAAAGCGCAAAGAAACAAACTTAATAGCCTCCTGCGTCACGAAAAAAGACGATACATGCACAATTTATTCAGTCCTGGTGTAATGAAAAGATCAGATATTGCTTGGAAGAACATTAACTCTGTTTTGAATCCTAATGGAAATAGCCATGACACGATACACGAGGTTATCCGGAACAATAAAATCTTAACAAATGCTGAGCTAACAAACGCCTTTAACGATTTCTTCATATCAGTATGCACGAGTGCTCACAACCCCGATTATGCAAACTTCATGAAAGAAAGCACCTGTGATTCAGCCGTCTTGGCCCCCCCGTCACTTTAAATGAAATTGTGAGCGCTTTTCTTTCTATACCCGCCGCGGTGGCACAGTGGATAAGGCATTGCGCTGCTGAGCACGAGGTCGCGGGTTCGATTCCCGGCCGCGGCGGCCGCTTTTCTGATGGAGGCGAAAAGCAAAAACGCCCGTGTGTACGAGATTTCGGCGCACGTTAAAGATCCCCAGGTGGTCGAAATTAATCCGGAGCCCTCCACTACGGCGCGCCTCATCGCCTGCGTTGCGTCGGCGCGTTAAACCCTACGATCAGATCTTTTCTTTCCATGACGAATAGTGGTACCCCTGACGTTGATGGCTTAGAAATCCGACCGATTAAGTATGTTCTAGACCTTATTTCACCGGTGTTGGAGCATGTCTTTAACCTTCTTTTTACTACCGGTACTTTTCCTAAAAAACTTAAAATGGGTGAAGTTATCGTTTTGCACAAGAGAGGCGACAAAAACGAATTCACAAATTATAGGCCGATCACGATATTTTCTATATTTTCAAAAGGCCCAGAGGAGCTTATACACACTCGCATGATTTCATTCCTTGATAGGCACAAAATAATAACCACCGCACAATTTGGATTCGTTAAAGGCCTTTACACTGAGACTGCCCTTCTAGCGCAAAAAGAGGCAATTCTTAACTCCTTTGAGCAACAGTTGTACACACTAGAAATATTAATCGATTACTCAAAGGCGGTTGACTGCATGCATCATGCCACTTTGCTAAAAAAGCTCAGCCACTACCTTTTTGCAGTTACTAACCTCCTACCTTAGCAATCGCCAGCAGAAAGTGATAATAAATAATCATAGTTCCTGTTTCAAGCCTGTTTCTGCAGGAGTACCGCAAGGAAGCATCTTAGGACCCCTGTTATTTTGCGTATATATTAATGATTTGGTCAATATTGATAGCCCTGCTAATATTATAATGTATGCCGATGACACGACCATGCTTCTTAGCGCGAAAAACCAAAGTGATGTGTTTCGCATGTCCAATGAACTGCTTGATAAACTGTCACGCTGGAGCCGAGTGAATTCATTGACAATTAATGCAAATAAAACTAAAGCAGTCCTGTTTAGACCAAGAAACCGTACAGTTCACTGCCAGCACACGCTAAAACTAGGTAATTCCGAAATTGAAATTGTACCTACGGTGAAATGTCTCGGAGTAGTGTTTGAGCAATACATGTCGTGGAATGCTCATGTTGACCTCGTTTTATCAAAACTTTCTCGTATTACTGGTGTTCTTTCCAAAGTTAAGTTTTGTTTGCCCAAAAGTGTGAAGCTTGTACTATATCGGGCCATGTTTCTATCGCATCTCCAGTATTGTCACTTGGTATGGGGCACCACAACTCAAGCGAACATTGCTAAACTTTCCAAAGTACAAAAAAAGGCAGTTCGCATCATCATGAACGCAGCATACGATAGTCATACAGCCTCTTTTTTCGAAGATTTGGAGTTATTACCAGTGGCCCATTTCTGTAAATCCTTGCTGCTCAAACGCTACCACACCAATGCAAAAAGAAATAACAACGCACTATGCAGTATTTCCAAACTTCCGCGTAAAGTGTACTCGCGAAATATTCGCCGAGTTGACCGCTGGCAAATGCCGATGAACCCAACAAATTACGGTGAACAAATGCTACGTCATCAGTTGCCGTTTCATTTAGCAATGTACCATGTATATATGACTGTTCATGTGTCATCCGTTTTATGTATGTGAATTTTGTGCTGTACCGTGCGTGTGAATTTTATGATGTGTTGAATGTGTGAATTTTATGAAGTACCACGACTGCTAATCAACCAGGTGTTACATTATTGTAAATTTTATGTCTGTTCTGGTTGCATCTGCTTTGTATAGGGGCCGTGGACCCTGTCAAGCCCTTTCTGAGGCTTTTTGTTCACGGTCCTCAGCACTTCGTGTTGGAATAAACTGATTGATTGATTGATTGATTGATTGATTGATTGATTGATTGATTGATTGATTGATTGATTGATTGATTGATTGATTGATTGATTGATTGATTGATCTTTTAAGAGAGGGAGGTAAAATTGTACTCGAAAACTTGCTGCACTATTTTCAGAATGCTTAAGAACCCTAAGATTCCCAAAAACCCAGAGAGAGGGCTCGGTTTCGAAATGGAACTCAACGATGGGTCACATTCATTCCGTCAATCAAGTAATAGAAAAAAAATGTCGTTGAGGCCTCTTTCATAGGGATCGGAAAAAACACGACTGTGAAATGTGCCTTCACAGGAGCATTTATTGTGCATCCATATGAACTTGCACGTCGCTATTTATATTACGTCGGTGTGGCACCGTTGGGCGCATCAACGTTACACACTGGATTGCACGCGCCGGAACATTGCGTAAATCTGACTGAAACACATCCCCTTGAAAACCGTGCGTACGAAACGGAACCGAAACCGAAAGCAGTAGGTGATGGAGTGTGCCTCAATTCACTCGCGTCCCGCGTGCACGAAGACGCTGGAATCGAGGCGCCAACTGTCGGTGCTCATTAGTGTCATGATGAACTACTTCGCTTCACTTCTCCTAAACGGCAGAATCTCCAAGATGGCATCTGAATGAAGAAAGTAGTGGGAAATACATAAGGCGCGTTCGTAGACAAACTTGCGTTTGAATACGTATCGCAGTGGGCAGGGCGCTGTGTACCTCCCGTTAATCCAGGCACAGCCGCGTGAATGGAACGTTTTCTATCGGCGTCATTTCCGTGACGAATATTACGCCAGTCAGATCTTGGTGCATCCGGGCATAAAACACCTTCGTGTGAAAATCCACAAAGTACATTAAACCCATGTACGTACCCTTTAGAAGTATCAAAAAGCGTTTGACGGAGTACACACCGCAGCAGTGCTGAAAGCATTAAAAGACCAGGAAATAGAGGAGACCTACGAAAGTATATAACGAATGTGCAGACAGTACAATCCTCCCCAAGCAAAGCCACCAATTTCCGATACGAAATGGCGTACGACAAGAAGATACGATTTCGGCAAAACTGTTCACAGCATGCCTGGAGGGGCTATTCAGGAATCTTGACGGGGAAAGCACAGGATTACAGATAAACGAAGAAAACGAGCCATTTGACGTCTGCAGATGACATACTCCTGATAGGCGAGTCTGCAGAACGCATGCAAAAAACGCTTGAGGAACTACAATCACAAAGCATTGTAGTGGGGCTTAAAATAAATATAAAAAAATCTGACGTAATGATAAATAAGCATGCCGGAAATGCCCCCTTTAGCATATCTAATGAAACGGCAGAAGAATATAAGTAGGAGAGGTATATAACTATACTTCGGACAGATCGTCATCGCTTACGCCAACCACGAGAGAGAAATCTGGTGCAGAATAGCTATGGGCTGGGGTGCACTCGGCAGGCACTCCCCAATCATGAAATGTATGCTACCTCTACCACTCAAAAGAATAATACACAACCAATGCGTCCTGCCGCTGGTGAGACAAAAAGCGGAAACTTGGAGCCTTACAAAGAACCCGAAAGCAAACTTAGGTTGGCTCAACGGGCTACGGAACAAGTAACGAACGGTGTAACTGTTAGAGGCAGGAAACGAGCTTCCGGTACCAGGAAACAAACTCGAGTAGAGGATATAATAGTTCAAATAAAGAAGAAGGCATGGATTGGGCTGGCCATGTAGTGAGACGAACTGGCTACCGGTGGACAATGAGGGCAACAGAGTGGACACCAAGAAATGGGTCTACAAGATGGGGAAGGCAATTAATCCTTTGGAGGGAGGAAATAGGGAAGTTCGGGTGTAAACTGTGGACTCGAGCAGCGCAGGACAGGAACGGTTGGAGGTCACTGGGAGAGGTCTTTGTCCTGCAGTGAACCTGAGTAGGATGGTGATGATGATGATGCCTGGGTGCACTACTGTCGCTCGACAAAACAACCTTGTAGTTCTAAAGAACACCATTCCAGGGAGCTTTCAGGGAAACACAGCCTCCTTCCCGATGGTGCTGGTTTGGGCCTGTTGGTATAACATGACGGAGAATTGAACAGCTAGGACACAGGGACACACAGGGACAGTGTGTCCCCTCGCTTGTCCCTGTGTCCAAGCGCTTCAATTCTCCGACAGCCTCCATAATGCGATGTTTAAATCTGCGGCTTTTCAAGTTTCCTAGAGAAAGACTGTACTAAGAGCATCTTCAAGGTGTTTGGGAGTGCCATAAGATTTGTAGACGTGCTAAGAGTGTCGTGAAATATTAGAGAAGTAGCACTTTGCAAACGTGCCATTTCAGCAGGTGTACTTGAGCGACCGCGATCACCCTTTCAATATCCGCACCGTATTTGCAGAAAGGCTTCCGGGCAAATGGCGCCTAAACGTTTAAAAGTCCTCCCTTAGTCGATCCAAAGTGATCCCTGTGAGCTCCTACCAACCCTAGCATCGAGTCCACTAGAGATAATTGCTGTGAAGATCCAGTAGTGCTTCAGGGAGTAAGCAGCTCCTTCGTTTCTACTTTGCCGATCATTTTTCAGCCTGTTAAAGGATTTTGCGGCCCAAAAGGTAATACGGACCACAGATAAACATGCACTTCTTATCTTGAACAAGCTGATCATGAGAAAACACCGGGAGGACACTGCAGGAGTCCAGGACAGTACGGCTATGGTGATTGCTTTAGAATATGATTTATTGCTGCCTGTAGAGTACAGAGTACTATCGTGACAAATTGAAATACGAACAACGGTGCGCGTTGTTTTCAGTACATGCTGCTCTCCCTGACGACCATGTATTCACAGTAGGCATAAGGTAGGGAAAGCCTTCTGGTAACGGATTCTTGTTGCGCAGGAGTGGCGCCTCGCTTAGAATGCAGGCCATATACGAAACATCACGCACACCGTTGTTCGTATTTAAATTTATCACGATAGTACAAAGCATTTGGCCCAGAGCTACTCGCGTCAACGTAATGTAACGTAATAATGGTTCATAACATGTTCTAAAGAAAATAACTTCAGGTTTGAAGTCAATGGAGATTGAACTTCATTGTGGAACTGTAGGTGGAATGTTTAGGTGCGAAAAGCCTGTATTAGGCTCACCAGCTTAGTTGCTTACGTGGCCGGAGCACAGGACCTTCAGACGCCGATCAGACACCTCGCTCAAATACAGTTAAACGTGGATGTAACGAACCTATTGGTAACGAATTCCGGGAATTAACACAGTTCTTTTTAATTCCCCATTGCCAGCCCCATTGAAACGCGTGTGTTTGCGACCTGTATGTAACGACGGCGTTCCGGCGGTTAAAGTGGATGTATCGAATTCGCTGTGCGGGCGAGCCTTTTTTTTTTGCACTTTTTCTGTAAAATCGGCTGGAGAAATGCCCTAGTTTAGTGAACTTCGCGCGCACGGCAAACTACCGTGCATTTCCAGTGACCATGCAGTGTAGGTTACCTGCTAGGGCTGCTTGTTGAAGTTTAGTCGCACGTCTCCACTGCCATCTGTGGTGTCGGTTCGTCGGTGATCATTTCTGCTGCCAGAAAAGGAAAAATTTTGCCTTTTAAAAGATCAGCTGGAAACTTTAAGTGACACGTTCACCGGAGATAAAGAAAAACGTCGCCGCCTGGTGCGCTATCCAAGATAGCACCCTTCCAACAATTTTAAGTGCGGCAAAGAGCATCACGTTCGCGAAAAGGCGCCCTTTTAGCCTACATTTTGGTATTTGGAACGGGTTAAGGCAGCGAAAAGTGCCAAAAGACACGGGAATAAGTGACCTTGCTTATTTGAAGTGCTGTGTAGTGACCAGGTTCGTGCCAATAACGCAGTTTTCTTTTTACTGTGATATAAATCCTTTAATGTTCAATTCACCATTACTGATGTCGAGCATTTTAGTTTCGTTTCTGCTTCATTCACGTGAGCCTTAAGTCGAAACCTGCATGTAACAAAAACCTTCATGTAACGAAAAATTTGAATTTTTGTCAACTTCGTCGTATCCAGGCTTAACAGTAAACCCATTTATGAATTCGGCCATGCGCGGACCAGTCCTTCATAATGAAGCAGAGTGTTTTTAAAGCGGAAGCCTAAAGCGTCTCATCAAATGGGAAAAAAGTGGCGGAAAGAACACGCCCCTCGTCAGCCTTCGCAAGGACGCCGACGGGACCGCTCCGCTTCTTTCCCCAGGCTGCCCGACGCCTGGCCTCCTGCAGGCGCAGCATCGGCAGGAGACAACATACCAGCCCAGCGACGACCTCGCTCTAAATCGAAGAAGCGTTGTCCGAGGCACGGCTCCACTGTACAGCATGATCGGCAGAGCATGAGAAGAACACCGGATGGAATGTCACAGGTGAGTTGGGCAGCGACGGCCTCCCTAAAGGGCAGTTCGCAGGGACACACTCACCAAGGCCCCTCCCAAACATCAACCGGTATCGCACACGCGGAATTAGCTAGCGTACGCGCCACACTTGATCAAGTCCTGGCTGAAAACAGACAGCTCAAGGCAGAAATAGCACAACTGAAACGTAGCACAACCACTACATCAACTCCGGCCACGACGCCCGCAGTTCAAGTCATACATTCCTCAGAACTGACCCCTTCCCCACCGAAACGACGAGCCGAGGACAACACGTCCCGTCAACAACCAATAGTACACAACGACCTACAATTACTGGAAAGCAAGCTGGAAAAGAAATTCGACGAGCGATTTGACAAGCTGGCCCACATGGTAACCACTGTGGCCGGAGCACTCGCCAAGTTCAAAGAGGCGATTGGCGGGAAGGTGACATCCCTGGAATATAGCCTTACGCGTGTTCCGCACAGCTCCCCAGGTCCCACGCGGCCTCCTCCCTACGCTCGTACGCATGCAGTGAAGGCCGCCACGATTCTGAGCAACGAGACTGAACAAAACACAGCTCGCAATGATAACGACAAGACGTAATAACAGCTACCGCATATGGCAGTGGAACTGTAGGGGGTGCAGATCCAAAAGGGGAGTATTACACCAGTACCTAAATTTCCTGTATACATATTCACAGCCAACGCCCGATGTAATCGCCCTACAGAACAGAAGTTTCGGCCACACTCTCAGGGTATAAGCATAATCACTCGACCGCAGCTGACACAGACGCCCCACAGAAGCAGCGGGGTAACAACATTGCTGCCAGAAACGTCCCCGCCAAGACAACTGTATGTCCAACAGCCCTGGCCCTGAATACGTATTTTAGAAATTCTTCCTACGTCTGCCCGGCACGTCCAGAGATTGTACCTTTTAAATGTGTACAGCGCACCCAACAGCCGCGCAACCTCACGCAGCTACTACACCAAGCCCTCCACACGTCCCGTGGACACCCGTTGGCCTTTTGGAATGACTTCATGCTCCACCCCCAGCATGGGGCTACACAAGGCCACCTAAAAAAGGCAGAAAGTCTGGGAAGCCATACAAACCACTCAATTTGACTGTTCTGACGCATCTGGCACACCAAACGAGGCGAGGCAACAGTGTCCAACGAGACACCACCCCTGATCTCACACTCGTATATAATCCTCCAAGCGCTACGCAAACACCTTTAAAGACTTGGGCAGTGACCACTTCATCTTGGAGACTAAGCTTACAGCAGGACCGTCTAAACACACCGGCCGGAAGTACAAGATAGTAAACTGGACACGTCCGTAAAACTAGGTGGTGCAGGACACAGAATAAGAGGACCCTACCATCGAGGACTTGGACACATGGGTGCATGTTTACAAAATGACGTTGACCTGTCCACACACGTATACCGGAAGAGGCTAGTCTTGAAAAAATTGCGCCCACCTCCCCGCGAGGGGAACCCTGTGTAGATGCGACGCATCGTGGGGTTCAATTGGTGTTTCCGTTGGATTGATTCTGAAATCACGTGAAACGTGTCGGGAACGCGTATGATTATTATGTTTTTATGATTATTATTATGTTTTATTGGCCAATCTTGGTCAATCCCTCTAAGTGGTATGCTTGGGGCTTCGCTGTCGCAACGACCTTTACTCCATCATTGTTGCTGTAAGTGGGAGCTTCTTTTCCTTTATTGCAAGTGTTAATCATTGCCACATCATGCGTTGTATCAGTAGCATCTTGACGTAGTTTGAATGAGTCAAGGATATAAGGCGCGTTCGTAGCATTTGATTCGTGCAGCGGTTTTGTGGCGCAGTGGGAAGAGCACCAGTACCTCGCGTTCCGCCCACAGGGTCGTGGTATCGTAAACCGGGCACCGCTAACTATTATTTTTTTTATAGTGTAGGGGGAGGGGTGTGGACGGACAACGCCGTATGGAGGGACAAGGCAAGTGAATGAGATGCAGTCGCCTCTAATATAGACTCACGACTTCTGCACATGTGGGAGGCCAAAGACAGTATACAGAAGAGGCTCCGCACGCAGCGCATGAACAGCTCCTTGCGCAGAAGGCTCGCTAGACTCAACAAGGAAATCGAAAAACATGCCGCGTACCTCACCAACCAACAATGGAACACTCTGTGTGATCGGATGGAGGAGCAGATGAATACCCCCAAAACATGGCACACCATTCGCTGCTTTTTAAACCCAGAGGGAAGACGTGCTACTCAGCGTAACAACCTCTGAGTATCCTACACGAGCATCAAGGAGATGAAACCGCATTACTGCAAAAGCTGCGGGACCTCTACATGCGGACTGCCCCCTCAGAACCAGCTAGGCCATATGCCGGTAAACCCAGCCTCCAGTTGGACAGACCCATCACCAAAGCAGAAGTGTATGAGGCTATCTCTCATCTCAACACGCGATCTACACCAGGCCCTGACGGTATTACCAATCGTGTAATCACCAACCTTGATGACTCGTCCATACAGGCTCTTACCGCCTACATGAACAAGGTGTGGAACACGTGAAACCTTCCCCCCACGTGGAAAAGCGCCCTGATTAAGCTCATTTCCAAACCTGGAAAGGCTCTAAAGTTAGAGAACTTGAGGCCTATTTCACTGACCTCTTGCCTCGGGAAGCTGATGGAGCACGTGGTTTTGACCCGTCTCAACCGCCACAGGGACACGCATCAGCTTTTCCCGCACACCAAGGTGGGTTTCCACTTTTCCCTATAAACGCAAAACGTGAAGTTACAACTCCAACATCAAATAACTGACAACCCGGGCGTGTCCCCACTTGATTATCGAGTCATAATGGGGCTTGACTTGACTAAGACTCCATAACATTACTACATGTTGTAACACACGGAAAATTCGTTTAAATACTAACCAATGCAAAACAATTATATTTTCACGTAAGCCTGATACCTCCAATATTTCCGACCACTATATCCGGGGTCCTAAACTAGAACTTCTTGCTACTTACAAATATTTAGGAAGGACCTTTCTTGGCAACTTCATGTAAATTTTATAGCTTATAATGCGAACCGTATGCTGGGGTACATGCGGCGTAATTTCTCTATGGCGCCTTCACACCCTAAACAACTGTTATTGGCCTAAACTTGAGTACGTGTGTTCGGTGGGGAATCCCCATTATTATCTCGTTAACACGTTGGAAATGGTACAAAATTGTAGTGCACGCTTTAAGACGAAGTTGCAGAGAGGGGATCCTTTTCTTGTGTTTTCTTTTCTTTTGCTATCACGAATAGTCAGATAGCAGTTATCATTTTATTTTCATGTGAGCGAATTCAATTGTGTTCCTCGTTTTGTTTGGTATGTGCATGCAGTATTAGGTTACACCAATGAAAATGTATACTGTGTGTGAGTATGCATCACTCGAATCTTCTGTTCAAATCTGCGCCGATCATTGCTGCCAACACTGGGCCAGACACTTCGTCAAGCTTCTTGAAACAGCAGCTTTTTGTGATTGGCTCATGCTCTGTAACAAAAGGAAAATAAAATATAATATAATATATATATATATATATATATATATAATACTATGTCGAACCCAAACTTAACCGAAAAAAGAATTACGGTTCCCGGTTCATGCTGAAGCGGTTCGACCCTCCGTTGTTGATATTGCCCAGTCAATGCAATTCAGGTCTTTGTTTCTTTCGCGTACCAAACTTCGTACCCGCCCGCGCACTTTCCCCTCCAGACAATTAAACACTGTCACGCTCTATGTAACAACAGGGGAAATGAATGAGCACCAATGTAGCAATGGTCTGCTGCTGCTGGGAGCGCGAGCGTAGTGCAAGGTGACCAAATTAAATGTCATTCTCGGCAGCTCGCAGGTGATATTAAACGACTTTGCCCTTCCCTAGCTGCGGCTTTATTGGAGCAATCAGGCTGCAGGAGTGCTCCACTGCGCAACAACGAAAGCCCACACCCGATGTGTGCAAACTTTTTGCATTTCATAATTTGTTTAAAAGGTCCGACACCTGCAAATTGTTAATACTTGACAAGTGTGACCGCAGGAGCTGCTCAGTAGCTAAGCCGTTTGCTGCTGACCAAAGTGGCTTCGATCTCTCTTTCCCACCACCATTTTCTGAAGTAGATGGAAATGGAGAACGTCGGTGTGTCTAGGGGCCGTATTTCGAGTCCCTCCTCCACTCCGTTTGCTCCCTCCACTCGGCTGGGGGGACGATTACGCAATGCTTATGCATAGGGAACTCGATTTCAAGGATCTGCTCCACTTTAGGCTCGAGTGGAGTAAGGATTCAGAATACCAGTGTAAATTTTGATCCGCGTTTAATAATACCAGCTAGTTCAAATAAGTTTGTCGGCCTGCAACATAAGCTGCGCCTTAGAGCAGAGATATAGCACGGGGCATCGAATGCGCCAGTTTTAGGGGCGAAGCTCCTAAAGCCATGGGTCTGTCCATCCCTTGTGTCTCGTGGTACGTGACCGCCGCATGCTTTCGGAGATGTCGCAAAGTGGGCAGCGTTGCACGCGCAAGAACCGGCTGCAACCGGCAGCGCAAACTCGGCACCAGGAGCGCGAGCTTGTCTGTGTTCGCCAACGGAGGCGCGAGCGCACGTGCACTGCGAGGGGGAGATCACGCAAGAGATCACGCCACGAACGCAGGCAGTCGTTCTCGGAGATCGAACGAGACGCAAGGACCTTTGCTCGTTTCCTCTCGTCTTGTTCGGGCACAAGTTCGCCCTAAATAAAAGTTCTTTCTTTACCGTTGTGTCCCATCCTAAGTGACAAATTGTGGTAGAGGTGCGGGGTAGTCCTCGATGGCGCGGGGTCTTTCACCAGGTCTGGGCCTGGGAGCATTGACTCCGAAAATAAAAGTTGATTTGCACAATGTACGCACACAGTCTTACGTCTTTCTTAATGATGTAATGGGCGAACTTTCACGGGAGAGTTACGGTTACCGATGATCTCCCCCTCTCGAGCTTCGCCCCACTTATCATCATTCATTCCGTGGATATGGTGTGATTTTTTTTAATGTGTTTACACGGAAAACAACAAAAAGAAAAGGCGAATCACGTTGTTGTAAAACATTACGCAAAAAGTAAGTAAAACCGAATAAGTAAAAAAAGACCCAAAACGTGGATATTGCTCTATACTTTTCTTTGCCCTGCCTTTTACAACCAAACGTGTCATCAATGCGAAGGAAGTGAGTTCCGTGGTCAGATTTAGAGGACAGTACAGTGGACAAGTTCCGTTTTTTACAGATACAAATAATAACAGATATAACAACAAATAAGAACTTAATCCCTTGGCAAGAAGCTGCAGCTCTCGACCTTGTCTTGGAAGCAGAAACACTAATAAAGCAGATGACACGTGCCGAAAGGCAGGCCGGTATCTCACACTGTCCCATTCGCCCAGCGATCATCTTTGCTGCTTGTTCTGCAGTTTTGTCTCTTTCAGATCTGCTTTTTTTCGAACGGTGCGCTTGTACTGACTGCCCAACTCACTGCATTACTCCTACTGCTACTCGTTCCGGAGGGAGTACTGCTTTGGACAAATTACAGAGCGCTGTCACCTGAACGGATGGTGGGGTGGTCTTTACCAGCTCGGAGCAATGAACACAGGGGAGCCGTTGACGTGTTTAACAACATACATTTATGCACACACAAAAAAAAATCTCAGGCAAAGCACTCAATATTTAAACTACACACAAACGATAAACACTGAAACCTCTACAATCCCAAAATACAACTCACATACAAACCCCTAACTCAACAGCTCAATATACAATTCAAATCAAACCCCAAAAGTCTCTACAACAAAGTTCTACACAATTCGTCCGGCTCAACTTATTCTATCACGCTCTAGGTGATCTCTCTAAACCACAACTTCCTAGTTGTGTCCTATGACTGCGTCCGTATTGGACTGGCCTACCCCGGTCGTCGGCGCTGACGTGTCGCACCCTTGCGTGGCCGCGACTCGGTGGTAGCCGTCGTCTTCTCGCTTCGGTGCCGTCGTTCGATGCGCGCGGTCACTCCTTGGACGGCGTGGGCTCCGCGCGTCCTCCGCGCGTCCTTCCTCTGTGGCTACACCCTGGTAGCCGCTCTCGCTGGAGGTCCTTGATGCCGGCGTTCGATGCGCGCGGTCATCCCTTCCGCGGCGTGCTTCCTCGGTGGCTACCCCCTGGTAGCCGCTGCCGCTGGAGGTTCCAGGTAGGCTCGGCCCGAACGTAGCCTTTCGGGGCCGTCGAGACGAACGTCGACGGAGCGTGGACGTTGGCCGCTGGTGCCCGACCGATGCCGCTGGGGCCACGAAGACACAGGTTCGTGGTGCACCTAGGATGACGGTGCCGATGCGAAGTCGGCCCGCTCCCGCCCAGGCTCGGATGGCGTGGTCGATGGCCTGGCCGCGTCCCCCTGGCTCGTTCCGTGAAGCTCACGTGCTCCGGCCGCCTCCTGGTTGTCTGCCTCCCGGTGTCTTGCCTCCCACTTCTCTTTGTGCGCCCCGCTTTTATATCTTCTGGGCTCTCTCGTGACGCACTCCCATTGGCTTCTTGCTTCTTCCCTGTCCTTATATGGTCATCTCGCCACTTGTCCCATGCGTGGCCTTCCCTGATTGGCCGACCAGTGCGCTGCCACCTTTGCCCATGATTCCTCGGTGCGTCGGCGCTGGCGCTTGCTGATTGGCGCGCTCCTGCCGCGCACTTCAAATGGCCGTTCTTTGTTTTTTTTCCTCGTTTTTTCGGGGGTTTTGATGCGTCCCCCTCTCAGGGGGTGCCCTGCCACATGACAAGCGCCTACCCAAAAAAGTCCCATCTCATGCTCCGCGCCTCAAGTTTACCTTTAATTTTCTAACAGCATAATCAGTTATGAGATTCCGCCATTTAGCACATGGAACGATGGCCGGGGGTCAGGCGGTACGATGACATACTGATTCTAATGCACACATCCGGTATAGCTATCGCACAAAGAATTGCAGTGGTCAGAGAAATAATGCAGTGACTGATATTAACTAAAGCTTACTTTAACAAAAGTGTGGCTAACACATTCGATAAAGTGACAGCTAACAAATTGTTCAGGGTGACCAAATAATCTAATTCATTGGTAGGATTTATGTGCCTGTTGTAGGATTTTTCTGTTTTGTTACAAATATAAAAAATGTGCGCCATTGGTATTAAGCGCTGGTATTTCAATGCGCCAGTACGCAGGCTTAAATTTAAGGCTTCAAGGTTAGCGTGATGGGCGATTCTATAGCTACGATTGCGATTTCAACAAAAAAGGAAAGGAAGAAAACATATCCGACCTTCATATCTCTTAGCGGTGGCTTTATGAATAGTCGCTAGGACAACATAAAGTCTGGGCGAGAAAGTAGATGGTAAATCGTCGCCACTTCATCTGTTTTTCTAATATAACGTAATTGTTTAAAGTTTGCTTTGCAATTGCGCCACTGCCCTTGGGAAACAGCAGCATTTTGAATTTTTGTTTATATTTTGATTTGACTGTCGTTTAAAACTACTAAATGTTTTTTTTTCTAATTTCAGTGATAATTCAACTCATCGAACCGGTTCGCGAACCGGTTCGGTACGTGATTTTGTCGAACCGTAACCGTAACCGAACGAGTATTTTTTTCGGTTCGACACACTAATTATATATATATATATATATATATATATATATAAAGAAAAGAAAAACGTTTCAGCAAAGAGACTTGCTTTCGTCAGGGCAATCTCTCGCCTGCCTGGCACGCTTTATATAGCCCTATTTAACGAACACCCTTTCATCCTTTCTCTCCAAAAATTCCCCGAATATCAACCCCCGGCTGACTTCCCTGTCACCTACTTCGCGGCTGAAACTATACAACCTTCTTTGCCCCTCAATATATCCCCCAACATACTCCCAAACCAATCCGCTTTCTCAATTTCACTTCCTTCTTTCCTTCTCCCCTCTCACCTGGGGACCTACCCCTATATAAAGCGTGCCAGGCAAGCGAGAGATTGCCCTGGCGAAAGCAAGTCTCTTTGCAGAAACGTTGGCAACAATAGTGCACTTACCTTGTTCAAAGTTTTCTTTTCTTGTGTTCTCTACCATCTTCAAAAGTTCAACTGCTCCCTATATATATATATATATTATATATATATATATATATATATATATATATATATATATTTCATTTAAAAAGAAGATTTCTTTTTTCAGGCCAGGTTTTTACGGTTCACGTAAGTTGAAATAAAGAAAAACATTACCGCACGGATACAGTAACAGCGTATGTAAAGGACACAACGGTTTTGGCATCCGGAATATTGGCTTTATGGAATTTAAAACGGTTTCCGCATAATTGCGGACTGCGTCATTGCTACGTACGTGCCACGTTTGGCGGTACGTAGCATTGACGCAGAGGACATAATCCTCTGCAGGTCAAAATACCGCCGGTCATTTGTTATAGCTGTTTTCGAACTCCCGTAGCACTTTTGACTGACGAAGGCACGAAGGCTTACCGCGGTTATGACAATCTCTTTTCTGCTTCTTTTCCTCCTCCATCACCTCACCCGTCAATCAGCTCCACAACGGCCCCTGTACCCTTCTCATAAATATACTGCGCTTGTGGCACGTCGTTGCTCGTTCGCACCGATGCGATCATTGAAGCGTAGCTGGCCTACATTTTACAGCACTTAAAGGGGCACTGACACAAAATTTTGAAGGCGAGATAACTTCGGAGGTAGATTGGTGTGAACACATATACATCATCTGCAAAATATCAGCGGCGAATACAGCCTAGAACATATTTAAAGTCAATTTTAAAGTGTGTCGAAACGCAACCGAGCGCCAGCAGAGGACCCACACGCAATCGACATCCCGCGAATATTTTGTAAATAAACAACATCCAAAACACGTCACGAGTTGTGTTTTGCCGCTTCCGCACTGCCGGCCGTTTTTTCGCCGGCTCGCCCGGCTCGCCGCTCCAATCGGAGGGCCGGAGGGCGGAGCTTTCTGCTCTCGAGAACGAACGACCCGATCGTTGGCGGCGGAGGCGCTGTGATTTCGTCAGCTCATCGGGCAGCTGGCCGCGACCAAAGTTCTACAGCGATTCCAGGAACTCTGTTTCTATTACTTGTTATTTACATTGGACGCGCAAGCGCGCCGGAGACACGAAAAGCCCACTGAGCGAGCCGCACGGTCGCTGTGCAGGCGGCGGCCACGGCCGCGAAATGGCCCAGGCCCGGTGCAGGTAGCTCGAGTGATAGCTTGTTACCCGCTGCAACGAAATTGTACCCAAGTGCAGCTTATGAGGAAAGGAGTTAATGATGTGATGCGGGTTGCATAAAGATGGTCATCTGCACCGCTTACGAGAGTGGCAATCGAATATCCGACGCAGTGCTAAGCCGAACACACATCTGTAGGCGGACCTGTAGGCAGACCGGCCGGCTGCTCCCAGCGCGCGTCTTACCACCCACTGTGTCGAGCGTCGCGCGTCGTTCTTAAGCCGCGGTAGCATTTGCACTCGCAGCGCCTGCGTCAGCGAACTGGTCCCCTTTTAATTAAGCGGCTCACGAGATCTATACGTGGGGGCATTCGCAGAAACTGGCGGTGATGCGGATTCGACAGTGCTACGGCAGCTCTGCTCTGTGATATCCCTCAGACGGTCACGTGGTCAGCTTTGTTCACATAAAATCCATTGGTTCGCGGCACCCGCTGAAACCGAAACTGCGACTGGCCGCATTGAAAATGCCTCTGATTAAACAACCATCGCACGCTGAAGCAAATGAGGTTTCTGCGGGTCATAAGCAAGTCACTAGCGACTTATCGCAACAAAAAAAAAAAACAAGATGCAAAATTTTTGTGTCAGTGCCCCTGTAACTGCGACTTCAACTCTGGTTCGTACTATATTTCGATTTTCGCTGCAACATTTCGCGCTGAATTATTTAGAGGGTTGGACATTTTCTATTGATTGTGGGGTCTCACACAAAAGGTATGTTCCAATATTTGGTGCGGTTAAATATTGTCTGCAAAGGTGTTTGCGAAGGCTTGGCGCACGAATGCGCGGGTGCGTCTGGATTCATATTTATCTCTCTCATTTGCAATTCACATAAGCGCAAGTGTTTAAGACATTTAGTGCGCTTCCACATCTGGGAAATGTAGAACCTTTCCACATGAGGCGTTTTTTTTTTAATGAGCCACGTCCAAATACCGAACCTAAGCCAGATAAAACTTCAGAGAGAAGTCAAACTCGGTAACTTACCCCTAAAAAAAGTGGTTACTTAAAAATGGTTGAGATAACGCCCTGAAAACGCGTACGCAGATTGTAGTTGGTATGGAAAATGAGCCAGATCCTTGGGTTTCATGGATCAAAATGAGCCGATGGGAGTTTGCTTTTGGCTTCAGTGTTCAGACTTTTCGTGTGTGTATTCGGAAGTTTTTTTTTTGCGTTTCGTAATTGGCTTATTATGAATTCAGACGGCAATTGGGAGATCGGCCGACCATCTGCCCCAAATGTCAGCGACGAAGTGAACGGAAGAAGTGAACGAAATGAAGCAGAGATGTGAAACAATGATTTCATTTCACCTCCCCCGTTCCTACGAAATAACTCTGGTTATATTTCCTTTTTTATTCCCATATTTACCATTTCAGCACTTGACTAAATAGCCGCCGCTTACGAGCCCTAGCAAATTCCTCCCACCCCCCGCATTCAGAGTACGGACCACGTCATCAAGGTGAAGAATAAGATATAAGCAGCCATCTTGTGAAGCGTTTTGGAAATTCATGGCAAACCAATGAAGAGCTCGCTTACTTCGTAAGTGCCTTGAGGCATGCCCGAGATAATTATTCTATGTAAATGGGAAGAATTCGAAAAGAGCGGCTAATGGTGCCAAGAGGACTCACCTTCTCTCCATGTATAGTTTTACTGTTCTTGAGGCCCTATTTTTAATGCCTTTAGCACCAAACTTCAAACGCACAATGGTTAAAAATCAATTTTAATAAGGTTTGCATAAAAATGCAGCATCAAATTGAGTGTTCGCATTCAATATGAGCCAAATAAAAACTTATCACGCCAATATTACTCAAATTCACTGCATAATTTTTAATTACTTACAGCCATAAACTTTCCCTAGCTGACATGTAAAATACATCAAGTAATCGTTTTGACGGCGCTGCATTTAGGTCCGGTAACAAACTTCCCCTTTGTTCTCAAATTCGCGCTAGTCGAATCAGGCTGATTTCGAAAAAAAAAGGCTCACATAAAGTTATCTATGGTGACTTGCTACATTAATTCGAGTAGACACATACACATTAATTTGTTAGAACTGTTCCTAAATAATGTCTCATGCAATTTGTTTCGAGACATTCTTGATGAAAAGGAGGTACAGCTGTTTTCTGTACCCATACTCTCTCCGTAGAGGGTCATGTGTCGACAGAAAGGGGTAATTTTGTAACATTTATAACTTCGCTGTGAACTCGCTATATATGACAACAAAGTTAAACTCTGGTAATGATACAGTCGTATTAGCGGGCAATTTCAGTATATTTCTTTAATGTACCTACATTCGATTGATGCCTACAGGGTATATTTCACTAGCTCTAGAGCCAGCGCGTGCAATTTATTGGCGACGCGACCCGGTAGACGCATGCAATTTTAACCAGAACCTAGCGCAAGACCGCTTCGATTTGAAAAACGGCAATGTTCGACCTACTACTGTTCTCTATTCTTCACGTGTAGGTGGTGTAGGGTCAATTGTTTGTAGTACTCTTTTGCAAAATACTGGAGGCACTTTGTCTGTTGTATTCTATAAAAGTGAACCTCCGAATGTCTACATGCCGGCCAGTTAGGCACGGAAAACACGCAACGATAAAATATAGCAAAAGCAGACGTGCCACAATGCAGCGTTTCCAATATTCATAAACATAGTACCTTACAAACAGTCCTGAGTAAGCTGACGAGGCAATCGAACTCCTGCGCGAACACCGACTGCTTCAAATGTCTGCAGCTGGTAAAACAACTTTGATGTTTTTGTCCTTGCCGCTATTATAAACTTTTCTTCTTTGCAGCAAGAATAATGTCGAAGGAGACCATTGTGATCAGCGGCTTCTCGGCCTACTTTCCGCAAGCTGATCATCTCAATGAATTCAAGGAGAAGCTTTACGCAGGCGTCGACATGATCACCGACGACGAGGCACGCTGGCCCCGCGGTAGGACACAGATTTTTTTTTTTTTTGCCCTAGCCGGGAAGCAATGTAAGGGCAAGAAGTCTATGAACAACATAGTTATAACAAAAAAATACCAATGCACGTGAGAAACAGGAAGCTTCGCTGGCTCCAACTTGCGGAAATCATTTTTTTTCCTATTGCAGGGATCAAGTATTTATACAGTGCTTTGGTTAGTTAGTTGACCACTTCGTTAGTTAACTGGTTACTTGCTTAGTGTGCATATTTAGGATTTATTTTATTTTGTTGGCCAGGGTGTTATTTGCTTAAGTAGTTCCTTAAATATTATATCGTTTAAAAGCCAGCAAGCCCTTCAGTAACCCTTTTCCTTAAATATTAGTTGGCTCGTTGGGTAATTTGTTCGTTAGCTTGTAAGACACCTGAAGCTCCGCTGGCTTGAACACGCGGAAACCATTTTTTTCTTATCGCAGGGATCAAGTATTTATACAGTTATTTGGTTAGTTAGTTGACCAGTTAGGTAGTTAACTGGTTACTTGCTTAGTGTGCATAGCTAGAATTTGTTTTATTTTTTTGGCCAGGGTGTTATTTGCTTAAGTAGTTCCTGAAATATTATATCCTTCAAAAGACAGCAAGCCCTTCAGTACACCCTTTTCCTAAATATTAGTTGGCCCGTTGGTTAATTTGTTAGCATGTTAGGGTGTTGGTTAGTTAGTTATGTTAGTTATCTAGTTATTTGCTTACTTTGTTAGTTACTTACTTCCTTACTTAGTTACTTACTGACTTATAACACCTCACTGACGCTAATATTTTTTCCACATGGAAGCAACAAGGGAAAAATAATGTACAGCGCAGACCAAAAATTTATTACCATTATGAAAAAAATATTGCCTCGTGCTGAAGCAACAATTCGCAGCCATGTACACTGTTCCGGTAGAATAATAACAACTTTATATGGGATGCCGTAAAAAAGGTAAAAAAGTGCATGCGTAAAATGCTCCAACATGCTTACAGGTGAGGATCATCGGGATATTGTGAGCAAGGTTATTTTCAGTGCCAATTCAAACCGATAAAGGTATGAAAGTAGGCAAGTGGCTGCAAACCAATTTATATTGTCTGTGCGACTAAACCTCAGAGCAAATTAGCGGAGTGCTCTTTAGGATAAGTGTCACGTTTTGATGAGCAGGCCATGACGCTGGAAAGGCAAATACGCAGGGAAATTCTTTGTCGGAGAGCAGATTAATTTAACGGACGTGTTTTATCAGATATTCGTTAGAAGCTGACGTGATTATTGAGCCTCGCTGAAATGCTCTAGAGGCTTCCAGGGACATGAGAGTGACCCAGAAGTGTTATGACAGGTTTTATACAGGCGGACACCATCGATCAAGCGACATGTTTTAATACCTTAAGTGACATGTCCAATGCCATTTGGGTTAAACTAACGCGGTGGTCATAAAAACGAGAAATGAGGCCAGGGCTATGTTTTCAATCAATTGTTCTTTCGTTTCATTTGCTGTGGCAAGAACCAATTCGACGTGTATTTCTAATTAAATCAACGCTGCTACTGTGAGCCATGCACTACCATTTTACCTCAAGCAAGTCTGAGGTTGCTACCATCTGCCGTGGCTTAGTGACTAGGGCGTTGTGTTGCTGAGCACAAAGACGCGGTTTGGATTCCCGGCCGCAGTGGCTGCTTTTGGGATGGTGACGAGAAACAAAAACGCCTGTGTGTCAAGATATCAGCGAAAGTTAAAGATGCCCGGGTGGCCGAAGTTAATCTCAAGCTCTCCACTGCGGCGTGTCCCATAGCCCATGTGTAGCTTCAATCAATCAATCAACATTATCCTAAGATTTCTTTCACGCTAAATAAGGTCGAGGTGGTGTCTGCAGGGGGGGGGGGGGGGTAGTGCAGCATTTCAGCATCCCTTCCACTGAATAGGAGCAGGAATTTTCACTGCTTGGTTTTCGAAAATTTGCTGAAACTGCGTTTCAGGGTAGCAGGTACCACGGAACTTCCCCCAAGCGCTCATCCCTGAGAGAGCCCGGGTGACGGGGCCGGGACGACGCTTGTACCCATTTTACCGGTGGGTGTCCGGCGGTGGGATTCGAACCAACCACCTCCCAAAGCCGCCACGGACGCCCGAGACCACTCGGCCACGACTGTGGTGTCGAAGTGTATGAGCAATGGCAGCCGTTTTTAGTAGTTTGAGAAGGTCTTGCCTAGGCATACTTCTTCAAGCATTCTGCACCTGCTGTATTTGTCCTGGCTGTTGAATTGAGTGACAGACAGACAGACAGACAGACAGACAGACAGACAGACAGACAGACAGACAGACAGACAGAAAAATTTTGTGCTTAGGCAGCCCAACAAAGTCGACCGTCTTAAAAATTATACAACTGATGAACGTAGCCGCCCATACAGAATAGCGGATGCGGTTTACTTCAAAGATATTGTGGTAAATCCTGCTGCTGCCTATAAAAGTGCAATCTTGTTATCAAAAAAACTTCGACACTTTACTCTCAATCAAGAAGTCATGGTGCGCAGGTTGCTTTCTACTTCACCAAAAGTTACTACCGATCAGATAATAATTCATAGGCGTGCACGTGCGGCTTACAACGCCAAAAATAAACTACATTTTCAACCCAAGTTCATATATTTGAAGATTGCCCAATGGTTTAAATTCTTCCTATATCTCCGGTGGGACACAGTGACCTCAAGCACCCAGAAATATTATCGATGATCGCTTCAGGTAGTAATCATCATCAGCAGCCTATCTTGGTCCACATCAGGACGGAGGCCTTTCCAATTGACCTCCACAAGTTTCTGCTTTGCGCCATGCGCCTTCATTCCTTGCCTCCAAATTTCCTTATTCGTCCCTCCATCAAGCTAATAGCTCCCATCTTCTTCAGAGCCCGTCTCTCAGTACCAGCTCTATTACCGTTTACCTTTATTACTTCTATTATTATGGTAATAAAACATAAAACAATTATGAGAATATAAATACCTTTGACAGGTTGCCAGTGCCGATCGCAATCACGACAGAGAAATCCGTCGTCGAATAGGAATGTGCTCGGTTGCACTCGTAAAGCATTCCCATATAATGAACAGTAAGCTGTCTCTGTCGCTTTAAGTACTGTGTTTCTTTGTCGCAGGTCACTTGGGGTTGCCCGGTCGCATGGGCACCATCCGAGATCTCACGAAGTTCGACGCCCCGTTCTTCGGCGTGCACCCTAAGCAGGCGCAGGTAATGGACCCTCAGCTGCGACTGCTACTGGAGACCTCGTACGAGGCCATCGTTGACGCCGGATACGACCCAGCAACTCTACGTGGCCGCAAAGTAGCCGTTTTCATCGGCTGTGACCAGGCGGACACACAGGAGGCTCTGAGCGTAGACACGGACAAGATCGATGGTTACGCGCTGTTCGGAGGCAGCCGGTCCATGTTCTCCAACCGCATCTCTTACTCCCTTGACATCCACGGTACGTGTAGTCATGATTGTGATTCATTCGATCAAGGTTCATACAGGCTTCAGAAGTCAGTCAGTCAGTCAGTGATCAAACTTTATTCATGTGTCCGGGGGGAAGGAGAAGGTTGTGCAAGAGAAGTGAGTGGAACTCTCTTTCCTGGTCCCCAGTTTTAGCTTCCTCTATCTTCGCTCTTCGGATCAGCTCTCGCTGAGTGTTAAGGGCGAAGTTGGTCACGGCAGCTCTCCCATGTCTCTAGTGCGTTGGGTTCGTGGGGGTTATCTGGGGGCCATATAATACGGCACCCCCAGGAAGCGAAGAAGAGATGTACAAACTCTCCGCATTTTTTTTGTCATGTTCGTCTGTAGTGTTCGGGAACGTGAAAGCAAGCGCCGAATTTGGTGTGAAGGTTTATCGAATGTTCTCTAATGTTTGATCTTAGGCTTTTAGGTTTCGTGTGGTGGGGGGAACTTCTGTCTGCTCAGACGAAACCTTGTGAGGAGTTCTTGGTGGGTTTTAGCTTCAGAACCATTTTGAAGGTGAGGGCTCTAGACAACCGGAGATAATGATGGTAATAGTGCTGATGATCATGATGATTATGATGATGATGGTGGTGGTGGTGGTGGTGGCGGCATTTGCATTTTGTGGTCCCAGAAACGACACGGCGTTTTCTTTCAGCGTCTGAATAGCCCTACACCACGGTCGGCCGCGGCGTTTTCAGCACAATCGATATTCAGCCACAATTTCTTTAAGTGACACCTTTTAATCCACTCCAAACATCCTACTTAATGTAACAGTAAAGGACAATATATGCTTCAGTAGGAAGAGTTCTGCGTGGCACGCAAAATGCTCTTGCAAGCACTTTTAACGAGTGATACAATGGTCATCGTGAATAAAACTGTGAGACGGAAATCATTTACCATCTCTTGGAGGCACGGCAAACGTTTAACGTTAAGATTTCGGCAGAAATTGAAGAAAGGAAACTATGCGAATGGGCAGTGGAATACCGATTAGCTTTGGCAGGCGGAACGTGTTTTCTGGTAAAATGACCCGGCAATATTGAGCCTCGTGCTTTGGATCACTGAAGCCAGATTTATGGCTACTTTTGGTGCATTTTTATTCATCAGCGAAATCGCTGCACTCTGTTTTTGCGCGTTTCAAACACGTGCGTGGTTAGCTTTTCCCGACTCACCCAGGTGGCGGTAGTCGTTTACGCGGGGCCACAATCCCGTGGCTACGCTCATCTTTGAAGCGAGATGCGTTCAATAAAGCCACGCGCTCGTGTCTGTGTACATGTTTCTGTTTGTTCGTGTTTGTTTGTTTTTATGATTGTTTGTTTGTTATTTTTGTTTGTTTTTTGTTTGTTTGTTTGCTGTTTGTACGTTTGCTTGTTATGTGTTTCTGCGTGTGCTTGCTTGTTTGTTTGTTTGTTTGTTTACATGTTCGTTCGTTTGTTTGTTGTTCGTTCGTTTCGTTCGTTTGTTTGTTTGTTTGTTGTTTGTTTTGTTTGTTTGTTTGTTTGTTGTTTGTTTGTTTGTTGACGTGCTTGCTTACGTGCTTCTAGGCGGCTGATACTGCAGGAGGCAATTGCCTGGGCACCAAACGGCGCCTGAAGGGACCGAAATTTTAACTCTGCCGGCCGAGCACGCGACTGCGGCACCCAGCGCGCCGTAGGCATTGTCGTCGCTGCTAATTTTCGCAGCACTACAGCTCGCGTTCCAGGGTAAAGGCCGGGAAGGTTTCACTACTGCAACGTTGTAACCAGCATCATTTTCAGTAGTGCGTATGTGTCAATCGTCAAGCCTTCACTATCATCACCATCATTGTACGTTTTGAATTTGACAATGAAGAATCTGGAAGAGACAGCCCCGTCTTAAACGCTTGCGTATGTTGTTTTTTCTCTTACCAATCCATGTTTTCCCATTCTAAAGCACGCATTTTTTAACTAATTAGACCAATCTCAACCCCTAGCCAGTCCCATCCCCCCCCCCCCTTCCAGAAGGCATGCGCTATTATCCTAAAGGCAGAGAAGAAGGAGAAGAATGCTTGGCTCCCGTCGGGATAGCGCCAGTGGCATGGGTTTTTTTTTTTTTTTTTTTTGGTGTGTGACTCCGAGCCCGACTGCCAGCTCCCACCCAGGACTCCTGAGCTGACACTGGCGGTGTATCTCAAGAAAGCTGCCAGCAAAGGCCTGCATCGCCGCTCGCGATATCATTGATTGCATATCCAGTAAGCGTTCAAGCAGTCGCCCCTGCTCGTGGTGACGATACCGCCACCGACGTACCCGCTAGCAAGGCTTCTGCAGCATTCCCGCCAGAGTCAGCGTGCCCAATTACTCCTAAGCTGCCCCACGCTGCTGTTCCGTTGCCAAATCGCAGCAATGACACCGTCAACATGCCGAGCAGAGTGCCATCATGCGCCGAAATGCTTCCGCGGAACCATCGGCGGCTGCATCGGGCTGAAAGTACGCGCGAAGTTGGCATCACCATCATGCTCACCAGCTGCTTTTCGCTGTTGTCGATCATCTCCGTCACCCGTAACTTTCTGCCAAGGCCGCGACCTGAATACCCGGCGGACTTCGGACCAGCAATTCCGGACAAAACGCGGATGTCCATGCCCAACCTGAGCTCTAGCATCACCAATGGCTCCTTGACGGGTGGATACAGACTGACCGGCCTCAGGCATGAAAGTGTGGCCAAGGTTCTAGATTGAACGGCGTATCATTCCAACAACACGGCTTCCCAGTGACCCGGCAGTTACGAACAACGTGGTATAATTCTGCTATCTACACTTCATATCACAACAAATGCAAATTACGCCACACACTTTTGTAAGCGAAAATAAAGGAACGCCAAGTCCAACAAGCAGTCGGGTGCCGCAGTGGAAACTTTTGCGATTTTCAAAAGCACCTACTTTAAGCTAGTTGTAGGAAGGTGCTAAAAAACGGTTGTTTTCGGCAGCGGTAATAAACTTAAAACCAAGAGTGCATACTTTTAGCGTTTTCTTTCTGTCTTTTACGCGACTGATATTTTTCGCCATGGCTGAAAAGAAAGGTACATGTGGGATTGTCACAGGTTATAAGTCAAGGGATTTTGTACCCCACTGTCAAGCCATGAACCAATAACGACTGCACTTTCTGCCATGCGTAAACGCATAATTTGAGCATTTTTTATGGGTCAATACAAAATATTGTCTAAGATATTGTGGGATCAGCCCCCAGAAAATGAAAGGAAGCTCACACTTAAGCGTAAGACTTGAAAGTACGAAGCTGTACGCAGCCTTAACGACCTCACGACACGTTTAAGTCCATGATTTCAGCAGATTTGCTTCTTCTTCGCTGCTGCAACGACCGTTACTTTTTTGTTGCCATAGGGAAGCTCCAGATATCGCGTAAGTGATAATCATTGTACATTGAACTTTATGTATGCATTATCACTTTCCACCACACTGACACCATTGAGTTACAGGTGCGTTTACTAATCATCATCGAGTGTATGTGAGCACTCTATCTGCATTCAAGACTTCAACTTAACTCTTCCTCTTCTCCCTTGGTGACCACTTCCATTGCCAGTGGAAGTGGTAACTTCCGCGGTGCACGCACACGCGAGCGCTAGATAGTTATTTTTTGTTTTTGTAACTGCCGGCCGGTTGCCGCGACGCCCCCGCTCACGTACTCTCGGCGTTTTCTTGCAATTGTGAACTGCGGACACAAAAATCGAACAGTTTGCTAAACAGATTCGCTGTTAAAATTTCATGGTAGACGTTTAATTGCAACGGCTATAATTCGTTTAGGTAAAATAATGAAATAGAACCCCAAACCTATCCGAATCTTTCTAACAATGATAGCCCAACATCGTTTCATACCGCTCCTATAAACATGACCAACGCGTGACGGATTATCGCAGCCATAACCTAGATGGCTCGGCGTTATAAAGTGAAACGTGTCATAATGCCCGGCGTATTCATGGGCACTAAGACGTGAAGGACGCCATCGGTAGCTCGCTGGTCCGTCAGCCTTCTTTCATGTCAATCCTGTGACCATCACCACCGTTAAACTTACACTTGAATCATCTTGAACATTGTACCATCACCTTCCTGTCCCATTTTGTTTCTGCTGTAAGGAGTTCACTAGTGCAACCTCTATGTCTTCCCACTCCCAGTTCGCCAGGACCGTGGCCCTCTACTGTTCTCGTGAATGGTCCCTCAAATTAATCCCAATACTTTATATAAAATTGCCCTCAATACCTCTTCGCTTTTTTAGGCTAAGCGAGAGGCAGACATACGACAAGACACGAGGTGGGACGAGGACGAAAAAATTAAACGAGAACGAGCGCTGTAGCGCTCGTCTCATCCCGTGTCACGTCCTGTGTCTGCCTCGCGCCTAGCCTACAAGAGTGAAGAGGTATTGAGGACAATTTTCTATAAAGTATTGGGATTAATTTGAGGGACCATTCACGAGAACAGTAGAGGGCCATGGTCCTGGCGAACTGGGAGTCCTGGTCCTAGTGAAATTTGACGAGGACAGAGCGCTGTAGCGCTCGTCCTCATCCCATCTCGTGTCCCGTCCTGCGTCTGCCTCGCGCTTAGCCTACAAGAATTGCATCACCAACAAGCCCAACTTCATACTCTCTCCGCTCTATTTGTTCCTCAAATGTAGAGTCTAGATGGAGGCTTGAATAAACCCCGTCTCTCTATTGGGGAAGGTAGGTCCAAGTGTCACCGTTGACACGGCCTGCTCGTCGACGATGACGGCGTTGAACCAGGCCGTGCTGGCGCTTCGTTCGGGACAGTGCGAGGCGGCCATCGTGGGAGCATCCAATCTCCTCCTCAGGCCGACCATGTCGCTCAACTTGTGGCGCCTGGGGCTGCTCTCAGAAGACGGAAAGTGCAAATCCTTCGACTCTGATGGTGAGCCCCTCTAGCTCTCTTATGTCATAGCGGGTAGCAAGTATGCCACTACAAACGGCTGTCAACTGTCGCCTGCAATTTTGAATAGGGAAGTCTGTAGGCTAGCCCACCAAAAATTATTCAGCACCTTCATAGACAGTTTCTCTACAATTGCAAACCCCCGGGTATAAAGCTGACCATGATATCTTGCTAACAACGCGACATCAAACGAGTGAGAGGGAAAAGACAATCGAAATTGTTCGCTGCTGGTGATTAGCGACCTGAAGGGAAAATTCGCTTGCCAACAATGTGAGTGCGATTTGCCTTACGGCTCACCGCAGAGTATTTAGTCTCTGCGTCATCGAATTGTTTATCGTTCACCTCATCGGTGCAAGCCTGCGTCCAAGTATTTGTCGTGGGAGTTAAAGTGTCGTTGGTCGTACAATAGTTGTTCCATTATGGCCGAGTATATGAAGCAAAACAGCCAAACTTCGGGTTCGCGGACCTCTTAAAAAGTGATCAACCCGCATCTTGTCACCATTACTTGTCTTATCAAGTGCATGATTCGTAAACATTGCAAAGAGCAACAATCACGCAAGCAGGAGAGCCAGCCAACTAGAGAGGACTCACGGGATCTGGAAACAGAGAGGAGGTCAAGAGGGCATGACGGAAAGAAGTGCATGAGCTTGCGCAGACCAATGTTACGGGCAAAGAGGTGGAAGACCCGTTCGACTTGTCTACGGGTTTACCCCATACCTAGGGGAGAGCGAAAACGGGAAAACTGGTGCCAGTAAAAAAATTAAATAGAACACTACGCTGCGCATGCCCCCATATGTCCCGAAAATACGACTAGGCATTCTATCAGGAATGTACATTGGCTTTGAGGACGTAGATTTATTTGACGTCATAGGACAGTACTGCCATCTGGCGTGCTCCATGAGATAAAAATAATGTGATAAAAAGCAAAACCCTTGGAAACATCACGAACGAAAACCTTTTGGAATATAATAGCTGATGCTAAGGGATCCTATTAAGAGCTCGCAGTTAGACTAAGAACACAAAAACAGAATATACACGACACGCCGCTGAGTACAAAGTGGTTGTTTGTACTGAAAGAAAGACCACACACACACCACACAAACACATATATATGTATGTGTGTGTGCGTGTATATATATATATATATATATATATATATATATAATATATATATATATATATATATATATATATATATATATTTATATATCCAACCAGCCATTTTTCCTCACACATCCCAGGCCACAGAATTTACAAGGATGTTGAAGTAGCACACTATGTATTAGAAGGCGTTGCTGGAGTTAACAAAGAAAAGAACTTCGCGCTCAATTCAGGATTTTCTTCCAAACGCAGCCAAGGGCTACGTCCGGAGTGAAACCGTGGGGGTCTGTTTTCTTCAATGGGCGTCTGAGGCCCGTCGAGTCTACGCCAAGGTGGTTCCCGTCAAGGCGAAACTCCGACGGCTACAAGGCAGACGGGTGTGTTGCGATTGAAAATATGTCATTCCCCTATACCGCATTCCATACCAGGCATGAATTTCCTCTGAATTATCCGTTGAAGCCCCTACAGACGTTCTTGTACTCAGCATTGGTCATCGTAGCCGTGATTCAATTAGTTGCTTCCGTGAATACAAGCTGCTTGCTCCCACGACCAGTCTCGCAAAATAGAGGTTTATAGGAGGGTTAAAGATGATTTCTCTGTGATACCAGGCATTGTTGACGCTACTCCGCATTAGGTAGTAATGAATTACACCGCTGATAGAACCGTGTGGGTATACCCAGGCGTTCCCATCCGTATTACAAGTGCTGTAACCATAATGGGTTCAGCAGGATGGAAAGTTGGGCGAGTTATATTTGATTCCTAATGTCTGAAGGCGCGGAAAAAAGATATCGACGAAAAAAGAAATACACAAGACAACGCGTCGTCCTGTGCATTCCTTTCTGCATCGACGACTTTCTTTTCATACGAGGAATAATGGGTTCATCTTTGCTGTAACTGTCAAATCTCGGCGTCTTTGCGGGATACAATTTGCCTGGGCATGCGGACAGGCATCCAGCCAGTCATAAGCCGTTCTTACTAGCGAAATATATGTTTTCGCAATCTCCTGGCCAGACAGAACTGCTAAAACATTTCCATTTCGCGACAGAACTCAAAATAGTCCTGCACTTGCCGCCGTTTCAGGAATTTCATTCCCCTCATGCGAGATGCATGAACAGCTCATGCGCGAAGTCTACGCAGAGGCGCACGTCGATCCACACAAGGTTTGCTACGTTGAGGCCCACGGTGGTGGAACAAAAGTCGGCGATCCTCAAGAAGTGGGCGCCATCGCTAACGTCATGTGCGACCCGAAGCGCAAGAGGCCGCTCATGGTCGGAGCGGTGAAGAGCAACATAGGCCACCCAGAAGGTGCTTCTGGTGAGTATGCTGCTAATCCTGGTGTCCCGAAGTGTGGTTGGTGAGTCGTGACGCATTCAGTGCCTCAGTGCCAGAACGGCATATCTTCTCGGCGTAGGTACGTACACTCAAGAGCAAAAGATTACGCACCACGAAAGAAGAAATTTGGGGTTATTTCTCTTCCGCGCGGCAGCCATGTTTACTATGTGCCGTATTTTTCATTACTTCAGTGACTATACGACATCTCACATGCACACGGCGGTTTCTCGGGCTGCTACCAGAAACGAAATAACCTAAAATTGCCATTTTTCTGGTCCGTAAACTTTTGATCGTGGCTGTACATTGACCTCGAGAGCGGGGACCCCCAGTTCACCTCATTTCATTTTCGCTGCTTAGATCCTTTGTGCACATGGCTCTTCAATAGATGTGACTTGACCATAGCGTTGCTCACAAGCACATTAGATCGCAAGAAGCTGCTTAGAAGAGTTTTTACCTTGTCTTCAGCAGCTTTTGTACCACACAAGCGAAATTTTAATCATAACTAGCCCCATCCCTTCGCATCGTCTCTTCGCAGGTGTCTGCGCCATAGCCAAGGTGATTCTCGCAATGGAGACTGGAACCATCGCAGCTAATCTGCATTTCAGCAAAGCCAACCCGAACATCCCGTCCTTGGTGGATGGCAAAATTGAGGTTGTGGACAAGCCGAAGCCTTTCGAAGGCGGCCTCGTCGGAATAAACTCGTTCGGCTTCGGCGGTGCCAATGTGCACACCATACTGGAGTCGAACCCAGGACCACACGTAAGCAGCCTCCTAAGGGAGAAGTGCGAACTTCCAAGGCTTGTTCTCATGGCTGGAAGACACAAGGAGTCACTGACGGTGAGTTCACTTTAGGCTGAGTAGCAAAGTCGTTTGCTTTCTCTTGTTTGATAAATTTAGTGACTAAGGTTGATCAACTAACCTGAATGAACTCGCTTCTCACACCTGCCTAACCCCTTCCCTTACGTCTGCCATTTACTCACCCAGCTCGCTGCTACAGCGTTGATTGGATACTGACAAATGTTGGTGAACCGAAAAAATTGTGTGAAACGGAGGTCATATAAACAGCCTATATATTTTTCATGTTCTCGTTAAGTTAAACGACTTCGCATACCAAATCCAAGTTCGAAATGAGAAACGCCATCGTAATGCTTACAGTGCTTTCTGTATGACTTATTGCTACCAGCGATTACATCATGGCCTGCATTTTTGTGCCTACTCCCCACCAATGCAGAGAAACCTGGACCGCTTGGAAGCTGAAGGACCTTATCCAGACTCCGCGTACGCTCTCCTCAACCGAGTCGGGCAGCCCAGTGTTAACCAGTTTCCCTTCCGAGGCTTCGCTCTGCTGCCCGTGGATGGATCTGGGAAAGATGTCGTGAAGTTCGTCGAGCAGGCACCGGCTGCCAAGCGGCCCCTGTGGTTCGTTTTCACGGGCATGGGCTGCCAGTGGAATGGCATGGCAAAGCAGATGATGCAGTTCGACGTGTTCTGCCGCTCCATCCACAAGTCACACGAGGTCCTCAAGCAGTTCGGCATCGACCTCATCGACCTGGTGACCAGCGACAACGCTACAAACGCCAACATTATTTCAGCGTTCTCCTCGGTCGCAGCAATCCAGGTACGCCAGGCGTAATTTTTATGGAGATGCACAACGTACAGCCGACGTTAACGAGACAGGAAGCCTTGTGTAATGATCAGGAGTCCAACTAGTATCTCGCAACAGACCTACGACTCGCTCCGTTGCACGTTGCCAGCACTTGTATTTCCAACACAAAGACAAGACCACGAAATGAAAGACTGGCGAATAGTTCCCAGGACCCAACACACACAGACGGGCAGTTACGCAACACACAAGTCTCTGGAGAATGTCCTCGCGGCGTCTCACCAAACCCCAGTCCCGGCTCGGATGTCAGCGTCGGTGACTGGCCGAGACTGCTGAGAAGTTGAGTTCCTCGGACCTACGCCGCGAGGCAAGCGGGCACCAGGGCTGTTTGAGCGCTCCTCCGGAACAAGGACGAGAGGTACGCCGTGTCTTCTCGCCGGCCTGGAGGTCCAAGACGCAGGCCCGAACCACTGATCGGGCAGCTTCGGTTAGCCCGTCCCCTCTTTTTTCCTCGTCTTCCTCCTCTTCCCACAACCTGATCCAGCCATCTGACCGTCCTAGGGGTTGGCCACACAAGCTTTCCGTTCACCTTACCACAATTACCCCCTTTTAAGAAAGTCGTTATAACAACTATTCTCAGTTCCACCAAAAAACCTCTTAAAGGGTTTGTTGATTATGGGTCCAGCCGGTTTCCATGACAACTGCGCCACCTCCATGCGGTGATTCTTCCGGTGAGTATGTTCGCTGACAGGTGGTACAAGATGCGACGAACCGCCGCACGTCAACGTTGACGCCAGGCCAGTAAAACTCTCTTAGCACTCAGTTAAGCGTTTGCCGTACCCCGAGATGACCGGCCGGGGTACCTTCGTGTGAGCTTCGAATGACCGATCCTCGGAGCAGCTTAGGCACAAGAATCTGGCTGTACGTTTCACCCATCACTCGGTGATACTGCCGGTACAGAATATTGTCTTCCTGTAGGAAGTTGCTGTAGTGGCCCTTGCGGTAATAAACTCGCTTGCCGACTTTCCGCTGGCACCATTTCAATGAAGGATCGCTGCTCTGTTGTTGAGCTATCTCGTGCTTCGAAAGAGAGCTCATAACTCCTAGCTTCTTGGAAAAGCGGCTGTTGTTCTGCGCCTTGACAATGGCAGACATCAGCACTGGAACGGCTAGTGGCCTTTCCTCTTTCAAAGGCCCAATCTGTTTTTCGTCCCGGCTGCTTGTGCTCTCCCAGCACGGATCTGGGTTCAGTGCTGCTCGCACACCAGGCACGTTACCAAGGACGAGATCGTACGTGGGGTTTGCCATGCTGGCGTCGACTTCCCCTCTGAAGTAGGGCGTGTCAACGTAAATCTTCGCCTCTGGTAACTGCATCGCCGACCCGTCCAGAAAGAAGACTTCCTTTGTTTTTCCGGAAAACCTCTTGTCGGGAATGAGGCTGCGCCGAACAATAACGGTGTTGCTGCCCGTGTCCCTTAGAACGCGTACAGGTTCCCCGAGTACACGCCCTTCAACCACGGGTAGGCCGTCCGCTAGAAATCGAGGTGCCTTGTAGTCCAATCGGCTATGGAAGCCTGAGGTTTTGTCTACGTTCCTAGAGGAAGCAATGGAGACCCGGTTTGGATGACCCTGAGAAAACCGTGTGAAGGCGCACGAGACAAAATGTTCCGGGTGGGTTGGTTTGTTTTTGTACTCTTCAGTGCTGTGCCCTGACTTGCCGCCATTCTTGGTTTTTTGCGGACTTCTTGGAGGGACGTGACAGTCAGGGGCAGTGTGGCCAATGCGATTGCATAAGTAGCATTTTCGCAACTTCTCTTGGGCATCCCTTCCGTCTCTTGCGGTACTCTCTTCACTGTCATTCCCAAGGTCGATGGTCGGGACGGGGTGCCTGGGCGTCCTACAACGGCCACAGGACACCGCGGTTCTGGCCGTCCTACGACAGGCTACAGAAAACCACGACGTGCCCGCTGGGCAGTCTTACTCCGTTCCGAGCATCCTTGCCTCTTCTTCCTCTGCGTTCCTCGGCTGGGATTCCTCGTTGAAACGTTATCACCATCCTTTCGGCGGATTGGCCACCCCTCTTGACAGCTACCTCATCACACCTTGAAATAAAACTGGTATTTCCTCAGGACGCTTCAAAAATAATTCCATAAGTACACATTTTTTGAACGAAGTTGCTAGACACGTTTTGCCGTGTAAGTGGTCAAGTTCCTTATTATTTGCACGGATGCCAAGAGTCCCTGCTGTCTTTCGTGGTAAACTATAGCGTGGTTGATAATTTTTTCAGAATTTATTTTGAGCGCTGCAGGCTTCCTGGGAAATTTTAGCGCCGAAATCGCAACCTTGGCACATGCGCACCGCATTCAAATGCATGCATATGTGCATGCACATTGATGTAGCTTAGACTTTTCCGAGGGGAAAAATTGGTTTGCTGGCTATAGGAAACACTAAACGCGAACTGTGCCTGGAGGAGACCTACCTCATGCTTGTATCACGTTCTCTGCCGTTGAAGCTGGTGCCTTTTTCGCCATGGGTACTAAAATGTTTAATATTTTTACCAGCAGGGGGTTGAGCTTTTGGTTCCACCGCCCAGCATTACCAAAAAAAAATAACAAGAAAAAAATACCGAGCGAACGTGAGCATGAGCCTCGTGTGGAGCGCCTGGCGCCGGGCAGCTCGACTTTTGAGGGCACTCTGCCCTGCTGAAAATGGCATTTACCGGGTGTCGATTCCGACTTCTGTTAAATATCCACGTCTGGTCAAAACATTTTCTCGCCCTCCGTTGCCAGTGTGTTGCGTGGGTGCGTAAAGCCCTAACTTCAATGAGAAATGAGAGCTAGAACTTGCCTGTGAGAGACTTTGTGATTCCATCTTTTCTGGATAGGTGGCGCTGGTCGACATGTTTCGCGCCATGGGTGTTGAACCCGACGGGGTGCTTGGACACTCCGTGGGCGAGGTAGGCTGTGGCTACGCGGACGGAGGTCTCTCGGCCGAGCAGGCCGTTCTCTATGCCTACTGGCGAGCCCGCTGTATCCAGCTGGGAGGCGTGCCCAAGGGAGCTATGGCGGCCGTCGGTAAGTACGGAGTAACTCCTGCGTAATTTTTCAAACTGGTTGCAATATTTCAATGTCGGTTGGTAAATCAATGACCACAAAATACAATGTAACCAAGAAATCTTCAAGAGCATGTTCATATTGTAATATGTTTTACGTATACGACTCTGATACAAACAGTTTTGATAGTCCACAGTTCACTGGAGAAATGCAGGTAATTTACCAATGCTTTCATGTAGGACTGACTTGGGTGGAAGCGGAGAAGCGCTGCCCTCAAAACATCTTCCCGGCATGCCACAACGCCGAGGACTCGGTGACCGTGTCCGGCATCGCTGAGGACGTCGGGAACTTTGTGAGTGAGCTCAAGGCCGACAACGTGTTCGTTCGCGAGGTGGACAGCCTGAACGTGGCCTTTCACAGTCCGCACATGCTTCCCATTGGGCAAGCCCTCCGGCACGCTCTTCAGAAGGTAAATCATTCAGTAAAGTGGAAGTCTGGGCCTGTTCGTTCATACTGCTCAGGAAACAAACCAGTGAAAAGCCGCTATACAACAGGAGAGACATGGCGCAAGGACAGTCACTGGACCTAAGAGATAAATCATGTACGGGACGTGTTACCCCCTCTTTGACGTATTGAATTTTCCAACAAAACATAGCTCTGAAATATTCACCAAAATAATTTAGCCTTCCATAGCCGACGTTCCGGCAATATTTTTTTTTCTGGCGTGGGGAAAATTTCATAACGGTGCGTTAGGCGGTCGTCTCGAGAGCGTCCCCTGCCACCCATCTTTAGGCGTAGGCTTAGGAGACTCAAAACGACCAAGGCCAAAGCTAGAACCGGTGAGGTCCGCGAATTCTTCGGAGCAGCCGCCCCGCCTGCGCAGTTGGGGCGTTTGACATTTAACGACATGGTAATTAGCACAACTTGTACAGAAAATTGCAGTTTTTACTCATTTAAGAATGGTCCACCACGGGTTTATTGAGTGGGTCTTCCACCAGATGTAGCTGTACTCAACAACCAAACCTGCACCGAACTACTGAGTCTACTGATACCATAAACTGGCCCCTCAACTGCAGATGCAAAGTGATTGTCCTTTAATTTAGAACTGAACTGAACGTTTAGACTCTACCAGCATTTTATTTAATTTCCCTTACCCTCCCACCCCCTACCTTTCTTTCATCGTGACCAGCGGTCCTCCGCTTTCACAATGGATTCTCTTCTACTGCTATAAGCTCCAGTATAACAGATCAAAAGAAAGGGGACGCGAACGGGCGCTACTTCGATTGTTTATTCGGAAACACTTTCGCGATGTATTACTCAGTTTAATGCCAGAAATATATTTAGGTGGTTGTTTTAAGTGTTTACGCGGCACAAGCATGGAAACATACTTCCTGCAATTCTAAAGATATGACAAAATCTGCCGCATGAAGAACTGAAGAACTTTTTTATGTTTTAAAGGGACCTAATCCATTTTCCATACATATATGTCCGCACAGGTGACGCCAGAGTCGAAGTCCCGCACTAAACGCTGGATCAGCACGTCGGTGCCAGAGAGCCGCTGGCATGAATCCATCGCCCAGACCTGTTCGCCCGAGTACTTTGCCAACAACCTCATCTCTCCCGTGCGCTTTTGCGAAGCTCTCCAGCACGTGCCCAAGAACGCCATCTTGGTCGAAGTTGCGCCACACTGTCTTCTACAGGTGAGGGCAATTCCCCCAGTAGTAGTAGTAGTGCCACTTTATTTTACACTGGGTTCAGGGTAGGGGGGTGGCGGAGGCCCAAAGGGCCCCCTCGACGTCCAGGGCTCTGTCCGTGACGGCTTGTTGCGTTGCGAGGTCAGAGCTCCCCAGAGCCTGCTCCCAGTGAGATGGGGAGGGGTACGTAACGCCCATTGCAGCTCTCATTAACCATGACGAGCACGGAGCTGTCATTAAGGGCTACACGAACTGCCAGTCGCAATGGTCACCCGCAAAATAACCGAATGGCGTGGCGTGTTCTCAAGAACGAAACACCTTTTCGTTCAGACAGATACGTGTCATGTTTGATTAAAATAAAATATAGACGTCCAACATAACGAAACCTAAAAGCCAGCAGCATAGTGTGTTTGCGGCATTTCGAGATGAATGGTTGCGCAAGACTAAAAGAACCACAAATAGGGATCAGGGCGTTGATCACGAAGTCTGCAAGTGTAACAGTTACACACATTCAGCTGTTACACTTGCATGCGGATGCTTGCATGTGTTTCGTGCGAATTCCTTCATGTGTGTGCACTTCCGGAAGGAAGGATCTATCAGCCTGCTTTTGTTGGATACACGTCCTAGTGCGCGCTTTGGTTTCGTATTCGTCAGTTAAACATAAACGCGAAGTATGCAAGCACCGTGCTGCAATGACGCGGAGGCACTGCCACTAATTACCGATATTTTGCGTGTAACCGCTTCTGGCAATCAAAAATGGAGGAACGACTCTAGAGCTTGACCTTACAAGAAATCCTGCATATAATTCGCAGCAAACTGCGCAGGTAACCGAGCATGAAACAACTCTTTAGTCTGAGCGCCCAGGCAAAGCCAGGGTATTCCGGACAAGACTACCCCTCCAGTAAGGCGAGTGCCCCAACATGAGGGTCTAAAGCTCACCTTGTAAAAGTTCAATCAATCAATCAATCAATCAATCAATCAATCAATCAATCAATCAATCAATCACTGCGCATGACGTATTTAAAGGGCCATGAATACAAAATGCAAAGTTCGCTCATTAAAAATCCTGCTTTGCCCTGATAACAATGCTATCAATCTTATCCCAAACCTCAAAGAAAGAATTGAGTAATAAAAGCAAACATATGAAGCAGTCGCGACTCCAGATACACTTTCCGGCGATTTCGGTCAACAGAATCTTCTTCTTCGTGACATTGGCACCGCCGACCTCAGCTACCAAAAGTGGGGCCTCCAGCTTCCAGTTTCGTTTAACCGAATCACCTGAATGCTAACCTGCAGCTAGCACATCTCGCTCCTTCCCGTATTACGTCACTATAGCGCAAAATTTGAACATTTTTCACTATCTCTTGCGCGTTAAGGTTAGAAACGTCTGTTGTGGAACAACAGGCAACTTCATGGTCCCTTTAAACAATGCTTCTATTGCTCCACTATTGTTTCTGCGTCCTTAAGTAGACGAGAACAAAGTCTTCGGGATTACAGAAGGATTTGTTTTTATCCGTTCCTTCCGGTCTGAATCACGTTCGTGGAATCTTATCATAGGAGTAACTAGCCTTGCATATTTAGGTATACATCTATCGCGTGTTTAGGGACGCTGTGGAGGTTTCAGAAATTTGTTTCATTGGTTTTGGGTCGTTTTTTGCTGGAGCCAGTGGTGTGGCGTTGCGAAACAGACTAGGATTTCAGAGAATTCTGTACCCTCCCAACCACGCACTTCCATACGCGTAAGCCTAATACGTCATTAAAATGCGTGTTTACAGAGGACCTAGGGAAGCATTCTATGCTTATTTGTCCGTGTTCTGGAAGTCGTCTAGAAATAATATAATAAACTCGCAAGACCATATCGTGTGAGTCGTTATCACAAGACACTGTCGCCCTTCCTCGGTATCTGCGCGTTGCTTGCAGGCCATCTTGCGCCGTGCCCTGGGTGCCAGTGCGACATGCCTGGCTGCCATGAAGCGCCACGGCGACAATCCTGCCATCTTTCTGAACACTCTGGGCACACTACACACTCTGGGCGTTCAGCTCGATCTGAGTCCCCTCTACCCGCCGGTGCCGTGGCCCGTGCCGCGTGGGACGCCCAGCATAGCGCACCTCGTCAGCTGGGATCACACCCAGAGCTGGCCAGTCGTCAAATGGGATGACTTCTCCACCACTGCAAAGGTGAACCTCGACCTTTGTATGTATGTATGTATGTATGTATGTATGTATGTATGTATGTATGCATGTATGTATGTATGTATGTATGTATGTATGTATGTATGTAGTATGTATGTATGTATGTATGTATGTATGTATGTATGTATGTATGAGTTGTATGTATGTACGATATGTAGCATGTATGTATGCATCATAGTATTAGATATGATGCTAGATGTAACGTAGCATATGTACGCTTGTATGTCTGTATGTATGTATGTTTGTATGTATGTACTTATGTACGGACGTATGATGAATGTATGTATGTATATATGTACGTACGTATGTATGTACGTATGTACGTATGACCCGCCGCGGTGGCTCAGTGATAAGGCGTTGCGCTGCTGAGCACGAAATCGCGGGTTCGATTCCCGGCTGCGGCGGCCGCTTTTCTGGTGGAGGCGAAAAGCAAAAACGCCGTGTGCACGAGGTTTCGGCGCACATTAAAGATCCCAAGGTGGTCAAAATTAATCCGGAGCCCTTCACTACGGCGCGCCTCATCGCCTGCGTTGCGTCGGCGCGTTAAACCCTGCAATCAATCAACGTACGTACGTATGTATGTACGTATGTATGTATGTATGCATGTATATTTGTTAACACACCGACGGCTGTTCTGAAGTGAGACACCGACCAGTCACTTAATATGAGCTGCGACCTGCCTCAGATATTTTGTCCGAAAATATGAAGCCCATAATACAATCACAAAGGATTAAAGGGGCAACTCCTATACACTGAACGAATACCGATAGAACAGGATAGCAGCCGTTGGTAATCTATAAGAATTACGTACTGAAATAGTCGTAAATGTTGGAACTGATGCAGAATAAACATTATTGAAAGATCCCCTGGTATATCCGTAATGTGAATGCGTGAGCACTTATTCCCTCTCTCAGAATATAAGGCTTCCATCGATGCTCACCCCTTGCTTTGGCGCCTGAAGAGGACAAAACGGTGTGTCCCGTAAACCCCTTGAACACCGTGTCAGTTGCAGTTCAGGTATACCTTTAGCAGCGGCATTGGCTGCTTTCCCCTCGTTTTGATGTCCGCCAGTGCCGGTATTTTGTTGACACCATTCCGATTTCATGCAGTTTTATCCTACTCGGCCGAGCACCCGCGTGGCACTCCATTTTACTGTGCTCCAAACGGAGCACAGTACACACACCACAGCAATGGCATGCCTGTTGGCAGTTTCACTAGAAGGATACACCGTACAGGAACTCAGTAAAATTATGTACGAAACGTAATGCTTCGCGTAAAGCAAAGTCTCCTCATCAATACGAACAGTGCAGAAATACGTTTCAGAGTGTGCTACAGTTTTTTGTGTAAGTCGGCGTCAAAAGTTGCCGCCCAGTAAATAACCTTTCGTACCATTCACTTTGCTGAAAATTTGTACAACTATCGCACCACGTGGTATTGCACACATTGCAAGCTCCTGCTTTCAAAAATAACAGTGCGAAACTACACCAAAGATTTCACAAATAGCAGCGCACAAAACAAAGGAACCGGGACAAGACGACAATGAATGCGATGACAAGGACAACAAAATCTACTCAACGACTTCTGATTGATTACTAGGGACCAAAATTTTGTTACCTGCAAAGCTCTAGTCGAGGAATGTATGTAACAAAACTAAGTTGCAAATAGTGGCCTCTCCATGCCTCACGACTTGTGGGCGTGCTTTCATATGACTAAATCACTAACACAGTGAGCCCACAAAGTGTTGAATATTTGCTCTGCAGTAACTATAAATTTGTGACAATTACCTCGCATCCGCAGATGTCCGAGGACATCGTAGAAGTCGACCTGGAAGCCAACGACGAATACGCCTACTTGTCCGGCCACAAGGTAGACGGTCGCGTAGTGTTTCCTGATGCTGGCTATTTGCTGCTAGCCTGGACGTCGCTGGCAAAACGCTGCGGGAAGCCCTTCCACCAGATACCCGTGGTCTTCGAGAACGTGGCTATACACCGGGCTACCGTGCTACCTGTGAGCGGTAAGCTGTTATTCGAAACGCTTATTCGCTGTTCATGACACCTCTCTCGATTCTGCAGCAGCTAGCCATCTTGCACGTGACAATTCGCATAGAGCATGTGAGATGTTAGTCCGCATAATGACCGCCAACAAAAGTCTTGCTTGACACCTTAGACCCTTTCTGGAGTTTTGCAAACTCATCAAGACACGGCTGCTCATTCTCTTAATACTGGTGGCTGGCTACCATCAAAAACCGTGAAGAAACATCGACTCCTCTAATATTTGTAGTTAAAATGATGCCGGGCCTCGAAATGCTTGACATGCACGCAGGTTCCGTACGTTTCCTTGTCAACATCCTGGGTGCCTCGGGAGAGTTCGAAGTATGCCAATCCGGTATTTTGGCTGCGAGCGGCCGCATACGCCCTGCCGGGGAGTGCGACAAGCTGTACGACATGAAGCCGCTGTGCGCCGCTATTGACGAAACGTCCTCTTACGACCTAAACGCCGAGGACATCTACAAGGAGTTCAGGCTGCGCGGCTACGATTACTCCGGACCCTTCCAGGCAATTGTCGGGGCTGACGTCGAGAGTAAGTTCGCTGCCTTCCATTCTCGACCCTTTCCCTTTGCAAAATTACTTGCTCGCTGAATTTCGAATTCCGCAGGGTACAGTGCGACATTCGCGTATTTACATTTCTTGGCGACGGAGGATGTAAAGCAACGCCAACAAATTATACAGTGGCATTATACATGCTGCTATTATCCCGCTTGTTTCAACTTCGTTTTAGTTAAAATATCAGCCAATTATCCGCCAGTGCAAAATTGACAGTCGAACAGTTTCTTGGGATTTAGGTAGTTTCCTGGAGCAGTTACGATTGCATTTTCTTTCCCTACATGGAAAAACACGTTTTAACAGCGAAGCTGCTTAGCGATTCATTGGTTCCGGCGTTTCACAAACTCTGTATAACAGTACAAAGAAAAGAAATCACCAACACGATTTGAACCTGTATATGGTAGAGACAACGGAGTTAAAGTCAGTCGTCTTATCCCCTCCGATACGAGCGTGAGTTCGTACCCGATAGTCCAACGGTTTACTCACTCGGCTGTGACTGCGGGGAGAGGAATCGCACCACCTGCTCGACATAAAACAAGTGATAGGGTACACTTTGTACCTACGGGCGCCTAGTTTGGAATGGAGTGGAATACTGATCCACATAACCAACAACTGCACATAGGATCATGTATAGACCTTCACCTTCTCAAAGAACAATACACCCGTGTCTCGCAAGAGGACAATGACAAATCTGAAAATGTAATGTAGCCACACAAACAAAAAGCGTAGTTGTAATTTACACTGTGTATATATCTCCAGGCACCCCAAAGTCTGACATTGAGAAGTTCAAGTACAGTCACTTTGCTTGGGTTAGCCGCCATAACATTGCTCTTGTGATAATCTCTGTAGACATTACTAAAACAGACATCGAACGGTTCGCTCGATTTCTGGTTGGAGAGTTTGGTTCAAAGTGCACATGTCGCACCAATCCAAATCACCCGACTACTCATAACCGTCGTATACAGATTTACTTTGGCCAAGGGTCTACCAAAGGCTGTAAGGTTGTTGTAAAGCTTTAACAGAAAAAAACTGTATATGATAGTAATCACAAAGCTGTTTTCACTACAGTTACCAAATGGTGAAAATAAATAGGTGTACCCTTCTTTAGCGCTCTGCGATGCCCCGCTCTTTATCTTGCCATTAACTTGAACAAGTGGAATGGCCCTTCATTTTTTGTGCTTTTGTTTTTTTAGACCGATTAGGTACGCTCAAGTGGGAAGACAGCTGGCTGAACTTCATGGATGGCATGATTCAATTCGCTATCCTCGCCCACACACGTCGGGCTTTAAGATCACTTGTCAGGATTCAGTCATGCCACGTAGACCCACATATCCACGCTCAGATGCTGGAGCAGCTCGGGGGCACGGGTGAGTATCTATCTCCTGTTCCTATTGCCAGTTAACCACCCGGTAAAAAAATGAACTTTTATGTGTCAACGAACTATGTTCTACTGCAAGCTTTCTTCCACCTTGTAAATGTAGAATACGGCTAGCAGTAAAACATTGGTGCTAGAGTAATGGCCGGGTATCAAAAAGAAGGTTCTCTTCAAACCTACTTCTCGGAGCGGCACTGGCTGCCACCCCCAAGCGTAGGAAACGATAAATTCACAAATATACATAACAGGAAAGAAACACAGCGCCCCTTGGCAGCGTAGTTGGTATGGAGCCTGACCGGTATTTCGAAGGTCGTGGGCTCGAGTCCCCTCCGGGAGCATGATTTTCTCCATTGACTTTCTTTCATTTAAAAAATAAATGTAAATTAAGCATTCTTCATAATTGTGATCTACCCAACCCACAAAGGGGGGCACAAAAATGTTTCCCATTGAGGTGTGCGTTAGAATAACGACGTTCCGTTCAACTCCATCTAATATCTTTATTCTATGTTCAACTTTTCCAGGTGTCAGTATCAGCTATGAAAGCTGCCTCGGCAGACTGCGCGCCGGAGGCGTCACAATGCGAGGCATCGAGTGCACCATTGCGCCGCGACTACCCATGCAACAAACTCCTGTTCTCGAAAGGTGCCAATTTGTTCCCTACGTCGACGACCAACGTACCGCACAAAAGCGGGAAGCCAAGGTGCAGGAATACGCCCAGGTGTGCACCCGCGTCGCCCGCTACGTGCTGGAGTCATGCGGCAAGAACACGTCCCAAATTTCGGACGTCATGAATGGCTTCTCCGAAGCATCCGAGCAGGTGCTCGAACGTTACATTCAGAGCACTGCCAAAAACAACGGACTCCTCCGGGTCCTTACGTCCATCCAAAAGCAGGCCCCACGTTCAACGTCATCAGTGGTCGATTCTGTGAAATCAGCTATTGTAGCCCACAAAGCAGACCTTGACAGGGACTTACTTAGCACTGCCCTCTTCCAGGAAGATCCCTTAAAGCATCTGCTCGACGTAGTTGTAGAGAACACCAGCATAGAGAAGATCCGAGTCCTGGAGCTCGATTTTGAAGAAGGTAACATGCTGCTGGCTCCCTGGGTAACTCGCTTATTGTCTCTTTCTAATGCCATGCTCAAAATTGACTACACAGTGGCACAGCCCTCTTCTGGCAGCCTCCAGCAGGAGGAACTTCCTGAAAATGCTAAGGTAGTCAGCTGGGATTCGAACGCTTTCTCCGGAGTGGAAATGTCTGAGTGCGACTTGATACTCACTTGTGTAAAAACTGAGTCGTCGTTGAGCCTCGACATCCTTGCGGAAAAGTTGTCATCGAAGTGCAAGAAACAGGCGTTTATACTTCTTGCCGTGCGTACCAGCCTTACTCCGCCCGAAGTGTTTTTGTCGACCATAGGCGAGCGGACACTCCGAGTTTATGGCCGTGAGGAAGCAGAGTCGGCATTCCAGACTCACGGCTTTTCTCTGGTCGGACTCAAGTCCAACAGTGTCTCAATGCTGTTGTTGTTCCGCAAGTGTTTAGACGTCGTCGAAGCAACGAAGCAACAGGTGATCACAGTGAACAGCGCTCAATTTGACTGGGTCGAGTTACTCAAGCGGAAGGCCTTCGAGTACGAAAGTAGACCGTGCGGAGAAAACATTTGGCTTCTCGCTGACGACGTTGACATCAGTGGCGTCGTGGGTCTCACCAGCTGCCTGCGACATGAGGCTGTGGGAAGACGTGTCAGGTATGCTTCCGATTGCAGTACCGATTTCCTCTCCAAAGTACAGCTTAATGCAGAGTTCCAGTGATGCCTCAACCAGAATTTTACTCAATCATTTGAAAAAGTGCGACCCTGCTTTGAAGCGCCCGTGGTGATTAAAAATGGTGGAACCTTTCATACGAGAAACAGAGAAACCACGGTTAACTTCATTTAGTTGCTTGCTTCAGGAATTCTCGACGGAAACTAACCTTTTCATGGAATTCCGGAAGCTAAACTTAGTGAGTGCAAAGTTGTGGGACATGCATTGCCTTTCTAGTATACTGCTCTAAGCGTTAATGCAATAACTTTTCAAACAGTTGCGTATTTCTTTCTTGTTCGTCATTCTCGTACTAATATATATATATGTGTTCTTACCTCCCAATGTGTTATTCTTTCTGGAGTTTAGTCAGGGTGTTTTTTTTTTTTGGTTTAAGAAAACAAGGTTTTGTGAGGGTCAGCCTACTCTGCTGGGATGTTTTCCTCTTTCTACTTCCTTATTTCAGTGGAATTCTAGTTTACTTTTAGCTATATATTGCCTTGAACCATTTTGTTTTCGGTTGAAGATGTAAAACATTCTCGCAGTGATGAAGCTGGCAATAAGATTTGCAGATGTCCTCAGTTGCTACGACCAACAAAATTTACTTATACATTGATTCATACGATCGGCGGTTTTTGTAGCGATTTTCCACATTTTTCTTGTCCGTATTCTTTTTTACTGGTATAGCCAGCTTTAACTTTTTTTTATTCAGAAGGATTAAAATCCATTCTCCTCTCTCAGGATGAGTACAGTGAAACAGAACGGTCCAGTTCACGAAGAAACACGCTCAGTCACTTTAATCATCCTGGCAGTGACGGGGCGCACAGAATGCGATCATCGATGCTAACCACTGCGGGCAGTGCGTGGTTGGTCGCAGGAGTGCCGTGAACTCTTCGCAAAGGTGTCCGCTGAGCGGCGTTTTTTGAGTAGTTTTGGGGTCATATCAACCACGTAGCCAAACTGCTTTCTCAATTATGCGTGACAGTCACCTTTCTGATTTGTGGGGTCACCTCGCACATTTCTCCCCATCTTTTTACACCACGTGCAATGAGGTTAAAGTGTTTACTAGCAACGAATTTAATGTCCATTTAATAACCTTGCGCCATCCATTATGTACTCATATTGTGCCTCTCGTGTGTTCAAGGTTTCCCTTGCATTGTGTCGAGGGGACGATCTGTTATGCCGATTTCCCCACGGCAAAGCACTTACAAATACAGCCTTGTTCGCCCCTTCACAGAAATCACGTGGACGCCTTTTTATTGATTTCAAAACCATTTTATGGTTCATTTTTCGCTGCTTTGTTGTTGCAGGTGCATCGTCGACGCTAGTATGAAGGAAAAGACTCTGGTTGCAGTCTTCAGCTCCAGAAACCCATCATACATGAAGCTGCTGAAGCAAGACCTCGTGATGAACATCTACCGTGACGGACAGTGGGGCTCCTACAGGCATGACACGGACGGGTTCCGTGAGTACTCGTTTTCGTGCATGGTGGATCACAGCGAATGGACTCGCGTTGACTCGCGAAAGATACACTTGCGCATTCAGATATCTCAACAGCAGGCGCTAGGCGGGAAAGTGTGGCACCAGTAGTTTGTGCGTCGCTCACTTGATCCAGTTTATTTTGTGGCTGCCTGCACGTGGTAAAAGGCCTTCCTAAGGACTACAGCGGTTAAGGCCTTGTATTGTGCAGACCTTGGCTCCTTAATCTTGTATTTATAGATTATGATATAAAAGAGCAACGCGAATCTTTAAATCGAGAGCGTAGACCGCTCACGCGTGAAGGTCCACTTTTCGGCCTTCTATGGACGCTGATTTCATTATAAGTTTTACTTTATTCACTCCAGGTGGCGACCACAAGACGGCCACACAGTTCGCCTTCCTCAACCAACGCACACACGGTGACCTGTCGAGCACTTGCAGTGGTACGAATCCCCGCTGGCCTACAATCAACCTTCCTGTGGAGCTAAAGAGGTCCTCTGCACAGTATACTACGCTGCTCTGAACTTCCGCGACGTCATGCTTGCAACGGAAAAACCTCCTCAGTATGCTTTGCCCCGTGAGTATAGTGTTCCAGAAAAAACTTTCTTAAATGCTGGAAAAACGTTTACTCGTTAAGTCCCTGGCCAAAACTGCTCTGTGGCCGCTTCAGGATTATCTTCCCCAAGAGCTTTCAGATGGACTTCACAATAACCTAATTTCTTACAATAGAAGCGAAATCAGTATTTTTCTTGCGTTCGCTGTGGAATAGAAAATAGCCCTTACATTTAAAAAATACTGAAATCCGTAAACCGCCAACGATGTATTAAAGCGTGGGTAGCTAAATCGAGGCGGGGCCGAGTTGACGAAAGCGGTTTTTTATTCAACCAACTCGTTAGGATTAAACAGCCCAAAAAAGTCTCGCCCTTGAGGAAGTGTCTCAAAAGACATAAAAAATATAGTTAAAAAGGCCAGTGTATCAAGGACAACGAAACAAAAATGCAGCGCTTAAAGGAGTACTGACACCAAATTTTGACGCCTAAAAATGATATAATTGGCATCAGTAGTTTGTACAGATGCCTCACAGAAATTTTTGCAGCGATCCGAGGCCGGAATCACATCTAAAATCGATTTTGATTGTCCCGGCCGTGAGCTTCCACAAATCGGCAGCACTAGTGAAATCGCTTTCGGCGTGACGAAACATCGCCCGGCGTGTCTGGCCGGTTCAGGGTGACGTCATATAGTCGTTTTCGGGGCCGGAAACGATATCCTGCACTGCTGCTGTCAGTGGTATTCGTTTGGGCAGGAGACGTGGGTGTACCTGTGTGAGCAATGCTTGTAAACTTTGCGCACTTTGCGTGTTCGACGTCTTTGCTCTTCAGTTCGTGGCCGGCGCATGGTGTTCCCTTGCACTGGTGCCGAAAACTGCGCGGTGCGCGATGTCGACGCGCTCCGCGGCGACGCGGTGGTGCGCGTCGCCGAGCTCGCCCAAGTTGTGCTATGGCAAGCTCGCGGAATGCGAACTACTGCTTGTGGAAGCCTGTCCGAGCAAATCGACGACGACGCCAAGATGCATTATTTTCCACGCGACGACATGCAGTGCTAAACGTGGACTGAGTTCGTGCGCGGCGGCGGCCGCAAGAACTGTCGCCCAAGCCAGCTGGCTCGGCGTTGCTCGGGTCAGCTTGGGTGTTGGGTGTTGGGCTTAGTATCGTGGCGAATATTTGATCGCCGGTATCTGTACAACTGCGAATGACCATCCCTTACACGACTTTTCACCACACTATCATCCCCTTTTTCGCATATGTAGCTTTATTTTGGCGATAATTGCCGTTTCAGCGATCGGTGACCAAGACATCTGCCGTGGCCTGTTTTGATTCTAGCGCGCAGGTGGGGCTATCTTTCGGCCGCTCGCCGCACCGCGGTGCCGACAGTGCTGGGTCGGAGCGCCGACCTCCGCTGCCGGTCAGCGTAGGCTTACCATCGCGGCAAATATCTGAACGCCACTTTTAAATTCAGCGCTGATAACAACCCCTAGCACAATTTTTCACCTCACTACCATCTACTTTCTCGCATGTGGAACTTCTTTTACGCGATCAGATTGATTAGAAGAGTGGCGACAAGCTGTTGCTATCACGGTCTGCGCCGGTTCGAGCCGCAGTGATATTAAAAAACGGGCGACGGCTAAGACATCGCCGGCCTAATCGCCTGGCCAAACAAAGTTGTTCTGTCTGTCGGTTTGTCGGGTGGCAGCGACTCATCCGAGTCTAACGATTCAGACGACATGTCGACTGCGCGGGCGACTGCGGACCATGTACAATCGTAGCAGACGATGCGGCGAACGTCCCTGACGTCACGGGTGAGACCGCGACGTAAGACTGGCCCGCTTGCAGGATGGCCTTCGAACGGCCATTTTCCCGCTCGCCGACCGAATTTGAAACTGGTCGCAATAAACGTGCTATAATTAATTCTATGTTGGCGGCTGACGGCTTTCCGTTCGATTTTCGTTATTACTGGGGCCAATAGGTATTATTTACAGCATAAAAACTGAAAGCGAGAAATTTAGTGTCAGTACTCCTTTAATAATGGCATAGCCGTACATGCAGCATTCCAAACGATTTATGAACGCTGTGCCGATTTTTTCCAGCAGGCGGCTGCAAGACGTGGGAATCAAACCTTACCAAAGATGAAGCACAACCCCGTAGAAACGTTTCTAAGGATATGCCCTTGTGGTACACATAGGAGCATTTTTTTGTGCTTACGCTCACCAGACGATGCCAGAAATATGGCTTCGAAGCTTTATCAGCGAAGAAAAAACACACAGAAGTCAACAAAGGCAGTCAAGGGTGCAAGACAGAAGTTTTCGGCACTCGTTTGGTCACGGCACGACTATATGCAACACCACACATACAGTACGGAAGTATTAGGGGAAGTAAAATGCTAACATATTAATCAACGCAAAACCCTGAGGTTTTTTATCTGTCAACCACGCCAGAATGATGATACCCAATTACAAAAAAATTGGCGCAGCTTACACGAGTGGTACAAGGATGTAGAAACAGTGCTGAGCTGGCGGTCCCTCTCCCTTCGTCGGAGACCAGGCTGTTGCACCTTACGCGGATTTCCGAACTTGCTGCTGAAAGTTCTCCATGACTGGCAGGCCCGGATCGTTTTGTCCGCAGGCTTTCACATCGCCCCCTAAGTGTACCGCGCGCGCTGAACCCGCCGCACCCGGCTTTGCGAACTAGGCGTCTGTTCTCCCCACTTCAGTCGCGAACGCGCGTGAACTGGGGAGGAGAACACCATGCGAGTGATCACGTCACGAACGCTAGGCAGAGTGTTCTCTAAGGTCGAGCTGGCCGACTCCGGGAGCTCCTCACGAGACAGAGAACAAACTTTATTGTCCCCAGAACCTAGGTCCCGAGGCCACGAGGAGCACGTTCATGTGCACTCGGTATTTTTTCTTTGTATTTTCTTCGAGCTCCTCACGTGGCGCAAGGCCACGTGCAAACGTGAACGACAGCGCGTATTTCTCTCGACGTGCACCCCACGTGCCCTCGGCGGTGCTGGGTTTTCTGGTAACGCTCGACGGCGGAACTGAAATCTCAAACATCTCTGCTGTTATAACATTGACTCCGTCATTATGGCTGGCCATTGTTGTCATCACTATTCGTGTGTACGGAAACGTCTCTTCCTGCATACCCCTGATGTGCGAGTTTTTTTTTATTGTAATTTGTTTGCTTTCTTGTATATGCATATTGCCATTCAATTTTAATAAATAGTTGTCAGCACGAAGTTTTTACGTCAAGTGTATAGTCCTTTTTTGGTACGTCTTGTGTTATAACCAGAAACGGTGCAGGAGACCTTCCTCTGTCTAACGGCCTCCTCGGCATGGAGTTCTCGGGCCGGGACCCCCTGGGACGCCGAGTAATGGGTATGGTGGCCGCTCAGGGCATGGCGACGGCTGTGGCCGCCGACCCTGAATTTCTGTGGGAGGTTCCCGACTCCTGGAGCCTGGAGGAGGCCTCGACGGTCCCCGTAGCCTACTCGACCGCCTATTACGCCCTATTTGTGCGAGGCAACATGCGGCCGGGAGAAACGCTGCTCGTCCACTCGGGCAGCGGGGACGTCGGACAAGCCGCCATTTCCATCGCCCTCTCAATGAGCTGTACAGTCTTCACCACAGTCGGTGAGCACTGCTTACTTCTTGTAAAGCCACGGCCGTTTTACACGCCGTTTGCCTGATCTCCGCGCTCACTTAGCGCAACTTATGGCTGCAACAGAAAAAAAGATTGGCCGCGTATCTGCTCCTTTCGTTGTAAATGTCGACAAAAGACGATAGCCTTTGTCGATATTTGCCGAGTAAATGCCTCCCTTCGCTTTCCCGGTCACCTATCATGTTGTTCCTCTCACGTCGCGCTCTTCCCAAGGTAAAGACGCTAAAGGTGTGCTCAAGTCAATTCAAATTTACCGCGTTCCACGCCTCTAAGTCGGGTGCCTGCTGCCGTGCTGAGGAGACGCACGTGAATCGAGGCGCCCTACTTCAACGTTTATAGAACAGCGTTGCCCTAGTCCACGTGCGTTCCAAGCAGAACATAGAACCTATCTAGTGGTACCTTTCGTAACTGTCCCGGCTCGATTTCTTAAAATGCCGCGAGAAGCTAAAGTGACGCGGGCGACAGCAGGCGACAGTGCGATTTTTTTTCTTCAGTGGATGTAGTATTTTATTTCGCAAAGATCAAGCATCTCTGATTTTTATATAAAGGAACACTGTAAATATCTTTTTTGTATTGTCTTGTTCTTGTTCAACAATGTTGAAAAGTATGAACATATAAACCGGACTTAGACGTTTAGATTTGGCTGTGAGTATATGACAATTGCGCAGACTTCGTTTCACTCTGGCCGGGTGGCTCAATCGAGTCACAGACAGACAGACAGACAGACAGACAGACAGACAGACAGACAGACAGACAGACAGACAGACAGACAGACAGACCAAAATTTCAGGGTTTAATTAGCCCAAGAAGACTATCATCTTCAAAAACTAAATGCCCGAAAACGCTGACATTGTTTAGCAAATGGACTCCATCTATTTTGTTTCTTCTCTGCAATAAGAGGATGCCAGAGTTACTTTTCATATAAAGTGCGGGGAATATTTTTACTACCAAACACCACATCCGTTTTGGAACCCCGTTCCGAAAAGTATTCCCAGAGTTGTACGGATCTCGCGCTTGGCGAGGTGAAGGCAGCAGTGGGTCAGAGGAACCGCACTGCCATCAGGACGACACCCACTTTACAATGGCCAGGAGAGACGTTGAAACTTTTGAGAGAATATTGCCCGGAGACAACGCGCCGGCGTCTGTTGTTAGGTTTTGAACTTGTTTTTCTTTTGTTTTTGTTTTTTTGTCCTAAAGGTTCTAGAGAGGAGCAGAAGTTTCTCAAGCGATGCTTCCCGCAGCTCCAAGATCGCCACTTCGCGAACTCCCGGGACCTTTCATTCGAAGAGCACATTCTGCGTGAAACTAACGGGAAAGGTGAGCAATCGTCTTATCATTGTTGCTTCTATTTATTTGCTTTTGTTAACAACTGAGACAGCAAGCGCCTGTAGCGAAAATCCTGTCTTCTCATCTACTACTTCTACAAAGTGTTTTGAAAACTTCACAAACATTACGAACAAAGTGAAAGCGCAAACAAAACAAGAACGACGCGCGTAGCGCGTTCTGTTTCTACGGTCCTTGTCAAAGCCTCCGTATTTTGTAACCATTAGTCCAAGAACTAAAGAGCCAGCCTAAATGTTATTTTATTTTGGCGCAAGGTGTTCTGACATTTGTTTTTTTCTCCGCCTCGCAAACAACCCGATTGAGCCTTCCCAGTTATGTGTCGCTTGTTAGGTATCCAGCCGTTTCAGGTCACGCAATCAAAACACGCAATGTTTGGAGTTTGAATAAGGACATCTCATGTATACGTTCCAAAACAACACAGACACGAGGAGAAGAAACGAACACCAGCGCTGCTTTGCGGCTACCGCTGTGGGATGTCGAGGGCCGCCTCTGGCACTTCGCATACCAACTTACAGTTGTCGCTCTTCCTCTGTTGCGCGACAGGCGTAGACCTCGTGCTGAACTCTCTGGCCGAAGAGATGTTCCAAGCCAGCGTTCGCTGCCTGGCGATGCACGGCCGCTTCTTGGAGATCGGAAACTTCGGCGTATCCAGCGAGTCTCCTCTCGGGACGTCGGTACTACTCAAGAACGCCAACTTCAGTGGCATCATGCTCGACTCACTCTTCGGCCACAACATGTCCGCCGTAGCTGACAAGCAACGCGTGGCGCAACTCGTCCGCGAGGGCATCGCATCCGGTGTCGTCCGCCCACTGGACGTCACTAGGTTCACTCGGGAAAAAGCCGAGGAGGCCTTCTGTTTCATGGTGTCTGGAAAACAAGTGGGCAAAAAAGTGGTGCTCGAGGTGAGGGGCCATGAATTTCACCTTACCAATTCGGCCGAATCGGTAAGGCATCCGAAATCAAATCGGAAGGCGTGGGTTCGGTCATCACTCTGGGCGCGTATTTTTCTTCCTTTCTTTCTTAAGTAAATTTAAAAAAGTCAACTTCACTAACGGTAGTAAAAAAATCGTAACCGTTCCCCCATGCCTTCATTGGCGTTGTAGACTGCCGGCATTTCTGAAACGTTGGCAACAATCGTTCGCTTTGAGTTTCTTCCTATATTACTATATATATATATATTATATATATATATATATATATATATATATATATATATACATGAAAACGATGGCTACAGCAGTAGTATATCAAATGGCAGGGCACTGGACGCATAATGCTTAGTCTGCGAGTCTGCTTGCCTGATACGAACAAGGGTTATTTTTTTAAAAGGGCAATCTTTCCAGCGATTTTAGGGGGTTTATACATCGAATTCCCGTTGCGGTAGAACTTCAACCTCCCTGGTATAAGTTCTGGCAGTACCTGTAGCCTTTTATGTTTCAGTGCATGTATATATGTGTATACTTTGTATATACTTTGCACACGTGCATATACTTTTTGGGAGACATCTTGAGGGACACCGAGATTCAGTAGCGCAACGTCAGTCCTAGAATGCTGCTTGACCCTCTAGAAGACATTTTGGGCACATGCGAAGAAACAGAGACCGAGAGAGAGGCCGGGAGGCAGAGAAATTTTTAATACTGAAGAGGCTTTCTAGATGCAAGATTCGCCTTAAGCGCTTGTTCTGTGAAACATTTATTTTCCTTCAAGGTTACCCCGAAAATTTTCAGTTGTTGATTCCATGCACTTAAAATGACATCTTGATCGACCAAAACTTTTAAACGCACGCAATCGTAAACTGATATCTATAGTTCATATCACAAGCTAGCTGCAGCACTGTGGAGGCTACATTGTTATCAATAGTGCGCCCACTGAGGGCGCCTAATCCGCCGTGAAGGGGGTCCTGAAAGGACACTCCCTTCTCCCCTCTCGGCAAGTGGCACAGCACGGCCCCGGCGCCTTTTGTCGCTTCCTTCGCGGTGAGGTAGGCGCCCTGAGGGGGACAACAATGTAGCCTCCACAGTGCTGCAGCTAGCTTGTGATATGAACTATAGAAGGTAGTTACGGCATGTGTAAAATAAAACATTCCTACCTGAAACAAAACGTAGTATAAAACACTCGTACGTCGTCTACGTGGTCATCGTGAATAGGTGCCACAGACCAGCTGGAAGAAAGTAAAGTTGCATCCAGTCATAACAGCTCGAAGCGCCCCACTATCGTTAACCTAAGCCCCCGATTTTGTAACAGCGACAGACAGCACCATGGCTTGGTGTTCCAAAAAAGGGAGTAGCCACTTTTCACACTTTTTTTCTGTCATATTTTATAACGAATTGCACCTTCGTGGAAACACTCATGTGTGTAAACAGCGAGTGAACCTTAGGAGCACCGACATGTGGGAAGTTGGTATGGAGACATAGTGACTAAAAGCGCAGAAAAACGCAGGACAAAGAGAGGAACCGCCCAGGACGAGTGAGCACTGTCTTCCTGTCATAGGCTATCCAAACAGCAACCAGTTGTGACGTTCTTTAGTTTCAATGATTGACTATCAAAATTCAGGTGAGGCCGGAAGAGAATCGGTGCGAAGAAGCCCTATCATCGCCTCTCCTCGTGGAGGCCGTGGCTCGCACGTACTTCCACGGCCACAAGTCGTACGTCATCGCTGGTGGCCTCGGTGGGTTTGGTCTGGAACTCGCCGAGTGGATGGTGTCCCGCGGATGCCGCAAGCTTCTTCTCACCGCCCGATCCGGGGTGCGGACGGGATATCAGCGGCTGTGCTTGCACCGGTGGCAACAGAATGGAGTGAAGGTGCTCGCCAGTAGAACGGACGCCTCGACGGTGGATGGCGCTCGAGTGATCATCGACCAAGCCGCAGCCATCGGACCAGTAGGAGGCATCTTCAACCTCGCTGTGGTTAGTTCCACGTTTTTTGTTGGGAGTCAATGGCCCTTTCACCACTCTCTAGTTTATTAGATGTACGACGTAGATGCGCACCAGCAGGGGTTTATCCAGAATTTAGATTTTGGGGCGTATAGAAACCCTCCTGAGGGGGTGTTGGGAGTTGTGGGGGGTATGTATCCCTGGGCAGGGTACTCGTGGTTGTGGAATCTTTTTTGGGGGTGTCGAAATCGTTTTGGGAAGGTGTTGGGGTGGTGTATAAATCCCTGCGGACAGAGGTACCTTGGTTTGACAATGCTTTCAGACATTTCGAATCTCACTTGTGGTTTCAACGAGATGCGTTAAAGGACCCGTGTCGTACAAAAGCTGGAGTCATCGGCATTGACCATGAACAAAAATCCCGTAGAGCCACATTCCGGAACCCACAGAAACCGTCGAGATTTGTAAGGCGCTGCCCGAACCGATGGCGTGTCAGCGGGAGCAAGAAGTTTTCAGTGCTGGGAAATTTTTCATGCAATGCGAAGACCCGATACCGGCATGGCGCTCCACGTTCAAAAGCAAAGTTTTTAAGTGTCCTCCAGAATTTCGCTGTGGGAACTGTAAAGGCTTGCTTTCCAGATCTCATTCTGAATGTGATTACCTTGTATTCGGACGTCAGTAACATTTTCGAAGTAAATTCTAGGCGGCATATCTGGACGCGAATGCTGGCAAACAGCTTTTGGAAATAGCAATTTCTTATATTGGTTTCAGCAAATTTTGATTATATAGGTTCGTTATAACCCTTATTAACAATAGCAAGGATATATAACAAAGACAATAACAGAGCTAATATGAACAATAATCAACAAAATATTAACAAATTATTAACAACAATCAGGCTCAGAGAAATATACTACTTTTACATAGTACGGCAGGAAATTCAACTGCTGGTGTCCGATGCGCGTCCTTTTTATTCGTTGATTGATTGATTGATTGATTGATTGATTGATTGATTGATTGATTGATTGATTGATTGATTGATTGATTGATTGATTGATTGATTGATTGATTGATTGTATGGTTTTAACGCACCGACGCAACGCAGGCGGTGAGGCGCGCCGTAGTGGAGGGGTCCGGATTGATTTTGACCACCTGGGGATCTTTAACGTGCGCCGAAATCTCGTACACAAGGGCGTTTTTGCTTTTCGCCTCCATCAGAAAAGCGGCCACCGCAGCCGGGAATCGAGCCCGCGTCCTCGTGCTCAGCAGCACAACGCCTTAGCCACTGCGCCACCACGGCAGGTGTCCTTTTTATTCTGTCCCCAGGTGCTTCGTGATGCGCTTATCGAAAACCAAACGCCTGAACAGTACGAGACTGTGTGCCGGCCCAAGGTTCAAACCACCCAAAACCTGGACGGACTGTCTCGGGATCTGTGCACTGACCTAGACCACTTCGTTGTCTTCTCGTCTTGGGCTTCCGGGAGAGGCAACATAGGACAGACCAATTACGGCTACGCAAACTCCGTCATGGAACGCATCTGCGAGCGTCGAGTTGCAGATGGACTGCCGGGTGAGATTTCTTTTTACTTTTTGCTATTGGGCGTATACCGCATTTTGAATTCCTAAACAATAGGTGTTGCAAAAATAAAAGGAATGGTTCCGGTACAAAGTAGAACGGACAACAGAGCTAGTTGGCAGCTGTTCATCTTGAAGGTGGAAGCGCTCACACAACAGGGACAAAAGTAGAAAACAGAAACGACACGGCGCTAACTCGCAACTATTTGTATATTGAAAAGGAACAGAAATATATACTTTCAACATCTCACGTGGTGCGTTCATCTCGCCCAAGATAAAACCATGGAGGTCACTTATTACAGGGGTTAAATACCGGTGTACACGCGACAATCTAAGGATACAGGATTAAAACAGCGGCACCATAACATATCAAGGAACCGCTACGATCGCAACGAGTTGCACCGAGAAACATATTCTTTGTCTGTTATAAAAATTGACGGCGAACTAACACATCTATCTCCAGACCTTTTAACGTGAAATGCTTCTATCTATCGGTACAAAGCCCTGTACAAGCTTAGATTAACTAAACACACACACCCGAAAGTCGTCCTTTCACGCATATCTGATTGCGCAAATTCAGTACCTGCTGGAAGTGATTTTCAGGAAGGCTTTACGGGACAGCCAACCAATTTTTGTGGAGGGCATTCCCTTAAGTTCATACAACAGCCAGCGTTTCACATGGTGAGGAAACCGCAGAGAATTTATAAATAATTTTGGGAAAATAAATTGAATCTTGCTCCAAACTTTCTGAAGTCTGACAGGTCGCGCCATGTGGTGTCTAAACGTGACACTAGCTTATGCAGACAGCTCCATCGGTTTCAATGCGCGACTCAAAAACCGTTAAAGGAATTGGAAAAACTGCGTTTTGTTATCGTCTTACCAGAAGACAGGTTTTTAAATAATGCCTCTTTTCATCTGACGTACACTTCAAAGCATGTCGCTGCACGGCTCACCTTCATGGACGCCGCTCTTTGGCAGCCTACGTAAGGATAGTAGATCTAAAAAATTCCGCTCTCAAAGGTTCTATGGCCCTATCAGGAAGCCATTTCAGTTAAGGGTGTTTTAAGTGATGCCCTTGCCTTTGGGATAGAGAGCACATACTCCCCAAAAATCGGTGGTCAGTACCCTTAAGGCAAAACCGGAAACCTTTTGGTAGATTCACAAAGAATTTTGCTTACGTTGTAGCGGCCGTGCCACCCAAGAAATACAGCAGGTCGTAAACAATATCGAAACTCCTTTGGTCGTGGTCCTAATGGGCGCCCCGCCCAGATTCGACGGCATAGCGTACGTACACAACGACACGCTGATTTCCTGCGCATTCGCATACCTGCCGACTGCCCAACGTCATAGCCGAACTTGATTCCTCGTTAGGTTTAATCACGCTAAGGCTGCGAAGGCGTCAGACACAGTTTCGCCGGCAAGGTCTTCTTGGAATAGACATGGCTCAAAAACAAATTTGTATCCTTGCGCAAACCCCTCAAAGAAACCGTGAATGGGCATTTTTCCTTCGCTGAGACACCAAACTAACCAACTAATAACACCTTCTAAAAAATAGTCTCCGTAGCCAATTCAAGATGCCGTTCCCGTCTCGCGTTACAGGTCTCGCCATCCAGTGGGGCGCCATCGGTGACGCCGGCGTGCTCCACGACACCATGGGCGCAGACGTCGTGGTCGGAGGCACTGCGCCGCAGCAGATGAGATCCTGCTTGGAGGTCATCGACCGGTTCTTGAAGCAAAGCCACCCGGTCGTGTCAAGCTTCGTCAAGGCGGACCTGACCTCGAAAGCCGAAAGAAAGGACAAGCACGACCTTGTCCTATCCATCATGAGCATTCTCGGTGAGTTCCGACTCCATCGCTGCACGCTTCATAAAATATTATAACCACAGCAGTTCCTTCTCGTAAATGAAAATATAAGCGATGCTAAGGCATGATTTTGCCTGAATAATTTGGTTCAGTGGTTGATTGTATGGTCGCAACGAGTTGGTGGTCGACACACTCTTCTATGACAGTCAGTTCCCCCTCTTCTGGCAATACCTAATAATTTCTGATCAAGCTGTTGAATGAAATGTTATACTCAAGAGGTCACCTCAAAGAGGCACAGTGGTATGATCCTGGTCGAGTTACTTGACGCTAAGAATGAAGAAAATCGGAAGTTACAAATCTTGGTTCACCATTCTCCGTGTTTTATTGAAGTTTGGTAAAGGCTCACCTCATTCACCGTTTTTCGATTTTCTTGTGGATAACTTTGAGTCTAACCATAAAGTTTATATGAAGTTCCAGTAATTTAGGTTGCTATCCCGTGGAATACACTCCCTGCAGGGAGAGTCAATATGAACATCATTGGGCGCCTGGTCCTAGCCTAATTGAAAGATTCCGCATTAATATATTTACTACCTAGGTGCGTGGATCAGAAAAGAAATGTTATTCTAAAATATTCGGTTCAAGGTGAGACGAAGAAGTGTAGCAAGCTGGTCGTGTGTTATGTAGAGTATCCGGTGAGGTCACCGCGCGCTTTACCGGTCCTGAAGAGTCAGCGGACAATCCTAAAAGCCTGCTACATTTGAGGGTTCCTTGGTAAAAAGAAATGCCCAAGGACGTCCGCATCATCCCGCAAAAAAAAAAAAGGTCTGATAATAGAGGAAGCCTGTTGCCGTTAGCGGGAACGAGAAAAAAATAGATAACTAGGTAAGGACGGAGAAGGCATTGTTTGGAACAAACAATAAATTTTCCTGGTGGTTAAGTGTACTTCCATTGGAGTAGCTCGCAAGTGGGCCAGTCCCACGACAGGTTTTCGCCATTGTGTAAGATTATTGCGCCGTGATGTCGATGCTTTCGATCCGCATTTCGACCGTACCGAATCATGATCATTCAACCATGCAGGTGTGAAAGACCCGTCACGCCTGAAGCCGGACATGAGCCTCGGCGAGCTGGGCATGGACTCGCTCATGAGTGTCAAGGTCAAAGAGGTCGTGGAGAGGGACCACGACCGCGTCCTGTCCATGCAAGAGGTCCGGCAGCTCACCGTCAATCGGCTTCGAGAGATCAGCGAAACCACCGCACAGGCTACGTCGTCTCGAGACGAGGCCGCAGCCGAGAACACTGTGGTCTCCCATCGGTTCGCGTGATTCAACCACGACCGCCTTTCTCATATGTCCGTAGCTTTGCTTGCTATGAACTTAATGCGATGATTCCTGCAGGCTGGCGGGCGTTTTCTTGTTTGTGTTTACGGCTAAGCGGTATGTGGCTATGGTTACATGGTATTTTCGTGTACGTGAGCACAAACTCCCAGTTAATTGTTTCTAGCTGTGCATCGTTCATCACCAGGGTTTCGACAGCTGCAGCGTACGGCGCGTCAAGGTGATGGATGGTGTTATCGCTGCATGGTGAAAACACGTCATTGTTCAGGGTTGCGTATCATCTATCATCATATTTTGACAGCTTCATAGTGTGCCTTTGACACTCTATGCCGTTGTAGAGAAATACCCGTGTTGTGTCTCGGAAACGTGGATAGATGCACTGTTTCAAGTCGATGGTTACACTGAGATCGTACATGGCAAGCGCGGGGACTCGCGAGAGAGCGCCCTCGCAGTATCCTTTACTGCAAAGCCCCGTCTGCGCTGTATCACATGATCGGATTTGACGATATCACCACCCATTACTTCTCCTCCCGTCGGATCTATCCTCAAGTGGATAAACCCAACAATCTCACGTCTGGCGTAAACTCGAGCCACACGGGAATATTCCCCTACCCGGCCACCATGACCCATATCCACCGCCGCCAGTGGCGTAGCCAGCAGTATCGACACTGGGCCGTCCAACTGGCCGAAAACGCTGCCAAGCCCAGGGGCTTCTGACCTAACCCTAGGAACTCCAGTTGGCATCAAAATCATTTTATTCCCTCTCGGGGGTGTTATACCCCATCGGTAAAAAAAATTCTAGTAATGTCTGCGCCCAAACTATATCTTACTTTCGTTTTCTCGTCTTGTTCTCGTTCTTACATTTAAATTTTTAGATGAGGAGGAGGAGATAACCTTTATTGCATCAGGAAGATGCTAGGTCAAGTGGGGGAAGCGGGAATTTTTAGATCAAGTGTGTAAAAAGCGTGGGAAGAAAAAATGCCGCAAGGAGGGGGGATGCACCACTTCGAAAATTTCGGGGGAGGGATATTCTGACACTGAATTACCCCTTGGCTGCGCCCTTGACCCCAGCCTTTACCCAACCTAGGCTTGACCCTTATGCGGCACCCATGCCAACCTGGCCCACATCATTTGGGCATGCGTCCAGGACCCTGTCTCCGAAATCCGCTTTGAGAAGATGTGGGAGGCCTCGGGTCGCAGCCCCGACCCACACCTACATGTCCGCCTGGTCAAGAGGCGGAATAAGTCACCGGAAGGCACAAGCCTACGGCTGCCATCAACTCTCCTCAAGCCACTTTCTCACAAATAAAGTTTTCGCTCTCTCGCGCGCGCGGTATACGCAAAGGACAGCATGTGTGAACGCACGTATGTCCAGGACTTGGATGAGGATGAAGACGTCATCACAGTAATGTCTCTAGCGTGCAGGTATGTCCGTGAGCGGTGTTGAGAGGTTCACGACAGTAAGATTTACCCGGTTCATTGCGACTACAGTACCTCTGTTGGGGGAGATATGAACGTGAAATTTCAGAACCACAGAGAGAATGATTCGTGTGGTTCGTGTTAGAGAGATCGAGCCAACCAACAATACAGAAGTAGTCGTGCGCATGAACCTGCAGTAACCAAAGAGCACGTCGTAAGCTGCGGCTGCACTATACTCAGCTGGTCTGGCCAATTAGCGTCCCAGGGCGAAATTGCCTGTCAGTTTTTTTGCACTGATTAGTCGGAGACTTGCAATCCGATAGCGCTCACAGGCGGTTGCGCAGGGACGGCCCGTGCATTCCAGTTGTCCCGCGATGATGTCATCCGCGAGCTTTTGAAATCCACATGGAAAGTTGACGGATTTATGGCTTGAAGTAACGGGGCAGACTCCCACAGACCAGTCAGTTCCATAGCATCGTCTTTGTTCCAGCTTTTCTTTGTTTTCGTTGTTACGCTCTTACACTATGGAGAACTAATTCGTGCTTCGTCTGAAAGAGGAAGAAATCCTTCGAACGCTTCACCCTACTTCACACAAGAAAACAGCCTAATCGCCGGCACGTTGAATGAGCACGAGAACGTCCAGGAGAGCGTGGAGCATGCAGGCGATATATATATTGTGACGTGACGACAGGACGAAGGACACGAGCCATGGTTGGCGAAGCGATGAAGGCGGTCATGACAGCACAAACACATGGGTCGATCTTCGCCTTCCGTGCACATATCACCCCTTTTGTATTGCCATTAGTTTGTGTGAGTATGCATTTGTTTATTACAATTCATGCTACGATTCATCCAATGTCTTTCACAGCAAAGCTGTTTAGGGTTCCGAGCACTTTTGTACTGCGGGTGTAAAAGCTCTGGTCCCAAATTTGATGCAGAATCGTTTGATTTTACACAAAAGCTTATACATCTCATTACTAGAATATATGCATTTTCAGTAGATCAGTTATGAATAGGCACGATTTTCAAGATCAGTCGAGTTTCAGCTAGATAATAAAGGTTCCCGAAACATTTGCCGCTACGAGGCCAGCGTCGGTCATGTCTACTATCGCACCGCCCTCTATTTGTTGGCGTTCCAACCGCTTGTGTGTCCTTTCCTCCGGCTCCACAGGGCGGTGGTCCCGTCGTCAAGGCAGATTGTCGTTCTCAGTTTTAAATTTCCCGCATCTTCTGTCGTAATAATGGGAAGGCCGCATATCGTTTGATCGCCACCTTCATAGAGTGGAGTGGCTTGACTTTTTTTTTATTGTTCGCAATAAACATTCCCCAGTTTTAACATATTCTGCTTGTCTTATTGGTTTGTTTCTCAGCGTGTGCGCTGGCTCGAAATCGGAATAGCGCCACCAGGTTTTCACTGGTATTTTCACAGTGCCAGCAGATACGAAGCGAGCCACAGGCTCTACCCGACTAGTAACACTGTGGAAGGGAAATTCCCGTACTTTACTAATCCTACTGCGCATGAGGATAGATGTCCACACTAATGCAGTGCACGGGCCCGGGCCGGCCCAAAAGCCCAAGCCCGGCCTGGCCCGCGGGCTGGGCTCGGGCCGGGTAGCACGCATTTTCTCGGGCCCGGTCCGGGCTCGGGCTTGAAGCAAAATTTGTTTGGGCCGTGCCAGTCCGATCCGGCCAGGGCAGTTTCTGAGGCCCGGCTGTCCTATGCTGCAAATTCTAAATTGTTGGCAAGAGAAAGTTTTCTTGTTGATATTTTAGGTAAAGTGAAAACAAAAAAAGAAGTGCTAATTCACTACCGCGCCGTTAAAAGATATGATAAAAGGACGATTGCACTTAGAAAACCTTCACATCAATAAAAGAAACGTCTGGGTCCAGCTAGCTTAGTGGAAGAGAGCGGGCCAGAAAACGAGGGCACTCCAGCCACAGCTAAACACGATGGTATTTTCTCTCTCCTTTTCAAACTGAAACAAACAGAACAAACGTCACCTGGATTTCGCAGTGTGTGCAGAGTTTGAAGAACCAATTTTCTAAGCAGAGCCAGAGTCCTTCAATGCTTTTGAAGGACTCTGGCAGAGCCCATGATTTTTTCGGGCAAGAATTTTTTAGAGCCATGACTTAAAGGGACCCTGCAACACTTGCCATCGACTACTAGTAATGTATTTTGGGATAAAGTCTATTGTCCCAGAAATCTCCTCCCGCAAGAATTATGAAAATCCGTTCACAATTAACGAAACTACGCGCGATGAGAAATCGCGCATAATCGTTCCCTCTCAACTCGACCGCGGACAACGCGACGAAAGCTGCGCGCTCTCTCCCGGAGAGGGGCGGCTCGCGGCGTCTCTTCGGCGGCCTTCGATATATCACATGCGGTAGTTTTCTCCTTTTCTCCGCAACGCGGAGGGGCCTATATATATTTCCCGTCTGGTGCCACAAAAAAGGCATGGGTGCCTGCTCGCAATGCGCGCTCGGCTGGTAGGGCGTTTTCGAAGCAATAAACGTTTGTAGTCGAGTGGTCCCGTTGAAAGGGAAGTATTGAGCTCATCACTCAAACTCCAGCGCACTCAAAACACAAAAGAAACGGCAAAACTGTGCCTACAGGTTCAGGCATAGAAGAGGTTCGTACACAGCGATGACGACGACGGAAATGGGGGAATCTAGCAGCGAAGTTGACCAGTGACAGCCGATCGGGCAGCCATGGCCTATGTGACGTCCCTTAGGCCATGCCAGGGGTTGCATAATGAGGACAACTGAAGAGAGAGCGGTTGGTTTTTCCGCGTCTTTCACATAGATTTGCGCGCTCACCGCTTCACGTGCACGTGGAATATTTGGCTCAGGTATTCCCGGCAGCGTAATCTAAACGTCGCGAAGGGTTACTTGCACTGCTCAAAGAGTGTTGCAGGGTCCCTTTAAGGCAGGAAAGAACAGAAGCGCAGATAAAATCGTGCTGCCAACGTAACTAGAGGGAAAAACAAAAATCAAATAGTGAAACCGGACGCATCGTCTGATCAAATTTCAGCAAGGAATGGAAGAACGAAAGGTGCAATATCTGTTGAAGAATTGCAATATTAAAAAATCCACTTACTCGGAATCATTTAGGGTATCCTCGGGTGTGCCTTGATTTTAAGACTGGCAAATGAAGTGGCAAATGAAGTTACACGACTACCGAAAATACAGCTTCTAAGTGAGGATAAGTTGTACAAAGTTCGATCCAAGTTTAAAGGAAATTTAAATCTAATGTATAGTAGTATTCGCTTTGTGCTTTCGCTTTTTAGGTTAACGGCAAACTTCTTCAAGTTCATGTTAATATCCTGTCGGACTAGGGATGATATTTAACAACACTCTGGGGGGCTCGGGCTGGGCTCGGGCTCATATTTTAGAAGTTTGTCGGGCTCGGGCTCAGATTTTAAAAAAAATTCGTCGGGCTCGGGCTCAATTTTTTATAAATTTCTCGGGCCCGGGCCGGGCCTGGGCCGTGTCTTTCTCGGGCCGGGCCTAGAAATTGCGGCCCGTGCACTGCTCTAGTCCACACTGCAGTGATAGGGCTGCAATACTCCACACCACGTGGCCCTTCAGGTAACAGGTCTCAGGCTCTATGCAAACGTTTCACATCGGTGGCTGGAAAGAGTAAGGATTACGGGTAGCTGGTAACCCATACTGCTACAGCACACAAACCGACAACCAACAAACAAGAGAGACACACACAAGGCTTGAGTCATGGGCCACCTCAAGTCAGCCCTTGACCAGCCCGGTTGTGTAGTACCAGCTCGCCTACAAGGGAGCCGAGAGTCGCTCACACTATTCCCCCTGAGAAGCCTTTTGAGAGCAACATAGTTTAATTCTCGCACTATCTGTTAGACACGAATGCCTCCTGCAGTACCGAACCAATTTCCGAACTTTAGTATGTGCGTGCGCATTGTTACGCATGTCTGTACTTAGTGCCGGGGTTCAAACCCAAAGCCCGCATTTTCAAAAGCACACAACTACGCCATGCTATGCTACTATGTACAACTCTTTTGCTGATAAGGCAGTGACATTTCTGAGTTTTATACGCAAGTTTCAAAAGCAAATATGAAGTCCAGGAGGCCAGGGAATAGTGTGTGCTGGTTTACAGGCTTAGCAACAGCTGCAACCAGCAATGATAAAAACGAACATGAAAAAATGCAGGCTGTAGGTGGAGTTTGTGTCGTCGGGAAAAAAAATATTGCTTAAGTTTGAGCTCACGAACGTGGGTTGTACACCAGCCTCCGGGGTACGCTTAACCCATGCTTCTGCCGGTCGTTTTCAAGTTGAAGGCGGGCGTGACTGTCGACGACCTGCCGCATGAACTTCGTGTGACGGGTGACAAGGCCTGTGTCGTCACGGAAAATATTATTGCTGAAGTTTGAGCTCGCGAACGCGGGTTGTGCACCAGCCTCCGAGGTACTCTTAACCCATGCTTTTGCCGGTCATTTGTGTCATCACGGAAAAAGACTTGCTTACGTTTAAGTTCGCGACCCTGGGTTGCGCACCAGCTCACGGGGTACGCCTAGCATGCTTTTTCCGGCCGTGTATGTGTCGTCACGGAAAAGAATGGGGATCCTCGATTTATTATTCCTGGACGATCCACGGGCAGTACGAGGTCTGCCTTCAGACCGGAAGTCCCATAAGAATACATGAAAAAATAACGCCATATCCACGGAATGAATGATGAAAAGTGGGGCGAAGCTCGAGAGGGGAGATCATCGGTAACCGTAACTCTCCCGTGAAAGTTCGCCCATTACATCATTAAGAAGACGTAAGACTGTGTGCGTACATTGTACAAATCAACTTTTATTTTCGGAGTCAATGCTCCCAGGCCCAGACCTGGTGAAAGACCCCGCGCCATCGAGGACTACCCCGCACCTACCACAATTTGTCACGTAGGATGGGACACAACGGTAAAGAAAGAACTTTAATTTAGGGCGAACTTGTGCCCGAAAGACGAGAGGAAACGAGCAAGGTCCTTGCGTCTCGTTCGATCTCCAGAACGACTGCCTGCGTTCGTGGCGTGATCTCTTGCGTGATCTCCCCTCGCCAGTGCACGTGCGCTCGCGCCTCCGTTGGCGAACACAGACAAGCTCGCGCTCCCGGTGCCGAGTTTGCGCTGCCGGTTGCAGCCGGTTCTTGCGCGTGCCACGCAGCCAACTTTGCGACATCTCCGAAAGCATGCGGCGGTCACGTACCACGAGACACAAGGGATGGACAGACCCATGGCTTTAGGAGCTTCGCCCCTAAAAATTGAGCGGCGGATCGCGTCTCGGGCAGCCCGCGGACGATCCGGGACTGATAATCGAGGAGGCCCAAAATTGCTGAAGTTTGAACTCGCGAACGCGGGTAGCGCACCAGCTTCAGCGGTACGCCTAACCCATGTTTTTTTTCCGGTCGCCGTGTATGTGTTGTCACGGAAAAGAATATTGCTTAAGTTTGAACTCGCGAACGCGGGTAGCGCACCAGCCTCCACGGTACGCCTAACCCATGCTTTTGCCGGTCATTTGTGTCGTCACGGAAAAAGACTAAGTTTAAGCTCGCGACCATGGGTTGCGCACCAGCTTACGGGGTACGCCTACCCCATGCTTTTGCCGGTCGCGTATGTGTCGTCACGGAAAATAATACTGCTTAAAGGAGCCATGAAGAGAAAACACAAGTTTGGTTCATTCAAAAGATTGTCTCGTTAGAATCATACTGACCCCACTTTTAACGTAAACTTCGCTCAATAAGCTACATAATTAGGAAAAAACAGGAATGGTCATGCGACCCACCAGCTCATTTCCCGCAACAGACAACCTGTGATGTCACATGGGCTAAGCTCCGCGATTGGCGGAGGCTGGCAGAAGCAGACGCAAATTAGGTAGAGCTTACAAACTAGACGAACGAGCGATTTGCGCTTAAATTTAGGGCACATTCTTTACAAAGCAATAAGAATGATGGGACAAACAGTGGAAGTTACGAAAGCACATGTAAACATAGAAGTACTGATGCGTTCTTCTGTTCGTACTGCGCACAGCATGCTTTGGTTTTGCTGCACAGCACTACGGGGCTTGGGGTTGTCTCAGACGACACGGCCGATTGACGCAAGCAACGGTGTCTTACGTGACCCCATTTGTCGAGCGAGCACTGTCTCAGGGAACGAATATTTCTCCCAGAACAAAAACAAGCCAGGTTTAAATGCGGGCAAAAACAAACCAAACGCTGCCACGGTATGGTGGCGACATCTAGGTTACGGAACGTAAAGAAACGCGGGAACAAACCAACACTGCTGTACAGGGTGGAGACAACCTTTGAACGGTCCCGTGCCGCCGCAATTGGGCCAACGGGCTCAACGCGTTATTCTTTTCGTTTCCCACGAGACCCTAGCAACGCGAAACAGACAATATGATTCAAACTTCTTCAGTAAACCGCGTTGCGGCGATAATTTTAGCGCGGTTTTGGACACAATGACTTGCTTCGGCGGCGAGCGAGCAACCGAACATGGCGGCGCCAGCGTATCGTGTCTCTACCCTGTACGGCGGATGCGTGCATGAAAGTACTCTAGGCTGCAGAGCGGTCGGTTCCCGTGATGTCACTTGGGACCACGAAAACGCACGATTGAGCGGGAAAATCAAAATTTAACCTAAATTGTTTAATTTCTCAGTGAATAAAGCACCGTTTGTATCCGGACAAGCGCTGGGGGCACTATAAAACACGAAATCTTTCGAATAAAACCAACTTGCATTTTCTCTTCATGGCTCCTTTAAGTTTGAACTCGCGAACGCGCGGGTAGCGCACCAGCCTCCGCGGTACGCCTAACCCATGCTTTTGCCGGTCGTGTATGTGTCGTCACGGAAAAGAATATTGCTGAAGTTTGAACTAGCAAACGCGGGTAGCGCACCAGCCTCCGCGGTACGCCTAACCCATGCTTTTGCCGGTCGTTTGTGTCGTCACGGAAATATACACTTGCTTAGGTTTGAGCTCGTGAACACGGGTTGCGCAACAGCTTACGGGGTACGCCTAACCCTTGCTTTTGACGGTCGTGTAATGTATATGTGTCGTCACGGAAAAGAATATTGCTGAAGTTTGAGCTCGCGAACGCTGGTTGCGCACCAGCCTCCGCAGTACGCCTAACCCATGCTTTTGCCGGTCGTTTGTGTATTCACAGAAAAAGAACTTGCTTAAGTTTGAGCTCGCAGCCTCCGCGGTACGCCTAACCAAGGCTTTTGCCGGTCGTTTGTGTCGTCACGGAAAAAAATATTGCTGAAGTTTCAGCTCGCGAACGAGGGTTGCACACCAGCCTCTGGGGAACACCTAACCAATGGTTTTCGCGGTCATTTGTGTGTCATTACGGGAAAAAATATGGCTTAAGTTTGAGCTCGCGAACGCAGATTGTGCCCCAACCTCCGGGGTATGCCTAACCCATGCTTCTCCCGATCGTTTGTGTCGTCACAGAAAAGAGTATTGCGGAAGTTTCAGCTCGCGAACGCGGGTTGCGCACCAGCCTCCGCGGAACGCATAACTCATGCTTTTGCTGGTCGTTTATGTGTCGTCACGGAAAAAAAGTATTGCTGAAGTTTAGCTTGCGAACACAGGCTGCGCACTAACCTCCGGAGTATGCCTAACACATGCTTATGCCAGTCTTCAGCTCGTTCCTGGTGCTTTCTACCACAAATCCCCAATCAGCAGCTGGTTGCTCACGTGTCCATGGCATTACTTGAATCTGCAGAATTGTGGTAATTTACAGAACCGTCTCCTGAGAGTGCAGGAGCACACGTTGCTGCACTTTTCTTTGTCTTATTAATGGCTTCTTCAGTTTTGAAAAATAAGAGGGGGCCTGCAAGACAATTGCTGCTGGTGATGACGCTTATATTATTTTTTCCCAGGTCATGGCCAAGAAGCATCACATAAGCATTATCGGGTTGTATCTGCAATCTCCCATTATATTTGCAGACAAAAAGATGCAGTAACTTAGAAAATGGTTAGTGTAAATGATCATTTTTATAAGCCTCAAACAAAAACAAATGACTGCTTTTTTAGTCTTAGGACAAGTGGATGCATAATGCGGGTACTTCAAGGTGCTTTATTGCCTGTGTGCAAACAAAGGAAACTCGGAGTTAAACTCACAGCTCTAGCAAACTCCTCTCTTATGTGGTTTCCACAACCATCATGAACGAGATTATAGCCAAACTGCGATGACAGTAATGTGTCAGAAATAAGAAATGAAACCAGGCAAACGGGCAATTAAATAACGGTTACTCTTGGCACTAAGGATGTATGTTCTCACCACACGATTCAGCCACAGAGAGCTTCGGAATTCGGACCCCAGGAATGGGGGTAATATTCTAAGATGCGATTTTTCCACAGTAGAATGTAATCTTATCTTGAAGCGCCCACAAAACAGGGACGAAAGTAGAAAGAACAAAGACGACACGGCGCTAACCTGTTCTTTCTACTTTCGTCCCTCTTTTGCGAGCGCTTCAACCTTCAAGATGAACAGCTACCAACTAGCCCATTTGTCCGTTCTACTGAGTGTAATCTTAATTTGAGGCACTTCTTTTGGAAGGGTGGTTTGGTCCCTTACAAGTTATTGTAGGGGCAGGGTGTGGCGTATCAGCACGTTTAATTACCATTCTGCATTGCACCATAAGTGCCAGCCTTCTACCCATATTGAAACAAAATATCACATGCCAATGGCAGCGCCCTCAAACCAGCCTGCCTGTTTCAATTATCCGAACTGTTCTCGAGTCACATTTGTTGGACGGCATAGCAAAAAGCCCTTTGCTATTACTGGCCTAATTTGTGCAGCCAATACCACAACACATTAGCAGGATAAAGCTGCATGATGCGAGGCCGGCGCAAAACTTGTTCAAAACTTCATCTTCACGGGCCAAATAAAACTTCAAAAGAAACAGGAAAGCAACCGTGCGAATTCAGGGACAACCGCAACACAGTCGCCAGATTTTGAGCCGCTATTCCATCTTTCCAGCCGTGTTGATCAGGTCAGCTTTCTTTGTACTTACCTGTGGCACTCCCCACGGAAGCTATGCGGCATTCGGTGAACCTGTCACGTTTTTCCAGATGCTTGAACATTCCGAGCATCTTTGTTTTCCCAATTGCTGCAGCATTCCCGTCACCCTCAATACAAGCAAACAAAGCTACACCAACTTACCTAGTGAATTAGCCTGTACGCAGACGAGTGTTCATCATACGTGGCAGAGGTGTGTCCAAAATGCTCATCTGGCTTGTATCAGATGAGCCAATGCCACCCATTTAGCAGTTGAATTAAGCCTCTTTTCATCACAGCTCAGTTTATGCCATATAGCTGCTTCCTCCAAACCACCCAATGTCAGTCTGGGCAGGAGCTGAAATTTGCCCCGTGAACTAAGCTGAGTCTGCAGTGTCGGTTTGCATTTTACTTGTCCATGTAACCAATGCCTGCTCTATGGCAGCTACTGCCTCACCCCCCCGAGTGATTGCATACCCATGGCAGAGCTGTCCTTCCCACTGGTCTGGCTGACAACATAAGTTTCAAACTAACATACACAGAGGGAAATCTGTCACAGCAATTGTGTGCCGCCACAGCTGCTGGAAGTGTTACTCTCCTGCAATATTCCAAGATACCCAAGTACAGTCGTCCACTGTCTTAGCTGGAGCAACGCTTTACGCACTTATCTTCTCCTGCCTTGACACAAGAGAAATTAGCCACCACTACTGCATTGCTCTCAAGTTTAAGGGCTAAATTAAGTCCTAAACATTTGTTTGAACAGTGTTTCTCTGAAATTTTCAAGCTATGCAACACTAAAGTCAAATCTGCTACTCCAGCTAAGCCTGGGGACTACTGTACAAGCTCCGCATTTCCGAAGTGATGTAAAATGTTAATTAAACGTGTTCATTTGCTGCGCACCACCTCTAATTGACCTATAGGATACCAAACACTTTTATTTACAAAAAGAATGTACAGAACATAGCTAAGAGAAGATTTTACAATAAAAAAATCGCGGGTCTTGGAAAGAAATATTCACATTGCTGGGGCTCAAACTTGAGGCGTCCATTAAAAACCCACGATCCTAGCCCCCCTAGGTTACCGAGGCAGAACTGCCGAGCCCTTTCAGCAGTTACATTAAAGAATGGAAAGCTATCTACTGCTCTAAGAGAAGCAGTACATTGCGCTGGGTGTGCGCAGGAAATGCCTGGCTTGTACCCACAAATAAACGCAATCTCGCTCCTCTCCTACTTGGCCTGGATTGCAACGCTGCCTTCTTGTAACCCCTTACGACAAACACAACAGGGCAAGGATTCTTTTTTTCTTGTTCAGGTTGCATGAAGCTTTCGTTTCGCCCTCTCGACAACAGTTCTTTCTCCCTCCCTTCTTTTATCTCCCGCCACAATCTCTTCTCTCTGTACCTTTCGTTTCCGCTGGCTGTGGCTCGGGTGCCTCCAGCTCCCTTTTTTGTACTATACTTTTTCTGACAAAGAAGTTGTTTGAAAGCAACACTTTTCTGTTGATTAAAGAATCTTAAAATAGTCTTCAATAAACAATAATTATGGTTTTCGCAGCTACAGGCAACTTTTGAGCTTGTTGGTGAGTCGAGCCAACTAATGACGGAACGTTTCCCAGAGGTATGTGACAGCCCGATCGCTGAAGCACAGCTCACCTAAAAACTAGTGCCAGATTTCCCTCTAGTATATGTTAGTATAAAAATCTATGACTCACACAAACCCATGCTTGGTATCGATACGAGGCTACTAGAACAAGGAAAACATATTTTTTTGCTAGCTGTACAGTATGACTAAGACTTCCAGATGATGCAACGGATACTGAAACACGGCTTGGAAACTTTTTGCAGCCCTATTTACAAAGCAGATACTGCAGCGAAAATTCTGCAGTGAAGGTCTCAACATGTGACCAGCAAACCGGCTTTACTTTTGTCTACACAAACACTGCAACCCAGAGTCGGTATTTTTAAAGTACAACTCCTTCCGGAAGTGACTAGTTGAAATGAGAAGACGACGCCAAAAGAAACTGCCTAGAAACTCCTTCTTTATATGTATGCAACATGGTCCAAGCTTCGGGTCCTAGTTCAGGCCGAAAAATTACTCAAAGCCTACCAAAACAAAACAAAAAAGAGAGAGAGGAGAAGAGAGATAGGGACAACACTGAAGCTGCTCTTGACTCCGACAGAGGCTGACGAGAATGGCAGTGGTGCGACTTGAAGCTGCTGCTGCTACCTGCAAAGGGGTTGGAACCACATTACTGCACTGTTGAAGCCACCGAAGTTGGGAGGCAACCTTATTGCACTCCTTTTTACCACTCCAAAGTTAAAAAGAATGGGAACAACTTTTCACATATATTAAACTATTGAGTGGCAGCCTAGAAATTTAAAGGCCAACTGCACTCAAGTTTCACCTCGGCGAAATTTATTTTGAACGTACAGTACATACCACCAAACCGACTCGGACATCACTGGTAGCCTCAAGAAATGCATTGTTAATCAGTTAGAAATGTTCAAAATAGCTCCATTAAAGGTGATGCTGCACCTGCCGACAGATTGCGCAAAGAGCCATGAAGTGGAAGCGACATGCCAGCTGGCCAGGTGCTTGGTCCTTTGGCTGTCAAAGCCAATGCGTGCAGGTTTGCTCCAGCCGGCTGGCCGCTTACTTGCCGACTGCAACATCACTTCAGCCTGGGGGTAATGGCCGCACTGTTCTCGATTTCAGTTTCAAAATCGCTGATTTTTGCTCGTCATTTGCGTCTTGCACGCATGTATTTCAGCTGTCATATATTGTATCACGCACTTTAATTTTTAGGCAGAATACGCAGAAATAGGGTTTTCAAGAGGTCAGAACTTTCAGTGAAGTTGGCCTTTAATGACACGTCTGCTTTGGTTAATAATTGGTTAAGTGAACGGCAAAGGTTTCTTCTAATGTGGCACATCTTGTTAAGATTTTGGCGACTTTATTTCCAAAACCCTGATTGGTTAATCTCTGCGTATTTCACGCAACATCCAAGCTGCTGTAAATGGACCCGGCGCCATGCTGAAAATGCAATGCGGCACAAAATTGTTATCTACTGCTTAGACTGCTTCACGAACCAAAAAAAGTAAGTCCCCACAGTTCATATCAAACAGCTACATTCAACCAAATTTTGAGCACTGAATCCAGAGTTACAGGCATCAAACTTTATATTACTAAACAACTGTAGAAAATTTACTGCCCACTTATCCACAGTGCATAAAAGGGCTGGTGAAGAGCTTTTCAAAAAACTTTTGTTGGGGGCATCACATTATGGTTTTCTTTACGCTGAATTCGAAAAACATGTTGATTTTATGTGTAAATACACCCGAACCATCTTTTTCAGTCAAAATAAACGACCCCTGCCCGGCGGCGCGGTCAGAGCCCTGGCTGCCTTTCGCGATTGGCCGGCTGCAGATGACGTCATATTCGGAAGTGCCGGAGCCACCAGCGCTGCGGTGACCGCTCGGCCTGAAGTTCTCATTCTGTTCCCGTCCTCCCTGTTCTGTGTTCCTGTTCAGATACAGGCCGGAAGGTCGTCTGGTGAATGGAGCGCTCACACAATCTTTCCATAGAATAGGAGAGCCTGAGGGAAGTATAAACGCAACAAGTTCGCTCGCGACGAGCTTTAGAAAGGGGTTCTCCCCCGACGACTCATGGCGACTTCTGTTTCTCGGTGCAGGGAAGTTGTGCAGATATTGGTTTGCCGCTTTCACTAACAGTGCTTGTCACAATTCCTAGCACAATTTTTCAACACACCATCATCCCCTTCCTCGAATGTGGAACTTTGTTGTTACATTCGTACAGGGAGCAACAAGCTCTGTGCAGCGGCCTGCGATGGGCGCAGGCAGCGGCTAACGATGCGGCGGCCGCCGGTCGCCGCGTCGCGCAAAGGTGCTGGTGCCAGGTCGTTGCTTGGCCGGCCAGCGGAACATGGAACAGTTTTAGAATATGGGAACCAAACGCTGGTGGTCTCCCAAAAGGTAGAGATACCAACAAAACGCGGTACGCTGGTCCCCGATGAGCTTTAGAACAACACCTTCCCCAACAGCTCCAGCCGGCTTCGGTTGCACGGATCGCCTCGGCTGTTGGGAACTTTAGGCTTAGCACCGAGGCAGATATTTAATCGCTGCTATCTCTACAATTGCAAATGACTATCCTTAACACAGTTTTTCACCACACTATCACCCCCTTTCTCGCACGTGGAACCTTAGTTTCACATTGATAGTCAATCTAGCAAACGGTGCTGTGTTCATTCTTGCGCGCAGGTAACACCATCCATCGGCCTCTCACCACATCTCGTGCTAGGGCAAGTTCATTTGCTGTCGTCGACGAGCCCCCGCAACCGGCCGGCACTCTGCATCGCGATACAAATTCCATCACCTCTTTCAAAATCACCTTGGATGACAATCCCTAGAGCAATTTTTCACCACACTATCATCCCCTCTCTTGCACGTTCACTTGCTTTTCGCGACGGCCTTGATTCTGGACGGCAGCGAAGAGCGGTTGCTGCCGCGCGCGGCATGTGTGGTTCGAGCCGTTTCATGCGCCGCATAGGCATGCACGACCGGTGAGTGTGTGGAGCGCTTCCATGCGCAGAAAACGATTCATGCTTTCAGCTTGCTTGATTTCTTCTTAATAAAATCCACCTACTCAGCTAAGCTGTCGTCACAGCCAACAACGTTGATCTGGACAACGAGCAAGAAGTTCGGGAAGCCCAGGGCGCTGCGGTCCCACAAATTTTCTCATACCCTTATAATAATGGATCAGGAACTTGGGCTACCTCCGTATTTGTTTGAGCCCGTCGCTTCACGTATGAAGCACAGAGCACCCGATGACACGACCGGCCCCGTGACTGCTCGTGAAGGCAATTGTAGTAGCCACGGGGGCTCGGGTAGGAAATCTCTGGTATCTTGGAGTCACTTTAGGGAATCACACAGTAGCATTACGGTTAAAAATCGACACGGAACCAACTCTAAATGAATAAAGTTTAGATTACACGCCTGCTTAATTCGGAACTTCGCCTAGAAAACTGGGAGACAGCGAAGCGGTGGCGCACGTTGCTGGCCGTCTTCCGAATATGACGCTACTTCCGGTCGCTGCCTCTCGATTTCTCGCTCTTCCGGCGATGCGGCAGGGAGCGGTGGGCGGGGCTTATGGTCAACTTTAACGACGAATAACGCTGTCTCCAAGCTAAAAATGACGAAAAAAACTTTACAGGCATAAACTTACCAATGTAATAATTGTAAAAAGTAGAATTTTGCCCGGTTTTAAAAGCACTTCAGTAGCCCTTTAAGCAAGGGGAGTTGTCGTCATCACGTGAGTGCGAAAAGAATACGCGAGCTAAAGGATGCCTATTTTTTTCTTTTGTGTTGAAGTTAGAGAGCAGGGAGCGCGCACTGCGTCAGAGGGATGATTCTGTTGGTTTTTTTTCTTTCTCACGACCCTAAAACGATGTACCAGCTGCGTTGGTCAATCAGTGGACATGCCAAAAAACTCGCACTACAAACAGTATTGTGCTTCAGCCAACCGCATCGTGAGTGGTACGCTTACGCATTGAGCTCATGGGATGCAAACCAGTGGTCACAAAACCCCGCGTTACATACGGTCCCACATTATAAGTGGTTACACAATAAATGGTCTACATTGTACGCGCTTAAAAAGTACAGGTGGCATCGTAAGTAATTGGAACAAGAATTTGTAAACATCACAAAATATTTGCCTTACTGCCTTTACGAAAGCCATAACCAGTTTACAGGAAGTGTTTTCTATTATAGAGGACTCTTATAAATGCACATCAGTGGAGCCAGACAGTTTCCAGAAGCAGAAACTCCTGTAAAGTTACGAGACCATGTTCCAATTACTTTTGACAGCACCTGTACATGGCACCCCACATGTAGATATATGCCAAACTGCCCACCAACCTGCAATTGAATGATCGCACTTTCATGCTGGTCAACCCTTCTAATAGTCTAATCCCAACTTAATACCATCACTTGTTTTTCCTAAGGAGAGAGGACTGAGAAGGGTTTCTGATTTTTCTCCACCTACAGGCACAATGACGACAACGGTACGAAAGATTACAACGAACGTACAAAAAAGGCAGTGCAATCACGGTGCCCACCTGTCTCTTGACGACCTCAAAAGACGAATTACGAGCACCCCAATGAGTGCCGCCGCGGCTGCTCCAACACCGGCACCAACCCAAGCCGAAGGCTCAGCCGACGCCAGACGACTGCGGAAGGAAAATAGAACAACACCAGTAGGGAAGGTGGAGGTTAAAAATGTGCGGCAGTTGCCTGGACAAAATCCCAGACCAAATGCCCCACGCAGAAGGATGCCAGAAAGGTAGACTGCGATTAAGAGCAACTCGGTCAAGACCAACTCTATGGTGAAGACGAACAACACCCTTGCTCTCTCGCAACGTCCACAATGCAAAAAACGTCAGCTTAAAACGAATTTCTGATAATACGGACAAATTTTCACAGCCTCTTCGAGTTAATCTTAATAGGCGTCCACTATACTTTAGCGTCCATGTGGCTTGGCCGCAGATAAATCCACGGATAAATCTATCACAAGCAGGGACCATGCCTCAACAACTCGTGCAAGCTGCAGATAATGTAGGAAGAATTGGTTCCAAAGTGCTAGCTTCCATTGAGGTTGTCCTTTCTACAGAGCTGTCCTCGATGAAACAAAAGCCCCCTCTAAAAAGACCACAATGTAGCTTACTTCAATACAAAAAAAGAGACATAACCACCCAAATAAACAAGGAATACAAAATATAAACAGAGCCCCAGGCCAGCGATAGGTCTCCTTATCCTTACTAGCTAAGCCCTAGCACCATCATAGAAGACGGCTTTCCCGAGCCAAAGGTTTCACTAGCTTCTACCGATTAGAACATCCCTTTTGAGCGTCACAAATGTAGCAGCAAAACAAGGCTATCTGCTTTGCATGGTAGGAGTGTGCAGCAAAGTGTCAGCTATTGGTCAAGTATTTGAAGTCTCAAATATACATACACTTTGTAAGACACTGCGAACAATGTTATATGGACACAAATTATGCTCTTTGGTAACAACACGCATGCATTGGCAGTCATTGCAAGCGATGCTATATGAACACAAATTATGCCTTTCTTTCCCCTTTTCCAAGCACACACATAAGAGGACAGAAAAAAAAAAAAACGCACGCTCTAGTGAATAGATGGGTGCGTATGTGTAAACGTATGCCATTCTATGTACATGTATGTGTATATGTGTATGTATATATTGTATTTTGAGAACCGGTTACTTATGCTCTTGTTCATATGCTGTTTTTACGCTACAGTAACTCACACATCCATTTTTTTTTTGGAAGATCGCAAATACTTGTTTGTATAAATCTGTGTACTCCGAAAGCTGCGTGAAAAATAGCTTAATAATTTGAGAAACGTGCCGAACAAATTAAATGGGGGGAAGATCTTGGGCTTCATCAAGCCAAACAAATTAAATGGAGGGGAGTTCTTGGACTTCACAAAGGTGAAAAATTAAATACGGGAGAAATTGTAAGGATTCATCAAGCAAACAAATTAAATGGGGGGAAGATTGTGGGCTTCATCAAGACGAACAAATGGCTTCATTAAGCCGAAAAAATTAAACGGCGACAGTTCTGGCGCTTCCAGCCGAACAAACTAAATGAGGGGAGTTCTTGGTCTCATCAAGCCACAAATGTGCAGCTTTTCCCCCCGTTTTTTCCCCCTCTCTTTTAGAAGAAAACAATAAAGATTTGATTTGATTTGATCTGACTTAATACACCGCGCTTCTAGTTCTTCCACGTGACACATTAGGAGATGAGCTCCAAAGAATGCCATGCCCCCGCCAAACACTTGAAAGGCGTGTCGCTAGACGTTTACAAAGACGGTCCACCCACCTGGTGTACCGTGATAGCCACGGTGCCATCGGCCGCACCAGCAGGACATGCACCAACCGCCGGAGGCTCCTGCATGGGGTCACGCTACTACGTGAAGAACACGGTCAGGGGAGAGGCACGTCTACTAACTTGGCACGCTAACACTGCCCCTGAACGCTCTTCAAACGGGTTATTACGACAAAACACAGGTTTGGTTCATTAAAATGACCGCTTTGTACTGATAACAGCGATGCCACTTTCATCCCAAATTCCAAAACATAATCTAAGTACTATTAAAGGAGTACTGACACGAAATTTCTCGCTTTCAGTTTTTATGCTGTAAAGAATACCTATTGGTCCAGTAATTACGAAAATCGAACCGAAGGCCGTCAGCCGCCCAACACAGAATTAATTATACAGTTAAACCTCGATGTAACAAACTTCAATGTAACGAACCACGGAATTTTTCGTAACTTCAAGTGTATGCACACCATGTATTTTCACCCTCTGTGTAACGAAGTCCCGTTTGCGGGAATTTCGATGTAACGAAGTTTCATGGAGAACTAGGCACGAAAATTAAGTTGTAGAGGTATATTTTGGGAGACGCAAGCGCCGAAATGGTGTCTCAATAAAACGCGAACGGCAACACGGGCCGCCCAATGCCACGGATGCAGCAAGCCACGGGTCTGTGAGTGAGCACCTTGCCTACAAACTGCGTGGTGTGCATACACGGCTGGCGCACGGTTTCTGTTTCTGACGGAGTTTAATCGTCTCCGCGGGCATCAGCGTGAACCGCATGGAGCGTTTTCTCCCCGCAAAAACTCAAAACGCGCCCCGCAAGCCACAGGTGCGCTGACGCAGCCGCGGAGACCATCCGCGCTACATGGGCAGCTCCAGCGACCGCTTCCAACCGCTCGCTGAAACGCAACTCGAGGGTCAAACGAGAGGGGCACGCGAGAAAAAAAAAAAGCGGATAACGTTGACGAAATTTTCACAGTAAAACGTCATGCGCGCCGCTTACGAAAGCACCCATCAAACATCCTCCGCGGTGGTAGGCCTAATCGCCTCTTGTGGGGCCGCCGCATGCCGCCGTTTTGCCCTTCGTTCGCTCATGTTTGTTGGGTTTCATCGTTCCAGCAATCATTTGTGAATCTTTATGAGCCTTGAGCGCGCATTTTTTACACACCTGCGTCCGCGATTGCGCGCCGGCAGCAGCTTCTCCAGGAAGTGACTCGCGCTGCACGCGGCAGTGGGAGGAGCCTGACCAGTTTCGCCAATGGGGAGCCGCGCACCCTATGGCGGGAGCTTCGAAGCGCTCGGGCATGCCGAGGATATTTGATGGGCGCTTCGTAAGCGGCGTGTATGACGCTTTACAGCCCACGTTATCCACTTTTTTTCTCTCATGCCCTTCTCGTTTGCCCCTCGAGTTGCGTTTCAGCGAGCGGAAGCGGTCGCTGGAGCTACTCACATCGCGCAGGTTGTCTCCGCGGCTGCGTCAGCGCGCCTGTGGCTTGCGGGGCGCGCTTTTGCGGGGAGAAAACGCTCCATGCGGTTCACTCTGATGCCCGCGTAGACGATTAAGCTCCCACAGAAACTGAAAGAGTGCGCCAGCCGTGTATGCGTGCCACGTTTTCTTTTGCAGGAAATGCTTCACGGGATGAACACTTCATTAAAACTGCGAATTTCAATGTAGCGAAATTTCAATGTAACGAAGTAAATTACGAATTTTACCGACTTCGTTACATCGAGGTTTAACTGTAGCACGTTTATTGCAACCAGTTTCAAATTTGGTTGCCGCGCGGGAAAATGGCCGTTCGAAGGCCAGTCTGCAAACGGCCAGCCTTACGTCACGGTCTCACCCGTGACGTCAGGGATGTTCGCTGCATCGTCTGCTACGATTGCACATGGTCTGCACTCGCCCGCACAGTCGACATGTCGTCTGAATCGTTAGACTCGGATGAGTCGCTGCCACCCGACAGACAGAACAACTTTACTTGGCCAAGCGATTAGGCCGGCGATGTCTTCGCCGTCGTCCGTTTTTTAATATCACTGCCGCTCGAACCGGAGCAGACCGTAATAGCAACAGCTTGTCGCCACTCTTATAATCAATCTGATCGCGTAAAAGAAGGTTCCACATGCCAGAAAGTAGAGGTGTTAGTGTGGTGAAAAAATTGTGCTAGGGGTTGTTATCAGCGCTGAATTTAAAAGTGGCGTTCAGATATTTGTCGCGATGGTAAGCCTACGCTGACCGGCAGCGGAGGTTCGGCGCTCCGACCCAGCACTGCTGGCACCGCGGTGCGGCAAGCGGCCTAAAGATGGCGCCACCTGCGCGCTAGAATCAAAACAGGCCGCGGCAGATGTCTTGGTCACCGATCGCTGAAACGGAAATTATCGCCAAAATAAAGCTCCATATACGAAAAAGGGGATGATAGTGTGGTGAAAAGTTGTGTAAGGGATGGTCATTCGCAGTTGTACAGATACCAGCGATCAAGTAGTCGCCACGATACTAAGCCTAAAGTTCCCAACACCCAAGGTGACCCAAGCAACACCGAGCCCACTGGCTTGGGCGACAGTTCTTGCGGCCGCTGCCGCGCACGAACTCAGTCCACGTTTAGCGCTGCATGTCGTCGCGTGGAAAATAATGCATCTTGGCGTCGTCGTCGATTTGCTCGGACAGGCTTCCACGAGCAGTACTTCGCATTCCGCGAGCTTGCCATAGCACAACTTGGGCGAGCTCGGCGACGCGCACTGCCGCGTGGACGCGCTGCCCATCGACATCGCGCACCGCGCAGTTTTCGGCACCAGTGCAAGGGAACACCATGCGCCGGCCACAAACTCAAGAGCACAGACGTCGAACACGCAAAGTTTACAAGCATTGCTCACACAGCTACACCCACGTCTCCTGCCCAAACGAATACCACCGACAACAGCAGCGCAGGATATCGTTTCCGGTTCCGAAAACGACTATATGACGTCACCCTGAACCGGCCAGACACGCAGGCCGATGTTTCGTCACGCCGAAAGCAATTTCACTAGTGCTGCCGATTTGTGGAAGCTCGCGGCCTGGACAATCAAAATCGATTTTAGATGTGATTCCGGCCTCGGATCGCTGCAAAAAGTTCTGTGAGGCACCTGTACAAACTACTGAAGCCAATTATATCATTTTTTAGGCGTCAAAATTTGGTGTCAGTTCTCCTTTAAGAGACATGATAATCACGATGATGACGATCGTTGGATTTTATGGTGCAAGGCCAACTGGGGCAAAGAGTGCCAAAACAGTGGGTAGATATGGGAGATGAAGACTAAATAAAATTGCACAACAAGAACAAAAGTTAAATCAGTCAAAGACAATGAGGATGGCTGGTGTATAAAGCCAGGTTGTGAATGGTATGAAATTAGGTCTAAGAGTTTCACTTTAGTTAAATATTTACAAACACACTTGATAGAAAACATGGGATCATCAGACGGGAAAAACACTGGGTGTAGTGGGATGTGTTGTCCGTAAAGTTGGGCGAAGTGTTTGAGTCGTGTTGTGCCAACTGCTTTGCATTGAAGTAGTACGTGAAGCACAAACATGCCCTCTCCACACCTGCTGCTACACAGGGGTCTGGGAGATCTCGTGGGCAGGTGGGAGTATGTTACATGTGTGTGGCCTATCCATAATCTAGCTAAGGTAACGTCAGTGTGTCTGCTGTGTGTGTCAGTGGTGTATGCTCCCACGAGTGGCTTTATTGTGTGCGGTTTGTTGTCTCTCTGTTCACTCCAGTGTGCTTGCAATGATTTGCGACAGTGTTGTCTGATGTGTGACTTGAGGTCAGTGCAAGGCACTGTTCTTATGTCAACTGTACAGTTGAACCCCTTTATAAGAGACACGTACCGGGGAGCAGTTTCTGTCTCTTATATAAGATGTCTCTTATAAGCAGGGTGCCATGTTTTTACCAACTGATCAACCCATAGTTCAATGTGGGCACCGTATGACCAAAATAAGCTCAAAAGAACGCTACAGCATGTTGAAAAAGGTTCATTCTAATTAATGTTTGGCCCAAGCATTTATGAAACTTTGTTTGCTTCATGACTGTATTTACAACTGTTTTTTACAAACCAATTCTACAAGCTTTTTTGCCTTTCCTTATTTGTGGAAGATGAATCGTAGATGTTGAGTTCACAAGCCTGATCAATAGCCAGAGCGCACAGCTTCTTCCGCTGTGTGTTCAGGCTATTCATTACGCTTGCAGGACTCAACATCTGCAGTGCTTCTTGATTGGGAGCTACGCGAGTGGGAGAGCCCGCATGTGCGATCGCGCTCCATTCAATGGACGGCAGTAAGCTTCAACCACTTCTGTAAGTTGGCATTTTCATTGGCAGGGCTTCTCATTGTCATTTCATAGCTGACTGAACCACTTGTGTTTGCTGAAGTTATAATAAATAGCGACTGCAGGTGTCTGTCGTCCACCTGTGCTTCCAGGATGGAAGCAACTGCAATTAGTGACTGATGGCACTGCGTCTGAAGTTAAAATGTCTGTTACAAGCGAGCTTATTGATTAAACTTCAAGGATGACTTGTCCCTTATAACCAATCTTCTACATCCGATGTCTGTTATAAAAGAGGTCGATTTAATGGGAGAGATAGGGCAGCCAACCATGTGGGTGAATAGTGTCTCTTATACCCATTTGTCTCTTACATCAGTGTCTCTTATAACGAGGTTCAACTGTACTTGCAGGTGCAGCAGCAGTGGCCATTTGATCTGCGGTCTCATACAGATGAAGCAGGGGGGTCTAGTCCACTGTACGAGCCTGATTTGAAGGCCCGGGCCCGGCCTGAGCCCGCCTTATGAAGACTAAGCCTGAACTGGGCCCGCAACACCTAGCCCAGGCCTGGCCCGTGCTCAGGCATCCATAAGTGAGCCTGGCCCGGGCCCGGTCATTTATTTTTAAACCTAGGGAGGTTTAAAAATGACCAGGCCCAGGTTTAGATGCTGAAGGAAATTTGTTTACTACATTTGGCCGAGTGTCTTCGTAGCGGGCAATCAGACAGAGCATCTAGTCTGTACAGCACATGCTGAATAGAAATGAAAAAATTTAGGGTTAAGTAGTGCACGTACTTAAGCTTCCACCATCTTCAGCTCGCATCAGATCGGCGTAACAATAGCTCGTATTCTTACATCAGACACCATGACCTTTGATGACCAGATTATTGGCATGGTCACGTTATTGTCTCGGCCACAAGTCGGTATGCTGAAATTTTTTGATGCCGCAATTCAATCAACGAGTATGTATATGCATAGTGTTTTACCTGCAGTGATTGCTCAGCGGTGCTGTTTCTCTAGCATGCGAGTTCGATTTCCAGCCGCAGCAGCTGCACTTTGATGGGTGCAACATGTAAAACGCACGTGTACATAGGCATAGGTGCAGAGTGCCAGGCTATCTGAATGAATCTCTTCCCCGCTACAGCATGCTTTGTAATCATACCTTTGGTATGTTATATCCCAAAATATAGATCCTCCTGATGCAGTACATGAAATTCCATTAGGATAAGGATACAGCGACTATCAGACCTACCCGAACACGTTTTTAGAAAAATGCGTACAACATCAAGAAGCACGCGGAAATGAACTTGGAACATTCCACTTAATGCTCTTTTCAACGCTTCACGTTGTAAATATTAATGGCCAGGGCCATGAATTCAGGCCCGAGCACAGCCCGGCTTTTGGGTCAGCCCGGCACTGTGCAGTGCTCTAGCAGCGACTCTTCAAGCCACTTTTCGGCAATTTCTCTACGACTTCGCAGGACATTGTTTGTGCAAGTGATGGCCGTGGACCGAAGCTGCCGCCAAGAAACACGACTCTGCGACTGCAGTGTCGCCTTTAGTCCCGTTTGATCGCACCATTTGAAAGCCACCATGCGGGTTTTATTAAAACACCGATAACTGTGTTTTTATTGTTCCCTCCATTGCGTCACTGCTAATATCGTGTAGCAGGTACTTTGAAAGTTCCTCACAGTTTCTAGCATCTTTTTGTTTTTTGGTTAAAAGAACATCTTTGGTAGCTGGAACAGGGCAGAGTGGGTTGCCAAAGGCTGGCTCTTTCAAATTGAAAAAGGTGATCTTCGTATTCACAGCCAGTTCAAGTTGCCCATTTCTGTTATTTACTTGAATGCACTTCACTCATCGATACAATAAAACTTGCTAGGGTTATCTTCTCAGTGTAGTGGCCACTCGTGCTGTAATATGTTTCTGGAAATTCAAGCCACTTCCCCTGTCACCTTTCCTGTAGCCTAGCAGCTATGGGAGGGGCAGCGTTGCATTAGCAGTCTCCAAATTGTGATTTATAATGAACTAAAGTGGTGATCGAAACTAAGCTCCGCACATTTACTAACCTGTCTTAAAAGTCAGACTAGCATGAACAAAAGCCGATTTTCGAGACAATGTTGTTCCTGTAGAAGCCCTAGGAAACTCAAACTGTCCACAGCGGCCCAAGGATGCACATGCAGCACCAATATACATCCCGTTGCACAAAACGCTCTTTTGACTGGAAAATTTTGCTTTAAGGGCAGACACTACTCTTAAAACCGCTTCCTAAACTCTGTGCAACTTGTCAGACTTGCTCCTTTTTTCCCATCGATTTCAAATATGCTACTATGTTTGAGTCAGTTAATTAGTTCCCAGGATAATTAGAGATAATCAGCCATTTTTGGAGGACCAATAGACAAAACAGTGTTAATCATTGAGCTGTAATCTTAATATTTCTCAATACTATCAATACTATGAATGCAATAAGGAAATTGGTTTATTGATGAATCGCTTGGAAATAATTTTACAGCTCATTAAACTTTGGTGTTTGAAATGGGCATGTGAAATGGTTCCTTGCCACTGGTGCCGGCAAAGTTGAATGAGCTGTAAAATTAGTTGCACGCAGTCCATCAAGAAACGGCTCCATTTATTGCATTCACCGGGATTCATGGTATTGGAAACGATAAAAATTGCAGTTTTATGACTAACACTGTTTTGCCCATTGCTCGTCCATATATGGCTGATTACCTCTAATTATCTTGGGAACTAATTGACTTACTCAAAAAGTAATGGCATACTTGAAATCAGTGGAAAAAAGAAGCAAGGCTGGCAAGTTTCACAGAGTTTACTCAAAAATTAGGAAGAGCTGTTTTAAGAGCCATGTTTCCCTTTAAGGCCAACTGCACTCAAAATTTCGACGGCGCGGAATCACTGTTCCTGCATAGTATGACTAAAAAGACCGCGATGTACGAAGTATGACGCCTAAAATGTGCGTAATTACGCCGCAAGCGACCAGCAAAAATCCACGACTTTGAAAACGAAACTGGGCAAAACGCGGCCATTACGGGCAGGCGGAAGTGACGTATCAGCCGTCGGCGCGAGCGGCCAGACGGCCTGGCCCATGGAGGTAAGAAAGGTTGCCTGGCTTGATGGCTTGAGCTGTGCGGACGGGCCAACGCGGCCGGCTCTGCCAGGAGAGTGTGAGTGCACGCGTGCAAGGGTGTGGGAGGCGCGGGGAAAAGCGAGCGCTTGTCCCGCAAGCACGACACTATTCGTGCGCTCCGACAGCACCACACCACGTAGGCATGATGTCGCGACGACACACGAAAAGAAGAGAACCGTACGGTTAACGAAGCCTCTTCGGAGCATGAGAGCTAGGCGTGCTGGCGCGAAATACGAGTTTCCAGGATTCTCCCGCTGCGAGGCAGGCCGATCGGCCTGGACGGCTGGCGTGTCACTTCCGCTAAATGGCTGTTTGCGCGACACGCCAGCAGGTGCTTTGTCGTCTGCAAGGGCGTTATTTTGAGTGCCTGAAACTGAATAACCACGCATTGCACAGAGCTACCAGTCGCGTCGCAGTAGTTCCAGGGGTGGAAGCAGGGTCTAGCTTTTTGGAGCAGGCACGGGAGCAGCAAAAGTCTTACTTTGGAGCAGCTTTGGAGCAGCAAGAATCCCATTTTGGAGCAGGTTTGGAGCAGTTTAGGGGATATTTCGGAGCACTTTTGGAGCACACTGACGGCTTTAAATAATGCGGCTGAGTGCACTTTTAAGAGCAACTAATTCAAAAACTGCATGAAAAATAGAATTGGCCAGAATTATTTAGCAGGAGCGCAATAAATCAAATAGGAGCTGGCACCTTGATATTACCCTTTACTCGGGACTGAAACCTGCTTTTTGCCAATTCCTTTAAATGTAGCGACTTTTTGGCTTTAATTTGTATAATCATCAACACTATGTTACAAACGGTGGCTGCTTTTTAAAATTTTTTGGTAAAGTAGTTTCGAGCTAAAACAATCGCGTGCAGTGCGCCGCCCCGCTGCCGCCGTCGCCGCAACCGCGAAATCAGGCGTCGCGAACGTGCCCTACCCGCGCGGCACTCGCCGAGCGCACATCGTCTCTCATCGATAGGCCCCAACACGAAGACGGGCGCCGTACAATATGATGCCGTATTCGCAGCAAGCTGCCGCCGCCGCGTCGACCGAGAAGGCAGGCATCATAGGCAGGCAAAGGCAGGCAGCGAACGAAGACGGCGATTTCACGACGCCTCATTTCGTGGTAGACGCGAAGGCGAAAGCGGGCACGGCATCCCATCAAGACGCCCGCTTTTGCGGTCGAGTCGGGCCTCGTCGGCGCGCGAACGAGTATACGGCGGCTGTGTGGCGCGCTGCACGCAACTGTTTTAGCTCCACACCACTTCTTTCATTAAAGCAGCGCTAAAAATTCGGCTTCAAATGAACTTCTGATGCAAAAGGGCCGTTATTAACAGCGGAGCTGTGGTTACTGGCCGTGCGCGCCGAAAACTCCGAAAACTGCGCCGAAAACTCCAACCGAGGAACGCTAACGCGCACGTGTCCCGCAGCTCTCGACCTGACTCGACAGCGGAAAGGAAAGTGATAGCGGCCGCCACAACACTAGAGGAGCGTGCGCATGCGCACAGTATCGTATAAGAGCCCTTCGCGCGGAAGCTCGCGTCGTCGTGCGCATGCGCTCAGTATCGTACAATAGCCCACGCGCGCAGCGGCTTCGCAGTTCTCGGTTCGTGCAAGTCCCGAAAAATTAGACTTCAATCACCAAAAACTACTGATGCGAAGGATGTGCGAAGGGGTCGTTCGTCTTACTTCGAGCAGCTGCAAATTCCAGAGGCCATGCCTCAAGTTATAACACTAGATAACATTTTTTACTCATGCTGGTGACAGCCTTCCGGGAAAGCCGCGGCGATAACAACGTTGCGATAAACTCCACGAGGGAACCACGAGTGCATTGAACCAACTGAACTGCCGTGGCTATGGATGCGGCTGCGTCTATTATGATAGATAGATAGATATGATATACTGTTGCCGTTCCCTTTTAAACGGGTGATCGACGGGAAATCCGGCGCTCCGGAAAGCCAGCGCTCAGTGTTGCCCGGACGACGACAAGACTCGGCTAAATTTGGCGTTGTATGCTCTCAATGGACAATAATCGCGCAAATTGCCGTTTCTGCGCAGCTTGGCGCAGCAAGGCAAATCGGCGCACAATGGCGCAATTGGCGCAGCAGTTCCACCCCTGAGTTCTCATGGTACCTACTACACATTTCGAAGGCATTTAGCCAGGGTGAAATTTGAGTGCAGTTGGCCTTTAAACCCCCAAAGCAAATGTGACAAGCAGAGGTGCGTAAGAGGGCCACTCACGGGTAGGCGGCCATGGTGGCGAGCTTGACGTAGACATCCCTGGGTGGCGCCACAAGGCAGGAGAATGTCTGCGGAGCGGGCAGGTCGTGCCGCCGGCAGAACTCGGCCGGCTGCACGGGGTAGTCCTGCCGCACACTCGGCCGGTCACTCTTGGACGCCACCACCAGGACTGGCACCGAGCTTCCCGCAAGGTGCTTCTGCACGAGGAGCAAGGGTACGCGAGAGGACTTCTACAACGACCATTTTTCAAAAAAGGAGGTGGCGCTCAGTCACTATTGGAAACCGTCTTGGGACATGGTTGACCCTTTCAGGGTCAAATTTTTTTTTCCCAATTCCGACCCTCATGGTAGATTTTTTTTATTGCTGATATAAATTCTTCGGACGAATGTATTTCGAGAAAAAAGTCTTGTAATTTTTTTAGGGTGACCATAAAGTGACAAAAAAATCGTTTGTGTTATTAGATACGCGTGGTTTATTCACAAGTAACATAAAAAAAATTCAAAGAAAGTTTCGCACATTTTTTTCTGTTCATTTGACAACTAAATTCTGAATAATTGCACTTCTTACAAACCTGCTGTTATGCATTTGAAAGGGTTTCTTAGAAACTATTAGATACAATTCCTTGTATAACAATGCTAAATGCGTCCAGTTGCTCAAGAGAAAAAAAGGTTTTTGCGGAAGCACCAAAAATCGGCCATTTTCCTGCTGTAACGAGAGAGTTAACGATACTTTTGGCACTGAATCATCTGCACTTGCACCATTATGCATCTATTTTGCAGATATAAGGTGCCACGGTTAAACTCTCACCGTTTTTCAGTGGGGTACTGCAAAGAAACTACACCGGAGAACCTAAAGATGAAGAGTGGTTGGGAGTACCCACAAACGCCCTGGCTGTGCACAGGCTTGCACTGAGAGTAAGTGCAGGCCTTTGCCGAGCATTCGGGCATTGGAAGGGACCTCAAAAATTAAAGCCGTTCCACTCAATGTGAAAGCTGTTGGCAGTGCAGAGCAGTGATTCACCATAATAGGCTGTAGCGCCATTATCCACACACTACCACACATCAAGCTCTTCGCCGCCCTGTCTCGCTCCTCTTTTGATGAATGGAACAGAGGTTTGTCCAATGCAATTCAAATTTCCCGCCTTCGCAGTGCTCGCACGGCCCCTGCCTGAAACTGTGACACCGGGAGTTCTGTACTTTTTGTGCTTGCTTTTCATCCCGCACATGCGCGCCTAACTGCGCAGTTTGGAACGTGCTATTTTTTTCTTGCACTGCCACTCGTTTTCGCTTATATCGTAAAAACCAACCTAACGAGCGTTCCTAACTTAATAAGCGCGGGCGCTGCCGGTCAAATACGTATATTTTGCCTCAAACCTCAAACGTACCTGCAGTTTTCTTTGCGCTAAACAACAGGAATTTGTATGAGAAGCGCAGGCGGTTCACAAGTTCGGAACGGTTATGACTACAGACATTGTTTTGCCGTCGAAGCCTCTGTGGGACGCCGCTACGACAATATGCCAGGCTCTACTTGGGTCCGTTACCTCGCTGTGCTGCCCGATTCCGGCAGTCACTTGACATCTTAGAAAGTTACACGTTACAGCGAGCTACGACGACACTTAAAAGGATGCGGTTAAGGATGCTCTGCACTTAAAAGGATGCGGAAGAGGTTGCCGAGCAGCGGGGGCTCTCACCAGGTAGGCCCTGGCGACGTGCTCAAAGGAGCGCGGATTGCTGGCGTCGAACAGAAGGCACACCGCATCGCAGCTCAGCTCGGGGGCCACCGCCGTGTCGTGCTGCCCAAAGAGGTCCACCTCGTGGAGCTGCGCAGAGCACAAGGATGTTCCGCCATAATTTCCATGAACGGAGGAGAACACACAGTTAACACTGCAACTGAAACAACTTCCACGGATCAATGAAAAAGAATAAAGTTTCCTACCCCTCAGACAATAAGGTTTTTGGAGAACCAAACAGGGAAGTGACAAATTACACTGAAATCGGGAACATTTATCTGTCGCCTTTATGTGATCTGATAGATCACTCACACTTCGACGGCTCTGTAAAATGCATCGCCTTTTAGTGCACTGGCCGATTCTGTGGGAATGTAACTAACCGTACAGATCCACGGCATAGCTTGGTGGATTTAAGAACTGCGGTTATAACAAATGAATTCAGCATGGCGATCAAGTCCGATACAAGTGGGCTCAACTGCAGATAAGATATTGTAGACTTCTACTCCGTAACGTGCCCCCCGTGATCAAGTTGATTGTGAGTGGCTCAATAGTACAGTACCGGTCAAAAGTTCCCAGGCCGCAGCGACTGAGCCAGGGCAGCTGCAGCCCAGTATCGGCTGCAGCTGCACTAACAGCTTCGCAGACACTAGCCAGTTGCGGGGATAAATGAGGGTGAGGAGAAATACTGTTCTTGAGTGGGCAACAGCAACAAAGCGAAGTGCAGTTGATTGACGGTGGTCTGCAACTTCTCCGAGCATGGTTGCTATGGCCTGGGAACTTTTGACCAAGACTGTACACGCAGACACCACGACTTTGACGCATGCAATGTTCCCCCCTCCTCGTAACCTCCTCCTCTCGATCCAGCGACAGAGCGCAGACTGCGTGATGTTCCCCCCACTCTCCCCTCTCCCTTCCCTCCTCCTCTCACCAGCAGGTACTTGTCCTGGCCGTAGACGACGATCTGGTCCACGGCGTACTTGGAGCCAGGGTGGCCCGGGGGCGGGCTCTGCTCCAGGCTGCAGCCCAGGAGGCCGCGTAAGAAGCACGTCTTGCCCGCGTCCTGGGGCCCCAGCACTCGGCAGTGGAGCACCTGCCGCGTGCTCTGCCGCTGCTGCTGCGACTCCAGCTGCTTCTCGCTCGTCACTGGGGGGAACGGGAGGGGCCGTCATCGAGTCATCAGGAGGTGACAGCAGCGTACAATAACTTGGCATACACCAACAATTATTCATTGCAGCAGTTTTGGATTGACCGGCATGGTGGCAGCGTGCAACAACGGACTTGGCATACACCAATGCTTACTCTGCCGTCGGCGTAGTTTAGGATTGGCTGACATCCACCGTGTTTATCGTGGGAGGAGCGAAACAGGACTAATAAAAAAAGGGGAAAAGGTGGGCGGGGGAAAGAAGAGGGGCATTTACGTGGCAGAGGCAACAGAGGAATGTCGTCTTTCGACAACATTTGCAATAAAGTGAGCAGATACGCGGCCAATTTCCTGTAGATGAAAACTGTGCATCAGAATAAAACTGAGTGAATCCTTCTGACAGCACGCTGTAAACTTGAAGTTACGCACCTTACGCTGTTCCCACAGATACAGCCATCAAGATACGAGGAAGCAATCTAGGACCAACTGGGTGCGATATCTCGCAGCTTTGAAAAGGGCAACACCACACTCACCTTGGACAGCGGACAACTGGTTCTCATCACTGGCCCCAATGTAGCCGAGATACGCGAGGCACTCTAACGTCTTGTGCACGTCCAACGCCGTCGTCAACCTGCAGGTGTGACCGCGTAGAAAGCACACCTCATGAACTCATTACACAGGCTTCATTTCTGCTGTCACTACAAAAACGCAACGCAGTGACTTGGTAATTCTGGCTTTCAAATTACCGAAAGGCTCGATCCAGCACATCACATGCATAAAACCGGCAACCAGAAAGCGAACCATTATGTTGTCTTACAATTTCAAACTTTGTGCAGTGGAATCTCGTTGATAAAATACGGCATAATATGTTTTTCGGCTCAATACATTCTTCTTTTAATTGCCGGCCAATGTCCCTTTGAAATAATGCATCTTTGTGCGTTTTTATACGGTCACATTTTTGCCGAAAATTGGACAATACGATCGTGAAAGTGGATCTTGGCAGACATTTCTAGAAATCCTACGTCTGCTCTTCGCTATACTAGCTCGAACCGCTTTCCAAAAAGTCACGATCTGTACGTTGCGGAGCTGCTGAAGCCGCGGAAGTGCTGGTTTTGCGGCGAAAACACCGCTGCCAGGCCTGGCCGCTTCGTCCAATGATGATGAGATACATCAGGCGATACACGGCGCCATCTTGCGAAATGTATCATAATCGCACCGGAAGACGTCCTGCTTACATGCTTCAAGGAAGTTAGAAAGCCTGCAGTCAACGTCGATGGGTCAGTCCCTGCGAAAAAGTTGACATATCGGCGCTCTTCTTGCACAGTAAAGACTTCCAAGAGTGCGGTGGCTGGATTCACCGATTTAAGGCGTAACACGAATTGCCGTATAAAAGAGCGCCCGGCGAAGCGAAAAATACCGCTAGCTTCTTTTTTACGTCGCAGAAGAATGTTGTCCTGGACATTGAAAAGAAGAAAGTGCCGCACAAATTGACCGGCAACTTCATCGTTTCTCAGTAAAAGGGACTTGCTGATAGAGTATGCATATTTACCTCCTAACACCTGTTTGGATAATACCATTTTCGCATAAGTTTTATTTTCTTGTTCCCGTGAAAAACGTATCAATGAGATTTCACTGTATTCACATTCTGTAACACTCTTTTGAGCGCGAGGCACGAGACGAGGTACTCACGCCCAGTGCGCCAGGTAGCCACGTAGCGTGAGCCATCCGGCCTCGTTAGTAGCCACGGTGCCCACCAGGTCGGTGCCCCACGGCTGCGTCGGGCACACGGCAAACAGACTCGCCAGCTCCGACGGCGACAAGCAGCCATCCACATCCTGAAAACGCCGAGAAAGGAATCAGCAAGGAGCGTGCAACTTCAAAGTCTCATGCCATTAGGAGTACTCAAAGCCAGATCCAGACTTTTCGAGAAAGAAAAAAAAAAACTGGCTGACAATTACGATACTTTCTAGAGCGAAATCTGAGCGCAGTGCGAACTGCAGTCTTCTCAGTGACGTCGCATAGCTGCTGCATCTCGAGAAGTAAGCAAATGATCAGCACATACACGACGGTCAGGCTACTCTGGCGTTATCTCGCAGCAGTCGCCACCAAGGACCCTCACATTTTCGCCATACTTTCCTGCTCCCTCTATCCCTGTCCACCTTCGCTGCCCTCTTCGTTCATGGTTACAACAAGGCCGACGGCGACGCGAACCACAGGGGTGGCCGCTTAAGAGCTGCGCTCTGAAAACTCCTCCGGGCACTTAATTAAATCTGCTGATGCGCTTTGAAGGCGAAGCCTAGCGACACGCTACTTTTTTTACTGCTGAATCATATTTGCCTCTCTTTCTATGCTTCTGTTTCTTCCTCACACTACGCTAATTACATCAGCAAGTGGAGTGGCACACGCCACAGCCTCTCTAGAATTAGGGTTATGCGGGTGCTGCTGTGCACCCGTTTTACTCCTGCTATCCCATTTCGCTGTCACGCAGCTTGCCCCATGCTTCAACTTTTACGTTTCCAATGCACAGACTTGGGAATTTTGTGGAGGAGGCACATTACACCCTCAAAACTGCTGATTCCGGGTCAATCCCCCAAGTTGGCATGTGCTGCGAAGAAAGGAACGGGGACAACTAACTTTTGCTCTACCCTTCGCAATGTGCAAGGGTAGCACAGTTGGTAGAGCTTACGGCTGCTACTTGGCAGTCCCAGGTTCAAACCCCGTCGGATCACACGTTTTTTAAAATTTATTTACTTTTTACATCGGCAGCCATTTTCTTGACTGGACAACAACGGTGTCTTCCCGCAGCATGGGGCACCAAAGGTTTTCGCCTTAATAGCACCGGCCAGAACTGTTCTCGGCTGTGAAGCATGGCTGGCAGAAAATGTAAGCTACAGATTGCTCTGAACGATGCCACGAAGAGAGCTTGATAATAGTTTTTTTTTTTTTTTTTTTTCCGTGCAAACAACCTAGACAGTTTCAGATATCTTCATAACCCTTGACATTCTGTGAACGCCTTTTTTCCACACTGATGTAGCTCGTGAAGCTATGTCATAGTCGAACGAGATCACAAGCACTTCTAATTTTGGGGGCAAGTTCGACATGTTTCGCTTCAATTATTAGTCTGAACAAACTGCTTCGGTGGGCACTACAAATTAAAAGGTGCCCCCCCCCCCCCCCCTTTTTTTTGGTGCCATAAGAAGCCACATAAGGAAGTACTCAGAAAACCGGTAATATGAACGCAGCAATAGTGACACTAAGACACAGAGCTTGCCTTACCTTGTCATGTTTTTCAAATAAAGACGTGACAAAGGCGAGGCCCTTGGCACTGAGTTCTGTGCTGCTGCCTGGAGGTACTCGAATTCTGAAAAATTGGGAAAGGGGAAAATTCACTTAATTGCAATAAATGTACGCGTTAAAATCTGAATCCAGCGCTGAATGATGTGGGTGGATAAAGTAGTTTTAACACGCACGGTCTTTTTTTCTTCTTTCAGGTTTTATAAAATAGATATCACCTTATCGACCAGGGTAAACGAGGAAAAGTGTTTACTTTTAGCCAGTCTACACAATGCAAGCAAAAACAGAAGCTTAACCCTTTCAGCCCTGGTGGTGTCAATTGACGCCATCAACTAAAAGTTCCTCTAGCGCATAGAGAAAAAAACCAAAACTGCTAGTTTTTTGGGGAATTGTTCTCCAATGATGCCTACTGCGATAGATATCACTGTTGTTCATTTTAGTGAAGCTGGACGCTACAAAGAATAAGAAGCTCAGGTGAAGACGAAATTTCGTCATTGAGACTGAAAAAAAATGGCAGTCCGAGTCAAGCCTTGTAAATCTATAAATACCTGCACTATGAAGCTCATTTTTGTTTGTAGGTTCACCGCAGTCATAAGGTTCAGGAAAAATATGCAGAAGTGATGTCTCTGCTCAACATAATTTTTTTTAATTGCCAGATACCCTAATTAATTGCCTCATTATAAATCTGTTGATATTTGCACTTCCAGCTCTATGTTGTGTTTGTGGGCTTATGGGACCCTAGATTTTAGGAAAGCATTACAGAAAACATACTTTTGCTTGAAATAAAAATATCAGGGCTGAAAAAGTAAACTTATCCAATTCAGTGTCTTTCTAAGGTTACTGCTCAGAGAATCCCAAGACGAATACCGATATTTTCACGCTTATAACCCGCCCCTGAATATAATCTGCGTCCCCACTTTCAGTATGCCGGAAAAGAAAAACACCTCCTCGCGTACGTATTTCCCGCACATTTGATACAGGAAAGGCTGCACCAAAGCTACTGCTCAAGCAACACATCACGTTCAATGTAGACAGAAAAAGCGTATATTTAGCGAGTAGAATACACTGACTGCAAGGCGAAAGTCACAATTCACTAATGAAATTCAGTTGTTAGAGTCCTTGCTTTTTCTTCCTTGTCCTTTCATGTTTTGCGCAATCGCTGCCATGGAAGGTTTAGTCAGTGTTACTGCGCAGGAGCTTCACGGCACAACGCGCATTGCCGTGAAGCTGCACTATGGGAAGAACCTAGCGTATTATCCGCGCGAAAATATAAGTTTTCCATTTATACAATAAACAATAAACAGTAAATATAAACAATACACATACAATAAACAGTAACAATAAAGATCAAAGTCCTCCGTACAAGAACTGCACTGATGATTTTGTTAGCTTGTACGTAAGTGAACGAATCCTTGGTGAGTGACCGGCAGCACTCACGGTGGACAGAGGTACTCCCGGGGCAGAACAAGGTGGTCATCGTAGCCAAACCGGCGCAGTACCGTCCACGTCGTCTCGTGACGACCCCGCTGGATGAACACCTGGTGCAGGAACAGGAAACCTGGAGGGAGGACAACAAAACGCGACCACGAAAGAGCATTCAGTGGCTGGACAAACACGTGACAAGATGAGCGTCCGAAAACTTGGTTAAAAACAATATTAAGCTTGCAAGGATTGTTCATCAATGAGACAACACGTGAAGAAAGGACTGAGCGGTTGAACACTTAACAAGATGAACGTCCGAAAACTCTGTTCAAAAACGATAACTCCACTTGTGAGGCATGCAGTTAGTTCTTCAGCAAACACATCGCTGTGAATTCTCCTTAGCATAGTTAATGTAAGCTGTATGATGCATATGATTGAAGGAAAATTTCAGAGGAAGGGAGATGGTAATAGCAGAATGTTGGCACTTTTTAGCTGCTACACTAAAACTTACAACCTGCAATTTATCCCTAAACAGCCAAAGGTAGCTTTCGTACATAGAGCATCCTGAGTGGCATACTCCATTTGCAAACAACTTCAAATAAACACACCAAGTAAGCTTGAACAGGAGGGGAGTGTTCTGAACCCATTTGGGTTGCAAATTGACATTGCGTACGACCTTCCGCCCAGCTACAGGCACGCACCTGATAGCGTGAGCCCATTGTTCTCGACGCCCCCATCCAGGTTCTTGGCCACAATGGTCTTGAGGTCGTGCAGGGCCTTGGGTTCTAGGGGTGTGTTGAAGCACTTCCTCTGTTCACAGGACAGGAAACAAAGCCCACACATCAAAAAGAAGCCACGGGCAAAGGCAATGAACAGACACGAAAGTGAGGGCAGACTTTACGAAGGGAATAGCAGCCCACTAAGGCGACAACACACAAGGAAGAGAAGGTAGGGCAAGCGCTGAACTACAACTGATTTTTATTCTGCCTATCATTGAGGGAGCATAAGAACCTTGACTCAACGATAGGCTGAGGGAGCGTAAGAACCTCGTAGGAAAGACTGTTGTTTGTGCCTGCATTCCGCTGTTTGAAGAGTGCTCAGTGGTTTCTAGAGAAAAGGATAAGCATACGCGGGAGGTTATCGAGGCGCTCGAGATTGACCGTCTTGATAAAAACTGCATCAGCAGGCCATCTGTTGTGCTCTCAGAAAAAGACAAACAGTATCTGGAGCAACGAGCGTAGAAGGCAGGGCGCGAGATGAGTGTTTAAGTCACATTTTGTTGGGCCTTCTTAGTGGATGTGTCTTGGTTTGTGACTTTCTTAGCGGAATAAAAATCAGTTGTTTCAGCACTTCTCCTCCCTTCTCTCCCTTGTGTGCCGTCGCCTTAGTGCACTGTTAACGCCTTCATGATGCCCCACCAACTAGCCCACCAAGCCATCCTCGTGAGGGTAGAGTCACAAAACTACTATAACATCAGTGTGCGCGAAAATACAGCAGAGGCGGTACTTCATGCAACGCCTCAGAACAAAACTACCAAAAGCCACTTTTTCTTACATTCATGTCATGCTTGAGACTTTTTTTACAAATGCTCCAAATTCCCTCGCAACGGGATTCGCATTCCATAAACAGCTCGACACAAGTTGCTGCAAGTTTAAATGTCCTTTTTCTTTTCTCGCATGCGCAACTTTTCCTCTTGACCTGCATCGACGTTTCTCTGCAGAACAGGATCAGAATTTCTGTAGCAAGGATACCGGGCTAACCCTGATAAACCATCGCCTTTAATCACGAATCATGGAAAACACCGTCCCCCTTGGCTTGTAGTTTTCCGATACTTTAAATAGCCCCAAATTCTCCTCTATGTGACCGCAGCATGCAAACATCACGCACACAAAACTGCACCTTTGAGTTTCTAAGAGAACGCTGATTGCCAAAATAGCTTTTAAACACTGCACAAGTCGCGGTAGAGTAAAAACTCGTAACAAGAGACACTCAAAGGACCTGGGAAACATGTCTCTTGAACCAAGGTCTGCTCTATTCAGCGTTGCAAACATAGGAAAACCGGCCAAACCATTTTCATTGAAACGTCTCTTGTAACAGTGTCTCTTGTAATGAGGCTTTACTGTAGCGGCAATCACAACAGCTGCCAAGTCACTTGGCAGTCGGCTGCGAATCTAAGCTGTGCCCCAGAACATCATGGTTCGGGCCACTCATCTATTCCCTTGTCCACAATGTAGAGCATATAAAATACTGCAAAAGAAGTAACCCCTTTGCAGTATGCCAACTTCTTGCACACGAATTTGTGAACACGTCTACCCTGCAACAATATGCAATTTTGCACGCATGACATAAAAACGAAGGGAAGCTTTCTTACCTGAAAGATATTCAGCTCCCTATCACTGAGCACACCATCGTTGTCTACGTCACAAATCCGGAAGACCCTCGTCAGCGCCGCCTTGCAGCGTTCCGTCAGCTGCGGAAAGTAGCCACAGTGGACATGTGAGCACACAAACTTCAACGGTTTCTTTTTTCTTCGAGATAATATATTGCAAAACTTTAAACATAGAACGTGAATATCAAGGCTGCACAGTTACGACAAAGACACACAATGCAGCAGAAACGCTTCCGTCCTGAGAGCATCGCAAAAACTCGGGGTGAACGAGCTTACTAAAAATTAGCTGCACTGAAGGGAACAACTTCAATTTCTACCTTGGAACTATTGTAAAATAAGTACCGTCTTCATTCGAATACAAGGCGAGGTTTTTTTTTTCCCAAAATCCATAGTCTCAATGTCATACCCCGCCATATATTCGAAGCTGAGAAATACACTCTTTTTCTTCTCTTTCTTTTTTGACTGTCGAAACAGCACCGTCGCCTTATAATCGTGACCGCCTTATATTAAATAAATACGGTAGCTTGGAATTCCATGGTCTCACAAGTGTCACGCAACTGTAGTGTCATAACAGCGTCCTTATAGAAATACGTGCACTGGTGTTAATGCTTGCACTGCATCTTGTAGCTGCAGGCATGCTGTGACAAGTGTGTGGCGCTCCCAAACCCTGATATTCGTTGACCGCTAAGTTCAGTGGCCCCACCAGGCTCGGTGGGCAACACTGTGGGTGGCCGGGGAATAAACACCGACGAGCACAGCAGCTCTGGGTCAGTCACCGTCACCACCAGCACGCTGCATGTCGTCTCTCGTCTGGAGGGTACCCCTACCCTCCCAGGCATAGGTCGGCGTACTCACTCGTGAGTACACTCATTTGTACTCAAACTCACGAGTGAGTACGATGATGTGATCACACACCAGAAAAAAATAGTGAGTACGATGACGAGTGAGTATAGGGGTAAGTCCACTACTCGTGAGTACAGTACTCATGAGTACACTACTCATGAGTATGAGTACTCATGAGTACAGTATTCATGAGTATGAGTACTCATGAGTTTGAGCACTAATGAGTGAGTACTCATGCACACAGCACTCAATGAGTACCAGCACTCATGAGTACACATCACTCATGAGTACACACACTCATGAGTACTACTCATGAATACTGTTTTTGCGAGTGCTTGCACTCTTGAGTATATGCACTCCTGAGTACAGTAGTGCAAACAAGAACACAGACGACAAAAGCTGCCACCCGAAGACACGCAGAAAAACGCAGTCTACGGCCACGGCTGCACCGACAACCCCCGAGCTCCCCTGAGCCCGGCCCGGCCTGAGAACAAGAGGAGACACCAGACGCAACGCGAGTGCTTACGTTCCGTTTTGCTTTCACATGTACTTGCCTTCGCAGTAAGTCGCCCAACGACAGTGCACCGCGTCAGACGTTTTCTTCCTCTGTCCTGAGATATATGTAACCTGTGTTTTTCTAATCACTTAAACAATTTATTTTTTACTTTCTTTCATTCGAGCTACGACCTAGCTAATAGTGCAGATAAGTTGATTATTAGTGAGTAATACAAATTGAGTACTCATGAGTACAGATTGAGTACTCATGAGTGCAGAATGAGTAGTACTCATGAGTGCAGAATGAGTAGTACTCATGAGTGAAAAATGAGTAGTACTCATGAGTACAGATTGAGTACTCATGAGTACAGATTCAGTACTCATGAGTACAGATTGAATGAATACTCGTGAGGACAAATGTTTGAGTACAAGTGAGTACGATTACACATGAGTATTTGATGAGTGAGTACAAGTGATTTTGTGAACAGACGAACTTTTTGAGTCTGAGTTTGATTCAGTACAGCGTGAATGAAAAAATTTGTGATTGAGTTTGAGAGAGTTCTTCCTGTTTTGCCGACCTATGCTCCCAGGTTCACGAACGCGGGGCTAAATCGTGACAGGGGCGACGAAGAGAAGTTACAACTGTGTTTACTTTGAAAGAACTGGACTTTTGGTGGCTCACACTCAGCTGCTGCATTCAAGCAACAAAGACGTTTTTTTTTAACCAAAAAAAAGAAAACTCCAGAAGCATTGAAATTTCCCACAGTGAAATAACATGGGCGGCAGCGATGCAATATAGAGGGAAACCCTAACAACATAGTCATCAGTGCGTTAGAGCATGTTAGCATTCAAGTGATACCATGAAACAGAACCAGAGGCCCATTCTACAGTTTCCTATTCTTGTTTCTTGGTGGTGGCATAGGTCGGCAGTCGCACAAACAAGACTACGTGACATCATAGAGCTGCCTCCCGAAATGGGCTGGGGAGTCGCCACTGCTTCATACGCTTTCCTTAACATCTCCATTACTTGTCTGAAGCTCGTGATAAAATTTGCAACGCTGCTATCGGGACAAGGCAGTGTTTTTAAAATACCGAACTTGTATTTCATCTTCGTCATCCCTATAACTACCGTGTGCCGCAACCCACTCACATCTCGCTCCTGCGGCACGTAGAGGGGGCCCGTCGGGTGCAGCACCGCCTTCTGTGCGTAGTAGAACAGCTCCGAGATGTTCTTGAACGTCTTGGCCGAGCACTGCACGGAGAGAAAAAGGACAGAAATCGTAGAGAATGCGTCGGCTGGGAGATGCTGACAGCCGAGTCGAACAACTACTTGCCTCGACGCAGGTCTCCACCTCCTGGTACTGACTCATGATTGGCACCACCATCTGCGTGTGTGTGGGAAGGAGGAGGAGGCAGGAAGAAGGCAGGGTAGGGACAACTCTACACACTGCAAGCAGCAGCAACACGACTCTGACTCTACTCTACCAAACTGGCTGCTCCCTACGAAACAAAATGAACAGCAGCCATGAGACCACGTCAATACAGCAGCCCCCGTTTTTAGAGAGGGAACACTGGTCTTGAGGACCAAAAATTTGCCAAAAAATCAATTTCTGTATTAATTTTATTTACGGCCTACAAATCCAAAAGAATGTACCTGCAAAATATTTTAGCTTTACGATAAGAATGTAGAACACTGACACCCTTTGAAGTTGCCTAAATGACCATTTTTGCCTACGTTTCCAAACTTCGTGCCCCGTTTTCTCAGAACAAATTTTTCTTCCTAGGTCAACAGTCGGGTACAGTATCTTGGGATGTACTGGCTAGATTTGTATCATTTTTGCTGCATTTGAAAGCTTATGAACCGAACAGTGCAATAAAACCACAAAAATATGGAATTTCCTTTTGCTAGCGCAAAATATTATGCAGTTAGTTCTATAAAAACATTGGTAATTGATGACCTGACATTTAATAAGTTTCACAGCGTTTTCAGAAACAATGCTAAAATTACTGCAGTGACATAGGTGCGCTCCCTGGTCCTTCTAGAGCAGAAAAGGATATAAAAATTATGTCAATATTTCATAGGTAGATAATGAAAAAATTGCCCGAAATGAAACAGCATAACATGTCGCACAACACTGAGCTTAGACCACACATATGAAAACTGACTGCCGAAAGTTCCAAGCGAACGGCCAACCCCCTTAGGCGTGAATTATTCAATTTACTAAAAGACCCTAACTATACCCCGCCCCACTGATACCCAGCTATATGAGTGCACAAAATAAACGCGAGTCATCTTTTCCTGCATTGATGCGGTCACTTATTCATCCTTTCCACACTTTAGCCAAAATTTCCCCCATCTGGTATATTTTCTTGATATCTCCGCAGTTTTTGTTGGCGGTGCGGCCACTTTTTACTAGTTTTTTGCACCTGACCCGAAAGATCGCCCATCCCATATTTTTAACTTGATTTCTCTGTACTTTGGATGGCTGTCCTTTCGGAACTTTACCCGCCGCGGTGGCTCAGTGGCTAAGGCGTTGTGCTGCTGAGCACAAGGACGCCGGTTCGATTCCCAGCCGCAGCGGCCGCTTTCTGATGGAGGCGAAAAGCGAAAACACCCATGTGTACGAGATTTCGGCGCACGTTAAAGATCCCCAGGTGGTCAAAATTGATCCAGAACCCTCCACTACGGCGCGCCTCATCGCCTGCATTTGTGTCAGCGTGTACCCTACAATCAATCAAATCAATTTTTCGGAACCTTACGGTAGGTTAAAAAATAACAAAAATGTCTTCAAGACCAGAGTCCTCCTTCAAGACCAGAGTCCTCCCTTAAATAAACTCCCCTAAAAAACACCAAGTGCAGGGGGCAAGGTGGCTTCCACCGAGCGAAGCAGTGGCTGGTCATCACGCACCTCGAGCGAGCTGTACTCCACCAGATCCGCCTTGTTCCCCACGAGGACGACGGGCGTGCCGTGCTCGTCCCCCAGCTGCTCCCGGATGAGGGGCAGCCAGTAGTCGGTGATCTGGAAGACGGCAGCAGGGGGAGGGCGCCCGTGTTGACCTCCGAATGATCATCCTCATCACCAGCCTATCTACACCCACTTCAGGGCAAAGGCCTCTCTCCCATGGATCTCCAATTATCCCGGTCCTGTGCTAACTGCAACCAATTTGTCCCCGCAAACTTCTTGATCTCATCTGCCCATCTAACTTTCTGCCGCCCCCTGCCACGCTTGCCTTCTCTAGGGATCCACTCGGTTACCCTTAATGACCAACGGTTATCTTGCCTTCGCATTACATGCCCTGCCCACGTCCATTTCTTCTTCTTAATTTCTACTAATATGTCTTTAACACCAGTTTGCTCCCTGACCCACTCCGCTCTCTTCTTGTCCCTTAAAGGGGTCCTGAAATGCCTTCCGGCGATGCATGGATGTACATGTAACCAAATAAAGCAATGTATTAGCAATCTCCTCCTGCAAGAATTTTGTTAAAGCGATGAGTATTAGCTGAGAAATCGTAAATCGAAAACCGCGCAATATCGTCGCGCCGTATTTCCTCCTCCTTTCAACTGTTTCTTCTCTGTTGGCCTCCCCTCCCATGATGCTTCGCTCCTCAGCGGTGACGTACTTCCGCTATTGCGCTCCCACAGACTGCCGTCTGCTACGGGCCAGCTCTTTCGGCTTTTTCATCTTTGTTGACACCATGGACACTCCTCTAAATGCTGGAAAAGCGAACGAAAGACCTGGCCGCATGTGTGCGGCCTGGCCTTGCCCTTTCGCGGTGTACGTAGCTGCAGTTGGTATCGGCGGCGAACTCGCAGCCGCGCAGGGAGAATCGTGCGCTCGTTCCCTTTGGTGCACCGCGCACTGTTTATCCAAAAAGCGCGGTCTCAGATGTGGACCCGCTGGTGCGGGTCTTATTTTGCGGCGGTTGTAATTCCTACTACCGGCGGCATGTGAAAAAAATACATTTTAAACCGACACAGAACCCGTGCACAAAACGCGCCGGATCGGATTGCTTTATCAGTGGCGATGAACGGGAAGGCGCAGAGCAAACCAACGCCGCACTCGAGCAGCGAGCATCCGTGTTCTGCCAAGCTGCACCCGTGTGTTGCATTCAATACTGATGGGAAAGCGTTGTTTGAACTTGTTTTGATAGTCGTAAAATGTTCAGGCACTCCGGCACTCCGCTAGCAGATCAGCCGCCGAGTCATTTCGGAAAACATTTAACAGATGGCGCCGTATGCATTAGCATGTCGCAACGCAAAACTGATGAGACGTTCTACTAAAACTCCCCTCGCGATGTTTACGTAGCGGGACGCAAAAATTTAGCGTTTAGCGTATGCAAAGGCACAAACGCTGTACTAAAACTCTCTATTAGCAGCAAAATAGCGTGCGTACGTGAGGCTGCTTGCGTTTACAAAGCTGCACGCCGAGCGCTTACGTTTCAAACCTAGTGACATCGTTTAAATACACTCGCAAGCACAGTGTAACGTAGTCACATATCAACCGTATGCTCAGGCGACAAGCAAGAGCTTATTTTATGTGGGACGAAGATTGCGCATAAAGGCCCGTTCGCACTTGCGACGAAAGCGAGCGAAAGCGATGGGAATTTCGTCGCTTTGTCGCGCGACGATCGTGTTTGTCGAATTGTCGGGATAAATTTTCGTCGCGCGGCAGAATTCCCGTCGCTTTCGCTCGCTTTCGTCGCAAGCGGGATAGGAAAGTTCTTCCCCTGCCGTCTGCTACTCAGCGCAGAGGAAACCGAGCGATCTGCTCGGGCCGGACGAACGCGCACACTCCCGCACGGCAGCGCCCCAAGCGGCAGCCGGCCGCGTACATCGCTCCCGGCGCCCGCCTGGGGCCCGCCCTCGGCACACTAGCAACACTAGCCAGTATATTTCAGGCACAATAATGGAGGAAAGATCTTTTGCTTCCGATGAACCAAGTTCTTTGCCCCTGTGTTTTTAAATACGTGAAGTGGTTAGCACGTCGCCCTCACGCAGCTCTGTATCGTCGTAGCATCGCTGACTGTCCGAACGAAGCTTGCAGCTAAGCCAATGCAGCGACCGAAGCTGTGTGTGTGTGTGCATCGCCTCCTGTGTGTAGCGTTCGTTTCGCGATGAAATGCGACGTTGTACTTCTGCGGGTGGATAGTGCTTCCCATGGTCTGGATTATCTTTCTCGAACGACGAACGACTCAACCTCGCATGGGGTATGTGTAGTGTGCCTGGCTAAAAGCCTTCTCGCTTGCGTGCCAGAGTTCAGTGACTTGCTGTTCGTCCCCGCAAATAAGGCGCGAGGTGAGTGCCGAATTTACGACGGGCAGGAGGAAGCAACCGATCGTCTGTCAATCGCGGTTCAGACTTGCAACGCATGTTGTGACGTTGTGTTCATTCGAAACGCATCTCTGGTTTGTTTTGAAGTTGAATAAAATGTATCCGTCAAACCCGGGCATTCGGCTCAGGGCGTTCTCTGCGATTGCACGAAAGAAGTGCCACGGGGCTTCAACGCTTTCATTAGGGAACGTACTCAGGTAAGAGAAATATCCATGTCGTGTTATGGCCGTGTTGCATTCAATACGAACGGTTAAGCGTTTGTTTACACTTGTTTCGTTTGTCGTAAAATGTCCAAGCACTCCACTCCGCTGGCAGATCAGCCGGCGAGCCGACGCTGAGCAGACGACTCATCTCTTTGCCGGAAGTGTGAAAAAGCCGCCCAATAGCAGGATGTCTAGATCATGACGAACATATGGGAATCGATGATGTAGACATGTGAAGATGGCGGCGTTCAAAAACACGAAGGGAAGGGTGAAAAAAAAACGACAAACTTTGCAACAAAAGTGTGAGCTTTCCGCTGCGCGTAAAAGAGTAATACTTGGCACAACTGACGTTGACGACCCAATCTAACGATTGCGCTAGTTCATTTAGTATGCTCAAAATGCCTTTCAGGACCCCTTTAATGTTACACCTATCACCTTCCGTTCCACTGCTCGCTCTGAATATGGTGCAGTGACGTAGTGAGTGGGAAAAGTAAGGCAGACTAGTTCGTGCACAATGTGACCTGTGTGCCTTTTTCCTCCGTTAAGTCCATTTTTAACGCTTTTTCTTTTTGAACAAATAATGTCTTACGGATCCTTCCATGACGTACATCTGTAGGTAACGGGTTCTTTCAGCCATCAATCTACTCTCCATGGTGACCCAAAGGATCATAATAAAAAGCTGAGGACGGTTGGAATCTATGCTGCCACAGACATTTCTCAGGGATCCTGCCTGTTTCAGAAGTACAAACATTCCTGACAAGGAAGACTTATTCCCAAGGATGCCGTCATTGAAATGTTTTTTTTTTTTTTTTTGCTGATGCAACAAATGCTCCTCAGTAAAAACTGAACTAGATAAAAGCAAAAGGGAAGGGCAGAAAGAGCACATGCAGCAAAAAGCCCACTGAACACTATGAATATATCATGGTGACACCTTTGCTACGCCTTTCCCACTGGTGTTGAGATCTTTCAGCCACCTGTTTCATGATTTCTCAGAAGCTCGTAACCTAGTACCTTGGTACCTAGTTGGTACTTAGTACCAACTAGGTACTAACTAGTTACCACATTAATACCTAGTTACTTACATAGTTACCTAGTTGTTACTAGGTAACTAATCAACTAGGTTAGTTAGTACCTAGTTAGTACCAGGGTTCATAGCGACCATGAAGAAAAAAATTCAAGGGTTTTTAAGGACTTTCAAGGCCCCAACTACGGATTTTCAAGGACTTAAGATAACATTTTTTTGAGATCGTAGAAAAACACAACACCATCTTTCACAGCATGGAAGCACATATTTTACTGCAAGGTAGAAAATGCAAGCACATTTTTCATTTAATGCTGGTTTCATTGTACTGTTTTCGGCTGATTTCAACATCCCTTTTGCTGATTCACCTCGCAATCTAGACGTATTGCACACACACACACACGCACAAAAGGGGTCTATTTTCAAACAGTGGACTCAAGATTTTAAGTTCCTGAAGCTTCCCTTCAGGCTTTAAGTTCCAGAAGCTTCCCCTTCAGGCTCTCATCCATCTCTCATCATCATCCATCTCAAGAGGCATCCGCTGAAAACTGGCTGAACAGAAGCCAATTGACAAAATTCAAGGAAATTTAAGGACCTAAAAAAATTCAAGGGTTTTCAAGGCCTTGAAAATGCTATTTTCAAATTCCAGGGTTTTCAAGGGTTTCAAGGACCGCTACGAACCCTGTAGTACATAGTTACTCAGTTGGTACTAACTTACCTAGTACCACCTAGGTAACTAGGTGATTAGTGCCTAGCATCTAGTACCTAGTTGCCAATCAAGACTGTAAACTGTCATGACTGCCAACAAGGTACTACCATAAATTCAATGTTCAGCAAAAAGAAACAATACAGAAAAACCTGTACAGATGATTACTAGGAAGCATTTTTGCAGCTGTTGAGCCAAAATTCGTTCAGATCCTACGTTTTTCTGCAATACCCCTAGAGATGTAACTAGTGTCACTAAATAAAGGCTTATTTAGTGGCTCTAGATGTAGCCTGGCCAGTCTATTCTATCAATAAGAACAATACTCCCATATTCAGCTCCACATGATTGCTATCGCACCTTTTGGCAAAGGCAGCCCCTTCAGCTGTCCACTTACCTTGTCGATAGTGTCGTCGTCATCTACGGCATACACGACGCAAACCACGTTGGCCTGCAGGAGACATGGCATAGGATTATGATAATACCACCAAACATCCCAAACCAAGCAAGAATGCAACAAGAAAAGTGGCAGAAAAATAAAAGAAGACCATACTGACGAATTTACACTTCTGAAAGCAGTCAGAGGAAGCTTGCTTCTTTCACAGTCCCACGCAGAAAGCCATGGCATCAAAAAATTGATAAGGATAGCGAAAGCCCAAATGAGCACAGTGTCTGTGAATCCCAAACACACGTTTCTCAACTTCAAGCTTAAGCAATTATGCAATAGTCATAATCCACGTATTGATATGCGTCGGCTTTTATGTCGCCCTTACTGAACTAGAACAAACAATTCCCCTACGCAACACCACCCAGCAAAGGGAAAAGAGCTCACCTTTCCGATTTCCTCGGCTAGGTTCTCCTGGCTCTGTTCTTGTGCTGGAGGTAACAAAGGAAGCTTTAACACCTCTTTCAAAGGACTCGCAATAACATTACGGGTGATTTGGTATACACTGGCATGGTATACAATATATATCTTTCAACAGGGCAACATTCCCAGAGATTATTTTTCATTGAAGTCCTGCCCTCTTGTAAGAACCCCGAACATTGCCAAGTGAAAATAACCGTTAAAGGGACCCTGCAACACTTACCATCGACTACTCGGAATGTATTTTGAGGTAAAGTCTATTGTCCCAGCAATCTCCTCCCGCAAGAATTATGAAAATCCGTTCACTTTCACCGAAACTACGTGCGATGAAAAATCGCGCATAAATGTTCCCTCTCAACTCAACCGCGAACAACGCGACGAAAGCTGCGCGCTCTCTCCCGGAGAGGGGGCGGTGCGCGGCGTTCTGTTCGGCGGCCTTCGATATGTCACAGGCCGGAGAGTTTTGTCCTTTTCCCCGCAACGTGGACGGGTCTATTTCCGGTCTGGTGCCACAAAAAAGCAGGCATGGCGGCCTGCTCGCAAGCAAGCGCTCAGGCTGGTAGGGCGTTTTTGAAGCAATAAACGTTTGTTGTCGAGTGGGCTCGTTGAAAGTGGAATATTTAGTTCGTCACTCAAAGTCCGCGCGCACTCAAAACAAAAGAAACACCAAAAGCATGCGGACAGGTTCAGACATAGAAGAGGTTGATACACAGCGCCGACGATGGCGGATCATCACAGGAAATGCCAGAATTTAGCCGCGAAGTTGACCTCGACAGCCAATAGGACAGCCAGGACAGCCATGGCCCGATTGACGTCGCAGAGGCCATGCCAGGGGTGCATAATGAGGAGAATTGAAGAGAGCGTGGTTGGTTTTTCCGCGTCTTTCACGGCGATTTGTGCGCTTACCGCTTCACGTGCACGTGTAATATTTGGCTCGGGTGTTCCTGGCAGTGTAATCTAAACGTCGCGCAGGTTTACTTGCACTGCACGAAGAGTGTTGCAGGGTCCCTTTAAAGAAGATAACCACCAAATCAACTCAAATCTATAATACCTCAAGATCATGATGTCACTCTTAAGGATACACAAACATTTCATCCTATTTGTTTCTTACTAGTGCACGGAATGAAACGAGTAATACGAACAATCATTCAAAGGCAGAGGGCACCCAATTTTAGTCTAAAGCCCTGCAAGCAATTAACACAACAGGATGTGGAAATTCTCTTTTCATCCACGCTTCCAAGCAGAGAAACTATAAACTGCACAAGCACTAAAGACTCACTCGAGAAGTCGACGATACGGGTCGGCACTTTCTCCGGCGTGACGTCGGCCGGGATGGTGATCTCCTCGGCCCTCGGGGGCACATCCTCGGGGAACTGCTCGCTCACCAGCGACAGGATGAGCGACGTCTTCCCCACACCAGCTGCGTCGGAGTTTTTTGTTTACCCCAGGAGTGCGCAGAGGGGGGAGGGAAGACATAAGTTCCAGTAGAAGCAGTCGTCACAGATTTAACACAGCAACGTGACACGTTCCAGGTATTTGTAGCCAGTTTTCCGCAAGCTCCGCTGAATTTAAGCATTCTTGATAGTCATCCGTTCCATTTAATTTTCGAGCCGACTGTACGCACTGTGCACCAGGAACGTTCCTGCTTTGTAGCTGGAACAATGCAGTGTGACAAGCTCCCTTCAGTTACAGCTTCAATCCCACTCCACTGAATTTTAAGCATTGTTGATAACCAGGCGTTCCATTCACTTTTCGAGCCAACTGTACACACTTTGCGCCGGGAAAGTTCCTGCTTATAGGTGGAACTTAGCCGTATGACAGGCTCCCTTCAGTTACAGCTTCAATCCCACTCCACTGAATTTAAGCATTGTTGATAATCATGCGTTCCATTTACTTTTCGAGCCAACTGTACACACCGTGTAGCGGGCATGTTCCTGCTTATAGCTGGACCACTGCCAAGTGACAGGCTTCCATCAGTTACAGCTTTAATCCCCCTCCGCTGAATTTTGAGCCCTAGTGATGATCACACATTCCACATACTTTTCGAGCCGACTGTATGCACAGTACATCAGGAACGTTCCACTTGTGGCTCAGCACCATCCTATTTTTGCTGCACAACGGGCATACACAAACGCTGCCAGTTTCACTGTCAGCACAAAGTCGTCCATAAAATCTACAGCTAGAACCGACATACTCCAAAGGGCACTCCAAACTGCGAATTACGTGGAGAGGTGTGGAGACTCCACACAGCTGGCATCTGTACGTGCGTACACAAGGCTTGCAGCATTCCGTTACAGCTGCCACACCCTCCGAGTGGTGCAAAGCTAATTTACAGGCCTTAAAGGAGCACTGACACCAATTTTCGGTGTTAATATTATTGCACAGTTCACTTCCTTCACTCAACAGAATACTGTGGCTGAAATATGAGCGGCCTGCGACGCGAAGAACCTAGTTTGATTGGATCTCATTTATCGCGCTGACGGAGCAGCGTGCGGAGCGGCACTCAGCAAATGGACATCAGATTGACATCATCCAGTGAAAGCCAAAAGAAGTGACACGGCAGCGCTCGCCAAAAACTCGTGACGTCACTTCATGCGCGCGGCCCCACGAGCGGTGAGCGGCACAACACCCTCTCAAGCGGGCGCCGGTGACGTCCGCACAAAGCGGTGAGGTCAGTCAGGGATTCTGTCATATGCGCTGTTCGGGATGAAAGCGCGGGAATTTGAAACAAACGATTTTCAGGCCATTCAATGTAATTAACTATCGCGCGCTGAAGTATTTAAAGTGCTGTTTCAGGTTCGCCAGGCCATTAAGCGTCGATAAAAGCAATAAAAGTCTAACAAAATTTTTGTGTCAGTGCTCCTTTAAGTTTACATTACCTTTAACGACAACTGCTCATTGTATCGAATGTTTCTGTAAAGTATAAAAATATCTCCCTGTACAACTGTCTGGCCAACTGAGACATAAAAAGTGACTTCAAGGAGCACTGGAAAACGTGAAGTGTAAAAACTGTAAGGTGCAAGCATTTCCTGAACAACCTTGCCACACTAGAGCCTGGAGTGCATAGGCCAAATTAAAAGCTTTACTACCCATTTCACACACATTTTTTTGAAGGCAAAAGCAAACTCAAAATTGCCATTTCCCTCACAAGATGCTCCCCGTCTAGTTCCCGAAGTTGGCTACGACAGAACTCCGGCAAGCCCACAGGGCTGAACTGTGCCCATTGTGGTATCATGATAAACTTTTGCAGTCCGGAATGTTTACCCAATTTCCGGCCATTCCGGTCCACAGATACTTTGCCTGTTTCTGGTGTCGCGAAGAAAAACATAAACTGTGCAAAAAAAAAAAAAAAAAAACTTACAGGATATTTGTTTTTCTTTTGGATTCTGCTTGCAACTGCTTCACCAATATTTGGGCAGCGTGTGAAACTGCTTGATGTATTCTCCTAGGTGCAGGTCAGGGTTTTGCAGAAAAACACAGCTTCCCTCCTGCCTCCCTGTTTTTTTTTTTTTGTCGCTAAAAACATCACAGTCCTTGTTGTTTCAGCCTGGGACCTTGTAGCTGAAATGGCTTGTCCCATCTGGCCTTTACCCGCACTGCATGCGTGCATATGGGCCCCGCTTTCTGGCTCAAGCCCTCAGATCCCCCACCAGCTGTTGGACGAGGTTGCGGTGGTACTGCGGGTTTCCCTGCTCTTTCTCGCCATGATTTAGCAGCTGCGTCTGCCTCCAAATAAGACTATTGACAATGGAAACCTCTAGGTTCCGGGAAAAAAGTTCTGCCACTATTTCATTGTCTTTCGACAAAATGCGTTGCTCACAAGGTAATGATACACACGGTGCTGTCTCCACCGCCGTTGTGGTCTTACTCGCTTCTGTAGAACCACTGTCATCACTAACTGATGGAGGCATGCAGTTGTTCTCTTTCTCACTGAAGTCATCATCGCTTTCGCTAAGTGCACTATTTGTATAGTGCATGCAGGGTTCGTACAGGATTGAAAAGCAAAAATTCAAGGGTTTTCAAGGACTTTCAAGGACCAGTAAACACATTTTCAAGGTCCCCATCTAATGTTTTATCTGGGATTATTTATAACTTTTCCTACGCAATGCAAAAGCTTTTTATTGCACAATACCTAAGCACATTAGTGCACATTTAGATAGGTGCTAACGGGTTCGTAAATGCTCCCCCAGATTTATTTTTTATTTCATGGCTGGTATTTAGAGGTTTTTCTTTTTCCTTTGTGTTTGGTGACACTGTTCGATTTCAAATCTTGGTTAATGTTGCCTGCATCTCCTGCTTTATCAGCAAGAGTATCAACTGAAATTAAATCAGCAAGTGTTGCTGCAAGGCAGGATGAACTATGTACACGTCCACCATTTGCACGTAAAAGCAAACGCAGATGGAGCGTATGAGGCACAGCAAACATGCAAGGAGCGAGCGTCCACAGACTAGATGGAAGATGCAAGATAGAGAACAGAAGCTGGCTTTCACTGGATTGTATCGTGACATGGATTGGATTGACAAGTGCCTGCTCCCAATGTTGCCGTGTAATAATAAAAATCCACCAAACTTGTAATTTCACGCAATACACTGAAACTTAATTGTTAAAATGTTTCTTTACATTTGTTAGCACCTAAAATCCACGACAAACACTTAAAATTCTTGTGAAAAGACAGGGCCATTCATTCTCTCCGGAAAAATCAAGGGTTTTCAAGGACCTGTGCGAACCCTGGCATGCGTAAGAAAGCAGTCATGCTTCTCAGTGAACAGCATGCACGTGAAAACGCTCTGGAATCTAGAAATCCCACGCTGAACATTGTGCTGCATCCTTGTAAAAAAAATTTTAATCTCAACAAAGTTCCCTTATCCCTCAAGAAATGGCGAAAACCTATACATAGAATGCGGTCACATCGCAGTGAGAAAAAACGCGAAATTTAACCTTGATCTCCTATGTCGGGCAGGGTCCGACAACAGACAGCAAATGGTTAAAGGAGTACTGACAAAATGTTCGTGTTATTAAAGCGCACGGCTGCATGAGTTGGTTACAGACTAATGAACTCAAACTTCCAGTGAACTTTAACACTGGATGAAGAAGAAAAATACGAACCACGGCGTGTGTTTCATCTTTCCTCCTCCGTTCAGTGTTAAAAGTTTGCTAGAGGTTTGAGATCATTTTCATGTTACATTTTTTTCGCTGCTGAGGGTGCCAACCAGCGCACTAATCATGGCCGATCGTAGCATAAATAATCGTGTAAGTTTCAGTATTGATGATACAATCTCCGAGGGGCTGCCATGACAAGAGGGCGCACTTGACGTCACTGTTCCTGTCGCACCACAACAGGTCTGGGTGTGCGTGCGCCCAGACGGCCATGGCCGCAGCGCTCGGGTAGCATGACATAATTCCTAAAACTGTGATGTCTGCACAAGGTGAAACAGCGTGCGCCAACAGCAGCCAGTGCTTTGGTTACGTCACGGGAGCCCTGTCGTCGGCAGTTTGGGGTGAGAGGTAGATGGCATCATGCTGATACCAGTTTCAGAAGGGTATCCGTTCTGAGCTTTCTGTGGCATCCAAAGATTACAGTGGATTTAAAATATGTTACCATCCTCAGCCTGTCTACGTCCACTGCAGGGCAAAGGCCTCTCCCATTAATCTCAAAATATCCCGGTCGTGCACTAACTGCGACCGATTTGTCCCCGCAAACTTCTTGATCTCATCTGCCCATCTAACTCTCTGTCACCCCCTGCCATGCTTGCCTTCTCTAGGGATCCACTCTGTTACCCTTAATGACCAACGGTTATCTTGCTTCGCATTACATGCCCTGCCCACGTCCATTTCTTCTTCTTAATTTCTACTATGTCCTTAATAACACGGGTTTGTGCCATGACCAACTCCGCTCTCTTCTTGTCCCTTAATGTTACACCTGTCACCGTCCATTCCACTGCTCGCTGAGTCGTCCTCAATTTACGTTGAACCCTCTTAGTCAGCCTCCAAGTTTCTGCCCCACATGGTGAGTACCAGTAGGATGCAGCTGTCACACACTTCTTCCCTTTCCTTCCCTTTCTCGTCCCTGTGTCAGTTTGCGCTTAAGTTTCAGTGATGGATGTTCACCAACTAGCTCGTCTCTCAATTCCGCGACAATGGTAGACCGCCATTCACTCTCTGAGCATGCCTGCCGAATGCACTCAACGTCATTTTTACCCATCTAGTTATTTCTGCCTCATGGTTGGGATCCGGGGTCACTACTGCACTGCTGAAAATATGTTGTACTGAACGGTTACAGTTGAAACTTGCTGGGAGATATCTCCATGTACAAAGGAAGCTTTTTGCATAGTTATCCAAGCTTTGAAATTTCGTGTCAGCACTCCTTTAATACAGATAGTGCGTGATGTAGTTTTGAGTGCATGCCTTTTATTTGAAGCAAGCCCAGTGTTTAGTCCGCACATGCTTCTTAATACTGTAATTTGCGTATGCTCCCAAAAACACGCTAAAGGCTGCATTTTCTTTCCTTGTTATCATTATGCTGTGCTTGTGATTCTTTGTGTTTATTTCATGTATAACACCCCCTACAACGATGCCGTTTGGCAAATGTGGGTATGTTAATAAATTGTAACTACATTTTCCACTCCTCAATGAAAACGCAAATGTCAGACAGCATTCATCGCCTTTTCCTCTCTGTTCTGTCAGTTGGTACTGTTGCACCATAAAATTTTCCAACACAACTCACCCAACATTGTATAGTGTGACACTATTACTAAATGTTATTAGTAAGAATTAACCATATGCCGACAAAAGCACAAAGCTTGAAAACTTTTCCCAAATAACGAAGGCTTCAAAAATGAGAGAAAAAAAAATGGAAGGGGGAGAATCGAGCTTCACAGACAAGCTGTGACGGAGGGTGTTTAACCAACAGTGCAATGTGGACATTTGTCTGGAGGGATTGCCAGTGGTTCTTCACTTGATCCTGTCTGGACAGAACTTCAGAACTTTCTACTCCATTCCATCTAGACTGAAGGGCAGTGGCCGTTATAGCTACGCCTGGATACAGCTCTATTCATTGCCTTATCAAAAATGCTAATAGTCTGCCAACATTTCAAATACACACAGGCAGCAAACGCCTTTCTTGTTCTGTTCCAGCAAAGCAGCTCGTTGTAGTAGTAGGCAAAAAAGCACAACAAAAACAAAAGAGAAAGCAAACAAACAAACAAAGCTGGCTGCGTAAACAAACAGCGAAGGCAAAGTTACCTCTCGCAGACACCACCTTTTTCTTTTTTTAAATGGGCTCTCAAGACCCATTTGGCCTCAGGCCAGGTAGACGCATGTGCGCCATGGCATACCGACGCGGGACGGAACCACATTTTTTTTTTTATTGCCGCACATATTACGCAACTCGCCGCAGACCGCTCGCATAGCCCATCATGCACCGGCAAAACCAGCACTGAGCAGAATCGCATTTTGAATTGGGCTTTCACGAGGGTCAGCCGAGTGGAAAAGAAATCCAAGAAACTGAATTACTTTTTGTAATTTTCCAAACCGCTCCAAGCAAACAGACCGCTTCAGCCCAAGCAGTTACATGCTCGTTATCCCAAACGAATTTACACTCACAATCAGCGATGTCATTAAGGCGGAGATAATAAAAGCGCATGAAAGGGTTGCTACATTCACGTAGGAAAACACTGGCTCACGGACGTAGGGCATCGTGCTCGATCGTTATCTGCACAACGCGAAAGCGGTCATAACGGTTTGTTGAAGCGGTTCATACGAATTCATGTTTCGTGGCACAGTTTTTTACATCGAATGTGCGGATAAAACGGGCCATTTTAAAAGCTGCGATTGCGAAAAGGACGAATAAACGGTCACCTCTCACCTTCGCCGACGAGCAGGATACGGACATCTCGCTTGCCGTTAGCGCGGACCATGCCGGGCTATAATCATCCGTTCGGCAGATATTCCCTGCCTCCCGACTCCCGAAACATTTACACCTGGCGTGTTCCAATAAGACGCGAAAGGCAGGCAGATTTAAGGCGAGCTAGAAGACTGTTTATGTAAGTTCACATACGACTTGGTGCGAGTCCGAGGTCACAACAGTCAGCACCCGCTCGGGCGCGGCGCGTCTTAACCAAGCGGAACACATGAAGGGTTTACATGTTGGCACTTGAATCGTGACTGAAGAGTTGTTTTTCACGTGTACGGTGGCTGTGGGTGATATTTTGCGAGGCGCACTCTTGGAGGGGGCAAGCGTTTACCCCTAAAAAACCAAGCAAACGCAAAGCCGGCTTACAGTGTTGCTGACAGCCATATAAAATGTTTCCACTTTAGGCGAAATTTTGGTTTTGCCAAGAAAATTAATGAGAAAGCGTGCAATTAAAAATAAAAAAATTTTAAAACTAACGCAAAGAAATACTCTACCCAACCTAATAGCAATGTTTGAACGTCGTTACGGAGGCGTTTTGACATAATGTTTTCTCAAAATTTAGTCTAGATAGTGATTATTCTGAAGAAAATACTTTTAGTTGTATTTTCACGACGTCGCAGTAGTTTTAGAAACCAATTCACTTGTTTAAATTATTTACGCTGTATTTACCTGGTATTTACGCCTCCTTCGGGCTTTTCTAGGCATTTTCTAGGTATTCTTTAATGAACAAGTCAAGCCAAGCCATTCAAGTGTTTGTTACGAAGCCAGTCCAAATAACCGCATGTGTTCGCGCTCTTTTCTTCGCGCGGAACTGCTCAGTACAAAAGGCGCCGACTTCGCCGTCCTACGTACCCGTATTCGTGCGTTCTGACGCGACAGCGGACACCCAAGCAAAGATGACTATGTCGGAAGCTTCCCAGGACGAAGACATGGTCGACGGAGTCTCCTGCTCCCAGCAGTCGACCGAAGGCAATGCCGAGGAAAGCGAAATGCGACGGAAGGTGCGGCGGGCGTACTACAAGCTCATCGACGACGCGCAGAAGGACTCCGGGGAGAGGAGCGAGGAGCTTCACAGGACGCTGGACAAGGCGCAGGAGCTTTTCGGGAGGGTGACGCGCCTGCCCGAAGCCGTGCTCGACTCCAAGCTCATGGTCCTCATGGGAAACAAGGGACGGGAGCGCATGAGGGCCGTCCCGATCGACTTCACGACATTCGACGCCGAAGAGTTTGCGGTCCGAGTTCGCGGCTCGGTGTTCAAGTCGTCGGGGACGGGCCCGGTCAACGTGAGCGCCTGGGCCAGGCTGGGCAGGCTCGGCGAGGGAATGTTCCAGTCGAGCGTCCCCCTGTGGTACTTGTACGGGACGCCGGGTGAATTGCCGCCCAAGGTTCGCCAGCCCCGCACGAGACGTCAGGATCAGGACACGGTGGATCGGGCCCCGACAGTTCCGACGCAGGTAACGCCCCGAATTTCGCAGAAAATGAATCGGTGGAAATTTCGCTAAATAGGCCGCGTGGCGTTCGTTTTAAAGGAGTTTAGTTTGAGAGAACTTATCCCCTGGTAACTCACTCAACCTCAATCCAGCGACAGAAGACGCTTTTTCAACCGCAAAAAATGCAAGCAATGTCGACAAACTTTTAAATGTCGCTAATATGGGGCAGCAATAATAACGTAGTTGCCAGCGTGTTTGCGGGGTGAAAGAATTCACGTGATACAATTAAGCCCAACAAGAAGCCCCACTACAATCGGTAACTTGTGTTTTTTACCGGTCGGTTTTTGGTTGGTCAGCGGCCGTAGATGTCACTAAGATTCTGTGACATCATAAAGGAATAGGCGGAAAGTGGTGGAGAATCACCACTTTTTTATCTGTTTTCCTTACTATCGCTATTATTTGTTTGAAGTTTGTATAAAATTGGTATCATTGCTATCGGGGCAAGCAGTCTTTTTAACCCTGTCACTGTCGCTGATGTACTGGTACATTTTCACATTTCGCCTCCTCAGTGTTACTGACGTATCAGTACGTTTTCTATTGTGCGTTCAAAAATTCGCACCATCTGTCGAATCTTTCTAGTAGCTTGTATTTTCACTTGCAATCGATAGTATCCTCAGTATTCAAAGGCGTGGAATGCATGCAGGCAATCAAGTGTGCGCCACCATATCTGTGGGCAAGCGTCTGTTGCTAGGCGACGTTGTGCGCACGGCCCGCAGATCAGGCACCCCTTTTCTCCTCCATGCAACCGCGTGAGTGCGCCGGTTACGTCGGGCTCCGCGGGATGGCGGCACTTGTCCGTGCTAAGCACGACTGTGAAACACATGACTGTGTTTCACGTTACGAACTCTTCTCCGAACACAAAGTATTGCGTCGAGTTCACTGTGAGTGTGATTAATGACATCTCTGTTGGCGCCACAGTTTAGAATCGGATTGAAACGGAGCAGATGACGCACGCCTGTGTCTTTTTTTTCTTCGGCATGCGGCCGCAGTGGCCCAGGCTGCGCCGTGTCCGTGGCGCATCGGCCATGTCTGTGGCCGTTTCCAGTGTTGCCAAGTGAAGAAATTGACCGCTAAACTTTTCAACGAATACCATCTATATTGAAGAGGATGAAGCGATCGCGCCCAGCTTTCGTTGATGGGGGGGGATAGTCGCTCCGCACGCTGTATATCTGTCTCAGCTGAGCGCGCCGTTGCCTCTCCAATAGACTAACACATGACTCAATCTCAGCTTTCGCTCACTTGCCACGCTCTCACTTGCTGGCGTCAGCAGCGCACGAGGTTGTTGTACCAATGTTGTATCTGCCATCATGATTTCGCATCTCTCTCTATCTATACCTGCCATGATGATTTCGCAACGCGCCATTTCTGTGCGTTGTGCGGGCTGCTGGAAGTGCTCCCTCCATGCGCGCGGTTACTTGCGGATGGCTGACCGCGCGGGGCCTTTGACTGTGGACAGGAGCGATGGTTCTTCCGATTCTGATCCGAATACGAGCGGAGCTCTGATTTGCATTCTGAGAGTTTCTCATCCGAAGAAGGCGTGTGAGCTCCACAGCGTCAGAGTGTGATGTTGAAACGGTGGGGTTGTCATCCCGAAAGCGTGCACGGCGAACGGAAAATATCTGGAAGAAAGGCGATTTCTCACCCACGCTCTTTCCTTTCGACCCGTTACGTACTGGATGCTATCAAGTCAAATAAATCACTATGCTCGTTCCCTGATATTCCGGAAACCAAGCCGACACTGGGGGGGCATCACGGCCAGGAACCCCTGACAGTGAAAGGGTTAATGAACTAAACTTGCATTTTATCTTTGTGCCCCTTTTTTTAAGCCAGTTGTTCTCAGTGTCCAATCCCTTTCTTTCACTCCTCTTTCAGGTTCGCTCCGTCCAGCAGACAAACCAGGAGACGACCACGGAGCAAATCACCAAGATTCACAAGCTCCTTCACCTCCTGTACACTCGCCTGGGCAACAGACCAGTGCACTACTTTGAGTTTGTGCTGAACCCGCGATCGTTTGCCAAGACCTGCGAGAACATCTTCCACCTGTCGTTTCTGATCAACGAGGGCCATGCTCGCATATTCTCTGACGGGGACGGACTTTTGGTGGTGGAGCCAGTGTCCACCAGCGAGAGCAGCAACTGCCGCGCTGCCAACAAAAATGTTTTTGCTATGACTCTCTCCATGAAACAGTGGCAGGAGGCTGTGAAAGCGCTGGGAATCACAGAGCCTGTGATTCCAGAGTGAGAACCACGGGAAACTGTAATTTTGTACATATATATACAGCTATGGGTGAGATTGTCATCAGGGCAAAATAAGTTTATTTTCGCTTATGCAGTGAACAAGTTGATAGTGCTATTTTCGGCCACAACTACTACAGTAATGGAGGCGGAAAAGTGCCTTCTTCCACGCACAAATGAAGTGCGCTGTGAAAGTCATTCAGGCACTAACTAGTGGTACCTGTAGCCAGATGGCGGTTTTTAAAGTCAAAGCTGTATTATCTCTTTGAGGCACGTTGCAATTGTGCACACGATTTTTAAAGCATTTTTATGATTTACAATTGTCGTCACCCCCACTTGAACCTCTCGGCCAGCATTCGCACTTCCCGCTCTGCAGAACGGTGCTGCCATCTCGCCAATGCCGCGCCTTTACCATCCACCAATGTTTTACCAAAACAAGCGAGCAAGGTGAACACCTCAGCGTTCTACGGCACTTCAAGTTAGTGTTCGTGTTACTTTTTCTGTCTAGTTAAAACATTTATTAAATCAAAACTGAAGCTGTTACCTTAATATATAAAGGCTACAGATCACAATAATGTGTATACGTTTTCTATTGTAGCCTCGGTTAGGAGGTGGTGGTCATGTTCACGACGCCGTGTTTACAATTAGGACAAGACTTGATTGATGAAATACTTATGAGATCGAGTTGTTCATTGTTTTTAAAGGCCAACTGCACTCAAATTTCACCCTGGCCGAATGCCTTCGAAATAAGTAGTAGGTACCATGAGAACTCCTGCGACGCGACCGGTAGCTGTGTGCAATGCGTGGTTATTCCGTTTCAGGCACTCAAAAGAACGCCCTTGCAGACGACAAAGCACCTGCCGGCGTGTCGCGCAAACAGCCATTTAGCAGAAGTGACACGCCAGCCGTCCAGGCCGATCGGCCTGCCTCGCAGCGGGAGAACCCTGGAAACTCGTATTTCGCGCCGGCACGCCTGGCTTTCATGGCTCCGAAGAGGCTTCGTTAACCGTACGGTTCTCTCCTTTTCGAGTGTCGTCGTGACATCATGCCTACGCGGTGTGGTGCTGTCGGAGCGCACGAATAGTGTCGTGCTTGCGGGACAAGCGCTCGCTTTTCCGCGCGCCTCCCACACCCCCACACGCGCGCACTCACACTCCTCTTGGCTGACCGAGCCGGCCGGTCCGCGCAGCTCGCGCCGACAGGCCAGGCCGTCTGGCTGCTCGCGCCGACGGCTGATACGTCACTTCCGTCTGCCCGTAATGGCCGCGTTTTGACCAGTTTCGTGTTCAAAATCGTCGATTTTTGCTGGTGGCTTGCAGCGTAATTACGCACATTTTAGGCGTCGTACTTCGTACATCGCGGTCTTTTAGTCATACTATGCAGGAACAGTGATTTCGCGCGGTCGAGATTTTGAGTGCAGTTGGCCTTTAAAGGAGCCATGAAGAGAAAACAAAAGTTTGTTTTATTCGAAAGATTAGGTGTTTCATAGTACCCCAAGCGCTTTCCCGGAAGCAAATGATGCTTTATTCACTGATAAATAAGGCAATTTAAGCCAAAATTTTAAATCTCCCGCTAAAATTGAACATTCCGTGACGTGTACAATGGCGTCATAGAGCCGGTCCATGAAACAGATACTTAGTATGTCGACTCCATATAGCATCCACACGCGGGAGTCGATCGAGACGGCGGCCATTTTAAAAATACTAGTAAAACCTAGTGCACCCGCAGCCCTAGTCATGGAATCGCCTGATCCGGAGAACAAACTCTCGCCGAGGAGCTCGGGCTTGCATTTAACAACCTCACACCACAAAAACGCTCAATGCTTCTAAGTGCACGAGCGGCAAGAGTTGTGGGATACGCGGTGGACGGGAAAGCGACCATTCCGCGATAGCCACAACAGACGAACGCCCAGCCGTCGGCACCGCTGCCTCGTCAGCCCCGTCGCGACGGACGAATATAGACTGGTACGTATGTGCCGTATTTTGATTACGGTTAATAATAGTTCAATTTCAGTAGCAGTATCACTTATGCCAGTTGGCCGGTGTCGTGTATGGAAAGCCGTTCGCGCGAGCTCTCTGCTTCGACCAGAAAGATACGAGCGTCAATGCGCGGTGTTTACGGCATTTTTTTCCCCAAGGTCAGAGCGATTTGACGAAGTCGGCAACGAGCGCCAGCATGTTCCAGGAGTGAGCTAACGTAAGGGTCCCTGCCGTAACTGAACAAACTGAAGTTTTCAGTGGTTGTAAACTGGAAACGAGCTCGTAACGACAGCAGCAAACCAACACCATTCGAAACTTACGCGACGACTGGCACTATCTCGTCGCTTCTTGCTGTTCCTTACTCCCCTCGTTTCTATTTTTACCTTTGCTGGTTGGCGATATGACGGCCAACCTCCTGTGAAGGGATTACGATACGAAGCAAGGTCGCGGCTGTGCGTGCTGGAACGGTTCGTTGGCCCCGAAGAGCCTCGAACCCGAAAATTCGTCTGCGCGACGGCGAGATGTCGAGCTCGGCCGGCGCGCTAGTTTCGTACGCATTGGCGCACACGCTTGCGAGTTCGTTCGGACCTTCAACCGTTTACTCCACCGTTCTTTGTCATAAAAAGAATGTGCAGTATGTTTCACGGGCATTTAGCTCGCTATGCAAGCTGTAAGCCCTGCCTAACATGCGTTTGCTTTTGCCGGCCTCCGCCAATCGCAGAGCTTAGCCCTTGTGACGGCATAGGTTCTGTTGCGGGAAATGAGCTGGTGGGTCGCATGACCATTCCCGTTTTTCCTAATTATGTAGCTTATTTGAGCGAAGTTTGCGTTATAAGTGGTGTCGTTATGGTTCTAACGAGGCAATCTTTCGAATGAACCAACTTGTGTTTTCTCTTCATGGCTCCTTTAAGTGAAATTTTGGTTATCGGAAGCGTACACAGGCTGTTAAAAATTTTTCTGATGGCTATATTCTAATGCGTGTCACAAGAGGTTATGCCATGGCTCGGGTCATTCATTGCGTCGCAATGACCTTGAGCTACGAGAGTGCAAGGTTGGCAGGGCAGGTGTGATGTCATGCCATGCGTTCGCTAAAAGCCGGAATGCTGCTGTACCAGATGACTAGGCAAGGGTTTAACGGCTGTTTTGGCAGCGCTTGATCGCCGTCAAAACAGTCTCTCAAATCATGGCGCGCCAGCGGGGCGCCCGTATGTTCGCTTCAGCACAAGCTGAATCCAGCTGAATCCACTAGCTTAATAACACTGCTACACTGGCGTTTCAAATGCCTTCGAACTGAAAGTCATTCGACTCGAATGCGAATGGTGTGCTGCTCCACTGGGTTTTTTTATTGGAATTTAGCTCAAATGACATTCAAGCCAAATGGGCATCTTGAGAGACATTCGGGGCTCTTGATTGCCATTTCTTGCACTCGCGCAAGCGTCCGAAGTCAGCATTCAAAAATGTATTCCTTGGTTACTTAAAACAAACAAAGCAGTTTGAATTGTGGAAAGTTTACTTGTATTTCACTTTAATAATGATATGAGGTCGTAGTAATTCGATACTCAACACCAGTGCAAGCAAACAGTGTGGCATCTCGCTGTATCTAGAAAGTTGCTCTAGTTTTAGCCCCCTTGACTGTTTGCGCAATGCAAGAAAGGTGTTTTTACGTTGACTGTGTCACAATAACGACCCTATTTGTACAGAAATGTATGTTGTGAATGTGGCACCGGCAAAGCTAGTCGGGAGTTGTAGCCAGTTGGCTGTTTTTGTTTGTTTGTGTATCCGTAAAGTTGCTGTAGTTTTATTGTAATGAGTGTTTGCATGTTAGCCATTCCATTGCTTGAAAGCGCAGAAAAAGAAATAAAAATCTTCATATTGCCTGTGCCACAGTAAAGACCATTCTGTGAATGTAAGGTACGATTAATGCGAATATAAACTTCTGGAATTGTTTACTTTCGCACTGTGTAGCACTTGCACATTTTTGTTTCTCTTCTTTATGGTGCATAAGAAGACTTCAGCTTCATCTGACAGCTGCAAAAAACCAAAAACATCCCAGGCCATCCCCACTAACGTAAAACCTGGTGAGGGGCGAAGCACGCAGTGTATAAGTGTATTCTTGGTGTTTTTGCCTACGGAGATGAAACCGTTGGTGGGGTAGAGGTACATAGCTTTGCTGTAAAAGTATCTTGTCTTTGAAGCATGAAGCTCTTTAGCACGAGGTGCGAGTGTCCTGGTGTTTTTTTAGTGTGCTTTACGTTCTAGCGTGAGGCGTAAACGAGTTTCCCGGTGTTTTAGTACTGTGACTACTTGAGACTAACGACGACAACAGGAGATGCCAACAGCCTCAGACCCTAAGGGGTTTCGCCCCGAAAATAGGAGTGTCTAGTAATGCTCCTGCTTGCATTCTTGTGCCTATGGCAAGGATGCGCATAGATTGCTTATGAAGTTTAGGCTTTATATTACTAGCCCTTAAGAAAATTCCTTATCGGGGCTGTTACCACTCCAACTGAAGGCCAAGCGTTAGGCTGAAGCTGAAGCTGCTGAGAGATGGCGTGATGATGCTGTGCGTAGCCACTGCTGTGAACTGAAATTATGGTGCTGCGATGTTGATCAACCAGCATTGCAAAGGAATGCAGCGCAGCCACGACAGGAAGCCAACAAACACCGACGACGTTGTGCTGGGCGTACAGACCATTTGTCAAAAGACAATTTATAACGGGTGATTGGTCGCACTGGGCAATTCGTCATAAAGAGCTATTCTTTGCCAGGGCAACTAGTCGTTCAGAAATGAATTTCTTAAAAATTTAAAGGCTTATAGTTTAACGAAATTTGTCAAACAGGTTTGGGCATAGAGCATAGGCGTGTAAAAGGTGAAATTCGGATGCCTTCCAACAAGAGGTGTATTCACTCTTAAGCAGACTGCACAGAAGTCTGCATGTTTGTCAGGAGAAACTTATTACTCTGTGCCTAAAGTTGACTGGTTCAGTGAATGTGCAACTGGTAGAACAAACGCTCTAGATGTGCAGCGGACAAACTTATTAATCTGTGCCTAAAGTTGGCTGGTTCAGTGAATGTGCAACTGGTAGAACAAATGCTCTAGATGTGCAGCAGACAAACTTATTAATCTGTGCCTAAAGTTGACTGGTTCAGTGAATGTGCAACTGGTAGAACAAATGCTCTAGATGTGCAGCAGACAAACTTATTAATCTGTGCCTAAAGTTGACTGGTTCAGTGAATGTGCAACTGGTAGAACAAATGCTCTAGATGTATACAAACTTATTTCTGCCTGGACTGGTTCAGTGAATGTTGGTAAACTTTCAACTTCCAAGTGGTATAAAGTAGTTCTCCACACCTATTTTTGTAGTACATGCAGACAAAAGGCATATGCAGAATTACCTAGCCAAATCAAACTCTTCGTGAATTAACACTTTTGTGATTGTGGCTGCTTTGTTGGCCGTGCCGTATCTGCCTCAGTCTGTTCTGCGCAGTACAAGAATGTACCACTACCAACTACCTCAGGTCACAGTACTCCTTAACCCACAAGAAGTTTCTAATGGGGTGACGAATTGCCTTATTACAAATTGCCTTTCGAAAATAGTCCTACTGCCCTTGTGCCGGATGAAAACGTCACCAAGGTCTGTCAAATAGATGGCGAGCTCCATCTGCGACAAGACAACAAACAGCACCCGATGCCTGCAGCAGCTGTACATGGAAACATTTCCAAACTTACTGAACTGCAGTTTTTTAATGTCTCAGAGTTGTCTTTTTCCGAATTTATTGGTATGAAAAAACCTGAATGTTCCTTGCTGCCTCATCACACCCCCGTAGGTGTAACAAGAAGCTATGGTTCATGGTTGGTATGGTTGAGAAATAGATGCTCGCGCTAATCGCAAGACGGCGACCGCGCTGACGCTGCAAACGTTCTTGCTAGGCACAACTTGCTTGACTCAAGGCCTGGTTGTACAATACTGTTTCGTCCATGCTGGCTCATGACGCCCTGTGGAGCCCCTGCTTCGTTTCATGCCCCTTCCGAATGCGCCGACCATCCTGCTTCTGCTCCGAGGCACCAGCACGAGAGAGAGAGAGAGAACCTTTATTATATATATCCCGACCGGCTTTATATTATCACGGGGCCTGCTTAGTCCTCACATTCCAGAGGACCTCTGGTGCCGCTGCCTGATGTACGCCGCCAGTTGCCTTGTTCTTCGGTGGTGCTTGTTGCGGTCAGCCATCCTTTGGGAGGTGTGTTTGTAGTGTTGGAGCAGCAGGATCTTCCCCATATCTTGTCTAGTGACTGGAGCTGGAGCAAGGGTCTCTAAGGTGTCTGTTTGAGCTTGTCTTATTAGGGTTGCTTGGTGTCAGTGTTTCAGAGGGCTGTGATAGATACCTCCTTACCGTGGAGTAGACCATCAATTTAGGTTGTGTAGGGACCGTGAGTGTTTGGTTTGGTTCGGGCTTCGCAGGAGCCCGGGCTGCGGCTTCTCGGGGCAGCTGATTAGCTGCCATTCCTTCGTGCCCAGGTATCCAGTACACTGTTACAGATCCCATGATGCTGTTGTTGATGGCCGTATAACTATAGGTCGTGGCAGTTCCATGCTTAGCATTTGGTGACAGGCGATTTTTACTTCGTGGGGCTGGATGGGTGTGGCAGTGGCGATGGCTGTGAGTGGCGATAGGGGGGATGCACTGCTGGTACTCAGTTTTCCTTTGAGGTTCTTGCTACTGTCTGTTACTTCTATATCTGTGTATACGGGGTTGTTGAATTGGTCCGCAGCTGCTCGGTTATCCAGATATTTAGCTCGAATGCCCGTTCTGGCCTTGTTGCGTTGGCACGAGAAACGCTACGGAGCTTACATGCGCGCCTCCGTGCCTCTGTCTTGAGAAACGCTCTCTCGAAGCTCCACCTACTCGGGTGCAAGTTAAGAACGGCATTAGCTCACGCAGTGGGGCTCTTCGATTTACAGTCCCGGACTTGACGCGGACTCCCCGAGAAGTAGCCTGGCATTCGATTTTCCCATGTATCCCTATGGCTTTGGGGAATCCTTGGACTACCCGCAGGCTATCCGCGGTGAGCCGAGGCTGTAAATAGAAGAGCCCCAGTTCATCACTCCACCGAAGCGACTCCCCGGATGTCCGCGCGGGCGCCCGGTTTGAAAGGAGATTGCGCTAAGTGTGTGATATCGCCTGCGTTTTCTCCCGTAGTTCGTTCGACGTCGCTGCAGTGATTTCTAAGCAGATTAAGTCTGAAAAATTACCGAAACGACTCACGTCGTGTTCGAAATACGCGCAGTAAAGCGTGCTTTGCGGTGCGCGGAGGAACAGCCGGTTGCGGTGATGTGGCTTAAATGGGTAGTGACACCAATTTCTGGCGTTAATATTATTACATAGTTAGCTTT